>CM026553.1:18731386-18921365 GCA_015143295.1 Tetracentron sinense
CTCTTTTCTGTGTAGGGCCGAGGAGGGTGGGACTGGGAATCCTGGCCCTCTTCTCCGTTGGTGCGAGCCACTAGACTGACACCTTCTGCATGGCTCTCCCCGAACCACCCTCCTCGTTCTTTAAGAAACTCCTCTGATTTCTTTTCGGCACCTTCCTTCCCCACATCTCTCTCCAACTCCCCTTGAAAATGGAGACTCGATCCTTGATAATGCTTCAACCCACTCTCAATTATCCGGACTCGCATCTCCTCCGTCGTGATCAAGTGGTTGCGAATCGGGACATTCAACGAATTTGGCCTCATACCTGGCCACACCAATTCCCTTGCAACTAGGGCTGAACTCTCCATCCTCCTTCTGTTGCTATACAATCTTGGTACGTACTCTGCCCAAGAGCTCAAGGAATTCACGAACCCCAAGTCCACGCTCTCCTGCCCTGGCGGTGTCTCCCTGTCCAAAAACACGCCCCTCTCCACCATGGTCGGCTTCTTCCTTCCCTCATGAAATTCAGCCCAATCTCTTGTACTCACGTGCAACGAAGAGCACGGAATATGTTCTCCATTTGCATAATCCCCCTCCTGAACCATGTGGTCGTGGTCCCATAAAATGTATTTTGGAATTGTAGCCTTCGGAATGCCTCAGTGTCGAGTTTGATGTGGAGGAGTGGGTGGTGCCACCGCCGTAGTACAGCGGCCTGTCGGCTGCCTAGCAGGTATGTCTCCACCATATATTTAAATTTGAGAATATATCGGTTGATCATCACCCAGGGCGGTTCTCCCTCCATACTGTTGGTTCCCCGATTTGGTACGGTGCACCCCGTCCACTACCCAAAAAAAAAACGTCTCAGTTAATTCCTGAGAATAGCGAACATGAGTCTACTTTAACAACCTTCCATCTCAATCCCAATTTCAAGCTCATTTCAATTCATAATGTATTTATAGTAATCATCACGGTTCATTGTAGTCATTCATACAATGTTTGATTCTAGCGTAGGTACTAAGTTCAGCGTCGATTCCACCGGTTCTGGACTAAGAACTAAAGTCTTCTACTTGGAATACACTCTTTCTTTCAATCCTCATTTCCTTGTTTTGATCGTGGGATCGAGTCTAAGTGACCCTAGGGACTCTCTGCCTAAGAAGCTCTTGATACCCCCCTCTGTCGCGACCCAAAATTACCCCCCTGGGAGGTTAGGGACTTTGGCTCGTGATGTTCCATATCCGATCCCAAACCATCCTAAATAACTCCAAGTCATGACAACATAATCATGAATAAGGCAAAGCGGTAAAACCATGTGCGAAGTATAATCCAAAAATTTCTTTCTATAATGCTGTTATTCCAGTTTGTAATACATACACAAAAGTAAAGTGGACATCCCCACCTCGCAAAGACAAATGATATACCTCTCCTCTCTCTCTAGTATCACTCTAAAGGGCCATTGCTAGTCTTTTTGCCTCCTCCTTATGCCTCTGCCTGCTCCTCCTCGCCATATCCTCTCTATCCAGGCCCCTGATCACAGATGCGAAATGGAATCCGTGTACTGCCGACATAACTGTACGACTGAGCATGGAATAAATACTCATCGAGCAAAATCTATATCTAACAATGCTATCATAATCACAATATTTTATACAGTGCGTAAAAGAATACAAATCACCAAAATCCATGCTTAAAACCCGTCGGGAAAAACCTTTCATAAAACTTGTTCTTTTCATGGAATACAAACCCTCTCATGTATGCTTATGAATGCTTGTGAGCCTCGTGTTTTTTTATGAGTTCTTGTAAGCTTAGAGTTCTTGTGAGCTTGTGAGTACTTGTGAGCTTATGAGCTTCTTGTGAGCTTATGAGTACTTGTGAGCTTCTTGTAGAGCCCCAGACTTTTTCATGCTTAATACATGACACTTTCGTTGTCATCTTGCCTTTTAAGAGGTATGATTAATAAATGAGGAAGAATTTGGAAATTTCGAAATGTCAGAATTGTTCCTCTTCGAAGTACGAACACAACGCAAGTTGAATCGTCAAAATCGGACGAACGAGTCAAAAGATATGGCCAAAATAGTCTGTACCTGTAGGAAAACGTATACTGTGTGCATCCGTTGTACAACTCACCACGGACACGTTGTACAACTCACCACGGGCACGTTGTACAACTCACCACGGGCACGTTTGTACAGCACAACGAGTTGGCACTATTCCACAGTACAACGGTTGGCACTATTCAATGAGCACAACGAGTTTGCACTAATCACGCCAACGATTTTGTCTCTATTCACAGCACAACGGTTGGCACTTTCACATCACAACGGTTGCACTATTCATAGTACAACGAGTTGGCACTATCAAGCACAACGTTTGGTCCCTATTCTGTCCACGAGTTGCACTTATTCACAGTACAATGCGTTGGCACTATTCACAGCACAACGAGTTGCACTATTCACAGCACAACGAGTTGGCACTATTCACAGTAACAACGAGTTGGCACTATTCACAGCACAAACGAGTTGGCACTATTCACAGCACAACTAGTTGGCACTATTCACAGCACAACGAGTTGGCACTATTCCAGCACAACGGTTGGCACTATTCATAGCACAACGGTTGGCACTATTCACAAGCACAACGAGTTGGCACTATTCACAGCACACGAGTTGGCACTATTCACAGCACAACGAGTTGGCACTATTCACAGCACAACGAGTTGGCACTATTCACAGCACAACGAGTTGGCACTATTCATAGTACAACGAGTTGGCACTATTCACAACACAACGAGTTGGCACTATTGTTTTTATAGAAATTCCAGTAAGGGTATTATGGTCTTTGGTCGGTTACTCTTACCTTAAGAGTTTAACCCAAGCCTTTAGGGCTTCATTCGACACTTAGAGAGTTTGAGAGAATAGGAGAAAGGGGAGAAGGCGATTCCAACCTAGGGTTCCCATTTTGGAGAGAAATCAAAGGGTTTTGAAACCCTAGATCAACCTCCAGCCCATTTTTCTTCAAGATCAAGGCACAAACTCGTGAGGAGCATCTCCTCAAACTAGGGCAGCAGCTACACAGTCGTTTTGGAAAGGGGTTTCTTCCTCATTTCTTCAAGGTCGGTGCTTCTTACTACCCTCCTAGTTATAGTTCCTCTTTCCCCTTCTTTTCTCTTCATTTTCTTTCATTTACACATGTGCTATGAGATGGATAAATGGTAAATGGTGAATGGTGAATGGTGAATGGTGACTGGAGATGGAATGGGCGATTGGATGCCAATGGTTGTGTGTGATGAACAAATGGGGAAGGGCATTGTTCCAATAATGAATGTACATGTATGATTTGAGTAAAACCCATCTAGAAAAGCATGTTGTAGGGTAAATCCATAATGAACACAACATGTTTGATGAAATGCCAAGCTGAACACAGTGAGCTGAAAATCTGGAAATGCATGCCTAATAAATTATGAATATTGCTAGGGACTATGATAGTGTGTTTCCTGTTTTCCCATAATGCTATGAATATTACATTACTCAATCTTTGATGCTATATGTGTTGTGAAATTACCCAAATGTCATCTTTAAATTTGAATGCAAGTATATACACGGTTTCCACGAGCACGGCATGCATGGCATGATTTATCGAGGTTTTCAAGAACATGGTTAGAGGTGGGACATATCCTACGATATGTTTTACCTCGCTTTTCACAAGAAGACAAGAACCAACATTCCACGAGGGGTCTCCCCTCACTCACAAGTGCATATCATGAAGAAGGGTCTCCCTTCCCTCGCAAGTACATACATATCATAAAGAAGGGTCTCCCTTCCCTCGCAAGTGCATTGCATAAAGAAGGGTCTCCCTTCCCTCTCAAGGCATCTCACAAGGACACCTCACAAGGATATCTCACAAGTTACATGATCACAAGCAAGCACGCATGACATGCATGACATGACACGACATACAAGAATCAAGCAAGATAGACATGACAAGCTTTCAAGTACAAAAAGATATTTCAAGTCAAGTCAAGTGCACGATGTTTCAAGAGGATTTATCGGTTTTCTACGAATTACAAGCATGATTATAAACTGCTTTACTTCCTTGTATGATGTGAATTGTTTCCGTTTGACATATATGAATTGCTCCTGATTATGTATTGCTATTTCTACGCTATAATTGTTGGTTAGTATTTAGTACCCGCTGAGTATTCCATGCTCAGCCGTACTTCTTATGTCGGCAGGTTCTGAGGGAGCTGCTGCCCCATTTGATGTTTGTGCTCCTGGCCCATGGGTGGAAGAGGAGTACGCCGAGGAGCCTTTGGAGGAACCTCCCGTAGAGGGTTATCAGTAGGTGGTGATTAGATTCTGAGTGGATTAGCTGTGGGTGAGATGAGAGTTAGATTTATGTATTTTGGCGGGCATGTCCGCACTTTCGTATGGATTACTTTTTGTATAAACTTGGATTTGTGTATGTATATACATAGAGGTTTGGTAGTCTTCCGCTGTGCTATGTTAGAGTATGTTTCCACTGTTTATATCCTCTATTGTATATGCTCTGTGGGTTTTGCAGGTTAGTTGTCAAGCAAGTCATGATTAGTCATCCAAAGTTCACTCTAACTCCTAGGGTGGGTTTTGGGTCATGACACTTCTTGTGAGCTTATGATCCGTGTGAGCTTGTTCTCCTTGGAGACATATGCAAGATCTTAGACTTGTGAGTTTCTTATGAGTTCTTAAAAAGCCTTGCGAGACTTATGATCCGTGGAGTTCATGCAAGATCTAGACATGATCCTTGTGAGCGTGGAGTAACCGATCTTAGAATGCCAACCCAAAGTTTGGCTTAGTCTATGCTTATGCATGTATGCTTCTTACTTATGAATGCCTTTGAAAATCCTCTTATGTTTTCTTGAAAATTCATGCTTATGAGAAAAACCACGGTCGTGCAAGACTTATCATGCGTAGAGTGCTTATGAGCATTATAACATCTATGTGGAAAGCTTTAACTAATTAAACATGTTCATGCAAGGCATAATGATCATTATAGTATACTTGAAGACCTTAAGTAAGTCATATGGTTCATACAAGGTATATTAGCATCATAACATACTTAAACAATTCTAGAATGTAGAACATTTCATTCATTGCGTCACATCATAACAATCATGGCTTCTAAGCCTAATTCATCATATCACACTTAAAATCATGATTCCTTGGAGGATATTAACACTTACTTGCACTTATAGTCAATTCACCCTTTATTGGAAAACCCCCAAATCTTAAATCCTATTTGCTTATTTGAACATAATCAAGTTCACCCAAAATCCCTTGTTTGTCATTGCATCATAGTATACTTAAAATCATGGTTCATTTAAAGGTATTACAATTTTCTTACAAGTTTAGCCATATTCATCCTTGTTATTGAAAACCCCCAATTTGTAAAACCTTATTTGATTGTTTATTCATGATCTAGTTCACCCAAATTTCCACACTTCCTATTTGTATCATAATAGAATTAAAATCACCTATTTGAATCATCTTTGTATGATAACAAGGCTAGATAGTAGTTTACTAACCTCTTTGGATCAATTTCTAGGTTGAAGAAACCCCTTGAGAAATCCTCACTTGATTTGAATGATCCAAGCTTGATTTGGGGAAGATCCAACCCTTGATTGAAGCTCTTCTTGGTTTCAAGCAAAACCCTCTTTGGAATGCTCAAGATCCTTTCCTTCTCTTTCTAGGAACTCTCCTTGGTTTAGGGTAACCCAAAAACCCTCCTAAAGTCTTCTATTTATAGTGTAAGGGGTGAAAAACCCCTAAAACATCGCATCCAAGAAAGTAAAATCGCGTATCTACGATCGTTCGTAGCGATTTACGATTGATCGTAGCCTTCTACGATCGATCGTAGCTTCCTACGATCAATCGTAGCTTCATCCGAGAGTTTCCAACATTTCTGGGGCTTTACGATCCATCGTAGCAACTCTACGATCGTTCGTAGCTCCGCTACGATCGTTCGTAGGGTCCCTACGAGCGATCGCAACTTTTGCAGAAAGCTTCAGCATTTTTGTGTTTTCGTATCTCGGCCATAACTTTTGACTCGCTTGTTTGATTTTGATGATTCAACTTGCGTTGGATTCTTCTTTCGAAGGAGAACAACTTTCATGTTTTTCATAACTTCCAATTCTTCCTTTTTCTTAGACCAGTTTGCCCCTAAACCTGACTGATCCGAAATTGGGTTTCGTCAAACCAGATTTTAAACTGACCCGACTTCAGAAATCGGTCTTTGGACCTAACACCAACTCAAAACCAAGACAAGTGATCAACATGAACCCCGAAGAGGGTTCAATTACCTTTCCAAAAATCAAAGAATCGCTTGATTCCGACGAGCGGTGTGAACGCTAGGGCTATTTAGAGTCGAGGGTATGCCAAGGCATAACCCTTGTCAATACTCAAGAGTATTCTATACTCTTGCCTATTTCATTCCAAACACCCATACACCATAAATACATTCTTACATGCTTTAGTATATGATATCATTCGTCGTACATGGCCATCAAGATCCGGGGTTCTACAGATTTTCTGGTTCCTTGTAAACCTAATATTGTTCGAAGCCTCTAGAGTACTGGTTGGGCGCCGTACTTCATCATGGCTTGCACATGTGTAGTTCTATGAGATAGTGTGATGAATCTCATTCACAGAGAGTGGTGACTCTTGACTAACATGTGAGTATATGTAGCAAGTACATAATACTGAACGGGGTCACTAATGGATACCCTATGGAATACACTGTCAGATTGTATTAGGGTTATCCATTTGACAAATTGTCCTTAGACCTGAGAGGTTAACATCTTCTCAGACATCTGTCTATATGGCTTTGATGTGCCAATCGGCAATGTCCAATACACAGGACTAACTCCGGGTACGTTGGGTCATGTACACAATGTTTGGAGAAGTGTGTAAACACTCAATAAGGAATCCACAACTCCTTAATTGGAGATAATGATATCAAGGTGATACTTGTTAAACTGAACTGTTAAATCCAATACTGGTGTTTTTCGGTAAAATGGTCTTTATCGAAGTTAATATTTTTAATATGGAAAAGTATATATAAATATATATGTCAGTTCTTTTCTAATGTTTCTTCAAAAGTGTTTTGGAGGTTCAGTTCAATGAAAAGTAATCATGAGAAAGGGTTCTATTCATAAGTTAGGATCTAAGACAGTGGAATTGTTCCAATCCCAGAAGCTTACAAGTGATATCGGAATGTGGAAGGATTTATTTGTAAATATATTCTGAGATGGTACTTACAAGCAATTCTCTAATTTCTGGAGGTTAATCACATTGTGTTAATGGACATTAATTGTGATTGGTGGAAGTCCAGGAATATAGATAAAATTCTGTCGCGACCCAAAACCCACCCTAGGAGTTAGAGTGAACTTTGGACGACTAATCATGGCTTACATGACTTGCTTGACAAACCAACCTGCAAAAACCCACAGAGCATAGACAATAGAGGATGACAGCAGAAACATAACTATAAAACACAACGGAAGTCTAACAACCTCTAAGTATATACACATGGTCCAAGTTTAATACAAAGAAATCAAAACAAAGAAAGTGCGGACATGCCCGCCAAAATACATGGATATAATCACTCATGCTCACCCACAGCTAATCCACTCAGAATCTAACACCACCTACTGATAACCCTCTACGGGAGGTTCCTCCAAAGGCTCCTCGACGTACTCCTCCTCCACCCATGGACCAGGAGCACAAACATCAAATGGAGCAGCAGCTCCCTCAGAACCTGCCGACATAAGAAGTACGGCTGAGCATGGAATACTCAGCGGGTACTAAGCACTAACCAACAGTCATAGCATACGGATAGCATACATAAAGCAGGAAACAATTCACGCATATAAAGCAGGAATGATTCATATCATGACAATAAAGTAAAGCAATATAATTCATCATGTTGCATTCATAAAAGCCGGTAAAACCCTTGAAATCTTGTGCACTTGACTTGACTGAAATTACCCTTTTTATGCTTGAAACCTTGTCTACCGTGTCATGCGTGTCATGCTTGTATCATACGCGTATCATGCTTGCTTGTTCTGAAAAGTAATCTACTTGTGAGGGAAGGGAGACCCTTCTTCCTAGAATGCTCATGCTTGTCATGCTATGTCATGTCATGCTTGCTTGTGATATGCGCTTGTGAGATGCCTTGAGAGGGAAGGGAGACCCTTCTTCATGATATGTATGTATTTGCGAGGGAAGGGAGGCCCTTCTTTATGCTATGCACTTGTGAGTGAGGGGAGACCCCTCGTAGACTGTTTGTTCTTGTTTTCTTGTGAAAAGCGAGGTAAAGCATATCATAGGATATGTCCCACCTCTAATCATTTTCTTGAAAACCTCGGTAAATCATGTCATGCATGCCGTGCTCGTGGGATCGTGTGCATACTTGCATTTGAATTTAAACATGACAATTGGGTAATTTACAATACACATAACATTTGAGCAAGTCAATATTCATGTAATTTAGGGAAACGAGAAATCACACTATCATGAGCCCTAGCAATTCCATAAGCATTTATGTAGCACCCCGGATTTTTCTATACTTAATGAATACCGTTTTCGTAGCTACTGGGGCTTCCTCATAGTCTAATTAATAAATAAGAGAGAAATAGGAAATTTCAAAACATCAGAAATGTGCGTTTTCGAAAGACGAACCCAACACAAGTTGAATCGTCGAAATCCGACGAACGAGTCCAAAGATATGGCCAAAACTGTCTGGACCTGCAGGCAATCGTAGCTCGGAAGGCACTAAGGACGTAGCTCGGAAGGCACTAAGGACGTAGCTCTGATAACGTGCTCTGATAAGGCACAGACAACGCATAGACAATGTACTCTGATAACGTAGCTCTAGCTCTGATAACGTATACGCTGTGCATCCGTTGTGCAACAGACAACGGGTACGTTGTACAACAAACAACGTGTACGATGTACAGCTCACGACGGGCACGTTGTACAGCAAACAACGTGTACGTTGTACAGCTTACAACGGGCACGTTGTACATAAGACAACGGACAACGTGTTCGGCACTATTCACAGCACAACGTGTTCGGCACTATTCACAGCACAACGTGTTCGGCACTATTCACAGTAGAACGTGTCCGGCACTATTCACAGCACAACGTGTCTGGCACTATTCACAGCACAACGTGTTCGGCACTATTCACAGCACAACGTGTCCGGCAATATTCACAGCACAACGTGTCCGGCACTATTCACAGCACAACGTGTTTGGCACTATTCACAGCACAACGTGTTCGGCACTCGTGTTTTTGCAGAAATTTCAGTAAGGGTATTATGGTCTTTTGGTCGGTTCACTCTTACCTTAAGAGTTTAACCCGAGCCTTTAGGGCTCATTCTCAACACTTAGAGGATTTGGGGGATTAGAAGAGAGGAGAAAGGGTTTCCTAAGCTAGGGTTTTGCTTTTGGAGAAGAATCAAAGGGGTTTTGAGACCCTAGATCACTTCAAGTCCGGTTTTTCTCCAAGATCACGGCTCAAGCACTCGTGGAGAGCGTTCTCCAAGCTAGGGCAGCAACCCAAGCACGTTTTTGAAAGGGGTTTCTTCCCCAACTCAAGTCTCCTTCAAGCAAAGGTGTTCTTTTTTCAAGTTGGAGCTTCAATCAAGGTTTCTACCAAGGATCAAGCCTTGATCTAAGGTTAGTACACCCTACTAACTTACCCTAGCAAAAATCTGGGTTTTCTATATAAAAATGTGATTCTTTATATTATGTTTTCCTCCTTATGAAATGTGTTATCCCCCATTAAATATAAACAAGATAATGGAAAAGGTGTGGATGTGTGGATGGAATGTTGGATGTGGCGATTGGATGCCAAGATGTATGTTGTGTGATGTGTGTAATGGAAATGGTGGATGGGTATTTTACCAATAATGAACTTACCTTGATGTTTGGATGGAAAATATGCGTTAAAAAGAACAAGATGAATTATTAAGAAACGTTGCATGTGTTGTGTTTGACAAAATGCCTAAACTATGAATAAACGACTTAGATGAAGAAAATGGAAATAGGTTTTATGCATGTGTTCTTATAGACGATGAATTGATCCAATGTCATGTGAATTACTTAAGTTACCTATGCTAATATTATGAATTGAACTGTAATGCCATATCTCTTTTGTTAAGCGCATTCCCACGATTGTTATTATTGGCACGCACATGAGCTCGCATGATAGCATGAACCGAGATTTCAAGAGCATGTGCATATAATAAACAACAGGAAAATATTGCATATCAAGGAGGTTGGCAGCCCAGGGAGATTCGGGTGCTAGCCTCTGGCTCACAAGTGCATTTCATATCAAGGAGGTTGGCAGCCCAGGGAGATTCGGGTGCTAGCCTCGGCTCACAAGTGCATTTCATATCAAGGAGGTTGGCAGCCCAGGGAGATTCGGGTGCTAGCCTCTGGCTCACAAGTGCATTTCATAACAAGGAGGTTGGTAGCCCAGGGACATTCGGGTACTAACCTCTGGCTCACAAGTATATTGCATAACAAGGAGGTTGGCAGCCCAGGGAGATTCGGGTGCTAGCCTCTGGCTCACAAGTGCATTGCATATCAAGGAGGTTGGCAGCCCAGGGAGATTCGGGTGCTAGCCTCTGGCTCACAAGTTACGAGATGGAGGTTTACAAGATGATGATCATGCATTCATGCATGCACGCATACATGATTTCTACGAGGCATACCGGGACATGACATGGGTTTTCAAGCATGAGTTTTATCGGCATTTTCGCATTCATGTACGCACGTCAGGATGCTTGTATTGTATCATGCCTTATACTGTTTCTTTTGTGATGTTTCTATTACTGCTTGTATGATATTACTATTGTGTGTTTTTATTATTGTTATGGTCTGCTAGTAGCTTGTACTCGCTAAGTATTCCATGCTGAGCCGTACTTTCATGTCGGCAGGTACTGAGGGAGCCCTCGAACCGGAGCCTTGGGTCGAGGAAGAGTATATAGAGGAGAGAGAGCCGGCTATTCCATTACAGTCTCAGGCGGACCGAGACCTCGATGTGTGGCCATACCTTGACTATTGTTGAGGGGAGAGTATGAGAGGGTCTTGTGTATTTTGATATTTTGATAGGTGGGCCTGTCCACCTTAGACTTAGACATGTCTTGTATTTATGTTAACTTGGAATACTATTTTGGATCATTAGAAGAAATGAAAATTTGTTTACGCTTCCGCATATATGATAGCTTCCGCGCTCTGATTATCGTTGTTAATACTGTATTTTATCTTGTGCATTACAGGATGGTTTGATAGGTACGTAGTGTGACACCTAAAATATCCCTAAACTCCTAGGGGGTATTTCGGGGCGTTACAGAGTGGTATCAGAGCTCTAGGCATTAGAGTCCCTAGGGTCACTTGGATGATTGAACAAGGTATTAGAATCACGTTAGAGAGTTGTATTCCAAGTATAGACTAACAAGTTAGTCTTAGTCAAAATGGGTTGAACTTCAACCGAACATAGAGTCCTACGCTAGGAACACGGATTGTAAGTTATGCTATTGTGTTATATACCATGTGTACATTATTTGTGTTGTACTTATTAAATATGCTTGATGAAAATGTATTGAGTGAATTGCGAAATTTGTACCAAATGCGTATCCAAGTTAGACTCTTGTTGTATTGTCGTTCTCAGGAGAATTCATGAGACGCAATACCCGGGGTCGCGGGTACAACACGAGGGGTAATGGAGGTGATGCTCCATTGGGTGATGATCAACCCGACTTTGCCCAAGCATTCGCATCCATAGCCGAGACTTTGGCTATGTTGGCGGCAAGGCAACCGGCCACTCCGCCTAATGCGGTACTTATACCGGCTCCTCCTAACCGAGCCCAAGCCGGGATAGAAGCTTTTCGGAGGATGAGGCCTCCAACTTTTTGTGGAAGCATTGATCCACTTGTCGCCGAGGGTTGGATTCGGCAACTCGAGAAGATATTCTCGGTATTGGCACCTACGGAAGTGGAAAGGGTCATTTGGGCCGCCTTTATGCTTGAAGGCGAGGCCGACCATTGGTGGAAGTCTGCACTTCGGACCAGAGAGTTAACCCGGCAAGGTCAAGACTGGACTTGGGAAGAATTCTTGGAGGTTTTCAACAAGAAGTATTTTCCGGTCGTAATGAAAGAAAAGATGGAAGTCGAATTCATTACCTTGGAGCAAGGTAATATGTCAGTAGCGGCTTATGAAGCCAAATTTTTGGAGCTATCTCGATTTGCTCCCCACATGATAGCAACCGAGGCTATGAAAGCCCAGAAATTTGAGAGAGGATTGAAGGCTTACCTCAAGGACCGAGTCTCGATGTTTAGACATGAGACATATTCCGAAGTTGTTGATAAGGCACTTTTGGCCGAGTCAAACTCCGTGGAGTTTTTCAAAAGAAGAGAAATAGAGAAAGGACAGTCGAGTAGTTCAGGGGAGAAGAAAGCGAGGACTACTTTGTATCAGTCCGCAGGGCCGGCTCAGTCATAGAGGATATACTCGGCACCACAGGCTCCCCGCCCTTTTGCTCCACCGGCTTTTCCCCCGACTTTTGCCCAGACTTCTCACCCCGCAGTGACACAGGCTACGGGATATGTTCCTCCCACCTATTTGCATGACATATGCACCCTTTGTGGAAGGAGGCACCCAGCGGGAGAATGCCGAAGGGTTACTGGAAGTTGCTTCCATTGTGGTGACCATGGCCACATGGTTAAAGATTGTCCCCGACGTCAAGTGCCAGCTCAGTCTTCAGGGAGCAGACCCCCGATGAGGCAGACATCTCAGCCTAACTCTTCTCAGGCTTCGAGGGCCTCACAGTCTACCTGGCCTCCTCGCCCTGCCACACAAGGCCGAGTCTTTGCCTTATCCGAGAGAGACGCACGTGCATCTGACGATGTCGTGCAAGGTACGCAAAAAAATTCTAGAGTCTAAGTTGTGTAAAAATTTCTATGGTTTATTATGTGATTATTTATACTAAGGGTTACCTATGTATGATGCTTGTTGTTGTTTGAAATCTACTATTAGTAGCTACTTAATCGCACAGGCGCTTTATTAGTAAACGAGTGTCTCGCCCGAGTGTTGATCGACACAGGATCCACCCACTCCTTTGTGTCGCCTAGTTTCGCAAAGGGATTTTTGACTGAGGCTACTCCGTTAAAGCAGGAGTTGACCATTGCAACTCCACTCGGCAAGTCAGTTGATACGGACAAGATATTCAGGGATAGTGTGGTTCAAGTGGGGGAGAATGAACTGTTAGCCGATCTCATCATCCTAGATTTTCTAGACTTGGATTTTGATGTCATCTTAGGGATGGATTGGTTGTCAAACCATCACGGGCATGTTGCGTGTTTTGAGAAGATGGTGAATTTCAAGCTGGAAGGGGGTAAGCATTTTCACTTCCGAGGATTAAGAGAGAGGGACATTGCTCGCCTCGCAGCCTTGAGTATAGCAAACCTAGAAGCACAAAACTCCTCGGCCATTCCGGTCGTGAGTGATTTCTTGGACGTGTTTCCGGAGGAACTTCCCGGGTTACCTCCGAATCGGGAGATTGAGTTCGCTATAGAGCTTACTCCGGGCACCGCTCCAATTTCAAGGGCACCGTATAGAATGGCCCCTATAGAGCTGGAAGAATTGAAGAAACAGATTGAGGAGTTACAACAACTTGGTTTCATCCAACCAAGTGTCTCACCGTGGGGAGCTCCAGTTCTCTTTGTAAAGAAGAAAGACGGGTCGATGAGAATGTGTATAGACTACCATCAGTTGAATAAGGTGACTATCAAGAATCGTTATCCCTTGCCAAGGATCGATGACTTGTTCGACCAACTGAAGGGAGCGAGATTCTTCTCCAAAATTGATCTTAGATTGGGGTATCATCAATTAAGGATCAAGGTGGAAGATGTTCCGAAGACGGCTTTCAGGACTCGGTATGGGCATTACGAGTTCCTTGTCATGCCTTTTGGGCTGACGAATGCACCGGCGGCATTCATGGATTTGATGAACCGGGTGTTCCGATCTTACTTGGATCGATGCGTGATTGTATTCATTGATGACATTTTGGTGTATTCCCAGACACGGGAAGATCATGCACGAGACCTCTGCCTTGCTCTGGAGATGTTGAGAGAGCATAGGCTATATGCCAAATTGAGTAAGTGCGAGTTCTGGTTAGAGAAGGTCGTATTTCTTGGACACGTGGTGTCGGCCGAGGGCATTTCTGTAGATCCAGCCAAGGTTGAGGCAGTCATGAGTTGGGAGAGGCCCAAGAGCGTCACGGAGATACGTTGTTTCCTCGGATTGGCAGGCTACTACCGGAGATTTGTGGAGGAATTCTCCAGTTTGGCTGCACCTCTCACCTACTTGACAAGGAAAAATACAAAGTTCAGTTGGAGTGACCGATGTGAAGTAAGTTTCCAAGAGTTGAAGAAACGCCTCACCACAGCCCCTGTCCTTACTGTGCCATCTGGACCTTTTGGGTATGAGGTGTATAGTGATGCCTCGCACGTCGGACTCGGGTGTGTCCTAATGCAACACAAGAAAGTCATTGCCTATGCATCAAGGCAGTTGAAAGAGCATGAAAAGAACTACCCCACTCACGACTTGGAGCTTGCGGCGGTCGTGTTTGCACTTAAAATTTGGCGACATTATCTGTACGGGGTGGAGTTCTATATGTACACGGACCACAAGAGCCTCAAGTATCTCTTTTCCCAAAAAGAGCTAAACTTACGACAACGGCGTTGGATTGAGTTCTTAAAGGACTACGAGTGCACTATCCAATATCACCCGGGAAAAGCAAATGTGGTGGCAGACGCTTTGAGTAGGAAACCATCGGGGTTGTTGGCTCACATGTTGGTGTGGGAATGGAGGCTGTTAGACGATTTGGAAAATCTAGACATCAGTGTGAATGATTCTGTCCGCAGTCCGGTTTTGGCAAATGTTACAGTTCGGCCGTACCTTATAGAATTGATCCAGGAGTGTCAAGCCATAGACACTGACTTGTTGGCTTTCCGGGATAAGTGGCCAAGGGTAGTACGGACTTCTCTCTCACTAGCCGAGGTGCTATTACATTCAAGGGAAGGCTTTGTGTCCCAGCCAATGCAGACCTTCGGAGAGAGATTATGGACGAAGCTCACCGGTCTAACTATACAGTGCATCCCGGGGGGACAAAGATGTATCGGAACCTCAAGAGTCACTTTTGGTGGCGAAACATGAAGAGGGAGGTTGCGGAGTATGTGGCATGGTGTTTGGTGTGCCAACAGGTGAAAGCGGAGCATTTGAGACCGGCGGGTCTTTTGCAGTCTCTCCCTATTCCCGAGTGGAAATGGGAACATATCTCTATGGACTTCATCGTGGGGTTGCCGAAGACGGTTAGGAAGACCGATGCTATATGGGTAGTTGTTGATAGACTCACGAAGTCCGCTCATTTCTTACCGTACCGGACTACATTCAACCTCAATCAGTTAGCGGAGCTATACATCAAGGAAATAGTCCGATTACACGGGGTGCCAGTGAGTATTGTGTCGGATAGAGACCCAAGATTCACATCCAGGTTTTTGAAAAGTTTTCAAGGTGCAATGGGCTCCCGGTTAGACTTTAGCACAGCTTTCCACCCACAGACCGACGGGCAAAACGAGAGGGTGAATCAGGTTATTGAAGATATGCTCCGAGCATGTATGCTAGACTTCAAGGGAAGTTGGGAAGATCACCTACCTTTGGTGGAATTCGCTTACAACAATAGTTATCAAGAAAGCATACAAATGGCGCCTTTCGAGGCTTTGTACGGAAGGAGTTATAGATCCCCGTTGTATTGGGATGAAGTGGGAGAAAGAAAGATTTTGGGCCCCGAGTTAATTGAACAAACCGCGGATAGGGTCAAGCTTATCCGGGAGAGGTTAAAGACCGCACAAGATAGACAGAAAAGCTATGTCGACAACCGAAGGAGGGATCTTGAATTCTGAGTCGGTGATTTTGTGTTTGTAAGGATTTCACCGACCAAAGGTGTTATGCGATTCGGGAAGAGAGGCAAGCATAGCCCGAGATATGTGGGTCCGTTCGAGATCATTGCTTGAGTCGGTGAGGTAGCTTACCATGTTGCTTTACCCGCTCATATGACGGCGGTCCACAATGTATTCCATGTCTCTATGCTTCGAAAGTATGTCCCAGATCCTTCTCATGTCATCGAGTTGGATCCGATAGAGATTCGAGAAGACCTCACCCTAGTTGAACAACCGGTCCAGATCTTGAATAGGAGAGATTAAGTCTTGCGTAATAAGACCATTCCCTTGGTCTTAGTGAGATGGCAACACCATTCAAGGGAGGAAGCTACATGGGAACGAGAAGCCGAAGTGCGGGAAAAGTATCCCCAGTTATTTGTTTAAGGCCTTGGCACTCCCTTGTAATTAATATGGTCTTGTGCATGTATGTATCGTCCAAATTTCGGGGACGAAATTTTTGTAAGGGGGGGAGAATGTAGCACCCCGAATTTTTCTATACTTAATGAATACCGTTTTCGTAGCTACTTGGCCTTCCTCATAGTCTAATTAATAAATAAGAGAGAAATCAGAAATTTCGAAATGTGAGAAATGTGCGTTTTCGAAAGACGAACCCAATGCAAGTTGAATCGTCGAAATCCGACGAACGAGTCCAAAGATATGGCCAAAACAGTCTGGACCTGCAGGCAATCGTAGCTCGGAAGGCACTAAGGACGTAGCTCGGAAGGCACTAAGGACGTAGCTCTGATAACGTGCTCTGACAATGTGCTCTGATAAGGCATAGACAATGCATAGACAACGTACTCTGATAACGTAGCTCTAGCTCTGATAACGTATACGTTGTGCATCTGTTGTGCAACAGACAACGGGTACGTTGTACAGCAAACAACGTGTACGTTGTACAGCTCATGACGGGCACGTTCTACAGTAAACAACGTGTACGTTGTACAGCTCACGACGGGCACGTTGTACATAAGACAATGGACAACGTGTTCGGCACTATTCACAGCACAACGTGTTCGGCACTATTCACAGCACGTGTTCGGCACTATTCACAACACAACGTGTTCGGCACTATTCACAGCACAACGTGTCCGGCACTATTCACAGCAGAACGTGTCCGGCACTATTCACAGCACAACGTGTCTGGCACTATTCACAGCACAACGTGTTCGGCACTATTCACAGCACAACGTGTTCGGCACTATTCGCAGCACAACGTGTCCGGCACTATTCACAGCACAACGTGTTCGGCACTATTCATAGCACAACGTGTTCGGCACTATACACAGCACAACGTGTTCGGCACTATTCACAGCACAACGTGTTCGGCACTCGTGTTTTTGCAGAAATTTCAGTAAGGGTATTATGGTCTTTTGGTCGGTTCACTCTTACCTTAAGAGTTTAACCCGAGCCTTTAGGGCTCATTCTCAACACTTAGAGAATTTGGGGGATTAGAAGAGAGGAGAAAGGGTTTCCTCAGCTAGGGTTTTGCTTTTGGAGAAGAATCAAAGGGGTTTTGAGACCCTAGATCACTTCAAGTCCGGTTTTTCTCCAAGATCACGGCTCAAGCACTCGTGGAGAGCGTTCTCCAAGCTAGGGCAACAACCCAAGCACGTTTTTGAAAGGGGTTTCTTCCCCAACTCAAGTCTCCTTCAAGCAAAGGTGTTCTTCTTTCAAGTTGGAGCTTCAATCAAGGTTTCTACCAAGGATCAAGCCTTGATCTAAGGTTAGTACACCCTACTAACTTACCCTAGCAAAAATCTGGGTTTTCTATATAAAAATGTGATTCTTTATATTATGTTTTCCTCCTTATGAAATGTGTTATCCCCCATTAAATATAAACAAGATAATGGAAAAGGTGTGGATGTGTGGATGAAATGTTGGATGTGGCGATTGGATGCCGAGATGTATGTTGTGTGATGTGTGTGATGGAAATGGTGGATGGGTATTTTACCAATAATGAACTTACCTTGATGTTTGGATGGAAAATATGCGTTAAAAAGAACAAGATGAATTATTAAGAAACGTTGCATGTGTTGTGTTTGACAAAATGCCTAAACTATGAATAAACCACTTAGATGAAGAAAATGGAAATAGGTTTTATGCATGTGTTCTTATAGACGATGAATTGATCCAATGTCATGTGAATTACTTAAGTTACCTATGCTAATATTATGAATTGAACTGTAATGCCATATCTCTTTTGTTAAGCGCATTCCCACGATTGTTATTATTGGCACGCACATGAGCACGCATGATAGCATGAACCGAGATTTCAAGAGCATGTGCATATAATAAACAACAAGAAAATATTGCATGTCAAGGAGGTTGGCAGCCCAGGGAGATTCGGGTGCTAGCCTTTGGCTCACAAGTGCATTTCATATCAAGGAGGTTGGCAGCCCAGGGAGATTCGGGTGCTAGCCTCTGGCTCACAAGTGCATTTCATATCAAGGAGGTTGGCAGCCCAGGGAGATTCGGGTGCTAGCCTCTGGCTCACAAGTGCATTTCATAACAAGGAGGTTGGTAGCCCAGGGACATTCGGGTACTAACCTCTGGCTCACAAGTAAATTGCATAACAAGGAGGTTGGCAGCCCAGGGAGATTCGGGTGCTAGCCTCTGGCTCACAAGTGCATTGCATATCAAGGAGGTTGGCAGCCCAGGGAGATTCGGGTGCTAGCCTCTGGCTCACAAGTTACGAGATGGAGGTTTACAAGATGATGATCATGCATTCATGCATGCACGCATACATGATTTCTACGAGGCATACCGGGACATGACATGGGTTTTCAAGCATGAGTTTTATCGGCGTTTTCGCATTCATGTACGCACGTCAGGATGCTTGTATTCTATCATGCCTTATACTGTTTCTTTTGTGATGTTTCTATTACTGCTTGTATGATATTACTATTGTGTGTTTTTATTATTGTTATGGTCTGCTAGTAGCTTGTACTCGCTGAGTATTCCATGCTCAGCCGTACTTTCATGTCGGCAGGTACTGAGGGAGCCCTCGACCCGGAGCCTTGGGTCGAGGAAGAGTATATAGAGGAGAGAGAGCCGGCTATTCCATTACAGTCTCAGGCGGACCGAGACCTCGATGTGTGACCATACCTTGACTACTGTTGAGGGGAGTGTATGAGAGGGTCTTGTGTATTTTGATATTTTGATAGGTGGGCCTGTCCACCTTAGACTTAGACATGTCTTGTATTTATGTTAACTTGGAATACTATTTTGGATCATTAGAAGAAATGAAAATTTGTTTACGCTTCCGCATATATGATAGCTTCCGCGCTCTGATTATCGTTGTTAGTATTGTATTTTATCTTGTGCATTACAGGATGGTTTGATAGGTACGTAGTGTGACACCTAAAATATCCCTAAACTCCTAGGGGGTATTTCGTGGCGTTACAATTTAAGCATGCAATTTCTTAGTTTACAACCCATTTGTATTCACCTTGGCATTTCATCAAACATGGTGTGTTCATTATTCGTTAAACCTACATCATGCTTTTCTAGGTGGGTTTACAATCACAACATACTTATATGTTTATTATTAGTACAATGCCCTTCCCCTTTTTGTTCATTACATCATACACACGGCATCCAATCGCCCATTCCATCTCCATTCACCATTCACACTCATCCATCTCATAGCACATGTGTAAATGAAAGAAAACGAGGAGAAATAAAGGAAAAGAAGGAACTATAACTAGGAGGGTAGCAAGAAGTACCGACCTTAAGAATGAGGAAGAAACCCCTTCCAAAAACGACCGTGTAGCTGCTGTCCTAGCTTGGATCACGAGCTCCTCGAATGCTTGAGCCTTGATCTTGAAGAAAACGGGCTTGAAGTGATCTAAGGTCTCAAAACCCCTTTGATTCTTCTCCGAAAGCAAAACCCTAGCTTAGGAAACCCTTTCTCCTCTCTTCTAATCCCCCAAATCTTCTAAGTGTTGAGAATGAGCCCTAAAGGCTCGGGCGATCCTATATAAGAAAGGGTATAACACCCAAATGCCAAAAATGCCCTTAGTGAAAATTCTGCAAAACGCGAGGACCGAGCGATCAGTGTTTATGACCGATCGATCGGTTGCCTACCGAGTGATCGGTGTGTTGACCGAGCTCTCGACCAAAAATCAACTCTCTGGAAAATTTCCCCATACAAAAATCTTGACCAGTCGATAGCTACCGATCGATCGGTTTTGGACCGATCGATCGCTCTATGGGCCGAGCGATCGGTTGCTTGCAGGTCCAGACTGTTTTGGCTATATCTTTTGACTCGCTCGTCGGATTTTGACGATTCAACTTGCATTGGGTTTGTACTTCGAAAAGGAACATTTCTGACATTTTGGAATTTTCAATTTCTTCCTTATTTATTAATTGTACTACTTTAAAGGCAAAATGACGATGAAAGTGTCATGCATTAAATGTGAAAAGGTCCGGGGCTCTACAAATTCTATAATCCTAATGGAGTATAGGAAAGGTGTTTCCTAGTAACAATGCTTCAACCAAAAAGGTGAAGTACTTGGTCCCACAACCAGAAATAGGAGATCCCTTTAGATCCCACACACAAGGACATTCTTAAAGTAATTAATTTAATTATTAATTAAATTAATTAATTTCTCTAAGTAATCACTATATGGTATAGTGAAGCTCTAAAAGGTGGAATCACATTGGATGTGAAAAGCCAAATGGGTAGGACCTATTAGGAATTATTATAAAAGAATAATTCAAGTGACCAAGAGGGTTTTGGAAACCCTTTAGGCGTGTGGAGTGGGACCCATCTAGGGTGGGACGCCCACTTCAAGGAGGAATAATAATTGTTATTATTTTAATTAGTTTCTAATAACTAATACCCTTATTAGATAAGGTTAGTTAGTTAGTTAGTTAGTTACTAATTAAAGATTCC
The DNA here is from genome assembly GCA_015143295.1 of Tetracentron sinense. NCBI lineage: Eukaryota > Viridiplantae > Streptophyta > Magnoliopsida > Trochodendrales > Trochodendraceae > Tetracentron > Tetracentron sinense. Next base: position 18,752,304 of record CM026553.1, read on the forward strand.
CTAATTGTTAGGGATTCCATTAGTTAGTTACTAATTTAAGATTCCTTATTGGATAAGGATAAGATTAGTTACTAATGGATAAGGTTAGTTTCTTTTAAGATTAATCCTAATTGGATTAGGAGAATAATCAATAAAGGAAACTATTGAGGAATCCTAATTGGATTAGGATAAGGTTAATGAATTATAATTGGATTACAATTCAAGCAACCAAGAGGGAACTTATATATAAAGGATTGGATGCCCAGCCCTTTAAATAATATAATTCTCCAGAATTTTTTCTTCTCTCCCTCTCCTCAAGTTCACGCCCAGCCCTCTCCCCCTTTGAGGGTGTACGGTCACCCTTCCCCTTCTTCCTTTTTGTTTGGTTTTTGATCTTGATGATCAAGAAAAAATTCTTTGAAGATCAAGATTGGATCTTGTTTGATCAAGAAAGGTTCTTGGATCAAAGAAAAGAAGAAAAGATAAAAGAGCATGAAATTTGGAAGGGCCATTAGCTTCCGTTAGAGAAAGCTTTAAAGGAAAAAGAAGTTTCGCGTGAATCGACAGGAGACTTGACACTAGTGAAGTTTTGCTAGTACTATTCTTATGTGGATTTGACTTAACAATTTCAAAGTCGCAAAGGTGAATGTTATTCTAACCTTCATTGAATAAAATCAATTAGAATCTTAGTCAGATCTTGGGATTCGATGTATGCCCCCCCAAGAACTGTGTTTCTAAAATTAAAAAGAGGCATACTTTCAACCAGCCCACCCTTGGCCTGACTGACGATCTCACTCCATTTGGCCTTGAACAATGCACCACTCTTTTTTGACTGGAGGCATAAGAAGGCTGTATATCTGCGTCCACCCATGGCCAGATTGATGCATTAATACTAGTCTCACCTTCGTCGGATTGAATACCTCTTTTGCATAAACGTATTCTTTCTAGACATTCGCCGGTTCCACTTTCCCTCTTACAGGATCTACAAACTCTTCGAATGGGGTCTAGAAAATGTCCTAGTTCTCTATTGAGGAGTAAAACAGGAATTATATCTAATGTATTGATGGTCCACCATGATGTTTATATACCAGATTTTTCCCCTCTTACAACTCATAATCTAATAAGCAAGAAAATACACCTAAAATATGTACACATGAATTATAGTTATTAATGGCATATAGAATTGCATAAATATATATGGAAAATGAGGGCTACAAATGTAACGACCCGGAATTTTAATAGAATAAAATTATACGTTTATGGATCCTTAACTGAGGTTGATTAGTTAAGTATTTGTTAAATTTGTGGAAAATCAGGTTTGAAGGCGAGGAATTTCACCTTTAGCGTTGATCTTTTTCCCGAACGTGTTGGCAGTGTCCGTTTTGCCTCAAGACGTCTCAAAAAACGCGAAAGAAGTAAAATCCCTCTCCATCTCTTCTCTTTTCCCTTATTTAAGCTACTTTAATTACATGGAATGGTTAGGTAATATTATGTGTGGATGAAAAAAGGTCAAAGACCTTATGAATGATGTATGGATGGGATGGATGAGAGTGAAAATGGAGCAGAGGGATGGAGCCCTCGGTTTCAGGCTTTTCCTAGCTCGGAATTTAGGCTCAGTGTGATTTGCGATAGATCGCAGGGGAAGTGTGATCGACTGCAGGAAGTTATGAGAGCCCGACTGGGCTTCTATATGTGTGATATGATGTGATTTTGACATTGTAAGGCAATGGTAGGGTCCATTGGCCTACTTAAGTTCCTTATCGGAACTACTCTTGTATGATGTGATGTTTGTTTTAAGGTAATGGTAGGTCCATTGGCCTGGTTAAGTTCTCTATCGGAACGAATCTGATATGATGTGATGTTTTAAAGGCAATGGTAGGTCCATTGGCCTGGTTAAGTTCCCTATCGGAACGAATCTGATATGATGTGATGTTTTAAAGGCATTGGTAGGGTCCATTGGCCTGGTAAAAGTCCCACCTCGGGACAACCTTTGTGTATGATGTGCTGTTGTTGGGACATGGTAAGGTGATGGAATGGTCCATCGGCCGGGTAATGTTCCACACCGGAACGGTATACCATCGGACTTGGTCCACGGGCGTGAGGCCCAACTGATTCAATTATTCAAGCAAAGCTTGAATAATTGGGGATTTCCTATGGTTAGAGAACCTAATCTACGTGAACTGCTGTCTGTGGTCCCTCTTTGGCTAGGTTCAGAGAGGCGGTATCTATTATGAGCCCGGGTTCCTCCGTGACTGATATTCGGGAGAGTTAGGACGGCATTGGGCCATGGGCTCAAGGTTGGATTGGGGTCTATGGACCCAGGGATGTATTGAGTTTACAAACTCAATGATGTTACCTTGAGGGGGCATTGACCTGTGTCGGCAGGTATGCACCCAACAGAGGCTGTGATGATATATAATGGTAGCTGTCAGAGGTGTTGTGCCTGACAAAGGTTAATGTCAGATGTGTTTTGCCTGACAGGATTTGATGTCAGATGTGTTATTCCTGGCAGGTCAGATGTGTTTCCTGACAAGGGTATCATGTCAGAGGTGTTATGCCTGACAGAGTGATATGTCAGATGTGTACCTGATAGACAGGTGTTTCCTGATGGTCAGGTGTTTCCTGGTGGTCAGGTGTTTCCTGTTAGTCAAAGGTGCGTCCCTGGCTTGTCAGATGAGTTTCATTTTCCTGACAGGTTGGATGGGTTTCCTGGCTATCAGATGTGTATCCTGGCTGATCAGATGTGTATCCTGGCGATCAGATGTGTATCCTGGCGATCAGATGTGTTTCCTGACAAATGTGGTTGTGTGTGTGTCGGTGTTCCCATAGAGGGAAAATATAAAGTAAGTGTCAGAGGTGTGGTTCCTGACAGAGTGTGATATGTCAGAGGTGTTGTTCCTGACAGAGTGTGATGTGTCAGAAGTATTGTTCCTAGCAGTTATCGGGTGAAGACCCGGGTTATGTGTAGAATATGATGATTTAAGGATTAATTGGGTTGACATACCTAATGATTGGTTATAATCGGGAGAAGTCCCGATTGGTTGATAATTGAGTCTGTGGACTCATGGATAGAGGTTGTACACGGGCGAAGGCCCAGTCGATCGAGTCTGTGGACTCAAGGATAAAGCGTGAGCGGTTATCTGAAACGATAACCTGGTGTCGTGAACAATGACTTGATGAATTTGACAACTTGGAGGTTGGGAACCTCGAATAGGGTGAGATAGCTCTGAGTGACCTCGGGTCACGAATTACGATATTATTATAAATATGAGAATTGTACTGTACTAATATATCATTATTGATGAATGTTAATATGTGGAAAATAGTTTAGATGAGCTGTGGATTTTGCTGGGCTTTATAGCTCACTCCTCCATCTTATGTCTTCAGATTCTGGAGCGATTGTAGATTGGCAAGAAGCTACGCTTGATAGAGTCTGGAGAGTTTTCCGGCGCAGTTACGGCGCCAAAGTAAGAACTACTGTAGCTAGTGAGGTATCACATTTGCTTATGATGGGTTATTGTGATGACTAGTTGTTATTGCTTATGTAAGCTCATAAGAAAAGTTCAAAATTCCCGTATTTTCGCGGGTAAAGTCTTCCGCATGCGTGGTTATGACGAACAGGCACGTGTCTCAGAACTTGATTCCTTAGGCGCGGGTTCGGGGCGTCACAACAAATACTACATTAAATTTAGTTATTAAGGACATAGGAATTGGAATATAAAAAATTACAAAAAATGAGGAAATCATATGTACGTAGTTCTTAAATTTTATAACAAACTAAGGGAAATAAGGATATTTGTATAGGTTAACTTCTTCTATTGTGAACTCTGTCCTGTGAGGAACATTTCCACCTTGGAGAAATGCAAGTAGTTACCCAACTACAAATCCCCCTTCTGCGGCATGAGTCAGATGTCATGAATTGCTGAAATTTATCCAGATCAATGATCTCTAAGACCTAGAGGGGGGGTGAATAGGTCTATTTAATAATTTCTAACCAATTTTAATTTTTCAATTAATATGTTTAGAAATCAATGAATAATTCACTCAGACAATCCACACAAATCAAACACAGAAGATTATTACGTGGAAAACCTTAACGGGAAAAAACCACGGGACCTTGTCCAGCAATAAACTTCACTATGAAAAGATATCAAGTACAAGACAAGACCTTACCAAAACAGAAACGACGTTCCTAGGTATAGACTCTTACTCATGATTTCCACGAACCAGCAGGTTCGATCTCCGCCGTAGCTGTAGCACCCCGGACTTTTTCATCCTTAATGAATAGCACCTTCGTAGCTAATTGGCCGTTTTCGTAGTCTAATTAATAAATAAGGGAGAAATCGGAAATTCCGAAACGTCAGAAATGTTCGTTTTCGAAAGATGGATCCAACGCAAGTTGAATCGTCGAAATCCGACGAGTGAGTCAAAAGATATGGTCAAAACAGTCCAGACATACAGAGCACCGATCGCTCGGTCATTACCTGCGATCGATTGGTCAACTACCGATCGCTCGATAGCTGTCGCACGGTTAAATTTTTTGTATGGGGAAAAATTCCAGAGAGTGTGTTTTTGACCGATCTCTCGGTCATAACACCGATCGACCGGTAAGCCACCGATCGCTCGGTCCATACCACCGATCGATCGGTCATACGTAGTTTTTCTTCATTAAGGGTGTTTAAGACTTTAACCATCACCCTTTGCCTATAAAAGGGCTGGGTTCGTGCCTTAGGGTTTCACAAACCCTTTGTGCATTGTTTTTGAGGGATTTGAAGAGGAGAAGGAGGAGAGGACCTTGGTGATCGTTCAAGCTTGTGGAAGATCAAGTTCTTCCTTTCCATTTGGTGTTTTCCAACCAAGAACTCACTGTTCTTGCTTGTTCCAGCCATTGGGAGTCAAACTCATTGATTTCTCCAAGGTAGATACACTCTACCACAATCTTACAATCCTACTAGTTACTAAATATGATTCTTCTTATCTATGCCCTATCTATATGTATTGATTTTATGTATGAAAAGGTGTGATTACATACTTGGATGAAGGTTACTATTATGATGCACTCTAAGTGTTTGATAAAATACCTCTAAGGGATTCTATGCTTAAATACGATGATTTCTCTTATTAAGTGCATATGCTCGCATGTCTCGCATAAACCAATGTTCTCCATGGATTTCTCCAAGTACAAACAAAGGTTTTTCACGAAAAGACGAATAATGAATGATTCTAAGTAACTCTATGATTTCTCTAAGATCGTTTCACAAGCTCTAAGGATCATACCATGCTCATAAGGAAACTCTATGATAATGCTCTAAGATCGTCTCATAAGCTCCACGGATCACAATGAAATGCTCTAAGATCTCTGAGGTTATGCTCTATGGAAATGCTCTACGGTATTGCTCTATGCTCTATGTCTCTACGGATCATAATGACTCTAAGTAACTCCATGAACTCACAAGAACTCATAAGGCTATGATTATCGATTGACTCACACGGTTACAGTTTTGGTTTCGAATATTATCTCACATATGTTTTCACGGTTTCCATGCTTTAAGAGATTTACGGATTTCATTCTCCATGTCTTGTATGCTCCATGCCTAACCGCTTTATTGTTATTAGTTTGTATACACTGAGTATTCCATGCTCAGTCGATATTGTTATGATCGGCAGGTGCTCGGGTTCCATTCGATTTGTGTGGCGAAGAACCTTGGGTCGAGGAAGAGTACCGTGACCCGGAGCCTTCCATGGATCACTATCATGACGATGGTGCTCTAGATAGGAGTCGTGACTTCGATTTCTGTTGATTGACCGACTTAGAACTTGTGTCATTTTGTTATGTGAGTGTGGGGTTTGTCCACTCCACTTTTGGGTTTCTCACACATGTATACTTGTTGGCTCTTACTTGAGCCAAGTTATAGGAGTTTTCTTTTTGCTTCCGCTATGTTTAGTATTTTATTTTTCGCTGTGCTTTTTATTTCGTTTCCGCTATGTATATTCAGGTACTCTGACAGGTTTCCACATGTGCCTTATGTATCATACTGGAGGTATGATATGGCGGTCACGAGTCAAAGTATCCTTAACTCCTAGGGGGTATTTTGGGTCGCGACAGTAGCAGCTTCGGTTCCACACCGACCAAATCTTCTCAAGCTACTTCAAAACCACGATCACACACGATCGATCTCCTTCCACGAAGGCTCCGGATCAAACACCGGACACACACACAAGGTGTAGGGTTGTGAATCAATTTAGGAAGTTTCAAACCCTAGAGGGATCTCATACAGATCTGAGATCACACAATGCAAGATCAAAGGTTTAGACCTATACTTGCATTCTCTAGGATCAAAGAAAGAGGAGGGATCAACAAAGATCTAATAAAAGCAATAGGAAAAACCCTATAAGAGTTTCTCAGACCTCTACTCTTTCAAAAATAAACAAAGATACGAATTAGGTCTCCAAAAATTTGTTTATATAGGGTTTAAAAAAAAGAATCCAGAAAAATAAAAATTCTTTTTACGGGGACCGATCGATCGGTGCTCATTACCGATCGCTCGGTCCAAAACGGATCGCTCGGTTCTCATGACCGATCGCTCGGTTAAAAATCATCTCTCTGGAAAAATACCCCATACAAAATTTTTGTCCAGTCGATAGCCACCGATCGCTCGGTAGGCCACCGATCGATCGGTCTCAATACCGAGCGATCGGTTGAGACATAATTTTTTCAAACCATATGTCTTTTCATGTTTATTTGATTCAACTAAGATCAAACAACTTTGTTAGGTTTAAAACTATCCTCCTAGGTATGTTTAGAGTTATCTAAGACAAATCCAACCTAGGTAGGGGTTTCTAAGTCCATTACCTTTCTAGATCCAGAGTAGGAGCTTTTTCTTCACTTTCTTCAATCTTCTTTAAGCTTTAGCTCTTCTCTTCTGACAAGTTGAACATGACTCGACGACTCGACTCACATGACCTATCTAATGATCACGGAATTTGCCAACACCTATTTAGGGATTTACAATTGCTTTTAAACCACACTCAAAGGTCCTCAAAGGTTTTAAACCACACTCAAAGGTCCATCAAGCCTCCTTGCCATCACATGTCATGAATTGCTTTCAAACCACACTCAAAGGTCCATCAAACGTCCTTGCCATCATTAGTATTAAAACCAATAGTATTGCATAACAAAGTATGGTTATGTGTTTGAGGATTGCACAACAAGGTGCAGAATGATAATTTGTTTCAGGTGGCCGATTTTAATCAATAATATTTGTAGGTATCATTTCACACCTTTGGGTATGCATTTGTGGGCATTATACAATCTTATTCTGCAATGACTATGTTTGGATGCTAAAAACTAGATTTAAAAAAAAATTATATTATAACTTTCATCGTCAGGGTAGAATCATCCAGTAAATTATTAATGAGCATTTGTCGTCTTAGTGGAAGAATACAATTTTAATGTAGATATGTTTTTTTTTACACATTCCTGGGTATTCATACGGTTGGAATGATGACTGCAGTTAATTGATTGTGTTTCCTCGAGTTCGTATTGGTTAGTTCGGTTGAGTAGTGATATTGAGAAGTAATTTTTACCAATGCCCATATTTTTGGTGATTCCTAAAAATACTACTTTTCTATAAAAAAAATTAGTTTATTATTGTCAAATATCTTATGTTATGTCTTACTATTACTATACGTTTTGTTTTGGTAATTTCGCACATCGCACCGGCTTCTTACTAAGAGAAAGATACATTTTCTGAGCTAACACTCAGTCCAAACAAACAAAGAGTGACTCTTAAAAGAAACTGTTGCTAGCTTTATCCAATTTTAGATTGTAACGACCTGGAATTTTAATATAATAAAATTATGTGTTTATGGGTCCTTAATGGAGGTTAATTAGTTAATTATTTGTTAAATTAATAAAAAAAATGGATTTTGCTCGGGATTGAAGTGCACCGAGGAAATCTCAGTATCTTTTGGTGAACCTCACACACAGTGTGTCGGTTGACTGACGAGACACACCCCTACCGTATCGGTTCCGTCAGGTACCATTTCGCGGGACCGCGGGGCCATTATGTGTGATAAAATTGAGAAAAACAGGAAATTTTCATATTTCCAGAAATTAAGTAGGACCCAATATCTGTTGGAGATCCTAATAAAAATCCGTGTGGTTGACACTAATGCGTGTCGGTCGGCCGTGGGGACTAATGTCTGTCGTCTCGGCAGTTAGTTATCTCAAACGAAGAAGCGACAGCATGTTTTGTGTCCGAAATCAGAAAATTAGTGGGTTTTGCAATTTTCTTCCGGACTAAAGTGTAGCTGTCAAAACTCAGTATTTTTCCCCAAAATTTTTACAGTAGGTGTTGGACTGCCTCAAGTTCGATCACCTAAAGTTTTGTCAAAATCGGATGTCATTAAGTAGGACTACGAAAGCCGTATCCACGAGAGAAGGCAGAAAAATAGTCAAAATGGTCAAACCGTTGACTTGGTCAATGGGACCATTAATTATGGTCATGTGCTATGCATATGACCTTATCTATATAATGGAGGCCAGCCCTTCTCATTCCTCATGGTTTGCAGTTTGCAAACAGTGTTCTGCCACATACCATTTTCGAGAGAGAAAGTGAGGAGAGAGACCCCGCTTTACGCAAGAGATTGATTTGACTACAGCGCTTGATGAAAAGGAAGTTCTTCTCTTATTAAAGCGAGACTTAGAGAGTCTCAGACTTAAAGAAGCCCTAAAAGAATTTTCTTTCTACGAGTCCCTCTCAAACTACGATCTACCGCTTCTTGCCCTATCTCGGTAATGGTCCCGGTACTCGCCCCTATCTCTAAAGGGGCTTTCTCTCGGTGCTGGGAAGAGAGAGAAAGAGGAGAGAGAAAGGAAGAGAGAGAAAGGGGAAGGGAGGTTCCCTTGGGGTTTTTCGACGTCCCCGACGCGTTGGCGGTGTCTGATTTTCTCTCCAGTGTCTCGTTTGGCGTGTAGAGAGAGAGAGAAAAAGGTAGAGTGAGAAAGTGGAGAGAGAAAGTTGCATGCGCTCCACCTTGGGGTTGATCATCCTTCCGAGCGCATTGGCGGTGTTCGTTTCGGCTCTAGATGCCTTGAAACGCGTGAAGCAAGTAAAACCCCTCTTTTCTTCTCTTTTTCCCCTTATTTTGCTATATTATTTTATCTGTAATATCTGCATGTCTTTTGACGTGAATGAAAAAGGGTCGGAGACCCCTATGTGATGTTGTGAGTTTATGTGGTCCCTCGGGGAGCCCAGATCGGGTCCCGGGTAAATTGTATCCCCACTCTAAGGTGACGAAAAGTTGTTTTGCATGTCTTGTAAGGCTATGGAGACATTCATTAGCTTGAAACCATTCCCTAACGGGACGGTGTGTTAACGGAGCTAGTTCACGGGCGTGAGACCCAAGTATTTCAGTTAATCAAGCGAGACTTGGGTTAACTGGGGTTAACTTGTGGTTAGAAAATCTAACCAGGGTTAAGTATAGTCTATGGTTCCTCTTTGACTAGGTCAGGAGAGACGGTGTCCAGTAAGGCCCGGGGTTCCTCCGTGACTGATAGTCGAGAGATGTCGGTCTGTTTGTCTAGGTCATCTGTGGTGCCTCTTGGACTAGGTCAAGAGTGGCGGTGTCCTGCATGGCCCGTGGTTCCTCCGTGACTGATAGTCAGGAGATGTCGGAGTCCTAGGGAGTTTAAAGTGGCTGAACATCAGATAGTGTATAGTCCGGGGTTCCTCTCTGGGTGGGTCAGAAGATGTCGGCACCGTGTCTATCGGGGTCCCTTCTTGGTGGAATGTCAGGAGATGGCGGCATTGGTATAGATGTCGGGGTTCCTCCGTAGACTAGCCAGAAGATGACGGTAGGCAGGTTGGTCGGGGTTCCTTTATGACTGATACCCAGGGCGATGGCGGCGAATACACGGTAGATGTGGCCAGTCAATTGAATGAAAAAGTATGTCCTTATTGGGTGAATGCCCGTGTTGTGTGTGTAAGCTTCAGATACGAAGTGGTCTAAGTTGGTATACTCAGGGTTGGTGTATTTGTTTGAGTTGGTGGACTCATGGTTCGGTATGGAATCGTCGGATTCCAGGTGAGTTGGGTTGGTATACCCAAAGTTTGGTCGTGTTCGGGTGAAAGCCAGAACAGCATGTGTTGAGTCAAAATGACTCAATGTATTATGGTTAGGATATAGAGACTTTAAGCTGAACATTTGTGGGCTGTGGCCAATTAATAGAGTCTCAGGACTCGAAATGAAACATGATTGATGATCGAAACGATAACTTGGTCATATAATACATTCATAACTGAATCTCATAATTGGAAAGTAATGTGAGGTCGAGAACCTTGGTTAGGGTGACGTAACCCTAAGTGACCTTGGGTCACAGTTTATATATACTGTTTTATTTTACTGTAACATGCAAATTGAACTGTTTATTATATCATTATTGATGCATGTTATTATGCGGAAAATAGTTTAGAAGGATTATGGTTTTATTGGGCTTCATAGCTCACTGACTTTTGGTGTCAGCAGATCTTGGAGCTGCTGACCAGTAAGTGTAAAGTCCAACTGGACATTTTGGAAGCTTGTACAAGTTGTACCTGGCGTGATAGATGCGCCTACTTTTGTAAAACAAACTTGATGTAAATAATACAGGTATATGGTTTGTATGATGGCTATTGTGATGATAGGTATTATTTGCTTTTTGGAAGCATCTGATGAAGGTTTAAATTTCCCGTATTTTCATGGGTAAATTCTTCCGCTTGCATGATTTGACGAACGGACACGCGTCTCAGAACTTGATTCCCTAGGCACAGGTTCGGGGCGTCACATAGATGACCCTTGAATTACTCAGTTTTTTTTTTTCTTCAAAGCTTTCGTGCATCACAATTACAGACATTGTTATACACTATGTTATACACTAATATATCATCATAAAAAAAATTGTAAATTGTTGATATATTGAATATCAAATTTATTTTACTCATGCTTTTTTCAAGCATGTCATTTAGTGTAATTTGTTTGGACTCATAAGGACTGGACACTTACGTGCATCGCACGTGTCTTCTGCTAGTATATATATATTAGTATGGAAATGCCTGTATATATGCTTGACAAAATTCTAATTTTTTTTATTGTTAAGTTGCATACTATACCATCTGCCATGAGAGAAAAATCTTATAACACCCATCTCTATATATGAATGATTAAGATAAAAGGACCATTTAATTGTTATTATAATAAGAGTGGTAATACCTGTGACACAAAAATGGTAAGACTCTCCCCGTATAAAAAGTTGATGAAGCTTGATTTTTTTTTTTGGTTGAAGATTAGATGAATTCATGAACAAGAAGAAGAAACAAAAGGGAGATGGATTAGAACTGACCGAATAGTTAGAGCTTAGGTCCGATGGAGAGTTTGGTCAAGGAAGTAGTTTGGCATCCAATCTCTATACACGAATGATTGAGATAAAATTAAGGACCATTTGTTAACATAATAAGAGTGGTAAGGGCAGTGACCAAAAAAAAAAAAGAATGGTAAGACCCTCCATGCGTAAGAAGTTGATGGGATGGAATTCATGATCATGGAAATGATGTGTGGTTCTACCATGTATGAACCAGATGCTCCATTGCATTTCTTCTAGTCAAAAGCTAAGCAGATGCATAAGATCAACAGATCATATTTGTTTAATTGTTACTTTGTAAGATCATGTAATGGATTATATTGACTACTCTCAGATTGATTTCATTCTATTTTATTGTTAAATGAACTATTCTTCATGTTTGTAGGTAAGGCGACATTCTCCAGCTCTCCCCGAGTCACTCTCAACATCTACACATTGCTTATTAAAGAATTTCAGGGGAAATATTGTTGCACTTGGACGGATTAATAGAGATGCAACACCACATCCTGAACTATATAGCATCATAGTAGATGACATTTATGAGCCAAATACAGATTTGTCTAAAAAAGAGGGAACACTTAGAGATCTTACACTTGGAGATATTATTACTTGGCCCAAATATTTTGTAAATTTCATTAATTGACTTTTGTTGAGATGCAAAATTTCATTTGACTTTTGTTGAGATGCACAATGTATTGACATGTTAATTGACTAAGTATTTATGATTTTTTGGTTAAATTATATGTGGCTTAATATTTTGATTGATTAGAGAAGAAGTTAGTTTTCAAATGTATTTTATTGTGTATAGAAGAAAGTTGGGATGTGATGACTTGGATTAAATATCTTAGACGTGAATTTGCAGGTAAAAGGTAATGACAAGTACATTTGAGCAAATAAGACATTATTTTTTCCCCAACTTTCTTGAAAAACGATGGCCATCGACTGTCATTTAGATACATATATAAGTTCTAAAAAAAAATTAAATGACGGAAAGAACGACTACTATAGACTGTCGTTGATGGACAAAAAAATGACTGTCCATGATTGTCGTATATCCCGATATATAATCGACACTCACGGACTGTCGTTTTTGATAAATGACGCCAATTTTCTCGACAGCCCACTTGACAGCTAGAAGCAGTCGTATTTGATCAAAAACGACAGTTTTGGGCAGTCGTTTTTATCAACTTTTCATGTAGTGCTTATCTGATAGAATAACACGCTCTAGATCTTCGGTCTACCTTTGGTGAGTTCCTCCTTTAATGTTCTCAATGAATAGTCTTCTTCTTTGGAATATTCGAGGAATAGGAAATTTATCCTCAAAGACTAGATTAAAACACCTTCTCTCTTTGCACAATATAATGTTTACTGCTATAATGGAACCAAATTTTTTTTTTTATTCTATTCATGAGATATGTAATTTTATTAGCATGGATAACTATCTTGATTCTCATTGTTCTCATCCTAAGATTTGGTTGTTTTGGAAAAGCCATGTCAAAGTTTCATTTATTTCTAAATCTGATCAAACTCTTATTGTTGATGTATCTACTATACTATGACTCCTATTAGATGTGCATTTATTTATGCAAAGTGTACTAGAAGGGAGCGTTTGGTTCTCTGAAAGGATCTCTATGCGGCTTTTTCTACTTTTATAGGTCCTTATTTTATAGGGGGTGATTTTAATGCTATCTCAGCTTCTGATGAAAAAATTGGTGGCAGAGCTGTGAACTATGAATCTATGGAAGATTTTAATAACATGATAAACAATCTGGGTCTGATGGATATGGGTTTCTCTGGTAATAAATTTACTTGGTGCAACAATCAGGTTGGTATGCATCGTATTTATGCTCGCCTTGATCGTATCCTCTTTAATACTGATTGGTCTAATAGTTTCAACAGTTTTTTGGTTAAATATCTTTCTAGAATTGCTTCGGATCATGCTCCTATTTTACTAGAGTTTGGTAATGTTCAATTAAGAAGGCCTTCCCCTTTTAAATTTCAGCAAATGTGGATTAATCATTCGGATTTTTATAGAATTGTTTCTGAATCTTGGGGGCCTCTTATCTTATTAGCTAATCCTCTCTCTTCTTTTTTTCTTAAACTCAAAAGACTTAAATTGTAGCACCCCGGACTTTTCTATACTTAATGAATAGCACTTTCGTAGCCAATTGGCCTTCCATGTAGTCTAATTAATAAATGAGGGAGAAATTAAGAATTCTAAAACGTCAGAAATATTTGTTTTCGAAAGACGAATCCAACGCAAATTGAATTGTCGAAAACCGACGAACGAGTCAAAAGATATGGCCAAAAAAGTTGGGACCTATAGAGAACTGATCGCTCGGTCAAATGTAGATGTCGATCGGTTCACAACCGATCGCTCGATCATTATTAGCGATCGATCGGTCCAAAACCGATTGATCGATAGCTATCGACTGGTTAACTTTTTTGTATGGGGAAAAATTCCAAAGAGCATGTTTTTGACCAGTAGCTCGGTCAAGAACACCGGTCGCTCGGTAGGCAACCGATCGATCGGTCATAACCACCGATCACTCAGTCTATCGCATTTTGCAGAAATTTCATTAAGGATTGTTTCATCTTTTGGGCATTAAACCCTTGCCTATAAGGGTTTGCTCGACCATTTGGGTCCCCATTCACTACACTTAGAGAAATTAGAGAGAAAAGGAGAGAAGAGAAGAGGGTTTTTCTAGGGCATCATTGGGAGAGAAGAAATCAAGGGTTTAAACATCCAAGATCATCCCAAAAGGGCTTGGATTCATCAAATCCAACCTCAAACTCGTGTGGTATCCCCTTTCCAAGCTAGGGCAGCGATCCTACGGCATTTTGCAAGGGCTTTCTTCCCCAAATCAAGCCTTCTTCAAGCAAGGGTTCTTCCCTACCCTTTTGGGGTTCTATTTCAAGGTTTCTTCAAGATCAAGCCTTGATTTCAAGGTTAGTACACCCTACTAACTTCCTTAGCAATAACTCAGGTTTTCTATTGTGAATGGTGACTCTTGATATTATGCTTTCTTTCCTTATGAAATGTAACATCTCCACTAAATATAAACAAGATAAGAAAAAGGTATGGATGTGTGGATGGGACGTTGGTCGAGGCGATTGGATGCCGTGATGTATGATGTGAATGTGTGTTGGAAAAAGGTGGATGGGCATTTAAACATAATGAACACATTTTGTATGGTGTGAGGAAAATATATGCATTAAGAAATCGAAACGAAATGACTATGAATGTGATTGCTCACCAAGTGTTTGATAAAATGCTTAAATGACAATGTGAATGAATGAACTCGAATTATGAAAGCATGAATGTAGTTATTCCTTTTAATTGCCTACCTTGATCAAATGCGCTACATATTATCTACATTCCCTTATGTTTATATTCGAAATGGAAATGCTATACCCATGTGATTTTCTTATCCAAGCATGTCATCATGGTTATCACAATTGACATGCACACAAACAAGCATGCATGCATGAACCGAGTTTTCAAGAGTATATGCATATAATAAATCAAACAATAAAATATTGCATGTCAAGGAGGTTGGTAGCCCAGGGATGTGCGGGTACTAGCCTCTGGCTCATAAGAAAACCATATGTCAAGGAGGTTGGCAGCCCAGGGATGTTCGGGTGCTAGTCTCTGGCTCACAAGTAAATGAAATATGTCAAGTAGGTTGGTAGCCCAAGTGAAGGGTACTAGCCTCTGGCTCACAAGAATAAGTTCACAAGGAAATGAAAATATTGCATGTCAAGGAGGTTGGTAGCCCAGGGATGTTCGGGTGCTAGCCTCTGGCTCACAAGTATACAAGATGATGATAAGACACGTATACATGATTTTTCACAAGCACGACCGAGACATGAAACGAGTTTTTCAAGCATGAGTTTTATCGGAGTTTTCGCATTCATGCACGCATGTCAAGATAATGATATTGTTTTATGTTCAATACTGTTTATCTTATGATGCTACTGTTGCTTTGAATTGATACCTTGTATTGTGTTCACCCTTGTTGTGCTTTATTATTGCTATGGTTAGCTAGTAGTTTGTACTCGCTGAGTATTCCATGCTCAGTCATACCCTTATGTCGGCATGTATCGGGGAAGCCCTCGACCCTGAACCTTGGGTCGAGGAAGAGTACGTGGAGGAGAGAGCCGTCTATCCCATTACAGTCTCAAGCGGATAGAGACCTTGATGTGTGGCTGTACCTCGATTATTGTTGAGGGGAGAGCACGAGAGGGTTTGTTGTGTATTTTGATATTTTGATAGGTGGGCCTGTCCACCTTAGACTTAGATATGTTTGTGTATATGTTCACTTGGAATATTATTTTGGTATTATAGAAGAAAAGAAAAAGTTAATTCACGCTTCCGCATCTATGTTTAGCTTCCGTGCTCTGATTATCATTTGTTTTAGTATTATATTTACCTTGTTCATTACAGGATGGTTTGGTAGGTACATATAGTCACCTCTAAAGTATCCCTTAACTCCTAGGGGGTATTTTGGGGCGCAACATAAATCTGCCTTAAAAATCTGGAATAGAGATGTCTTTGGTAACATCTTCCAAAAAATTAACTCTCTCGAGAGTCAAATATCTGACTTGGAAGATGATATTCAAAGATCTTGGGATGATGTAAAAAATATGTCCTTGTCTAACTTAAAGATAGAACTCCAAATTGTTCTTAACTATGAAGAAATTTTTTGGAGGCAGAAATCTAGAATTCAATGGCTCAAAGAAGGTGATAATAACACAAAATTATTTCATATGGTCACAAACTCTAGGAGGGGTAGGAATAGCATAACTAGAATTCAAGATGTTTAAGGAAACTGGCTAGAGTCTCAGGAAGATATAGGATCTGAAGTGATCAATTATTTTAAGAGCCTGCTTACTTGTGATAATGCTACTCTTAATAATAATATTTTGCATCATATTCCTTGCATTATTTCAGAGGAGGATAATAATTTCATAGCTTCAATTCCCTCAATTAATAAAATTCAAAAAGTTGTTTTTAGCATGTCTGCTGATAGTGCCCCTAGACCTGATGGATTTACTGGTCATTTTTTCCATTCTTGTTGGGATATTATAAAAGAGGATCTTCTTCATGCTATTAATTTCTTTTGCTTAACTGTTGCAATTCCGAGAGCTATAAATGCAACAGCTATTGCCCTAATCCCTAAATGCAATTCCCCAGTGTCGTTCTCGGATTTCAGACGCATTAGTCTTTGTAATTTTCTTTATAAGATTATATCTCGCATTTTAGTTGATCATATTGGTTTATTGCTTCCTAATATTATATCTGATGAACAAAGTGCTTTTGTTAAAGGTAGGAACATTTTAGATAATGTTAGCATAGCTCAGGAGATGGTTCAAGATATTGATAGAAAAATTCCGGGAGGTAATGTCATCATTAAACTTGATATGTCTAAAGCCTATGATAGAATAGAATGGAATTTCATATTTCTTTGTCCTCGAAAAGATGGGTTTTAAAGAAAATTCCATAAGATTGATTCATGGTTGTCTCACTAATCAATCTTTCTCTATTCTTATTAATGGTTGCCTTCAAGGTTTTTTTCAGAGTTCGCGGGGCCTTCGTCAAGGTGATCCTTTATCTCCTGCTCTCTTCATCATTGCAGAAGAAGTTCTTAGTAGAGGCCTTAAAGCCATTTCTGAGAGTCTTTCTTCTAAGTATAAATTGGGAAGGTACGGTACTCCTGTCTCTCATCTTCTCTTTGCAGATGATACTCTCATTTTTTGTAATGCTAGGAAGCAGAATTTAAAAAAAATCTTTGATTTCATTACAGAATATGAGAAATCGTCAGGACAACTAATTAATAAATTTAAAAGTTCTTTCTATTGTTCTGATAATATAACAGAATGAGAATTGATAAAAAAATTTAATTGGGTTGGTATTCCTAGGAAATATTTTCCTTTTATTTATTTAGGAGTCCCTCTTTACAAAGGCCACCTAAAAAAGTGTTATTTTAATTCTCGTATTGATAAAATTCATTCCAAGGTAGAAGGGTGGAAGGCTAGATTTTTATCATCTGGTGGGCGTCTTACTTTAATTAAACATGTTCTATCCTCTATTCCCACTTATTTACTTGTGGGCATTCATGTACCCAAAGGTATAAATACCCAAATAGAATTATGGCAAAATTTTTCTGGAATAGCACTAATGAATTTAGAAAACGTCATTGAATTAATTGGAATACATGCTCTTGCCCTCAATTGGAAGGAGGTCTTGGTATCCGTAAGATGAATGATTTTTCTAAGGCTCTTAGAATGAAGCAAGTCTGGAATCTGTACCAATCAAATAATCTATGGTCAAAATTTTTTAAAGAAAAATTTCAATTTAATCATATTTGGCAAGCCTCTTATAGGCCTGGTGCCTCCAAAACCTGGATTAAAATTAGTCAATTGTGTAAAGAAGTGATTTATAAATCTACTTCATTAATTAGGAAGGGAAATAAGATAAATTTTTGGTTAGACAGTTGGTTTAGAGAGGTCCCTCTTATTGCTCTTGCTTTATCTATCCCACAGATTTTTCTTATTATTTCCGATATGCTTAATTCTAATGGTATTTGGGATTTCTCCCTAGTTGATAATTATATTTCTAACCATTTGAAGCTAGCTATTAGATCTGCAGGTTTCTTTACTTCTGATTCTGAAGATAACTTTATTTGGAATCCCAGTCCAAATGGCAAATTCTCTGTAAAATCTGCTTGGGATTCAATTAGAATTACTAGAGCTCGAAAGACCTGGAGTAAAAACACATGGAACTCTATTACCCCAAAAAAAATCCCAACTTTTAGATGGAAGGTAATGTATAGTGTTGTTCCAATAGATAATATGATTCAATCAACAGGTATCCAGTTAGCTAGTTGTTGTTCTTGTTGTAATTCTGGTAATATAGAATCCTTATCTCACCTTCTCTTGCAGAGTGATCTTGCAGGTGGTATTTGGAGACATTTTAATAGATATTGTTGCATTTTTTCTCAACCTAGTGACTCTATTCAATGTCTTCTTATGCGATAGTTCAGAGTTTATGACAGGTATCAAAATGAGCTCTACAACCTTCTTCCTCTACTTGCAGATAGGGAGCCAGTCACTAAGGAACGGGGGCTTACTCAGGACTACTGCGACTGGTATGCCTCGGTCTATGTTGGATGCCAGCAAGGCAAGGCGAGGGTTCCCAGGAATAATGTGGTGTCCCACGGAGCCGAGGTAGAGGAAGCCCAAAGGTTAAGGAACAGGGTGGTAGAGCTTGAACAGGAGCTGGAGACTAAGGCATGATCCCTAGCTCTTCTAGACTTCACTTTTCTCTTAGCCTCATGCACCATGCGCTTATTCCAAGCTTGCTTTTCTTGCAGAGAGAGGCGCATGCTGCCCTTTAGAGATAGGGGCGAGCTAGATAGAGCGACTAGAAGAGGAGATTGCCAGCCTGACCCACCTTTTGGATTAATAGGAGGAGGCGAAGTTTACTTATGAGCAGCGGGAGGGAGAGATGCGGGCTGCCTATGCACGCATGGAGGGTTATTTTAGGGCAGCTCCCTCATGGGAGGCGGGAGAGCGAGCTTGAGCAGAGGCTCAAGGAGCCAGAGTGGGGGGAGAGAGCGGTTCGTCTCCAAAGGGAGAGTTGGATGAGCGCGGTTTGGGAGCGATGAGAGGTGGGTCATTTAGGAAATCTGGAAAGGGAGATGTTCAAGAACATTCGGAAGACTTCGGCCAGTGTAATTACTCGCATTAAAGTTTGGCTAAAAGAGTTGGGGAGTATACCTTCAAAAAAGAGACTGGATCTCTCTCTCTTATCTATTCCATCTTCTCCTCCTAAGGTCAGAAATACTATCTCTATTGTTAAATGGATCCGGCCTCTTCAAGGTATTATAAAGCTTAATGTGGATGGGGCTTCTAGAGGTAATCCTGGATTAGCTAGTGGAGGAGGTATTATCTGTAACCAACATGGCGACATGATAGCCTGTTTCTACTCATTTTACGACATATGCTCCAGTTATGTTGCTAAGAATAGAGCCTTATTGGATGGTATTTTGCTTTGCCAAACCTTGGGTTATATTCAGATTAAGGTAGAGTTGGATTCTAAAACTCTTGCAGAAGCTTGGAATGGTCACATTCAGCACCCTTGGTCGGTTTGGTATTGGAACCAAAAAATAAAAAAAGCTATCAATAGTTGCTCTTCTATTACTCACATTTACAGAGAAGCTAATCAGGTTGCTGATTTTTTAGCTAACTACGGTTGTGACCTTCAGAGCTCGGGATTGTTTCAGTCTTCTCAGGACTGCTCCCCTCATCTTAAGGCCCTTATATTTATGGATAAAGTGGGGCTCGGTAACATTAGATTAGTTTGATTTGTAATGTGGTTTTTTGTTTGTAAAAGGATGGGGGTTTTTAATTCCCCTTTCCTTGTGTGTGTTTTTTTAGGGGTAAGGTTTTATGTCCCCCCCTCTTTTTTGAGTCTTAGTAGGGGTAAGGTTTTATGTCCCCCCCCTTCTTCGTAGGGGTAAGGTTTTATGTCACCCCCTTCTTCGTAAGGGTAAGGTTTTATGTCCCCCGCTTTTATTTGTTCTTCAAAATTTCATTTAATAAACCAGTAGGGGTCTGGCAAACCCCCACTCCCCCTGATTGGCATTTTTTTTTTAAAAAAAAAAGATAAATAAATTTGGTTAAAGGCCTTAAGGATTTAGATGTAGAGCCCCGGACCTTTTCACATTTAATGCATGACACTTTCATAGCCATTTTACCTTTAAAGTAGTACAATTAATGTCGCGACCCAAAATACCCCCTAGGAGTTAAGGATACTTTGACTCGTGACCGCCGTATCATACCTCCAGTATGATACATAAGGCACACATGGAAACCTGTCAGAGTACCTGAATATACATAGCGGAAACGAAATACAATGCACAGCGGAAAATAAAATACTAAACATAGCGGAAGCAAAATGAATACTCCTATAGCTTGGCTCAAGTAAGAACCAATAAGTATACATGTGTGAGAAACCCAAAAGTGGAGTGGACAAACCCCACACTCACATAATAAAAGACACAAGTTCTAAGTCGGTCGATCAACAGAAATCGAAGTCACGACTCCTATCTAGAGCACCATCGTCATGATAGTGATCCATGGAAGGCTCCGGGTCACGGTACTCTTCCTCGACCCAAGGTTCTTCGCCACACAAATCGAATGGAACCCGAGCACCTGCCGATCATAACAATATCGACTGAGCATGGAATACTCAGTGTATACAAACTAATAACAATAAAGCGGTTAGGCATAGAGCATACAAGACATGGAGAATGAAATCCGTAAAATCCATAAAGCATGGAAACCGTGAAAGCATATGTGAGATAATATTCGAAACCAAAACTGTAACCGTGTGAGTCAATCGATAATCATAGCCTTATGAGTTCTTGTGAGTTCATGGAGTTACTTAGAGTCATTATGATCCGTAGAGACATAGAGCATAGAGCAATACCGTAGAGCATTTCCATAGAGCATAACCTTAGAGATCTTAGAGCATTTCATTGTGATCCGTGGAGCTTGTGAGACGATCTTAGAGCATTATCATAGAGTTTCCTTGTGAGCATGGTATGATCCTTAGAGCTTGTGAAACGATCTTAGAGAAATCATAGAGTTACTTAGAATCATTCATTATTCGTCTTTTCGTGAAAAACCTTTGTTTGCACTTTAAGAAATCCATGGAAACCATTGGTTCATGCGAGACATGCGAGCATATGCACTTAATAAGAGAAATCATCATATTTAAGCATAGAATCCCTTAGAGGTATTTCATCAAACACTTAGAGTGCATCATAATAGTAACCTTCATCCAAGTATATAATCACACCTTTTTCATACATAAAATCAATACATATAGATAGGGCATAGATAAGAAGAATCATAATTAGTGACTAGTAGGATTGCAAGATTGTAGTAGAGTGTATCTACCTTAGAGAAATCAATGAGTTTGACTCCCAATGGCTGGAATAAGCAAGAACCTTGTGTTCTTGGTTGAGAATCACCAAGGGAAGTGGAAGAACCTTGATCTTCCACAAGCTTGATCAACAAGTAGTTCCTCTCCTTCTTCTCTCTCTCAAAATCTCCTAAGATAGGGCACAGAGGGTTTCTGAAACCCTAAGGCACGAACTCAGCCTATTTATAGGCAAGGGGTTGTGTTTAAAGTCTTAAACACCCTTAATGAAGAAAAACTGCGTATGACCGATCGATCGGTGGTATGGACCGAGCGATCGGTGGCTTACCGGTCGATCGGTGTTATGACCGAGAGATCGGTCAAAAACATACTCTCTGGAATTTTTCCCCATACAAAAAAGTTAACCGTGCGACAGCCATCGAGCGATCGGTAGTGGACCGATCGATCGCAGGTAATGACCGAGCGATCGGTGCTCTGTATGTCTGGACTGTTTTGACCATATCTTTTTACTCGCTCGTCGGATTTCGACGATTCAACTTGCGTTGGATCCGTCTTTCGAAAACGAACATTTCTGATGTTTTGGAATTTCCGATTTCTCCCTTATTTATTAATTAGACTATGAAAACTATGAAAACGGCCAATTAGCTATGAAGGTGCTATTCATTAAGGATGAAAAAGTCTGGGGTGCTACATTCTCCCCTCCTTACAAAAATTTCGTCCCCGAAATTTGGACGATACATACATGCGTAAAACTATAACAAAATACAAGGGAAATGCCAAGGCCTTAAACAAATAAATGGGGGTACTTTTCTCGTACTTCGGCTTCTCGCTCCCATGTAGCCTCTTCCTTGGAATGATGCTGCCACTTCACTAGGACTAAAGGGATAGTCTTAGTTCGCAACACTTGATCTCGACGATCCAGAATCTGAACTGGTTGTTCAACCAACGTAATATCCTCTCGAATCTCAACAGGATCAAGAGCGATGACGTGAGACGGATCCGAAATGTATTTTCTTAGCATAGAGACGTGAAATACATTATGGACCGCTGCCATGTGAGGCGGTAGTGCTACCCTGTAAGCAACCTCACCAACCCTTGTGACGATCTCAAATGGTCCCACGTACCTAGGACTGAGCTTTCCCTTCTTCCCGAATCGCATGATTCCCCGACTCGGCGAAATCTTCACAAAGACCCGATCTCCAACTCGGAACTCTAAATCTCTGCGGCGTATATCCGCATAGCTCTTCTGCCTATCCTGAGCACTTTTCAATCGCTCCCGGATAATTTTCACCCTTTCTGCGGTCCGCTCTATCAACTCAGGACCAAGAATCTTCCTCTCACCAACTTCATCCCAGTATAGCGGTGATCGACAACTCCGACCATACAGAGCCTCAAAAGGTGCCATCTGAATGTTTGCCTGATAGCTATTGTTGTAGGCAAACTCAACCAACGGCAATTGTTCCTCCCAACTACCCTGAAAATCCAGCATACAAGCTCGGAGCATATCCTCCACTACTTGATTCACCCTCTCCGTTTGTCCATCGGTCTGAGGATGGAAGGCGGTACTGAATTCTAAACGAGAACCCATAGCATCCTGGAAAGTTTTCCAAAACCTGGAAGTAAACCGAGGATCTCGATCAGACACGATAGAAACTGGCACACCGTGCAGTCGAACCACCTCCTTAACATATAGGGTTACCAACTGATTTGCATTGAACGTAGTTCGGTACGGAATAAAATGTGCAGACTTAGTCAACCTGTCCACAATCACCCAAATAGCATCAGAGCCCTTCGCCGTTCGCGGCAAACCCACAATGAAATCCATCGAGATGTTCTCCCATTTCCACTCTGGAATAGGAAGGGACTGCAAAAGACCTGCCGGCCTTTGATGTTCGGCTTTTACCTGCTGGCAAATCAAACATCTGGCGACGTACTCAGCGACTTCCCTCTTCATGTTTCGCCACCAGTAGTGCTTCTTGAGATTCTGGTACATCTTAGTACCTCCCGGATGTACCGTGTACTTTGATCGGTGAGCTTCATTCAAAATTTCATCCCTCAAAACTGTGTCGGCGGGGACACACAACCTGCCTTTAAATGTGATAGCACCATCATCATTTAAAGCGAACTCCTGATTGCCGTTACTCACCGACTTGTCTCGGTAAGCAAGCAACTCAACATCGGAATTCTGTAACTCCTTGATCTGGCTCAGGATCTGTGGCCTAACCACCACGTTGGACATTATCGGCCCATAGGTGACATGCCTGAGAGTAGTGTCCAAATGACACATATCATGTAATAACTTCCACTCTTGCACTCTCAATTGAGCCATAACTCCGTAAGGTTTTCTGCTAAGAGCATCGGCTACCACGTTAGCCTTACCCGGGTGGTACTGGATGGAACAGTCGTAGTCCTTCATGAACTCCATCCAACGACGCTGCCTCATATTCAACTCCTTCTGGAGGAAAAGATACTTCAAGCTCTTGTGGTCTGTGAACACCACGAACTCTTCTCCGTAGAGGTAGTGACGCCAAAGTTTCAGTGCAAAGATGACTGCAGCGAGCTCTAAGTCATGTGTGGGGTAGTTTTGCTCATGCTCCTTCAGCTGACGAGAAGCATAGGCGACCACCTTTTTATGCTGCATCAAAACACATCCAAGTCCCACTAGTGAAGCATCACTATAGACTTCGAAACCACCGCTCCCAGATGGAACTGTAAGAACAGGAGCCGAAGTAAGCTTCTTTCTCAACTCCAAGAAACTAGCCTCGCACTTATCACTCCAAGTGAACCTCGTGTTCTTCCGTGTGAGATAGGTAAGTGGAGCTGCTAAACTTGAAAATCCTTCCACAAACCTTCTGTAATATCCTGCCAACCCAAGGAAACTACGAATCTCGGTGACACTCTTCGGTCTTTCCCAATTCATCACCGCTTCAATCTTTGCAGGATCAACTGAAATACCTTCAGCAGATACCACGTGTCCAAGAAAAGACACCTTGTTCAGCCAGAACTCACACTTGCTCAACTTAGCATACAGACTATGCTCTCGAAGTGTCTGCAACACCAGACAGAGATCTCTCGTGTGATCCTCCTGTGACTGTGAATACACAAGGATATCATCTACGAATACGATCACACAATGATCGAGAGACGATCTGAACACCCGATTCATCAAATCCATGAATGCTGCCGGCGCGTTAGTCAGTCCAAAAGACATGACCAAAAACTCGTAATGACCATATCGAGTTCGGAATGCTGTCTTCGGAATGTCCTCTTTCTTGATCTTCAACTGATGATAACCAGATCGAAGGTCAATCTTGGAGAAAAACTGCGCACCCTTCAATTGGTCAAACAAGTCGTCTATCCGAGGCAATGGATAACGATTCTTGATCGTGACCTTGTTCAATTGCCTGTAATCAATGCACATACGCATTGATCCATCTTTCTTTTTCACGAAGAGAACCGGAGCTCCCCAAGGTGAAACACTTGGCCGGATAAAACCAAGGCCTTGCAATTCTTTTAACTGCTCTTTTAACTCCTTAAGCTCAATAGGGGCCATCCTATACGGAGCTCTTGAAATCGGAGCTGTGCCTGGAGCTAGCTCAATCGCAAACTCGATTGCACGTTCGGGAGGCAATCCCGGCAAGGTTTCCGGAAAAACATCCATATACTCACATACCACCGGAATGGGTGTGGAGTCTCGCACTTCTACACCTTCGAGACTAAGAGCTGCAAAGCGGGCAATGTCTCTTCTCTGAAGTCCCTTGAAATGAAACGGCTTTAACCCCACGGGTTTAAAATGCACCACCTTCTCGAAACACGCCACGTGTCCATGGTGAGTTGAGAGCCAATCCATTCCTAGAATGACATCGAAATCCCAATCCTGAAATCCCAGAAGGATCAAGTCGACTGGCAACTCGTACTGCATGACTTGTACAACACTATCCGGATACACTTTATCTGTCTCAATAGATTTTCCCAATGGAGTCGAAATGGACAACTCCCTAAGTAGCTTGCTTGGCTCGGACGTAAAGCCTTTGGCAAAGCTTGGTGAAACGAACGAGTGAGTGGATCCTGTGTCTATCAACACTCTTGCCAAACATTCATTTACGAGCAACGAACCTGAGAATTTGAATCATCCCAGTTATAACACAACTGTACATATAGATACAAATATCGCAAAATACCACATAGGATATATATATAGATACGAACATATCATGGCATTATTAGAACTTCGACAAAGACTAGTTCGCACGTACCTTGCACAACATCATCAGATGCCTGTGCGTCTCTATCAGTCATGGCAAAGACTCTGCCCTGGTTCGCCTGACGAGGCTGCTGGGTAGGCTGCAAGGATCTAGAGGCCTGAGATGAAGACCCCTGAAGTGAATTCTGCCTGCCTGGAGGCCGAACTCCCTGTGATCCAGACTGTGACTGCTTGCGCGGGCAATCTCGAATCATGTGGCCCATCTCGCCACAGTGGAAGCATCCACCTGACATTCTTCGGCAATCTCCAGTCTTATGCCGACGACCACATACGGCGCACTCCTCAAATGTCTGCGATGTGGAGGAAGCCGGAGGCATAACCCTCGTAGCTTGCGATGCCGTAGGACGCGGTGCCTGAGGCGCAAAAGAAGGTCTCTGAGCCGACATCGGCTGGGAGAACTGGTACGGTGCAGTCCTAGTCCTCTTCTCTGAAGAACTACTCGACTGACCCCGAGACATGCTCTTCCCGAAGCCACTGTCTCTTCTTCTCACGAAGTCTTCCGCATTCTTTTCAGCGATCTTCGCCTTCCCTACTATCTCTCTCCAAGACTCTACCTGGAGGATGGACACCCGATCTCGGATGAAAGCCTTCAAGCCCATCTCAAACTTCCTGACCTGTAGGTCTTCAGTAGCCACCAAGTGCGGAGCAAACCTAGACAACTCGGTGAACTTAGCCTCATACTCGGCTACGCTCATCGACCCTTGCTCCAAAAGCATAAACTCTCTCGCCTTTTGTTCCCGAATAAACCTGGGAAAGTACTGTTCCCTGAAAGTCGCTAAGAACTCCGCCCAAGTCCAGGGCACACCTGCCTTAGCAACATCTCTCTGCCTTTGGGCAGCTCTCCACCAGTGTTCGGCTTCACCTTCCATCACGAAGGAAGCCCATTCTACCCTTTGCTCATCGGTACAACGGAGAGCCCGGAAGGTCTTCTCCAGCTGCATAATCCAAGACTCGGCCACCATGGGGTCCAGAGTGCCATAAAATGTAGGAGGCCGCAGTCTCCTAAAAGCTTCGAGCCCCGCGGTGTGATGCACCGGTGTAGGCACAGGCGTGGACGGTGGGGTAGGCATAGGCCTCGCTGCCAACAATGCCAAAGTCTCGGCTATGGAGTCCATAGCATTCGTGAAATACAACGGTTCCTCTTCTCTCGGAACTTCACTCTCGGCCCTCCGAGTATGGTAACCTCGACCCCGATTGACACGTCTCATGATATCAAATCCTGAGATCAATTTGGCAAAACATGAGTCTAACTTGGATACCAACCTCACATATCATGTAGCAATTCAATAATCATGAAATGCTATACCGCACATAGTATACATCGAGGTATATATATATCATCATATAATTATACTTTAGAGCCTATACTAGAACCTCGCATAGGACCACATCAATCTCGGATCCTATACTGACCTAAGGATTCACTTGATACCGGTTATGTCGTGGTAACAAGCCTAAGACAACTAAGTCCTTCTGAGTTCTAAGTTCAACTCATAGGAATTACTTCTGCCTAGGCCAAGCCTGAGTGACCTAAATAAGTCTGTCATTAGACATAACTAGCTCTGATACCAAGTCTGTCGCGACCCAAAATACCCCCTAGGAGTTAAGGATACTTTGACTCGTGACCGCCGTATCATACCTCCAGTATGATACATCAGGCACACGTGGAAACCTGTCAGAGTACCTGAATATACATAGCGGAAACGAAATACAATGCACAGAGGAAAATAAAATACTAAACATAGCGGAAGCAAAATGAATACTCCTATAGCTTGGCTCAAGTAAGAACCAATAAGTATACATGTGTGAGAAACCCAAAAGTGGAGTGGACAAACCCCACACTCACATAATAAAAGACACAAGTTCTAAGTCGGTCGATCAACAGAAATCGAAGTCACGACTCCTATCTAGAGCACCATCGTCATGATAGTGATCCATGGAAGGCTCCGGGTCACGGTACTCTTCCTCGACCCAAGGTTCTTCGCCACACAAATCGAATGGAACCCGAGCACCTGCCGATCATAACAATATCGACTGAGCATGGAATACTCAGTGTATACAAACTAATAACAATAAAGCGGTTAGGCATAGAGCATACAAGACATGGAGAATGAAATCCGTAAAATCCATAAAGCATGGAAACCGTGAAAGCATATGTGAGATAATATTCGAAACCAAAACTGTAACCGTGTGAGTCAATCGATAATCATAGCCTTATGAGTTCTTGTGAGTTCATGGAGTTACTTAGAGTCATTATGATCCGTAGAGACATAGAGCATAGAGCAATACCGTAGAGCATTTCCATAGAGCATAACCTTAGAGATCTTAGAGCATTTCATTGTGATCCGTGGAGCTTGTGAGACGATCTTAGAGCATTATCATAGAGTTTCCTTGTGAGCATGGTATGATCCTTAGAGCTTGTGAAACGATCTTAGAGAAATTATAGAGTTACTTAGAATCATTCATTATTCGTCTTTTCGTGAAAAACCTTTGTTTGCACTTTAAGAAATCCATGGAAACCATTGGTTCATGCGAGACATGCGAGCATATGCACTTAATAAGAGAAATCATCATATTTAAGCATAGAATCCCTTAGAGGTATTTCATCAAACACTTAGAGTGCATCATAATAGTAACCTTCATCCAAGTATATAATCACACCTTTTTTATACATAAAATCAATACATATAGATAGGGCATAGATAAGAAGAATCATAATTAGTGACTAGTAGGATTGCAAGATTGTAGTAGAGTGTATCTACCTTAGAGAAATCAATGAGTTTGACTCCCAATGGCTGGAATAAGCAAGAACCTTGTGTTCTTGGTTGAGAATCACCAAGGGAAGTGGAAGAACCTTGATCTTCCACAAGCTTGATCAACAAGTAGTTCCTCTCCTTCTTCTCTCTCTCAAAATCTCCTAAGATAGGGCACAGAGGGTTTCTGAAACCCTAAGGCACGAACTCAGCCTATTTATAGGCAAGGGGTTGTGTTTAAAGTCTTAAACACCCTTAATGAAGAAAAACTGCGTATGACTGATCGATCGGTGGTATGGACCGAGCGATCGGTGGCTTACCGGTCGATCGGTGTTATGACCGAGAGATCGGTCAAAAACATACTCTCTGGAATTTTTCCCCATACAAAAAAGTTAACCGTGCGACAGCCATCGAGCGATCGGTAGTGGACCGATCGATCGCAGGTAATGACCGAGCGATCGGTGCTCTGTATGTCTGGACTGTTTTGACCATATCTTTTTACTCGCTCGTCGGATTTCGACGATTCAACTTGCGTTGGATCCGTCTTTCGAAAACGAACATTTCTGACGTTTCGGAATTTCCGATTTCTCCCTTATTTATTAATTAGACTACGAAAACTATGAAAACGGCCAATTAGCTATGAAGGTGCTATTCATTAAGGATGAAAAAGTCCGGGGTGCTACAATTAATAAATAAGGAAGAAATTGAAAATTTCGAAATGTCAGAAATGTTCCTTTTCGAAGTACGAACCCAACGCAAGTTGAATCGTCAAAATCCGACGAGCAAGTCAAAAGATATGGCCAAAACAGTCTGGACCTGCAGGCAACCGATCGCTCGGT
Source organism: Tetracentron sinense (assembly GCA_015143295.1). Lineage (NCBI taxonomy): Eukaryota > Viridiplantae > Streptophyta > Magnoliopsida > Trochodendrales > Trochodendraceae > Tetracentron > Tetracentron sinense. Next base: position 18,781,492 of record CM026553.1, read on the forward strand.
CCATAGAGCGATCGATTGGTCCAAAACCGATCGATCGGTAGCTATCGATTGGTCAAGATTTTTGTATGGGGAAATTTTCCAGAGAGTTGATTTTTGGTCGAGAGCTTGGTCAACACACCGATCGCTCGGTAGGCAACCGATCGATCGGTCATTAACACCGATTGCTCGGTACTCGCGTTTTTGCAGAAATTTTAGTAAGGGTATTATGGTCTTTTGGTCGGTTGACTCTTACCTTAAGAGTATAACTCGAGCCTTTAGGGCTCATTCTCAACACTTAGAGAGATTGGGAGATAAGAAGAGAGGAGAGGGTGATTCCTAAACCTAGGGTTTCCATTTTGGAGAGAAATCAAGGGGTTTGTGAACCCACACTCAACTCAAGCCCATTTTTCTTCAAGATCAAGGCACAAGCTCGTGAGGAGCATCTCCTCAAGCTAGGGCAGCAACTCACGGTCGTTTTGGAAGGGGATTTCTTCCTCACTTGATCAAGGTCGGTACTTCTTGCTACCCTCCTAGTTATAGTTCCTCTTTTCCCTTTATTTCTCTTTATTTTCCTTTATTTACACATGTGCTATGAGATGGATGGTTGTGAATGGTGAATGGAGATGGAATGGGTGATTGGATGCTAAGGGTTGTGTTGTGATGATTAAAATGGGGAGGGCATTGTATCCATAATAAACACACATTTATGATGTGAGTAAACTCACCTAGAAAAGCATGATTTAGGTTTACATGAATAATGAATAATGAACACACCATGTTTGATGAAATGCCAAGGTGAATAAAGTGAGTTGTAAATTAAGAAATGCATGCCTAATAAATTATGGATATTGCTAGGGCCTATGATAGTGTGTTTTCTTGCATTCCCTAAATGATGTGAATTTTACATTGCTCAATCATTGATGTTATATGTGTTGTGAATTACCCAAATGTCATATTTAAATTTAAATGCAAGTATGTACATGATTCCCACGAGCACGGCATGCATGACATGATTTATCGAGGTTTTCAAGAACATGGTTAGAGGTGGGACATATCCTACGATATGTTTTACCTCGCTTTTCACAAGAAAACAAGAACCAACATTCCACGAGGGGTCTCCCCTCACTCACAAGTACATATCATGAAGAAGGGCCTCCCTTCCCTCGCAAGTACATACATATCATGAAGAAGGGTCTCCCTTCCCTCGCAAGTGCATTGCATAAAGAAGGGTCTCCCTTCCCTCTCAAGGCATCTCTCAAGCGCATCTCACAAGGATATCTCACAAGTGTATCTCACAAGTTACATGATCACAAGCAAGCACTCATGACATGCATGACATGACACATACGACACGCTCGACAAGATTAAGCAAGACAAACACGACAAGCTTTCAAGTACGAAAAGATATTTCAAGCCAAGTCAAGTGCACGATGTTTTCAAGAGGTTTTATCGGCTTTCTACGAAATACAAGCATGATTATAAATTGCTTTACTTCCTTGCATGATATGAATTGTTTCCGTCTAACATATATGAATTGCTCCTGATTTATGTATTGCCATTTTTATGCTATGACTATTGGTTAGTATTTGGTACCCGCTGAGTATTCCATGCTCAGCCGTACTTCTTATGTCGGCAGGTTCTGAGGGAGCTGCTGCTCCATTTGATGTTTGTGCTCCTGGTCCATAGGTGGAGGAGGAGTACGTCGAGGAGCCTTTGGAGGAACCTCCCGTAGAGGGTTACCATTAGGTGGTTGTAGATTCTAAATGAATAGCTGTGGGTGAGATGAGAGATATACATTCATGTATTTTGGCGGGTCTGTCCGCACTTTCTTTTGGTTACTTTTTGGTATAAACTTGGACCATGTGTATATACTTAAAGGTTGTTAGACTTCTGCTGTGTTTTATAGTTATGTTTCCGCTGTCATCCTTTATTGTATATGCTCTGTGGGTTTTTGCAGGTTGGTTTGTCAAGCAAGTCATGTAAGCCATGATTAGTCGTCCAAAGTTCACTCTAACTCCTAGGGTGGGTTTTGGGTCGCGACATTAGAGATCCGTTTAGTATTAAATTAAATTGTTTGATTTATTCTTGAGAGCCCCAGGCAAGTTTTCCCTTTGATTTAGACCACTTAAATACCCATTGATATTTTGGCTAGCATATATAATGGGATTCTATTTATTAAATATTAATTAATAAATCCCATGGTGTTTGACACCCTTGCTTAAGCGTTCTTGGAGATTAAAGCTTATTTCGATTTGAATTAATTCATGGATTTTTGGATTTGTATTTGATTAGAAGAATCGATACAGTTTCGGTATTTTGACCATAACTTTGTGACGGTTAGTCCAATTTATGTCCATCAGTACTTTGTTTCAAAGCCATCGAAAAGATCTACAACTTTCGTGAAGAAATTTTTTCCAGAATCAATCGTTTTATGGGTCAAAACTTGAGTAAAAAATCTAAAGCGGGAAAATGAGTTTTCTAAATTAATTTTCCCAAAGGCTTTCAAATTTTCCCTAAATTCCATTATTTGATTTGAGAGCATGGGATGCTATTAAATCCTTTAATGGGCTATCAATTAATTAAATAGTTTAATTATTTGATTCGAGAGCACGGGTTGAGATTTAATTAAATTGTTTAATTATCTGCTTACGGGCTATCATTTAATTAAATGATAATTATGATATTTTTTATTGTTCCCTAAATATTTTATGGGAATATTATTGAAGTTGATTTGAATCAATTACATGTGCTCAAAATTACCGGCTACATAGTATTTATAAGTTTTTATTTGATTAATAGTTAATCAAGTAATTACATAAATGCTATTGGTTGAGATACATTGTTTTATCTTAAGTGAATTTTAATTGATAGAGATCAATTATTCTTCTGGATATTTAATACTATTATTTAGGGTATTATTTTATTTAATTGTTAACTCAAATAATCCCTAAAAGCAGTTGGCCCTTATGGAAATTTTTGAATTCATTTATTATTGATTTTGAATTTAATTTTGGAATCAATATAAGGTGATATTAAAAATTAGCAATTTGCTGATTTTTATTTTGGTCTATTAATAGTTATTAGATCAAAAAAAAATGGAAGGGATTAGATCCCTAGACTAGCCGAATGTAATATGGTGTTTTCTATTTTTTTATCAATTGGGGAATGTGAGGATGAATTTTAGGGTTAGATTAAATGTTAGAGAAATTGTTTCTCTTAAAGATTTCTCAAGCATTAAAGGAAAATAGTTTTCTTTTAATGATGATCTAAAAGCCCTAAGATCTCATTCTTACCATGCTTGCTTTCTTTGCTCTAGCGTTTTTCTATTAAATGTTAATAGAGGCCTTAATCATATGGGAAAGAGTTTCCCTAAGGTTAGCAAAACCCTTGTTGAGGTTATGGACTTTCTAAGTAATTTGTCATGCCATGTTATTATTCATAGTTGATGAATAGTTAATATATATATTCTTGTTGAATGGTGGATGGGTTCCATGATCATGCCTTCTTCTCTCTCTATTCTCTTCTCTTTCTTCTTATGGGTTGTACTCTCCTTGAGCATCCTAGTTTGGGTGGTTTCTCAAGGTTTCTTATTTTGAATATGATGTAATCTTAGTATTAGGAGTTGCTGATTTTTCTTTGGAGAAATCGTATTGAAGATCGAAGATGATGGTGATCGCATGGAGAATAAATCTTGGAGGACGTTCTACAAGAGTAGTTGTAGGATTTCTAGGATAGCATGATCATGTGTACCCATTCTGTGGCTATATTATATTTCATGTGATGATTTGTTATAGTTTTTAGTTTATTAGAAAAGTTCATAACCCTTGTGATAATATGATTATCGTTTTTGTGCAAATTTTGGATAATTAGATCAAACCCTACAATATGTGTTTTGTTGAAACATAAAAAGTTTGTGTATAAATAAAACACATTATTATAGCCCTTTTGGACGTGATGCATATAGTCCATGTTGAAATTTTTACGTGGAATATGTTCTTTGAGTGATTATGAGATAATTGTGCCATAATTGGCATAGATGTAAACTAACAATATTCACGATTATGGAAAGTGCTTGAGTGACACTTATAGACCCTACTAGAGGTCTTAGAGAGTTGTTTAAAGACTCTTATAATTTCCTTTAGACTTAGGGTTGGTGAACCCTAATGTGCTAAAAATAATTTGTAGAGAATTAAAGGATAATATAGTCCATTTTGACTTATGGGCTTTAGTGATACACATGGACACTTTATAATTGTTATTTTGTGCCCATGATACTTGGTATAACCAATGGTCCATCATATGGATGAATGAACCATCTAAAGCCCACTGATATTAAAAATGACCTTTGTACCATTGAATTAGATCCATTAATATTTCTGGGGCTAGTGGGAGTTCATTGAAATTCGTTTGATCTTATTAAACAAAATTTGATTTATTATCATATGATAATTTTGTATATTGTTTTATACATGTGATACAATGATAAATATTGTGAATGCTTTTGATATATGTATTAGATGTATAATTTGTTCATAATATTCTGTTTTCCCTCAAGAAAAATATTAAGTGAATTAAATTGGCTAATTTATCCAATGGGATAATGTTGCCCTATGACCTTCCATTATCAATAAGACTAGGAATTAATTAGCCTAAGTCTTGTCTCTTTGGCACGAATCAGACATCATTCAGTCTAAATTAAACTCCTAGTGCTTTATTTCTATAGTAGATAGGATTGTGTATAACCTGATAGGGAGTGTCAACTAGCATGAGAGCATATTCCTACTTGATCATATGACAATCGAGAATAATGAGTTTCACTTAACCAAGGAGCATGACGGCTGACACAGTGACAGTCATGTTGTCCTTGGAGGTCATAAGAAAATTGGGAATCACTGATTAACATAAGGAGTTATGCATGAGATGTTCAGTGATGGATAGCTACTATCCACCTTGTGGTGCATGTATAATACTATCCTAGCATGGAAGATTAAATATGTATTATAAGGCACCCAATGCTCATCAGAAATATGAAGTAGCATATTTCCTAATTTTATAGATTGAGAGGTCTATGAAATTTGACTAAATGATGAGAAATATCTTCAAAGATTGAAAGCCCTGATTTAATGATATTATAATGTGTGAAATACTATGATGTATGTTTTATTTCCATGTCATTCAATAACCACCTTACCAAGGCTTTAATGAGAATCTCTTGACCAATTCAAAGTGTTTGGAATGGAAAAAGAATTTCAAGTTTGTGCTTATTATCTAAAGAACTGTCCAAGTTCTCACTACTAATGTTAAATCTCATTTGAGATGTTTACTAAATATAATAGGGCTGCTAGGCAGCTTACTATATAAAAGGACAAGTGGACACCAAGTTGACTAGGGAAACCCAGTCATGAAGAATATGATAAAGATCATTGGATTTATAAATTCCAATTCTTGGTGCTAAGATAAATTGAGATAAATTTATGAGATTAGAGGATATGATCCTTGACGAACTCCCGGAGTCCTTTAATATGGTTTTATTGAACAAGTAGGAAATCAGATTGTCTGAAATCTCACATGTTGCATATGGCTAAGAACCTTTGAAGAGTTCAATGCTACTTGCAAAGATGTTCAAAAGAGTTGGATTTTCTAAATCCTGAGCATTTCTGCAAAGGAAAGAACTTCAAGATTTTTCATTGGAAATATATTCTAATAGTATGGACAAGGGCTCTTCTGAAAAGAAAGGAAAGTATAAGGATTGTGCTTCATAGTGAAGCAATTGGTCATTTGATACCGGACAAACCTTTGGAAGGATTGTCCGGCTTATATACTCATCAAGTCCAACTTAATTATTGGAACCTCTAGCTCCTAATGCTTGGTATTATCTTGCATAAGTGCAATAGTTGCATGTTGAGAAGGATAAATCTGAGTAGATAAAACTTTACTTGGGAATGAGACAAAAGTTGAATGATCTTAAACATATGAATCTTCCATTAAGAGGTAGCTAACTTTATTTCATCTTCTTTGAAAAGTTTAAGGAATTCTGCATTGAAATAAAGAAACAGCTAGGTAAGTCTTTTATGATTGAGAAGAGTACTTCTTAATAGAAATTTCATAATTAACTCTCATTACATATTGTCTCAGATAATTCCCATAACAAACCATAGCATGATGGTGTTGTTAAATCGAATTATATTGGATATGATTCAATGGAAGATGAGCATATGATTCGCATTAGAGACATTTAGTCTCTATTTTTGGATAACAAAAGATATTTGTAAACAAGAATGCAAGTTTCCTAGTAGAGAAACTAAATCTAGAGTTGTTCTAGAAGTGGAAGCCCAATAGACCAATAACTATGAGAATTAATAGAGATCAACTCTCTACTCTCACTATACCTAAATAGTGCACTAGAACCTACGGGTCCCAGAATCTGTAGTTGGACTAACTTTTATTTTGATAAAGTAATCAAACTATTTGATTTTCATCTAAGAATGAAAGTATCCTTTGTGTGCAAATTGGTTAGTAGGAGCATGATTACTTTTCTAGCTCTATGCAAAGATAATATTCTTTTCATTGTGAATGAAGTATGAATATTACTCTTCTCTTAGATTTGATCTAGTAATTTTGCAATGAAGGACAAAAACTTTGACAACATGTTTTCTTAGTCCTAAATGGTTTAGAGACAAAAGGAAAATGATATTTTTATTCTCCCAATAACAATCATGTTTTTGTGCAAGTACGATTCCAAGAAAAGAGTTTCTACCTTATGGAATGGTATCTGTTTCTTTTAGATAAGTGATATCGTGAGAAAGTAACTTGTACTAGATTTATCACATGTTGATGTGATACGATATTCGTCAAATTAGTACGGAGTATTGTACAATGGTAAAGCACAAGCATGTTAACTTCTGAAAATGACTGTTGGACAGTATCATTTTTGTTTATTCTTTTAAGATTGTGATTATTGATAATAAATTTGAAAGAGTTGCAAGTGTTATTGCATCACTACAATAGTTGTGGTAAAGCAGACATGACAGACCCATGTATATTAAGTTATGCTTCAGCTGGTGTGTGAGAAACATCACTGAGAAGATGAGCATTATATCTAATTAGCTTAGAGTGCAAGTGGGAGATTGTTGGACATATATGCCCTCGAAAGCCAATAAGAGACTTTTCTATGTTGATTAAACAAGCATCATATTCACACAACCAACTATAAAGGGTATTTATATTAATTACTGTCTCATTTGATGATGAGATAAAGTTCCATAGGTAACATTGTAGGAAATGTTAGACATGATGCCCAGAAAAGTAATTTAGATTGTTAGATTCTTATTAATTTGATTAAATAAGACTTCTTCTTAATCTATTGTATATTCATTATGGGTAATTGAACATGATCATGAGATGATCTATACAATATGAGATATTGATAAAGGTCCAAAGGATATATTGTAGGAAAGTTATGTGATTAGATTATCATAAGCAGATATAACTTTCCAGTTCCTTATACCTTATATAGTCATAGTTATGGGTGAAGCTGGGCACTTCACTTATATGGTTGCCAGAATGCTAAGATGTTCTCAATAGTTGAGATGTAGTTCGATCTCGAACTATTGTAGTGGAGACTACACATCAGCATATGGGTGCTTAAATGTACACTAACTGATTGCATTCAATGAGAGACTTCTTGCATAAACATACTATCAGATAGTTGGTGTCGCGACCCAAAACCCACCCAAGAATTAGAGTGAATCTTGGATGACTTTGTTAGCCTCATGATTACAATCATGAGTACCCCTAATAATTTTGATAATAACATAACAATGAAATGGAAATATTTAGTACTAATGAAACCATTTAAGTGCGTGAACATTTCAGATTACATAAGTTGATAGCACTCCAATCATGAAAAATGATGGAAATTATCCAAGAAGAAGTTCAACTCAATACAAGATGAAGATTGAAGAAGAGACCTTAGTCTAAGTCAAGACTATTGAAGACAAAATGCAAAATCACAAGACCCAAGTCAAGCCAAGATTATCTCTCATTTTTCTAAATGTATTATTCTGAGAATGTATAGAACTTATGTAAAAAGTCCTCAAAAGAAAGGTGAAGTGAATAAGCTCAAGAACCAAAGATTGACCATAGGAGTGAAATCAATTTAAGGCCCTAATGAATCATAAAAATATGATAAAAAGATAGCTAATTGACCTATGAAATCAATCAAATCCCTTCGGTTTGATACTAGACTGAATTCAGAGTTTTTACTCTGAATTCGTCGATGAATTATCTGGGTAGATTGAATTCGGCGACGAAGTCATGACAAAATTTTTAAAAGTCTATTTAGTCTCATGAATTCGTCGATGAAATCTTTGGTTGGGTTAAGATTCGGCGACGAAGTCATTTCAGGATTTCTGTCTTTTGAATTCGGCGACGAACTCAAGTGGGAACTCCACTTCGTCGACGAAATCATGTCTGAAATAGAAAATTTTCTGTAACGGCTAGTTTGCAATGGACTTAAAAGCATTTAATGCTTCCCTAACGGCACTATTGGATTAAATGCTATAAAAGGAGTTCATTTATGAATGAATATTAACTCTTGATCACTGCAATAACTCCCATTGATCCCTCATTCATTGCTATTGATTTTCACTCACTATCACACTTAGAAAATCCCCAAAAGTTTCAGTTGAGCTCATTCAAGTCTACTTTCTTTGAGAGACTTTATTAGAGTTTGTATTTCACTCTTATCCAGCTCATTTAAGGAGCCTTCTGTTCGGATTTTCAATCCAAAACCTATTTATAGAGAGTAGTCAAGAATCCAGGATTCTTGCACTGAAGTGGTTGCTTCAGCAATATCAAGAGAGGGTTGTACTCTTGAAAGGTTTTAGCTTGGCCTAAAGGAGAGCTTGAAAGGTGATATCTCGACCTGTAAAGAGAGATTGTAAGGGTTTGGACTCCACCTGTGAAGGAGCTTGTACGATTAAGGAATCGTGGTGAATCCTCTAGCTGGAAGCTGAGGCGGGGAGTAGGCTGGTTTGCTGAACCTCGAGAACAAATCTTGAGTTTGCACTCTTCTTATCTTTTCTCTCTCTTTTAATATTCCATTGTTTTATCTTGTTGCATATTATACTCTATTCTGCTCTTTGAACTTATAGTTCATACTTTTAATTTTTAAAAATCTGCCTTAGACCCTATTCACCCCCCCTTTAGGGTCATTACCTGGCCAACAATTGGTATCAGAGCCTAATACTCTAATCAGATCTAAACAGTCTGAGTAATCGATTTTATTATGGCAAACAATGTATTTGCAACAAGCCTAGGAGAAGGACAGTCCACCACTAGACCACCATTGTTTAATGGAGAAAATTATAACTATTGGAAAACTAGGATGATGTATTACATTCAAGCTCTAGATTATGAGTGTTGGAGAGTAATAGTCAATGGCCCTCATCTTCCCACAAAAACTGTGGATGATGTCAGAATTCCTAAGGTAAAGGAAGAATGGAATGAAGCTGACATTAAGCTTATTCAAATTAATCCTAAAGCTATTAGCAACCTCTACTGTGCTTTGAGTCCCCAAGAATTTAACAGAGTGTCTGGATGTGACTCTGCTAAAGAAATATGGGATAAACTGAAAGTCAACTATGAAGGGACTAATCAGGTTAAAGAAGAAAAGATTAGCATGCTTGTTCACAAGTATGAATTATTTAAAATGGAAAAAGAAGAATCTATCGTGTGATATGTTCACCACATTTACTAACTTTTTAAATGGTCTTAAATCTCTAGGTAAAGTGTATTCTAATGTAGAAAATGTGAGAAATATTTTAAGATCATTGCCCAAGGATTGGACCCCAAAAGTAACAGTAATCCAAGAAGCTAAGGACCTCACCAAATTGCCTATGGATGAGCTGCTGGGATCTCTTATGACTCATGAAGTCATAATGAAGGATCAAATGCCTGATGAACCTAGAACCAAGAAAGGGCTGGCTCTCAAGTCTACTCAAGTTGAAATTAGTGATGAGGAAACCAGCAGTGATAATGAAGATATAGCCTTGATGGCAAGAAGGTTCAAAAGGTTCCTCAAGCATAAGAAGAACTTCAAAAAGAGACCATACAAGAAGGAGTTCTCAAAAGAAGTGAACAAAGCTGAATCTAGCAAGAAGGAACCTCTCACCTGTTATGAATGTCAGAAGCCAGGCCACATAAGGACTGACTACCCTCAACTCAAGAAAAGCCAAAAGTACAAGAAGAAGGCTATCATGGCAACTTAGGATGACTCAGAGGGAAGCATGTCGGAAGATTCAAGTGATGAAGAAGTAGCAAATCTATGCCTCATGGCAAATGAGGATGAGGTAACTTCTTCCCCAAATGATTCTATCTCATATGATGAAATAAGAGAAGCATTTGATGAACTTTATACTGAATTTGGTAGAATAGGTAAATTAAACAAATCCTTTAAAAAGGAAATCCACACTCTCTCACAATCATGTGAAACTCTACAAAAAGAGAAGAGTATGTTAACCATTGAGAATGAGGAATTGAGTAAGAAATTAAATGATATTGAAAATGTTCCTCATAACTCACCATGTGAATGTGATAAGCTAAAAGATAAAGTCAAGGACTTGACTAATACTATCCTCACATTCATAAATGGTCAAAAGAACCTAGAAAGACTTTTATGACAGCAAAGATGTGTTTTTAACAAGGCTGGACTTGGTTATAATACTTTTTCAAAACAAAAAGAATTTCAAAACTTCGTTACAAAACTAAGTAGTCACCAAACTCCACCATCTATCTCATTTTATAATGGTAAAATAATTAGAAAAGTTTGGGTTCCAAAAGGAACATCTTCTATTTCAAAAACTAACCATAAAGGACCAAGAATGATATGCGTTCCCAAGGGAACTAACCTCCCAAACCACGAACCCAGATCACTTTGGGTACCATCCAAAACTGTTTGGGTATCGGGGGGAAAGTATCTTGGAGTTACTTGAATTGGATATGTAGGTATGCTTCAAATCAAGAACATCCAAGACAACATGGTTCTTAGACAGTGGATGCTCAAGGCATATGACTGGGAACAAGGAACTATTTGCATCAATCACTACAAATGATGGCGGTCATGAGGCATTTGGAGACAATGCCAAAGGGAAGATCATCGGCATAGGTAACATTGGTAAGAATAAATCTGTCTTTATAGAGAATGTACTACTCGTTGATGGTCTTAAGCACAATCTCATAAGTATTAGTCAACTTTGTGATAAGGGATTGAATGTTTCATTTAAGTCAAATATCTGCATGATTAAGGATAAAGATAATCTAAATACTTTGTTTGTAGCACATAGGAATGAAAATGTTTATACCTTAGATTTTGATGAACTTAAATCTCAAAACATGATATGTTTTTCTGTTATAGATGAAGCAAGTTGACTATGGCATAGGAGACTAGGACATGCTAGTATGGATCTTTTATCTAAACTCTCTAAAAATGAATTAGTTAAAGGATTACCTAAAACTAAATTTATCAAGGATAAAATTTGTGATGCTTGTCAACTTGGAAAACAAATAAAATCTTCATTTCAAACCAAGAAAATGATTTCTACCACTAGGCCCTTAGAACTTTTGCATATGGATCTTTTTGGTCCAAATGAAGTAGCTAGTCTAGCTGGAAAAACTTATGCTTTTGTTATAGTGGATGATTTTTCAAGATACTCATGGGTACTATTTCTTTCTCATAAAAATGAAGCACCTTCTCTATTTAAAAAGTTTTGTAAAAGAGTTCAAAATGAAAAAAGTTATTCTATTAACAACATAAGAAGTGATAGAGGAGGAGAATTTAAAAATAAGGAACTTGAATCTTTTTGTGATGAAAATGGTTTTAACCATAATTTTTCAGCACCTAGAACTCCTCAACAAAATGGTGTAGTAGAAAGAAAGAATAAATCTCTTCAAGAAATGGCTAGAATAATGCTGAATGAAAATAAGTTACCAAATTATTTTTGGGCTGAAGCCATTAACACTTCATGCTATGTAATTAATAGAGTTGTTATAAGAAACAAATTAAATAAAACTCCCTATGAGCTATAGAATGGAAGAATCCTTAATATAAGTTATTTTAAGGTGTTTGGATGTAAATGCTTTATACTTAATGATAAAAAATATCTTAAGAAATTTGATGCTAAATCTGTGGAAAGAATCTTCTTAAGATACTCTACTAATAGCAAAGCTTATAGAATATTTAATAAGAAATCATTAATTGTTGAAGAATCAATTCACGTAGTTTTTGATGAATCAAATCCTTTTAACAAAATCAATACTGATATGGATGATGAAATTGATAATCTTCCAAAAGCAATATCTAATTTAGAAATCAACAAAGAAAATAAAAATGATCAAGAAAAAGAAAAATCAAGTAACAACTCCATTGAAATAGATAATGAAGAAGAAATTGAAAATGAAAAATCCTATCAACTTCCTAAAGCTTGGAAATTAATAAAAGATCACCTTAGGATTTAATACTTGGTAATATAGAACAAGGGGTTAGAATAAGAAGAAATCTAATGAACCTTGCTTTCCTAAGCCAAATTGAACCTAAAAATACCTTGGAAGCTATTGAAGATGAATCGTGGGGCATTGCGATGCAAGAAGAGCTAAATCAATTTTATAGAAATCAAGTTTGGGATCTAGTACCTAAACCAAATGATAAATCTATTATTGGAACAAAATGAGTATTCAGAAATAAAAAGGATGAAAATGAAAATGTAATTAAAAACAAAGCAAGATTAGTAGCTCAAGGTTACAACCAAGAAGAGGGGATAGATTATGATGAAACATTTACCCCGGTTGCTAGACTAGAAGCTATAAGAATGTTACTTGCATTTGCTAGTCATAAAGAGTTCAAATTGTATCAAATGGATGTAAAAAGCGCATTTTTAAATGGGTACATTAATGAAGAAGTGTATGTAAATCAACCACCTTGCTTTGAAAATCATAAATTCCCTAATCATGTATTTAAGCTAACTAAAGCCTTATATGGATTAAAGCAAGCTCCAAGAGCTTGGTATGATAGGCTAAGTAGCTTCTTAATTGAAAACGAATTCACAAGAGGTAAAATTGACACAACTTTATTCATAATGACCAAAAATGATGATATGCTAATAATTCAAATCTCTGTAGATGACATCATATTTAGATCAACAAATGAATCTCTTTGTAGAATGTTTGCTAAAACAATGCAAAAAGAATTTGAAATGAGCATGATGGATGAATTAATATTCTTCTTAGGACTTCAAATCAAACAAACCAAACAAGGAACTTTCGTTAATCAAACTAAATATACTAACGAACTACATAAAAAGTTTGGAATGGAAAACACTAAAATAATGGATACTCCTATGAGTCCATCAACCAAACTTGATAAGGATGAAAAAGGAAAAAATATTGATGAAAAACTCTATAGAGGCATGATTGGAAGTCTTTTGTATCTCACTGGAAGTAGACCTGACATTATGTTCAGTGTCTGCATTTGTGCAAGATTCCAATCCTGTCCAAAAGAATCTCACTTAACTGTTGTAAAAAGAATCTTTAGATACCTACTTGGAACAATTGATTTAGGCTTATGGTATCCAAAGGACACAAACTTAGATCTAATAAGCTATTCAGATGCAGACTTTGCTGGATGCAAAATAGATAGAAAAAGTACTAGTGGAACTTGTCACTTTTTAGGACATTCTCTTGTTTCATGGTTTAGCAAGAAACAAAATTAGTAGCCTTATCCATAGCTGAAGCTGAGTATATGGCAGCTGAACTTTGTTGTGCTCAAACTCTCTACATGAAACAACAACTAGAAGATTTTAAACTCATCTATACTAAAATTCCTATTAAGTGTGATAATACAAGTGCAATTTGCATGACTAAGAATCTCATTCAACACTCAAGAACTAAACACATAGAAATAAGATATCACTTTATTAGAGATCATGTGCAAAATGGAAATGTTATCTTGGAATTTGTTGATACTATTAATCAGCTTGCTGATATCTTTACTAAACCTCTACAATTTGATAGGTTCAATGCTTTTATAAGAGAATTGGGAATGACTAGTCTAAATGATCTAACTTAATCAAGATCAAAAGTAATCAAAAATTGAAATCTTTGATTTGATCTGCCTATAACTTGCTTGATTGTTTCAAAGATTGATTTGAATACGATTTGACAAATTTAGTTGTCTTGATGTATCTTTGACTTAAAGGAAAACAGGTAGAAAACTAAAGAGAAATCAATTCTTCATATTCAGGACTGAATTCGGTGACGAATTCAATCCAGGACGTGATTTCGGTGACGAATCTTTGGGAAATATAGAAAACAGAATGTTTTTTGTACCCATTTCGACGACGAACCTGGATGAGTCATCCATTTCGTCGACGAAGTCAATTCAAAATCAAACACATTAAAGCTCCCAATTCAACGACGAATTAAGGGACGAAACCCATTTCGGCGATGAATTGAGTCGTGTGTATAAATAGTAACCCCCAAAAATCCACACTTTTTCAAACCTAATCTTTCCCTCCAAAGTCCCTATTCCATTGCTCGTGCACCTTTCTTCATTCTAAGATCTAGCAAATCTTTCTAAATCTCTCAGAAAATGCCTCCTAGAATGAAGAATGCATCGGTGGAGCCACCAAAGAAGAAATCCTGAACCGACAAAGGAAAAGAACCGGCCTCAAGTTCAACTCCAGTCCCAGCAAAGTTCAAGGAAGCAAAGTACGAGAAATTAGTCAAAAAAAAATTCCTCTCTCGTTCTCCTCTGTACAGTAAAGTTGTCAATTTCATTAGTCTTGATGCCTATGGGCTTGGACCCATAAAAACCCTCTTTCTTGCCCTAAAATGGGATAAATTTCTTGAATCTAACGAACCCATGTTTCCTGAGTTGGTAAAACTCTTTTACACTCACTTCCATTTCAAACAATCCGAATCTCTTATTACCTCATTTGTCTTAGGTAAAAACATTTCTTTTCATTTAAATCAATTGCCCTCAATTTTGAAAATCCCTCAGTGTACCCTTCAAACTTTTGTGAATGGTCAGTGGACCAGTCATGAAGGATTTGATGTGGTTGAAGCACTGAAAATGATGTGTATAAACCAAGATTTCACCTCTCCTTTTCAACCTAAGGTTAAAGATCTTACTCTCTCTGCTTGATTGATTCATCATATAATCACCTATAACCTAGTTCCCAGGGCTGGTGGTAGGGAGTATCTCACCTACTTCGATGTATTCCTTATGTGGTGCATCCTAACCACCACACCCATTGATCTCTCCTACATCATTGTCCATTGTATGGATGATGCATTCAAGAGAATATTAGGGTGTCTCCCTTTTGGTCAGGCTTTGACTAAAATCTTTAAATACTTCAATGTTCCTTTAGCCTCCCAGATAGATATTGTCACCCCTGATGATTCCTCCATTTATAGCAAAGCAACCATTCAAAGAATGGGCTATATCTGGAATGACTCCCAGAAGGTTTGGACTCCCAAACCCTCTGCTTCTCAGTCCTCCTCCCTTCCTTCCAGTACTCCAGTTCCTATTCATACTCCATCTATACCTTTTTCTACTTCCTCTTCATTTATTCCTTCATCTTCATCTGCACCCACAGCAGAACTTTAGGCTGAGCAGCAACAAGCATCAGTGCCAGAGGAGGAACCCCAGGCTGAGCAGCAGCCAGTACCAGAAGAGGATCCTGCAGATGAGCTTTAGGGTGAGCAGCACCCCAGAAACGAGTTGCCTGACTAGTCTGATTTCGTGGATGCTGGAGAGATTCTAGAGAGCTCTCATAGACAGATGTCTCCTCACTATGAGGACCCTGGTCAGTTTTATGAGGTGCCCAGCAGGCCAGTAGCTTCAGATGAGCAGCTGAACATCATGGCAGGGCAGATTGCCTCCATGTCTTCCAGCTTGGAGCAGTTTCAGTTGGAAATGAGGATGAGCCAGCAAGCTTTTCAAGAGGAAATTAGAGCATCCCTGTTCTCCTTCATGATAGAGTCAAGGGAAAAGCTTACAACCATTCAAATCGAATCAAGGGAAACTATTCAGAATCTCCATTCCTCTACTCTCTCCCGGTTTGTAGCTCTTGAGTCTGAGATGAGCAAACTCCCCAAGGCAGTTCAGTCTTCTCTTGCCACGGTGCATAATGATCTTAGAGAGTGTGTCAATGCCACCTACTCTGTCTTAGGGACAGTTAACATGGATACCTCAATCACCAAAG
This sequence comes from Tetracentron sinense, assembly GCA_015143295.1. Taxonomy (NCBI): domain Eukaryota; kingdom Viridiplantae; phylum Streptophyta; class Magnoliopsida; order Trochodendrales; family Trochodendraceae; genus Tetracentron; species Tetracentron sinense. Next base: position 18,797,733 of record CM026553.1, read on the forward strand.
ATAGAGTTGACTCTGTGTCTTCCTTTCTTCATAGATTAGGGGCAGAACAATCCGAAGAAAGTATCCGAATGGAGAAGGTCACAAAGACAATCCAAGGAATTGTAAAATCATCAGCTCTTCAGTTGAAGACTCAAGGAAAGCTTCTTTTGGATATGGCAGAGCATGACTCCATAGCTGCCTCAATTACCTTGCGGGCCACTGATGAGTTGAAGAAAATGAATCATTTTCTGGTGAGTCTGGCTAGTGGAGCCACTCCTTCTCAGCCTCCCTCTCAAGCTCCCTCTTCTTCTAAAGGCAAGAGACCAATAAAGGTAACCCCCTCCAAAAGGGGTCAAGCTACTGATTCCCCTATCATCTCCCTTCCTTCCGACTTAGATTCCACCTCCTCTTCCTCAGACTCCCATGATGACTCCGATCCAGCTGAGTCATCAGAAGATGTCCTCTCAAAGGTTGCAGACCTCATCAAAAAGCAGAAAGCAGATGAGCTGTAATTTTTTTTTATTTTTTTGATGTTGACATAGGGGGAGAAATATGAAATGTAATGAAAATTTAAATTCGATGATTGATGATTGATAAATGAAATGACATTTGAACCATTTGAATTATGATGTTTTTTTTGCATCTTTGGCAGTACACACATAATATGTCTTTCGCTTATGCAATTCTATTCTTGTCTGGATCTAATATGTTGTGAAGAGAAATTAAAATTGAAACTTATCTTTGTGGAACTTTTCTTGGTACATAACCAGGGTGATATATCCTTTAACTCATCATAAATATGCATCTAAATTATAACTGTGATTACATTGTTATATCACCATCAAAAAGGGGGAGATCGTTAGCCTCAGGGTTACAACCACGAGTACCCCTAATAATTTTGATAATAACATAATAATGAAATGAAAATATTTGGTACTAATGAAACCATTTAAGTGCGTGAACATTTCTGATTACATAAGTTGATAGCACTCCAATCATGAAAAATGATGAAAATTATTTAAGAGCAAGTTCAACTTAATACAAGATGAAGATTCAAGAAGAGACCTTAGTCCAAGTCAAGAATATTGAAGACAAAATGAAAAATCACAAGACCCAAGTCAAGCCAAGATTATCTCTCATTTTTCTAAATGTATTATTCTGAGAATGTATAGGACTTATGTAAAAAGACCTCAAAAGAAAGGTAAAGTGAATAAGCTCAAGAACCATAGATTGACCATAGGAGCCTAGGACATCCTTTGAAATCAATTTAAGGCCCTAATGAATCATAAAAATATGATAAAAAGATAGCTAATTAACCTAGGAAATCAATCAAATCCCTTCGGTCTGATCCTAGATTGAATTCAGAGTTTTTACTCTGAATTCGTCGATGAATTATCTGGGTAGATTGAATTCGGCGACGAAGTCATGATAGAATTTTTAAAAGTCTATTTAGTCTTATGAATTCGTCGATGAAATCTTTGGTTGGGTTAAGATTCGGCGACGAAGTCATTTCAGGATTTTTTTTTGAAATCCAATTCTGTCTTTTGAATTCGGCGACGAACTCAAGTGGGAACTCCACTTCGTTGACAAAATCATGTCTGAAACAGAAAATTTTCTGTAACGGCTAGTTTACAATGGACTTAAAAGCATTTAATGCTTCCCCAACGGCACTATTGGATCAAATGCTATAAAAGGAGTTCATTTATGAATGAATATTAACTCTTGATCACTGCAATAACTTCCATTGATCCCTCATTCATTGCTATTGATTTTCACTCACTCTCACACTTAGAAGATCCCCAAAAGTTTCAATTGAGCTCATTCAAGTCTACTTTCTTTGAGAGACTTTATTAGAGTTTGTATTTCACTCTTATCCAGCTCATTTAAGGAGCCTTCTGTTCGGATTTTCAATCCAAAACCTATTTATAGAGAGTAGTCAAGAATCCATGATTCTTGCACTGAAGTGGTTGCTTCAGCAATATCAAGAGAGGGTTGTACTCTTGAAAGGTTTTAGCTTGGCCTAAAGGAGAGCTTGAAAGGTGATATCTCGACCTGTAAAGAGAGATTGTAAGGGTTTGGACTCCACCAGTGAAGGAGCCTGTATGTTTAAGGAATCGTGGTGAATCCTCTAGCTGGAAGCTGAGGCGGGGAGTAGGCTGGTTTGCTGAACCTCGAGAACAAATCTTGAGTTTGCACTCTTCTTATCTTTTCTCTCTCTTTTAATATTCCACTGTTTTATCTTGTTGCATATTATACTCTATTCCGCTCTTTGAACTTGTAGTTCATACTTTTAATTTTTAAAAATCTGCCTTAGACCCTATTCACCCCCCCTTTAGGGGCATTACCTGGCCAACAGACTTATCATGACTTACATGACTTGCTTGACAAACTATCCTGTATAATACCTGGAGCATATACAATAGAGGACAATAAAAGTGGAAACATAACTACATGGCACAGCGGAAGACTAACCAAACCTCTAAGTATATATATATATACATGATCCAATTTTATATAAAAAGATATCACAAAAGAAAGTGCAGACAGGCCCGCCAAAATACAAGAATATAGTCTCTCAAGCTCACACACACTAACTCACTCAGAATCCACCACCTAGTAGTAGCCCTTTATAGGAGGTTCCTCCACAAGTTCCTCAACGTACTCCTCTTCTACCCAAGGGCTAGGAGCACAAATATTGAAAGGAGCAGCCGCTCCACTATCACCTGCCGACATGAGGAGTACGGCAGAGCATGGAATACTCAGCGGGTACCAAATACTAACAAATAGTCATAGCATAACAATAGCAATATATAAAGCAGGAAGCAATTTCGATAGTGACAGGAAAGTAAAGCAGTTTATATTCATGCTTGCATCACATAAAGCCAATAAAACTCTTGAAATCATCATGCATTTGACTTGACTTAGAATACTCGTTTCGTACTTGAAAATTTGTCATGTTTGTTTTGCTTGATCTTGTCGAGCGTGCCATGTTATGCATATCATGCGTGCTTGCTTGGGATTTAACATGCTCATGTACTTGTGAGATGCGCTTGTGAGATGCACTTGTGAGATGCACTTGAGAGGGAAGGGAGACCCTTCTTTAATGAGATGTACTTGTGAGTGAGGGAAGACCCCTCATGGAAGGGAGGGAAGTGTAAACCCCCTCCTATGAAGTGTTTGTTCTTGTCCTCTTGTCAAAAGCGAGGTAAAAAATATCGTAAGATATGTCCCACCTCTAACCCATGTTCTTGAAAATGCCGATAAACTATGTCATGCATGCCGTGCTAGTGGAAACGTGTACATACTTTCACTGGAAATTAAATATGACATTTGGAGATTTCAACAATACATAGAATATCCATAATTGAGTAAGTAAATGTCACGCCCCAAAATACCCCCTAGGAGTTAAGGGATACTTTAGGAGTGCCTAATTGTACCTGCCAAATAATCCTGAAGTAAACAAGGCTAACAAAATACGATACTAATAGTAATCTGAGCGTGGAAGCTAGACATGCATACGAAAGCGTATACTAACTTTTCTTTTCTTTATAAGGTTTGTATTCCAAGTGAAATATATACACCAAACATATCCAAGTCTAAGGTGGACAGGCCCACCTATCAAATCTCCAAAATACACAAAAGAAACCTCTCGTACTCTCCCCTCAACAGTAGTCGAGGTACGGCCACACGTCGAGGTCTCTATCTGCTTAAGACTGTAATGGGATAGACAGCTCTCTCTCCTCTACGTACTCTTCCTCGACCCAAGGCTCCAGGTCGAGGGTTTCCTCGATACCTGCTGACCAAAAGGTACGGCTGAGCATGGAATACTCAGTGAGTACAAACTCCTAGCTAACCATAGCAATAATAAAAGTACAACAAGGGTGAACACAATACAAGGTATCAATTCAAAGCAACAGTAGCATTATGAGATAAACGGTATTGAACATGAAATGATATCATTATCTTGACATGCGTGCATGAATGCGAAAGCTCCGATAAAACTCATGCTTGGAAAAACTTGTTTTATATCTCGGTATTGCTTGTGAGAATCATGCATGCGTGCCTTGTCTCATCTTGTATACTTGTGAACCTTTTCTTGTGAGCCTATTTCTGTGAGCCAGAGGCTAGTACCCTTCACTTGGGCTACCAACCTCCTTGACATATTTCATTTACTTGTGAGCCAGAGGCTAGCACCCGAACCTCCTTGACATATTGTTTTCTTGTGAGCCAGAGGCTAGTACCCGAACATCCCTGGGCTACCAACCTCCTTGACATGTATTGGTTTTAGTTTTCTTGTGAGCCAGAGGTACACCCCTGGGCTACCAACCTCCTTGACATGTAGTGTTTTTAGTTTTCTTGTGAGCCAGAGGCTAGCACCCGCACCTCCCTGGGCTACCAACCTCCTTGACATGTAATGTTTTCTTGTTGATTTATTATATGCACATACTCTTGAAAACTCGGTTCATGCAAACATGCGTGCTCGTGTGCATGCTAATAGTGACAATCATGATGACATGCTTGGATGAGAGGATCACATAAGTATAGCATTTCCATTTCGAATATAAGCAAAAGGGAATGTAGATAACATGTAGGGCATTCGATCAAGGTAGGCATTTAAACATAATAACCCAATCCATGCTTTTGTAATTCAAGTTCATTTATTCAAATCGTCATTTAAACATTTTATCAAACACTTGGTGTGCAACCACATTCATAGTCATTTCCTTTCGATTTCTTAATGCATATATTTCATCACACCACACAAAATGTATTCATTATGTTTGAAATGCCCATCCACCATTTTTCCAACACACATTCTGTAGAGCCCCGGACCTTTTCACATTTATGCATGACCCTTCGTAGCCATTTTTCCTTTAAAGTAATGCAATTAATAAATAAGGAATAAATTGGAAATTCCGAAACGTCAGAAATGTTCGTTTTCGAAGTACGAACCCAACGCAAGTTGAATCGTCGAAATCCGACGAGCGAGTCAAAAGATATGGTCAAAACAGTCCAGACATACAGAGAACCGATCGCTCGGTCCAGTCAGCGATCGATCGGTCCATAACCGATCGATCGGTAGCTATCGCGCGGTCAGAAAGTTTGTATGGGGAAATTTTCCAGAGAGTGAGTTTTTGACCGGTCGATCGGTCATAAACACCGATCGATCGGTAGGCAACCGATCGATCGGTCATTAACACCGATCGCTCGGTACTCGCGTTTTTGCAGAAAATTTAGAAGGGTGTTTTAGTCTTTTGAGTGGTTTACTCTTACCTTAAGAGTCTTGCCCGAGCCTTTAGGGCTTATTTGCAATACTTAGAAGATTGAGAGCTAAGGAAGGGAGAAGAAGGCGATCCCTAACCTAGGGTTTGATTTTTGGAAGGGAAATCAAAGGGTTTGAGACCCTAGATTATCCTCAAGCACGTTTTCCTTCAAGATATCGGCTCAAGCTCGGGTGGAGCTCGTGTTCCAAGCTAGGGCAGCAACTCACGGTCGTTTGGAAGAGGGGTTTCTTCCTCATCTCTTCAAGGTCGGTACTTTTTACTACCCTCCTAGTTATAGCCTCTCCTTCCCTTATTTCTTCTTGTTTTCCTTCATATATATATATATATTATGAGATGGGTGGTATGTATGGTAAATGGAGAGGGATGTTGGCGAATGGATGCCGTGTGGATGATGTAATGAATGAATGGGGAAGGGCATAGTACTAATAATAAACATACAAGTGTGATGTGAGTATAACCCACCTAGAAAAGCATGTTGTAGGGTTAATGAATAATGAATGTACCATGTTTGATGAAATGCCAAGGTAAATAAAATGAATGATAAATTAAGAAAATGCATGTTTAAGGTTTATGGAAATTGCTAGGGTTATGATAGTGTGATTGTTCGCTTTCCCTAAATGATATCAATATTAAATTGCCCAAATCATTGATGTTATGTGTTATGAATTACTCAAATGCCATATTTAATTCCAAATGTAAGTATGCACACGACCTCACGAGCACGCATACATGACATGATTTACCGAGGTTTTCAAGAATGGGATTTAGAGGTGGGGCATATCGTACGATATGTTTTACCTCGCTTTTGGCAAGGACAAGACAATCATGCATTTTCATAAGAAGGGTCTCCCTTCCCTCGCAAGTGCATACTTAACATAAGAAGGGCCTCCCTTCCCTCGCAAGTACATCTCACAAGAACATCTCACAAGTGAAAGGACATGACATGAGCATTTAGGAAGAAGGGTCTCCCTTCCCTCACAAGTAGTTTACTTTTCCAAGCAAGCATGACATGGCATGACAAGCATGGGCATTTAGGATGAAGGGTCTCCCTTCCCTCACAAGTAGTTTACTTTCCAAGCAAGCATGACATGGCATGACACGCATGATACGATAGGATAAGACAAACGTGACAAGCTTCCAAGCAAGGAAATGGTATTTTCAGTCAAGTCAAGTGCACGGTATTTTCAAGGGTTTTACCGGCTTTTATGAATTCAAGCATGATTATATACTCCTTTACTTTATTGTCCTGATATGAATTTTTCCTGTTTTATATGCATGAATTGTCTCCTGCTTTATATATGCTATCTGTATGCTATGACTATTGGTTAGTATTTAGTACCCACTGAGTATTCCATGCTCAGCCGTACTTCTTATGTCGGCAGGTGATGGCGGAGCAGCTGCTCCATTTGATATCTGTGCTCCGAGCCCTTGGGTGGAGGAGGAGTACGTCGAGGAGCCTTTTGAGGAACCTCCAGTTGAGGGTTACCATTAGGTGGTTGTAGATTCTGAGAGGATTAGCTGTGGGTGAGATGAGAGATTTTATCCATGTATTTTGGCGGGTCTGTCCGCACTTTCTTTTGGTTACTTTTTTTTTTGTATAAACTTGGACCATATGTATATACTTAGAGGTTTGTTAGACTTCCGCTGTGTTTTATAGTTATGTTTCCGCTATGATGTCCTCTATTGTATATGCTCTGTGGGGTTTTGCAGGTTGGTTTGTCAAGCAAGTCATGTAAGTCATGATTGAGTCGTCCAAGATTCACTCTAACTCCTAGGGTGGGTTTTGGGTCGCGACACATTCATCAACCAACACGGCATCCAATCGCCTCATCCACATTTCATCCACCATTCATTCATCCATCCCCACACTCACATGTATCTTGTTTGGGTTTAGAAAATAATACATTTCAAGGGAAGGAATATACAACATCAAACTCATGGATTCAAAAGGGAAAACCTAGAGTTTTTCTAAAGACGTTAGTAGAGTGTACTAACCTTGAAGATCAAGCTTGATCTTTGAGGAAACCCTTGATTGAGGATGGTTCTGGGCTTGGAATCTTTCAAGCTTGCTCCCTTGATCTCAATCCCAAGATTCCTTCTTGGATTTCTCCTACAATATCCCTTTTCCTCTTTCCCTTCTTCCTCTCTTCTAGGTTTAGGAAATACCGAAATGAGATCCCTAAACAAAACAAGGGTTTAAAATCCCCCAAATCCGGCACCAGGTACTGCGTGTGATCGATCGCACACTTAACTGCGATCGATCGCACATGGATGCGATCTATCGCACCTGAACCCGAGCACTTTGGTTTGATTTTCCCCTGTATGCGATTGATCGTACATATTTAAGATCGATCGTAGATCACTATGATCTGTCGCACCTGAGACCTCATCCATCGCATATGGTCCAGAGACCTTGGGACCCATTTTTCCTGCATGCGATCGATCGCACCAAACCAACGATCGATCATACATCCCAGATTTTGTTGTTTTTGCTCCTATAGATTCATAGGGATGTTTCCAACCTCATTTTCACAACCTATAGGGTCCTAAACCCCTTCCCTCATGCTGCCCTTTGGTGATTAACCCTCCAAGCCATCTCAAATGCCAATTTTAACTCAAGGATTGCCAATTGGCCCCGATTACACTATTCATTAGTCAAATAAAGTTCCGGGGTGCTACATCCTCCCCCCTTACAAAAATTTCATCCTCGAAATTAGGACGGGACATATATACACAAAACAACAAAATTTTACAAAAGAGGGCCAAAGCATTAAACAAACAACTGAGGATATTTTTCTTTTACTTCTGCCTCATGCTCCCATGTAGCCTCTTCTACCGAGTGATGTTGCTACCTTACAAGGACCAAAAGGATGGTCTTGTTGTGTAAGACTTGATCTCGCCTGTCCAAGATCTACACTGGTTGCTCAACTAGTGTGAGGTCCTCCCGGATCTCTACCGGTTCAAGTTCGATGACATAGGAAGGATCTAGAATATACTTTCGGAGCATAGAGACATGGAACACGTTATGGACCACCGCCATATGAGCGGGTAAGGCAACACGGTATGCCACCTCACCGACTCTAGTGATAATCTCAAACGGACCCACATATCTTGGACTGAGCTTGCCCCTTTTCCCGACTCTTATAACACCCTTAGTCAGTGAAATCTTGACAAAAACAAGGTCACCGACTCGGAATTCAAGATCTCTCATTCGGTTGTCGGCATTGCTTTTCTGTCTATCTCGTGCGGTCTTCAACCTCTCCCGGATGAGCTTGACTCTATCCTCAATTTTTTCAACCAATTCGGGGCCCAAAATCTTCCTTTCTCCAACTTCATCCCAATACAAAGGGAATCTACAACTCCTTCCGTACAAAGCTTTAAAAGGTGCCATTTGTATGCTTGCCTGATAACTATTGTTGTAGGCGAATTCCACCAAAGGTAGGTGATCTTCCCAACTTCCCTTAAAGTCTAGCATACATGCATGAAGCATGTCTTCAATAATCTGATTCACTCGCTCGGTTTACCCATCCGTCTGTGGATGGAAAGCCATGCCAAAGTCTAACCGGGAACCCATTTCCCCTTAAAAAACTTTTCCAAAACCTGGACATGAATCTCGGCTCCCGATCTGACACAATGCTCACTGGCACCCCATATAACCGGACTATCTCTTTGATATACAAGGTAGCCAACTGATTGGAGTTGAAGGTGGTCCGGTACGGCAAGAAATGGGTGGACTTCGTGAGTCTATCGACCACGACCCATATAGAATCGGTGTTTCTAACCGTCTTTGGTAATCCCACAATGAAGTCCATGGAGATGTGTTCCCATTTCCACTCTAGAATAGGGAGGGACTGCAAAAGTCCAGTCGGTCTCCTGTGCTCAGCCTTGACTTGCTGGCACACCAAGCACTTAGACACATACTCCGCTACTTCTCGCTTCATATTTCGCCACCAAAAGCGCCCCTTCAAGTTCTATACTTTTTGGTACCCCCGGGGTGAATTGTATACTTGGAACGGTGAGCCTCATCCAAAATCTCAATTTTAGCTCTTCATTGGTGGGAATACAAAGTCTACCTTTGAATGTGATTGCCCCATCACCGTTTGTGGTGAAATCCTCGCTTCCTTTGCTAACTGCCTGGTCATGGAAAGCGGTCAACTTGGCATCCGCTACTTGCAACTCTCGGATCCGATCTATGAGGCACCGCTTCACCGTGATATTTGCCATCAATGGCCCATGCGTAGGTGGATCGAACCAATTGTCAAGGTTGGGAACATCCTCCAACAACCTCCACTCTTTTAGCATCATGTGCACCAAAAGTCCAGTAGGCTTCCAGCTAAGAGCATCGGCTACCACATTCGCCTTACCCAGATGGTATTGAATTGAGCACTCATAATCCTTCAAGAATTCTACCAATCTTCTCTACCTTGAGTTCAACTCCTTCTGAGAAAACAAATATTTTAGGCTTATATGATCGGTGAATACTTCGAACTGTTGCCCATAGAGATAATGTCGCCAAATCTTCAAGGTAAATACAACCGCGGCAAGCTCCAAATCATGAGTGGGATAATTCTTCTCATGCTCTTTCAATTGCCTAGAGGCATAGGCAATGAATTTACCATGCTGCATGAGCACACATCCCATCCCTACATGGGAGGCATTGCTATATACGACGAAACCACCGCTCCTGGAAGGCACTGTGAGGATGGGAGCTGTAGTGAGCTGCTTCTTCAACTCCTGAAAGCTAACATCACATCAGTCACTCCAACTGAACTTGGCATTCTTCCTCGTAAGATAAGTGAGCGGCGCAGTTAGACTGGAGAATCCCCCCATAAATGTAGCACCCCGGACTTTTTCATCCTTAATGAATAGCACCTTCGTAGCTAATTGGCCATTTTTGTAGTCTAATTAATAAATAAAGGAGAAATCGAAAATTCCGAAACGTCAGAAATGTGCGTTTTCGAAAGACGAACCCAACGCAAGTTGAATCGTCGAAATCCGACGAGCGAGTCAAAAGATATGGTCAAAACAGTCCAGACATACAGAGAACCGATCGCTCGGTCCAGTCAGCGATCGATCGGTCCATAACCGATCGATCGGTAGCTATCGCGCGGTCAGAAAGTTTGTATGGAGAAATTTTCCAGAGAGTGAAATTTCAACCGATCGCTCGGTTATGAAACCGATCGATCGGTAGGCAACCGATCGATCGGTCATTAACACCGATCGCTCGGTCCTCGCGTTTTACAGAATTTTCACTAAGGGCATTTTCGGCATTCGGGTGTTATACCCTTTCTTATATAGGATTACCCGAGCCTTTAGGGCTCATTCTCAACCCTTAGAAGATTTGGGAGATTAGAGAGAAAGGAGAAGGTTTTCCAAAACCTAGGTTTCCATTTTGGAGAGAAATCAAAGGGTTTTGAAACCCTAGATCAACCTCAAGCTCGATTTCTTCAAGATTTCGGTTCAAGCATTCGTGGAGCTCGTGTGGGGCACTCTCCTCAAGTTAGGGCAGCAACTCACGTACGTTTGGTGGAGGATTTCTTCCCCCATTTGTCAAGGTCGGTACTTCTTACTACCCTCCTAGTCATAGCTTCTCTTTTCCTTTATTTCTTCTTGTTTTCTTTCACCTATATATGTGTTATGAGATTGGTGGTATGAGTGGTGAATGAAGATGGATGTTGGCGAATGGATGCCGTGTGGATGATGTGATGAACGAATGGGAAAGGGCATTGTACTAATAATGAACATACAAGTGTGATGTGAGCATAACCCACATAGAAAAGCATGATTTAGGTTTAAGTGAATAATGAACACACCACATGTTTGATGAAATGCCAAGGTGAATGAAATAAATGATAAATTAAGGGAACCCATGTTTAATTGCTCTTGAAATTTGTTAGGGTTCATGATAGTGTGTTTCTTGCATTTCTTAAAATGTGTAGATTATTAATTGCTTAAATTGTTATATGCTATGCCTTGTGAATCACTCCAAATTGTCATATTTAATTCCAAATGCAAGTATGCACACGATCTCACGAGCACGCATGAGATGACGTGATTTACCGATGTTTGGAGTATGGGACGTAGAGGTGGGGCATAACCTAAGATATGTTTCACTTCGCTTTTGACAAGGGCAAGACAATCATGCATTGCATAGGGAAGGGTCTCCCATCCCCTCGCATGACATGCATAGCATCGCATGACACGCATAGCATAGCATGGCATGACACGCATAACATAGCATCACACATTCTGCATGGATGCTAGTTGCGACGGGCTATGAACGGCAACTAGGCATTCACATTCCGCATGGATGCTAGTTGCGACGGGCTATGAACGGCAACTCGGCATTCACATTCTGCATGGATGCTAGTTGCGACGGGCTATGAACGGCAACTAGGCATACCCATCTGCATATAGGGTACTAGTTGTGACGGACTATGAACGGCAACTAGGCATGTGAACATGTTTAAATTATGAACAAGCAAGCATGATAACCGCATGACACGCATGACATGACATGACACGCATGATATGACAAGATAAGACAACATAATAAGCTTCAAGCACGGAAATGGTATTTTCAAGTCAAGTCAAGTGCACGATGTTTTCAAGAGGTTTCATCGGCTTTCTACGAAATACAAGCATGATTATAAATTGTTTTGCTTCCTTGTATGATATAAATTGTTCATGTTCTATATATGCAACTTGCTTCCTCCTTTATGTATGCTATCCGTATGCTATGACTATTGGTTAGTGCTTAGTACCCGCTGAGTATTCCATGCTCAGCCGTACTTCTTATGTCGGCAGGTGACGGCGGAGCAGCTGCTCCATTTGATATCTGTGCTCCGAGTCCATGGGTGGAGGAGGAGTACGTCGAGGAGCCTTTTGAGGAACCTCTAGTAGAGGGTTACCATTAGGTGGTTGTAGATTCTGAGTAGATTAGCTGTGGGTGAGATGAGAGATTTTATCCATGTATTTTGGCGGGTCTGTCCGCACTTTCTTTTGGTTACCTTTTTGTATAAACTTGGACCATATGTATATACTTAGAGGTTTGTTAGACTTCCGCTGTGTTTTATAGTTATGTTTCCGCGATAATGTCCTCTATTGTATATGCTCTATGGGGTTTTGCAGGTTGGTTTGTCAAGCAAGTTATGTAAGTCATGATTGAGTCGTCCAAGATTCACTCTAACTCCTAGGGTGGGTTTTGGGTCGCGACAGAAGTGGTATCAGAGCTTAGGCTTTAGGTCTCTAGGGTCACTTAGAATCTTATACCACGGCTTGACAAGAGCATATGTTAGGAAACAAGTTAGGAAGGAAGTGAGTCGGGAGCGAGTCTGGTTCCAAGTTTAAGACTAAACTTTAGTCTTAGTCTAAAATGGTTGCTTTAACCAAGTACGGGTCCTAGGTACGCTAGAACACTAAAGTATAAGTATAATGTGATGAATACTCTGATGACTTGATGTGATGTATATTAGTATTATACAACTAATACAAATTGAATTATTGTGAAATGACATTGAAATAAACTGTGGTTTTAGTGAGACTCATGTGGTGCTATTGTTCTCAGGACTTTAGTCATGAGGCGGGGCACACGGGGTCGTGGACCACACACCAGAGCTTCATCTTCTTCCAGAGATGAGGATGAGCAGCCGGACCTCTCCCAGGTCTTAGGCTCTATTGCTGAGACACTCGCCATCCTGGCGGCTCGGCAAACTATACCGGCATCAGCGGCACCTACTCCACCGCCCGCAGCTCCAGTACATCGTACAGCTGGAGTTGAGGCATTCAGGAGATTGAGGCCTCCATCCTTCCATGGGAGTGTGGACCCTCTCGCAGCAGAGGCGTGGATCCTCCAGATGGAGAAGATTTTTACGGTCCTCTCGCCTACAGAGGAGGATAGGGTAGCATGGGCAGTTTTCATGCTAGAGGGTGAAGCCCACCATTGGTGGTTGTCCGCATTGAGGACACGAGACTTGACCATGCAGGGTCAACCTTGGACTTGGGAGGAGTTTAAGGACACGTTCTATAAGAAGTATTTCCCGGTTGGAGCTCGGGAAAAGAAAGAGAGAGAATTCATCAACCTTGAGCAAGGTTCGATGTCTGTGGCCGCTTATGAGGCCAAGTTCTCGGAGCTATCACGCTTCGCGACACACATGATTGCCACCGAGGCAATGAAGGCGAGGAGGTTTGAGCAAGGGCTCAAGGATGTCATCATGGAGAAAGTGTCAGTTTTCAGGCACGCCACTTACGCCGAAGTAGTGGATAAGGCCTTATTGGTTGAGGCCAATTCTGAAGCAGTGTCTAAGAAGAGAGAGTTGGCGAGAGGCCAAGCCAGTAGTTCAGCACCTCCAGAGAGGCGGAATCGTACCGGCCCTTATCAGTATACATGGCCAGCACCACCGATGAGGCCGACTTATACGGCCCCAGCACCACGGCAGTACGTGCCACAGGCACCTCGACCTCAGGCTCTCCCGGCCCCATGGCCAGTTGCACCTCAGGTGGCGAGATATGCTCCACCTCAGGCCCCTCCTACCCGCACACACGAGGCCTGCCCTTCATGCGGCCGACGGCACCCAGCTGGGGATTGCCTAAGAGCATCGGGTGGATGTTTTCACTGTGGTCGCCAGGGCCACGTAATCAGGGATTGCCCTACCCGGCATTTACCAGGCCAGTCTCAGGGGATTAGGCCACCAGCACGCCCAGCAGGATCATATCAGGCGTCATCTCAGACTACCCGGTCTACACCTCAGTCTCGCCAGGCGAACCAGGGGCGAGTTTTTGCCTTGACAGAGGGTGATGCACTTGCATCTGACGATGTGGTGCAAGGTACGCGTTAGGAGTTATTTTCCTTATTCGTGATTGTTGTGTTATGTTTTATTCCTTGTGTACGTAGTTGGTATGGTATATATATATTTACCTACGTGTATACACTGTTGAGGCTTGAATTGACGTAACTAGTCTAAAATTTCAGGAACCCTACTAGTCAATGAGTATTTGGCTCGAGTGTTGATTGATACCGGGTCTACTCATTCGTTTGTCTCGCCGAGTTTTTCAGAAGGCTTTTCTGGGGAGCCAAGTCAGCTAGAACCGGAGTTAGCCATTTCGACTCCTCTTGGCAAAACAGTATTGGCAGATAAAGTGTATAGAAATGGTGTGGTCCAAGTTGGAAGCCACGAGTTGGCGGTTGATCTCATCGTCCTTGGATTCCAAGACTTTGATGTTATATTGGGAATGGATTGGTTAGCAGCACATCATGGGCATGTAGCTTGCTTTGAGAAGATGGTACTCTTCAAGCCGGTAAAAGGAAAACCATTTCACTTTCGGGGGTTAAAATGTAGAGACATTGCCCGTTTTGCAGCGCTGAGCTTAGCTAACCCCGAGGCAAAGGACTCATCAACTATTCCGGTTGTGAGTGAGTTCCTGGATGTATTTCCAGAGGAGTTGCCAGGATTGCCTCCAGACAGGGAGATTGAGTTTATGATCGAGCTTGCACCAGGCACAGCTCCTGTATTCAGAGCTCCATATAGAATGGCCCCTATTGAACTCAAGGAGTTGAAGACTCAGTTGGAGGAATTGCAAGGCCTTGGCTTCATTCGACCAAGTGTCTCACCGTGGGGTGCCCCAGTGTTGTTTGTTAAGAAGAAAGATGGCTCAATGCGGATGTGTGTCGATTACCGGCAATTGAACAAAGTCACCATAAAGAATAGGTATCCCTTGCCTAGGATTGATGACTTGTTCGATCAGTTGAAGGGAGCGAGATTTTTCTCAAAGATAGATCTTCGATCGGGTTATCACCAGTTGAAGATTAAGGCGGAAGATGTTCCCAAAACTGCTTTCAGGACTCGATATGGACACTACGAGTTCTTGGTGATGCCTTTTGGACTCACGAACGCGCCGGCAGCCTTTATGGATTTGATGAACCGGGTGTTCCGACCATACCTAGATAGGTGCGTGATTGTATTTGTTGATGACATTTTGGTCTATTCCCAGACACGGGAAGATCACATACGCGACCTTCGCCTCGCATTGGAAATGTTAAGAGAGCACAAGCTATACGCCAAAATTAGCAAGTGTGAGTTTTGGTTGGAAGAGGTGGCATTCCTAGGCCACGTTGTTTCCGCGGAAGGCATCTCCGTTGATCCGAAGAAGATAGAAGCTGTTATGAGTTGGGCGAGGCCCAAGAGTGTTACTGAGATACGCAGCTTTCTTGGGCTGGCAGGCTACTACAGGAGATTCGTAGAGGGTTTCTCTAGCCTTGCAGCACCGCTTACTCACCTGACAAGGAAGAATGCGAAGTTTGTTTGGAGCGACAAGTGTGAGATCAGTTTCACGGAACTGAAGAAGAGGCTTACTACAGCTCCTGTCCTTACAGTGCCATCCGGACCTCTTGGGTATGAGGTGTACAGTGATGCCTCACACGTTGGACTTGGATGTGTGCTTATGCAACACAAGAAGGTCATTGCCTATGCATCGAGGCAATTGAAGGAGCATGAGAAGAATTACCCCACGCACGACTTAGAGCTTGCCGCTGTCGTGTTTGCGCTCAAGATCTGGCGACATTACTTATACGGGGTGGAATTCTATGTGTATACGGATCACAAGAGTCTCAAATACCTCTTTTCCCAAAAGGAATTGAATCTAAGGCAACGGCGTTGGATGGAATTCCTAAAGGACTATGATTGTACCATTCAATACCACCCGGGTAAAGCAAATGTAGTGGCTGATGCCTTGAGTAGAAGACCTCGGGGGTTGTTAGCACACATGTTGGTTCAAGAATGGAAGCTGCTAGAAGATTTGGCAAATCTGGACATCAGTGTGAATAACTCTGTCCGTGGTCCTACCTTGGCAAATGTTACGGTTCGGCCGTACATTATAGATTTGATCCAAGAGTATCAAGCCATGGATGCGGAATTGTTGGCTTTCCGGGACAAGGAAGTTGCCAAGGGCAGTGAAGACTTTTCTCTCACTAGTCGGGGTGCTATCACATTCAAGGGAAGGTTGTGCGTCCCAGCCAATGCAGACCTTCGAAGAGAGATTTTGGATGAAGCACACCGTTCGAAGTACACAGTGCATCCAGGGGGTACGAAGATGTACCGGAACCTCAAGAGTCACTTTTGGTGGCGAAATATGAAGAGGGAGGTTGCGGAATATGTAGCACGGTGCTTGGTGTGTCAACAGGTGAAAGCAGAACACATGCGGCCCGCCGGTCTATTACAGTCCCTTCCGATTCCCGAGTGGAAATGGGAGAATATATCCATGGATTTCATAGTTGGCTTGCCAAAGACGGCAAGGGGCTCAGATGCGATATGGGTAGTAGTGGATCGTTTGTCGAAATCCGCTCATTTCCTACCGTACCGAACTACTTTCAACTCTAGCCAGTTAGCCACTTTGTACATCAAGGAAGTGGTGAGGTTGCACGGAGTGCCCGTTAGTATTGTGTCAGATCGGGATCCAAGATTCACATCGCGATTCTGGAAAAGCTTCCAGGAGGCTATGGGTTCTCGACTCGATTTCAGCACCGCTTTTCATCCACAGACGGATGGACAAACCGAGAGAGTGAACCAAGTCATTGAAGACATGCTTCGGGCTTGTATGATGGATTTCAGAGGCAGTTGGGAAGAGCATTTGCCTTTGGTTGAATTCGCCTACAATAACAGCTATCAGGCAAGTATCCAAATGGCACCATTTGAGGCCTTGTATGGGCGAAGTTGTAGGTCTCCTCTCTATTGGGATGAGGTAGGAGAAAGGAAATTACTTGGTCCAGAATTGATTGAGCAAACTGTAAACACAGTTAAGATCATTCGGGATCGATTGAAAGCCGCTCAAGATCGCCAGAAAAGTTATGCGGACACGCGCCGTAGGGACTTGGAATTTCAAGTAGGGGATCAAGTTTTTGTGAAAGTATCTCCTAGTAAAGGGATTATGAGATTCGGCAAAAGAGGCAAGCTTAGTCCTCGCTATGTTGGACCGTTTGAGATTATCACGCGGGTTGGCGAAGTTGCTTATCGAGTAGCTCTTCCACCTTACATGGCCGCGGTTCACAACGTTTTCCACGTGTCTATGCTTCGGAAGTACATTGCGGACCCTTCACATGTACTAGAATTGGAACCGTTGGAAATTCGAGAAGATCTCACGTTGGTTGAGAAGCCGATTCACATATTGGATCGGAGAGATCAAGTGCTTCGCAACAAGACAATCCCTTTGGTTCTCGTGCAATGGCAACATCATGCCCGAGAAGAAGCCACGTGGGAGCGTGAAGCCGAAGTCAAAGCAAAGTATCCCGAGTTGTTTGAATAGACTTGTTCATATGGCTTATAATTTTGTTTTGATTTGATGCATGTATGTATCGTCCAAATTTCGGGGACGAAATTTTTGTAAGGGGGGGAGAATGTAGCACCCCGGACTTTTTCATCCTTAATGAATAGCACCTTCGTAGCTAATTGGCCATTTTTGTAGTCTAATTAATAAATAAAGGAGAAATCGAAAATTCCGAAACGTCAGAAATGTGCGTTTTCGAAAGACGAACCCAACGCAAGTTGAATCGTCGAAATCCGACGAGCGAGTCAAAAGATATGGTCAAAACAGTCCAGACATACAGAGAACCGATCGCTCGGTCCAGTCAGCGATCGATCGGTCCATAACCGATCGATCGGTAGCTATCGCGCGGTCAGAAAGTTTGTATGGAGAAATTTTCCAGAGAGTGAAATTTCAACCGATCGCTCGGTTATGAAACCGATCGATCGGTAGGCAACCGATCGATCGGTCATTAACACCGATCGCTCGGTCCTCGCGTTTTACAGAATTTTCACTAAGGGCATTTTCGGCATTCGGGTGTTATACCCTTTCTTATATAGGATTACCCGAGCCTTTAGGGCTCATTCTCAACCCTTAGAAGATTTGGGAGATTAGAGAGAAAGGAGAAGGTTTTCCAAAACCTAGGTTTCCATTTTGGAGAGAAATCAAAGGGTTTTGAAACCCTAGATCAACCTCAAGCTCGATTTCTTCAAGATTTCGGTTCAAGCATTCGTGGAGCTCGTGTGGGGCACTCTCCTCAAGTTAGGGCAGCAACTCACGTACGTTTGGTGGAGGATTTCTTCCCCCATTTGTCAAGGTCGGTACTTCTTACTACCCTCCTAGTCATAGCTTCTCTTTTCCTTTATTTCTTCTTGTTTTCTTTCACCTATATATGTGTTATGAGATTGGTGGTATGAGTGGTGAATGAAGATGGATGTTGGCGAATGGATGCCGTGTGGATGATGTGATGAACGAATGGGAAAGGGCATTGTACTAATAATGAACATACAAGTGTGATGTGAGCATAACCCACATAGAAAAGCATGATTTAGGTTTAAGTGAATAATGAACACACCACATGTTTGATGAAATGCCAAGGTGAATGAAATAAATGATAAATTAAGGGAACCCATGTTTAATTGCTCTTGAAATTTGTTAGGGTTCATGATAGTGTGTTTCTTGCATTTCTTAAAATGTGTAGATTATTAATTGCTTAAATTGTTATATGCTATGCCTTGTGAATCACTCCAAATTGTCATATTTAATTCCAAATGCAAGTATGCACACGATCTCACGAGCACGCATGAGATGACGTGATTTACCGATGTTTGGAGTATGGGACGTAGAGGTGGGGCATAACCTAAGATATGTTTCACTTCGCTTTTGACAAGGGCAAGACAATCATGCATTGCATAGGGAAGGGTCTCCCATCCCCTCGCATGACATGCATAGCATCGCATGACACGCATAGCATAGCATGGCATGACACGCATAACATAGCATCACACATTCTGCATGGATGCTAGTTGCGACGGGCTATGAACGGCAACTAGGCATTCACATTCCGCATGGATGCTAGTTGCGACGGGCTATGAACGGCAACTCGGCATTCACATTCTGCATGGATGCTAGTTGCGACGGGCTATGAACGGCAACTAGGCATACCCATCTGCATATAGGGTACTAGTTGTGACGGACTATGAACGGCAACTAGGCATGTGAACATGTTTAAATTATGAACAAGCAAGCATGATAACCGCATGACACGCATGACATGACATGACACGCATGATATGACAAGATAAGACAACATAATAAGCTTCAAGCACGGAAATGGTATTTTCAAGTCAAGTCAAGTGCACGATGTTTTCAAGAGGTTTCATCGGCTTTCTACGAAATACAAGCATGATTATAAATTGTTTTGCTTCCTTGTATGATATAAATTGTTCATGTTCTATATATGCAACTTGCTTCCTCCTTTATGTATGCTATCCGTATGCTATGACTATTGGTTAGTGCTTAGTACCCGCTGAGTATTCCATGCTCAGCCGTACTTCTTATGTCGGCAGGTGACGGCGGAGCAGCTGCTCCATTTGATATCTGTGCTCCGAGTCCATGGGTGGAGGAGGAGTACGTCGAGGAGCCTTTTGAGGAACCTCTAGTAGAGGGTTACCATTAGGTGGTTGTAGATTCTGAGTAGATTAGCTGTGGGTGAGATGAGAGATTTTATCCATGTATTTTGGCGGGTCTGTCCGCACTTTCTTTTGGTTACCTTTTTGTATAAACTTGGACCATATGTATATACTTAGAGGTTTGTTAGACTTCCGCTGTGTTTTATAGTTATGTTTCCGCGATAATGTCCTCTATTGTATATGCTCTATGGGGTTTTGCAGGTTGGTTTGTCAAGCAAGTTATGTAAGTCATGATTGAGTCGTCCAAGATTCACTCTAACTCCTAGGGTGGGTTTTGGGTCGCGACAATAAATCTCCAGTAATAGCCTGCAAAATCGAGGAAACTCTGAATCTTGGTGACGCTCTTGGGTCTTTCCCAACTTAACACCGCCTCTACCTTGGCTGGGTCTACTGAAACGCCTTCGGCCGACACCACGTGCCCTAGGAATGCCACCTTCTCTAGCCAAAACTCACACTTACTTAACTTAGCATATAACCTATACTCTCTCAACATTTCCAGATCAAGGCAAAGGTCTCGTGCGTGATCTTCCTGTGTCTGGGAATACACAAAAATGTCATCAATCAACACAATCACACATCGATCCAAGTATGATCGAAACACCCGGTTCATCAGGTCCATGAATGCTGCCGGTGTATTCGTCAGCCCGAAAGGCATGACAAGGAACTCGTAATGCCCATATTGAGTCCTGAAAGCCGTCTTCGAAACATTTCCCGCTTTAATCTTTAACTGATGATATCCCGATCTAAGATCAATCTTGGAAAAGAATCTCGCTCCCTTTAGTTGGTCAAATAGGTCGTCTATCCTTGGCAACGGATAATGATTTTTGATAGTTACCTTGTTCAACTGTCGGTAATCTATGTACATTCTCATCGACCCATCCTTCTTCTTCACAAAGAGGACCGGAGCTCCCCATGGCGACACACTTGGTTGGATGAACCCAAGTTGTTGTAACTCTTCAATTTGCTTTTTCAGTTCCTCCAGCTCTGTCGGGGCCATTCTATACGGTGCTCTTGAAATTGGAGCGGTACCCGGAGCAAGCTCTATCGCGAACTCAATCTCCCAATTCGAAGGCAATCCGGGAAGTTTTTTCGGGAATACGTCTAAGAACTCACTCACAACCGGAATGGCCGAGGAGTTTTGTGCTTCAGAGTTTGCCAAACTCAAGGCCACAAAGTGAGCTATGCCTCTTCCTTGCAATCCTCGAAAGTGGAATGCCTTTACTCCTTTCGGTCTGAAATTCACCACTTTCTCAAAACATGCAACATGACTGTGGTGAGTCGCTGAAATTCTCCTAGGGGGTATTTTGGGTCACGACAGGCATTCTCCTGCTGGATGCCTCCTTCCACAAAGGGTGTAGATATCATGTGAATAGGTGGGAGGAGCATATCAGGTAGCCTAAGTCATTGCGGGGCGAGGAGCCCGAGTGAAAGTCGGCCGAAAAGCCAATGGAGAAAAAGGGCAGGGAGCCTGTGGTGTCGGTTATATCCTCTGTGTAGAGCCTCGAAACTTTTTGTATATGCCTTGGGATGTGTGTCAAGGCATGGTGTCTTGTAATCTCAATTTCATGAAATGAGAATTTGAATCTTTGGTGGAATTGTATCAAGAATGCTATAATTAATTAGATAAATTATTTAATAAAGCCTATAAGCTTTAAAGAGGTCCTAGTCAAGTTTAGAAGATGTTAGAATAGAAGTAGAATGGGTCCAAATAGTAGGAATGGGTGAAAAATGGACTCAGTGGCAAAAACCTGCACACCACCGATCGCTCGGTCCACTGTAGCGATCGATTGGTCCACAACCGATCGATCGGAGGCTATCGACTAGTTAACTTTTTTGTATGGGAAAATTTTCTAGAGAGCTTGTTTTTGACCGAGAGCTCGGTCAATATCACCGGTCGCTCGGTAGGCAACCGATCGATCGGTTTATCGTGTTTTTGCAGAATTTCATTAAGGGCTTTTTCGGCATTTGGGTGTTATACCCTTTACATATAAGGCTCGCCCGAGTCTTTAGGGCTCATTCTCAACACTTAGAAGATTTGAGAGATAAGGAGAGAAGAGAAAGGAGTTTCTAAACCTAAGGTTTTCTTTTGAGGAGGAATCAAAGGGTTGAAGACCCACAATCATCCTCAAGCTTGTTCTTCTTCAAGTTCTCGACTCAAGCTCGTGAGGAACACTTTTCCCAAGCTAGGGTAGCGACTCATGCACATTTTTGCAAGGGGTTTCTTCCTCTATACAAGGTCGGTACCTTTTGCTACCCTCCTAGTTCATATTTTTTCCTCTTTTCTTCTCTTATTTCTTATGTTTTCCTACAATCATGAATGTAAATATGAGATGGATGGTTGTGTGGATATGAAAGGGCGATGGATGCCATGTGGATGATGTGATGAATGAAATGGGGAGGGTATGGTGCAAATAACAAACACACGTGGATGTTGTGAATATAAACTCACCTAGTAAATCATATGATAGGTTTAACAAATAATGTACACACCACATGTTTGATGAAATGCCAAGGTGAATATAATGAGTTGAAATTAAGAAATGCATGCTTAAAAGTTTATGGAAATTGCTAGGGTTTATGATAGTTTGATAAATCTCTTTTTCTAAATGGCATGAATATTGATTTTCTCAAATTATTGATGTTATATGTATTGTAAATTACCCAATTGTCATATTTAAATTCAAATGCAAGTATGTACACGATTCCCTGAGCACGACATGCATGACATTATTTACCGAGGTTTTTCAAGAACGATAATTAGAGGTGGGACATATCCTACGATATGTTTTACCTCGCTTTTGACAAGAACAAGACAAGCATGAGCATTTAGGCAGAAGGGTCTCCCTTCCCTCACAAGTAGTTTATTTTCCAAGCAAGCAAGATACATGGCATGGCAAGCATGAGCATTCAGGAAGAAGGGTCTCCCTTCCCTCACAAGTAGCATGAACACGTTTATTTTCCAAGCAAGCATGACATGGCATGACACGCATGACACAACATGATACGACAAGACAAGATCGACAAGACAAGTTTTCAAGCACGAAAAGGGCAATTTGAGTCAAGTCAAGTGCACGATATTTTCAAGGGTTTTATCAGCTTTTACGAAATGCAAGCATGACTATAAACTGCTTTATTTTCCTGTTATGAGATTAACTGCTTCCTGCTTTCTATATATATCATTGTTGCTGTACTATGATTGTTGGTTAGCATTTGGTACACGCTAAGTATTCTATGCTCAGTCGTACGTTTATGTCGGCAGGTTCTGAGGGAGCTACTGCTCCATTTGATGTTTGTGCTCCTGGCCCATGGGTGGAGGAGGAGTACGTTGAGGAGCCTGTGGAGGAACCTCAGGTCGAGGGCTACTATTAGGTTGTGATAGATTTTGAGTGAATAGCTGTGGGTGAGCATGAGCGAATATATTCATGTAATTTTGGCGGGCATGTCCGCACTTTATTTTGTGTATCTTTTGTATCAAACTTGGATCATGTGTGTATATATACATAGAGGTTTGTTAGTCTTCCATTGTGCCACGTTAGAATATGTTTCCGCATTTTGTCCTCTATTTTATATGCCTTGTGGGTTTTTGCAGGATGGTTTGTCAAGCATGTCATGTAGGTCATGACAAGTCGTCCAAGATTCACTCTAACTCCTAGGGTGGGTTTTGGGGCGCGACACTTTATGACTGCGCCGGCCATATGGATTGGTATGACATGGTTCTAGCTTTCTTTTCTGCCGAGCCACTAGACTGGCCCTTCTCCATTCCTCTTCTTTTGAAAAATTGCTCGGAGTTCAACTCGCCCAAAAGTGCCTTGTCCACAACTTCCGAATATGTCCCATGTCTGAACATTGAGACTCGATCCTTGAGTTAGGCCTTCAACCCCCTCTCAAATTTTTGAGCTTTCATAGCCTCGGTCGCTATAATGTGAGGAGCAAATCTAGATAGCTTCGAGAACTTAGCCTCATAGGCGGCTACGGACATATTACCTTGCTCCAAGGTAATGAATTCAACCTCTTTCTTCTCATTCATCCCAACAGGAAAGTACTTCTTATAAAAGACGTCCAAGAACTCGGCCCATATCCACTCTTGACCTGGCTGGGTCAATTCTCGGGTCCTAAGTGCAGACCTCCACCAATGGTCAGCCTCGCTTTCAAACATAAAGGCAGCCCAAGTGACCCTTTCAGCCTCAGTCAGTGTCAACACTAAGAATATATTCTCTAATTGCCGAACCCATCCTTCGGCAACAAGTGGATCGATGCTTCCATAAAATGTTGGAGGCCTCATCCTCCGAAAAGCCTCTATTCCAGCTTGAGCTCGATTAGGAGGAGCGGGTATAAGTGTGGCATTTGGTGGAGTAGCCGGTTGCTTTGCCGCTAACATAGCCAAAGTCTCGGCTATTGAAGTGAAAGCTTGGGCAAAGTTGGGTTGATCATCACCCGATGGAGCATCACTTCCATTACCCCTTGTGTTGTACCCGCGACCCCGAGTATTGCATCTCATGATTACTCATGAGAACGACAATACAACATGAGTCTAACTTGGATACGCATTTAGTAACAATTTACCCATTTGTTCAAAACATATTTACCAAGCATAGAACAGTGCACACAAGGTTTACATACCAAAAAACATATCATACAATCCGTGTTCCTAGCGTAGGACTCTAAGTTCGGTTGAAGTTCAACCCATTTGACAAAGATTAAATTTTTAGTCTATACTTGGAATACGACTCATTCATAACACTCATTGCCTTGTTCAATCATGGTATCGAGTACTAAGTGATCCCAGGGACTCTAATGCCTAGAGCTCTGATACCACCTCTATCGCACCCCAAAATACCCCCTAGGAGTTAAGGGATACTTTAGGAGTGCCTAATCGTACCTGCCAAACCATCCTGAAGTAAACAAGGCTAACAAAATACGATACTAACAGTAATCAGAGCGCGAAAGCTAAACATGCATACGGAAGCATAAACTAACTTTTCTTTTCTTTATAAGGTTTGTATTCCAACAGAAATATATACACCAAACATATCCAAGTCTAAGGTGGACAAGCCCACCTATAAAATCTCCAAAATACACAAGAGAACCCTCTCGTACTCTCCCCTCAACAGTAGTCGAGGTAAGGCCACACATCGAGGTCTCTATCCGCTTAAGACTGTAACGGGATAGACGGCTCTCTCTCTTTTACGTACTCTTCCTCGACCCAAGGCTCCGGGTCGAGGGCTTCCTCAGTACTTACCGATATAAAGGTACGGCTGAGCATGGAATACTCAGCGAGTACAAACTACTAGCTAACCATAGCAATAATAAAAGCACAACAAGGGTGAACACAATACAAGGTATCAATTCAAAGCAACAGTAGCATCATGAGATAAACGGTATTGAACATGAAATGATATCATTATCTTGACATGCGTGCATGAATGCGAAAGCTCCGATAAACTCATGCTTGGAAAAACTCGTTCCATGTCTCGGTATTGCTTGTGAAAATCATGCATGCGTGTCTTGCCTCATCTTGTATACTTGTGAACCTTTTCTTGTGAGCTTGTTCTTGTGAGATAGAGGCTAGTACCCTTCACTTGGGCTACCAACCTCCTTGACATATTTCATTTACTTGTGAGCCAAAGGCTAGCGCCCGAACCTCCCTGGGCTGCCAACCTCTTTGACATATTGTTTTCTTGTGAGCCAAAGGCTAGTACCCGAACATCCCTGGGCTATCAACCTCTTTGACATGTATTAGTTTTAGTTACTTGCTTAGTTTTCTTGTGAGCCAGAGGCTAGTACCTGTACACCCCTGGGCTACCAACCTCCTTGACATGTATTGATTTTAGTTTTCTTGTGAGCCAGAGGCTAGCACCTGCACCTCCCTCGGCTACCAACCTCCTTGACATGCGATGTTTTCTTGTTGATTTATTATATGCACATACTCTTGAAAACTTGGTTAATGCAAACATGCTTGCTGGTGTGCGTGCCAATAGTGACAATCATGATGACATGCTTGGATGAGAGGATCACATAAGTATAGCATTTTCATTTTGAATATAAGCATAAGGGAATGTAAATAACATGTAGGGCATTCGATCAAGGTAGGCATTTAAACATAATAACCCAATCCATGCTTTCATAATTCAAGATCATTTATTCAAATCGTCATTTAAGCATTTTATCAAACACTTGGTGTGCAACCACATTCATAGTCATATTGTTTCGATTTCTTAATGCATATATTTCATCACACCACACACAATGTATTCATTATGTTTAAACTGCCCATCCACCATTTTTCCAACACACATTCATCAACCAACATGGCATCCAATCGCCTCATCCACATTTCATCCACCATTCATTCATCCATCCCCACACTCACATTTATCTTGTTTGGGTTCAGAAAATAATACATATTTCAAGGGGAGGAATATACAACATCAAACTCATGGATTCAAAAGGGAAAACCTAGAGTTTTGCTAAAGAGGTTAGTAGAGTGTACTAACCTTGAAGATCGAGCTTGATCTTTGAGGAAACCCTTGATTGAGGATGGTTCTAGGCTTGGAATCCTTCAAGCTTGCTCCCTTGTTCTTAATCCCAAGATTCACATAAGTATAGCGTTAGACCGAGTTATCGGTTGCCTACCGAGGGACTGGTGTTTTGACCGATCGACTGGTCAAAAACAAGCTCTCTGGAATTTTTCCCCATACAAAAAAGTGCACCAGTCGATAGCTATCGATCGATCGGTTATGGATCGATCGATCGCTACATGGACCGAGCGATCGGTGCTCTGTAAATTTCTACACTGAGTCCATTTTTCACCCATTCTACTACTTGGACTTGTCCTACTTCCCTTTTGACCTTTTCTAAACATGACTAGGACTTTTTCAAGACTATAGTTCATTATTAAATAATTTTATTTAATTATTATAGCATTCTTGAAACAATTTTCAAAATTTTTCAATTCTCATTTCATGAATTAGGAGATTATAAGGCAACATGCCTTGACACACATACCAAGGCATACACAAAAAGTTCCTGGGTTCTACAGTTGGTCTCTCATTCACATTGAACAGTTTCGATGATCTTTAGAGCTGATGAGTTCATCTTTGACTAAGCAGTGATCTGACTATTTTGATTCCACCAACGTATATTCTAACTTGGGGAATACAATACAGTGACAGTTGGATAGTCAGAAAGCTGTTCGACTCATGATGAATTTCAAACAAGAAATCCATGCCCATTAATTTGAGAGATTATCCAAGTTCTGGGTAAGACTGTTGATTAAGTTCAAATCCTACGCAGGTGATTTTGAAATCAAAATAAGTTTTGAAATATACTTTTATTAAAAGATATTAAACTTCTTAAAGGATTTTCTCAAAATATTTTTCATGAGAAATTGTTTCTCATGGCTTAATCATAAGTCTTGGAAACCCGGATGATTTGCAATGAGCTATGGGTTAGATAATATGTCAATTTCGAAGGCCCATTAGGGATAATGTATTTGGAAGGATAAATCAAATTTAAAAGTTCGTGTGGCGGGATCCGTAATGGTTAATGTTCATACACTGGGATTTAATTGCAACATGGATATCTTACGTCACTTGCAATTCCGATGTATTTCCTGTTTAGGGTCAATGGGATAACATTGGGTAAGCCAGGGTAAGAATGTACCAGAGCAATCTGTGCAGGTGCTCACATAAGAAATACAAGCTCAATAATTGATTAAAAGTTAATCATTTAATTAAATAGATTAAAAGTTAATCTATGGTTTAAATTAATTGTTAATTTAAATCTAGTGATTATTTTAATAATTATTTAATTAACATAATTAAAGGGGAAATGGGTTTGACACATATCCATCCCATCCATATGGACCATTAATATGGGCCAAAGCCCATGGGTTTAAGCCCTAGGGTGGGGCGCCCACTTTGGTAATCCTAATTGGATTAAGATTTGTTTAATTGAATAATTGTTGAAATATAATTCCTATAATTATGGAATTAAAATCCAATTGTTGGATTGCAATAAGGACGAGGATAAGTTGTAATTGGATTACAACTTTAAGTGTTTAAATCCTCAAACTCCACACCCCCTTGAAGCTCACGCCCCCCCTTGGAGTTGGTCTCCTAGTTTGACTAGGTTTCCTTCTTTTTGTTGGATGTTGACTTATCCCTTTTAATTAAGGAATCCTCTTGTAATAAGGACTCTTTAATTAGTAGGATTACTATAACTAAAGTAGTTATATATTAAGTAGGAGTTTAATTAATTAATACTAAGAGTTATTATTAATTAACAAATCCTACTGTGAACACCCCATTTTTACACCCTTAAAATCTTGTTTAACTTTTATTTTATCTTATTATTTATTATTGGTATTGGACTACCATGTTCGTTCAAAACCCAAGCCCACCACCCTTCACAAATCCTCAAGAAGGGTAAAGCCCTCAAAGGTTTAAACCCCAAGGGCCCAAGCCCATGAATTTTTGAGCCAAACTGTAGCCCATTGCTGTAGCTTATATGAGTCGAGTTTGGGGGTGAAAACCCCATTTTTTCTTTCGGTTGGAGCAGCAGACTCCCTCTTCCACTATTCTCTCCTTCTCTTTCTCTCCTTCATCATCATCTCCAGCTATCACCATTCCCGGTCAGGCCAGCTGAATCGTCGACGTCAAGCATAGTTCTCTTATTGATCCGACGCCTAGCTTCTCGCCGGAAGCATCATCACCGACGGTAACTCAGTTCTCTTTGAACTCCTTTTGCTTTGTTTATCTTTCGATTTAGAGCTGGATATCCTAGATCTAGATCTGGAATTTCCAGATCTAGATATGTGATTCACATCATCTGAACTCCCTCCTGTTTTAACCGGTTTTAGCTCGGCTCTCTATCCAGCCATCTAGATCTCATCGCAACAGCAGCTCCGCCAACTGTTCGTTCTCTTTTCTCCTCAGGTAACCACCATTTATTCTAAGATCTAGATCTGGAGCTTCAAACCTTTCCATGTATTTTTTCTTTTCTCTACTTCCCTTTAATTTCGGTTTCATTTCAGCAGGAGCAGAGATAATCTCTTCTCCGATCAAACCAAGTTTCCGGCAAGCAAGGTCTGGTCACCGTCTTCTCTCCAGCCGGTTTCCCATTTTATTCTCAGGTAAGCAATTCTCCATTTCGCCAATTCTCTTTTTCTCAGTTCTTCTAGATCTAAACCTTAGATCTAGAAATTCAAATCTAGAATTTCTAGATCCAGGTTTATTTTCTTTAATTTCACTTCTACTTCTGAATTTATTCACTTATTCATTAGTGATTTTTCATCTCAGTCTTCAGATCGTCGGAATCCCCATCTCCGGTGATTTTTTTTCTTCCTCTGGCGAGTTGCAGTCTGAACCTCGTCTTTGATGTCTCTTGTGAATCGTGGATGCTCACCTTCGGTCGTGTTCTTCCGACGAGCTTAATCTAATTCCGGCCAGTTGTGTTCTGTCTCCGGCTAAGTCCAAGTTCAAATCCTTCTTCAGCCAGCAGATCCGGTTCGTGGCTATCCCTCATCACGATAGGAACCCCCAGTTCCTCTGGTAATACCCATCATTCAATTCAATTCAATCCCTTTTCCGATTTCATCATTCAACTTGATCAATCTCACGGTTTCAAGATCTATTTCAGTCCAGAGTTGGATTCATGGTTTTCATTATCTGTTATTGGATTTTTTTTTTATTATTTGTTTGATTTTTGTTTTTCTCACTTGCACAGGAGAAAGGTCCGACCATCCACTGGTCTCTTTGGATCTCATTTTCCATTTATTTTATTTTATTTTATTTTTGTAATCCCTTGTTCTGGGGATTGATTGTTGTGGGAATATCTTCCATCTATCCTCCTTCGGATCATCGGAGCAGCCACCACCATCATTAACTTCCCTCACAACCCGCGCAGGTATATCTCTTCCCTTTATTTATTGTAGTATAATGTTTTAGATAGTTCATAATTTGAGGGGGAGATTGAATCTCTTGGGCCTTTGAATCAGGCCAACTAAATTGAAGCCCATAAGCCCTTAGAATCATTTTTAAAATTATGGGGCCTACTTCTTGAGGCCTTAGAAAGATAGCGGACCAAAGCCAATTGACCATTGGTGGTCAATGGGCCTTGGCCCATTAACTTTCCCTTGGGGCCCATTTATTTTGTTGTGTATGTGTATATTATCCATGTGTGTGCAATAGGGATAGGCCACAATTTTATTTTCCTATTTTGCCTACATTGGGCACTTAGATAGTTTTTCCTTTTTTAACCTTAAATAATTGGCCCACCCCGTTAGTTAGTCTTACGAAAAAGAAACAACAAAAAAAAATATAAAAAAAGATTAAAATAAATTAAAGGTACTGGTCTATCCTCCCTTGGGACCTAGAGCAGGGTCCGTATTTAAACCATAGCCCCTTTTGGTTTAAGGTCGCTCGATCCGCCCTGCTCTTTGCCTTTAAGATAATTAAAATCATTTAGACTTTATTTTCCCTTTTGCCTACCTTGGGTACTTAGGATAGCCTTGACTAGTTAAAACTTGCCAAAATTAAAATACAAAAAAATAAAAAAATACAAAAACAACAAAAAACATTTAAAAACCCCCAAAATGCAAAAAAGACTTACCCTAATAAATGAACGCCCCCTAGAGCTCCCCCACGAGCACCTAGCTACGCGGCCATCTCCCGGAGTGAGATTCATAAATCTCAGTTCCATTTCCCCTCCCCAACTCAAACACGAGTTGGAAGTGACCACACTCCGAAACGAGTATAAAAACAGTCACGGATCCCGAACTACTATGAGGGTCTGATTCCGACTAACCGGATAAGTAGGCAGCCCAATCAGGGTTCGACCCCAACCAAAAATAAACTTTTTTACACCCCTTTTGATTTCGATTAGCAAAATTAATAAATTTTAGGAAATGTTAAGTGATTTTTTTTAATGTTTGATTTGGACCTAGTGAGTAGGTTACCATCATCGGATGGAGGTCCTGGGGTGCCTAACCCCTTCCCCAGGACCTAAAGGGATCTCTTACCTAGACTATTCTGGACCGTAGACCCCCTCATTTGGATTATCTCGGGATCCTACTTCCCCTAAGTAGGTGGCGACTCTCAAAAATAGATTTAGCGTTATTCCTCCACTCTCGGACTTTACCTCGACACTTAGAGTTGAGAGGGGAGGAAAGGCGGTAAATTTATGCGTTCACACCTACTAGATAAGATCAAGTTGGAATAGGATTAGGATAGGAATCTAGTCTATATATACCCCAACACCCTAGACCATTAAGTACTTTTTTCCAGAATTTTTCTCTCCTCTCCTCTCTCTCTCTAAACCATGAGACCCTAGGGATACCCCTAGGGATTTTTGTGAGCTTCATTGGTGGTGCAAACTGGGTTTTGTTTATTCTACGGTTTTGAACCTTAGTATTTTTGGTGATAGAAGCCTACACCATTACTCCATCTTCTTCCTCTTGCTTCTATAATTTCGAAGGAGATTCTAAATGTCGCGACCCAAAACCCACCCTAGGAGTTAGAGTGAACTTTGGATGACTAATCATGGCTTACATGACTTGCTTGACAAACCATCCTGTAAAAACCCACAGAGCATATACAATAGAGGACAAAAACAGCGGAAGTCTACCAAACCTCTATGTATATACATACGCAAATCCAAGTTTTATACAAAAAGTAACCAAAAGAAAGTGTGGACAGACCCGCCAAAAATACATGGAATATAAACTCTCATCTCACCCATAGCTAATCCACTCAGAATCTACAACCACCTATTGGTAACCCTCTACCGGAGGTTCCTCCAAAGGCTCCTCAACGTACTCCTTCTCCACCCATGGACCAGGAGCACATACATCAAATGGAGCAGCAGCTCCCTCAGAACCTGCCGACATAAGAAGTACGGCTGAGCATGGAATACTCAGCGGGTACTAAATACTAACCAACAGTCATAGCATACGGATAGCATACATAAGCAGGAAACAATTCATATCATACAAGGAAGTAAAGAAATTGATAATTATGCTTGTAGTTCATAGAAAACCGATAAAACCTCTTGAAAACATCGTGCACTTGACTTGGCTTGAAATCTGTTTTCGTACTTGAAAGCTTGTTTTGTCTATCTTGCTTGATTCTTGTATGTCGTGTCATGTCATGCATGTCATGCGTGCTTGCTTGTGATCATGTAACTTGTGAGATACACTTGTGAGATGTCCTTGTGAGATGCACTTGAGAGGGAAGGGAGACCCTTCTTTATGCAATGCACTTGCGAGGGAAGGGAGACCCTTCTTCATGATATGTATGTACTTGCGAGGGAAGGGAGGCCCTTCTTCATGATATGCACTTCTGAGTGAGGGGAGACCCCTCGTGGGATGTTGGTTCTTGTCTTCTTGTGAAAAGTGAGGTAAAACATATCGTAGGATATGTCCCACCTCTAACCATGTTCTTGAAAACCTCGATAATTCATGTCATGCATGCCGTGCTCGTGGGAACCGTGTACATACTTGCATTTAAATTTAAACATGACATTTGGGTAATTTCACAACAATATAACATCAATGATTGAGCAATGTAATATTCATATCATTTAGGGAAAGCAAGAAACACACTATCATAGGCCCTATCAATATTCATAATTTATTAGGCATGCATTTCCCAATTTCCAACTCACTGTATTCACCTTGGCATTTCATCAAACATGGTGTGTTCATTATTCATTATTCACCTAAATCATGCTTTTCTAGGTGGGTTATGCTCACATCACACTTGTATGTTCATTATTAGTACAATACCCTTCCCCATTTGTTCATCACACACAACCATTGGCATCCAATCGCCCATTCCATCTCCATTCACCATTCACAACCATCCATCTCATAACACATGTGTAAATAAAGGAAAATAAAGAGGAAAGAAGGGAGAAGAGGAACTATAACTAGGAGGGTAGCAAGAAGTACCGACTTTGAAGAGATGAGGAAGAAATCCCTCTTCAAAACGACTGTGAGTTGCTGCCCTAGCTTGGAACACGAGCTTCGCACGAGCTTGAGCCGAGATCTTGAAGAAAACCGGACTAGAGGTTGATCTAGGGTTTCAAAACCCTTTGATTTCTCTCTAAAATGGAAACCCTAGGTTGGAATCGCCTTCTCCCCTTTCTCCTAGTCTCTCAAACTCTCTAAGTGTCGAATGATGCCCTAAAGGCCCGGGTTAAACTCTTAAGGTAAGAGTGAACCGACGAAAAGACCATAATACCCTTACTAAAATTTCTGCAAAGACGCGAGGACTATGAACAGTGCCAAACACATTGTGCTGTGAACAGTGCTGAACACGTTGTGCTGTGAATAGTGCCCACTCGTTGTACGGTGAACAGTGCCAACTCGTTGTGCTGTGAATAGTGCCCACTCGTTGTGCTGTGAACAGTGCCAAATACGTTGTGCTGTGAACAGTGCCGAACACGTTGTGCTGTGAACAGTGCCACACACGTCGTGCTGTGAACAGTGCCGATCACGTTGTGCTGTGAACAGTGCCACACACGTTGTGCTGTGAACAGTGCCACACACGTTGTGCTGTGAATAGTGCTAAACACGTTGTCCGTTGTGAACAGTGCCGAGCCCGTTGTCACTTCGTGTCGCGCATAGTGCTGAGCTCGTAGTCCGTTGTCTTATGTACAACGTGCCCGTTGTGCTGTACAACGTACACGTTGTCTGCTGTACAACGTACCGTTGTCTGTTGCACATCGGATTCGTTATCTGCTGCGCGACGGATGCACAACGAATACATTATCTACTGCGCGACTGGATGCACAACGAATACGTTATCTGCTGCGCGGCGGATGCACAATGAATACGTTATCAGAGTACGCCCTTAGCGCCTTCCGAGCTACGATTTCCTACAGGTCCAGACTGTTTTGGCCATATCTTTTGAGTCGTTCTTCCGATTTTGACGATTTAACTTGCGTTGGGCTCGTACTTCGAAAAGGAACATTTTTGGCATTTTAGAATTTCAAATTTCTTCCTTATTTATTAATTATACCTCTTTTAAGGCAAAATGACAACCGAAGTGTCATGCCTTAACTGTGAAAAGGTCTGGGGCTCTACATCCTCCCCCCTTACAAAAATTTCGTCCTCGAAATTTAGACTCTACTTGCATTACAAACCAAAAAATAAAATTACCAGTCATATAAAAAGTTATACCAAAAACTCATTCAGTTAATTCTGGGT
The DNA here is from genome assembly GCA_015143295.1 of Tetracentron sinense. NCBI lineage: Eukaryota > Viridiplantae > Streptophyta > Magnoliopsida > Trochodendrales > Trochodendraceae > Tetracentron > Tetracentron sinense. The sequence goes on from CM026553.1 coordinate 18,831,692, forward strand.
ACTTTGCTCTGACTTCGGCCTCACGCTCCCATATAGCTTCTTCCCGAGCATGGTGCTGCCATTGCACAAGAACCAAAGGGATTGTCTTGTTGCGAAGCATCTGATCTCTTCTATCCAAAATCTGAACTGGCTTTTCAATCAGGGTGAGGTCCTCTCGAATCTCCAACTGTTCCAAGTCTACGACATGCGAAGGATTTGTAATGTACTTCCGAAGTATAGACGCATGAAAGATGTTGTGAACTGTGGCCATGTGAGGTGGGAGAGCCACTCTGTAAGCAACCTCACCAACTCGTGTGATAATCTCAAAAGGCCCAACATACCGAGGACTGAGCTTGCCTCGCTTTCCAAATCTCATGATCCCTTTGCTAGGAGATACTTTCATAAAAACTTGATCTCCTACTTGAAATTCCAAGTCCCTACGACGCATGTCCGCATAACTTTTCTGGCGATCTTGAGCGGCTTTCAATTGATCCCGAATGATCTTAACCGTGTTTGCAGTTTGCTCAATCAACTCTGGACCAAGTATTTTCCTTTCTCCTACCTCATCCCAATAGAGAGGAGACCTACAACTTCGCCCATACAAGGCCTCAAATGGTGCCATTTGGATACTTGTCTGATAGCTGTTATTATAGGCAAATTCAACCAAAGGCAAGTGCTCTTCCCAACTGCCTCTGAAATCCAACATACAAGCCCGAAGCATGTCTTCAATGACTTGGTTCACTCTCTCGGTTTGTCCATCCCGTCTGTGGATGAAAAGCGGTGCTGAAATCAAGTCGGGAACCCATAGCTTCCTGAAAGCTTTTCCAGAATCGTGATGTGAATCTTGGATCCCGATCTGACACAATACTGACGGGCACTCCGTGTAACCTCACTACTTCCTTGACGTATAGAGCGGCTAACTGACTAGAGTTGAAAGTAGTTCGGTAAGGTAAGAAGTGTGCAGACTTCGACAGAAGGTTTACTACAACCCAAATTGCATCTGAGCCCTTTGCCTTTTTTGGCAAGCAAACTATGAAATCCATGGATATGTTCTCCCATTTCCACTCGGGAATCGGAAGGGACTGTAATAGACCTGCGGGCCGCATGTGTTCTGCTTTCACCTGTTGACACACCAAGCACCGTGCTACATATTCCGCAACCTCCCTCTTCATATTCCGCCACCAAAAGTGACTCTTGAGGTTCCAGTACATCTTCGTACCCCCTGGATGCATAGTGTACTTCGAACGGTGTGCTTCATCCAAAATCTCTCTTCGAAGATCTGCATTGGCTGGGATGCACAGTCTTCCCTTGAATGTGAAAGCACCCCGACTAGTGAGAGAGAAGTCCTCACTACCCTTAGCAACTTCCTTGTCCCGATAAGCCAACATTTCAGCATCCGTGGCTTGGTATTCTTGGATCAAATCTATAATGTATGGCCGAACCGTAACATTTGCCAAGGTAGGACCACGGACAGAGTTATTCACACTGATGTCCAGATTTGCCAAATCTTCTAGTAGCTTCCATTCTTGAACCAACATGTGTGCTAACAACCCTTGAGGTCTTCTACTCAAAGCATCAGCCACTACATTTGCTTTACCCGGGTGGTATTGAATGGTATAATCATAGTCTTTCAAAAATTCCATCCAACGCCGTTGCCTTAGATTCAGCTCCTTTTGGGAAAAGAGATACTTGAGACTCTTGTGATCAGTGAACACATAGAACTCCACCCCATAAAGGTAATGACGCCAAATCTTAAGTGCAAACACGACCGCCGCAAGTTCCAAGTCGTGCGTGGGATAATTCTTCTCATGCTCCTTCAACTGCTTTGATGCATAGGCAATGACTTTCTTGTGCTGCATGAGTACACACCCAAGTCCAACGTGTGAGGCATCACTATACACCTCATACCCATAAGGTCCAGATGGCACAGTAAGGACAGGGGCTGTAGTAAGCCTCTTCTTCAGTTCCGTGAAACTGATCTCGCACTTATCACTCCATACAAACTTAGCGTTCTTCTTTGTCAGGTAAGTGAGCGGTGCTGCAAGGCTAGAGAAACCCTCTAGGAATCTCCTGTAGTAGCCTGCCAATCCAAGAAAACTGCGTATCTCAGTAACACTCTTGGGCCTCGCCCAACTCATAACTGCTTCGATCTTCTTTGGATCTACCGAGATACCTGCTGCAGAAACAACGTGGCCTAGGAATGCCACCTCTTCCAACCAAAACTCACACTTGCTAAGTTTGGCGTATAGCTTGTGCTCTCTTAGCATTTCCAAAGCAAGGCGTAGGTCGCGTGTGTGATCTTCCCGTGTCTGGGAATAGACCAAAATGTCATCAACAAATACAATCACGCACCTATCAAGATATGGCCGGAACACCCGGTTCATCAAATCCATAAAGGCTGCCGACGCGTTCGTGAGTCCAAAAGGCATCACCAAGAACTCGTAGTGTCCATACCGAGTCCTGAAAGCAGTTTTGGGAACATCTTCCACCTTAATCTTCAACTGGTGATAACCCGATCGAAGGTCTATCTTCGAGAAAAATCTGGCTCCCTTCAACTGATCGAACAAGTCATCAATCCTAGGCAAGGGATACCTATTCTTTATAGTGACTTTGTTCAATTGCCTGTAATCGACACACATCCACATCGAGCCATCTTTCTTCTTAACAAACAACACCGGGGCACCCCACGGTGAGACACTTGGTCGAATAAAACCAAGGCCTTGCAATTTCTCCAACTGAGTCTTCAACTCTTTGAGTTCAATAGGGGCCATTCTATACGGAGCCCTGAAAACAGGAGCTGTGCCTGGTGCAAGCTCGATCATAAACTCAATCCCCCTATCTGGAGGTAATCCTGGCAACTCCTTTGGAAATACATCCAGGAATTCACTCACAACCGGAATAGTCGAAGAGTCCTTTGCCTCGAGGTTTGCTAAGCTCAATGCCATAAAATGAGCGATATCTTTACTTTTTAACCCCCGAAAGTGGAATGGTTTTCCTTCTACTGGCTTGAAGAGTACCATTTTCTCAAAGCAAGCTACATGCCCATGATGTGCTGCTAACCAATCTATTCCCAATATAACATCAAAGTCTTGGAATCCAAGGACGATGAGATCAACCGCCAACTTGTGGCTTCCAACTTGGACCACACTGTTTCTATACACTTTATCTGCCAATACTGTTTTGTCGAGAGGAGTCGAAATGGCTAACTCCGGTTCTAGCTGACTTGGCTCTACAGAAAAGCCTTCTGAAAAACTCGGCGAGACAAACGAATGAGTAGACCCGGTATCAATCAATACACGAGCCAAATACTCATTGACTAGTAGGGTTCCTGAAATTTTAACTAGCGGAGTTATTCCATGCATCAACAGAGTATACACATAGGTATATATATATAGCATACCAAGTATGTACACAAGGAATAAAACACAACATAACAAGCACTAATAACGAAAATAACTCCAAACGCGTACCTTGCACCACATCATCAGATGCAAGTGCATCACCCTCTGTCAAAGCAAATACACGCCCCTGGTTCGCCTGGCAAGACTGAGGTGTAGACCGGATAGTCTGAGATGAAGCCTGATATGATCCTGCTGGGCGTGCTGGTGGCCTAATCTCCTGAGACTGGCCTGGTAAATGCCGACTGGGGCAATCCCTGATCATATGGCACTGGCGACCACAATGAAAACATCCACCCGATGCTCTTCGGCAATCTCCTGCCGGGTGCCTTCGGCCGCATGAAGTGCAGACCTCGTGTGTATAAGTCGGAGGGGCCGAAGGTGGAGCATACCTCATCGTCTGAGGTGCAACAGGCTATGGGGCCGGGAGAGCCTGAGGTCGCGGTGCCTGAGGCACATACTGCCGGGGAGCTGGAGGCGCATAAGATGGCCTCATCGGTGGTGCTGGCCATGCATACTGATAAGGGCCGGTACGAGTCCGCCTCTCTAGAGGTGCTGAACTACTAGCTTGGCCTCTCGCCAACTCCCTCTTCTTGGACACTGTCTCTGAATTGGCCTCGACCAATAAGGCCTTATCTACTACCTCAGGGTAGGTAGCATGTCTGAAAACCGAAACCTTCTCCATGATAACATCTTTGAGCCCTTGCTCAAGCCTTCATTGCCTCAGTAGCCACCATGTGAGGCGCAAATCTAGAGAGCTCCGAGAACTTAGCTTCATATTGTGCCATTGACATCAAACCTTGCTCGAGGTTGATGAATTCTCTCTCTTTATTTTCCCATGCTCCAATCGGAAAATACTTCTTGTAAAAAGTATCCTTGAACTCCTCCCAAGTCCAAGGTTGACCCTGCATGGTCAAATCTCGCATCCTCAATGCGGACAACCACCAATGGTGGGCTTCACCCTCTAGCATGAAAGCTGCCCATGCTACTCTATCCTCCTCTGTAGGCGAGAGGACAACAAAGATCTTCTCCATCTGGAGGATCCATGCCTCCACAGCAAGAGGTTCCACACTCCCATGGAATGGTGGAGGCCTCAATCTCCTGAATGCCTCAACTCCAGCTGTACGATGTACTGGAGCTGCGGGCGGTGGAGTAGGTGCCGCCGATGATGGTATAGCTTGCCGAGCCGCCAGTATGGCGAGAGTCTCTGCAATAGAGCCTAAGACCTGAGAGAGGTCCGGCTGTTCATCCTCATCCCGTGAAGAAGAGGAAGCTCTGGTATGTGGTCCACGACCCCGTGTGCCCCGCCTCATGACTAAAGTCCTGAGAACAATAGCACAACATGAGTCTAACTTGAAACCACAGTTTATATCAATGCCATTTCACAACAATTCAATTTGTATTAGTTGTATAATACAAATACACATCACATCAAGTAATCAGAGTATTCATCACATTATACTTATACTTTAGTGTTCTAGCGTACCTAGGACCGTTCTTGGTTAAAGCAACCATTTTAGACTAAGACTAAAGTTTAGTCTTACACTTGGATCAAGACTCTCTTCCGACTTACTTTCTTCCTAACTTGTTTCCTGACATATGCTCTTGTCAAGCCGTGGTATAAGATTCTAAGTGACCCTAGAGACCTAAAGCCTAAGCTTTGATACCACTTCTGTCGCGACCCAAAAGCCAACCTAAGAGTTAGAGTGAACTTTGGACGACTAATCATGGCTTACATGACTTGCTTGACAAACCATCCTGCAAAAACCCATAGAACATATACAATAGAGGACAAAAACAGCAGAAGTCTACCAAACCTCTATGTATATACATACGCAAATCCAAGTTTTATACAAAAAGTAACCAAAAGAAAGTGCGGACAGACCCGCCAAAAATACATGGAATATAAACTCTCATCTCACCCACAGCTAATCAACTCAGAATCTACAACCACCTATTGGTAACCCTCTACCGGAGGTTCCTCCAAAGGCTCCTAAACGTACTCCTCCTCCACCCATGGACTAGGAGCACATACATCAAATGGAGCAGCAGCTCCCTCAAAATCTGCCGACATAAGAAGTACGGCTGAGCATGGAATACTCAGCGGGTACTAAATACTAACTAACAGTCATAGCATACGGATAGCATACATAAGCAGGAAACAATTCATATCATACAAGGAAGTAAAGAAATTGATAATTATGCTTGTAGCTCGTAGAAAACCGATAAAACCTCTTGAAAACATCGTGCACTTGACTTGGCTTGAAATCTATTTTCGTACTTGAAAGCTTGTCTTGTCTATCTTGCTTGATTCTTGTATGTCGTGTCATGTCATGCATGTCATGCGTGCTTGCTTGTGATCATGTAAATTGTGAGATACACTTGTGAGATGTCCTTGTGAGATGCACTTGAGAGGGAAGGGAGACCCTTCTTTATGCAATGCACTTACGAGGGAAGGGAGACCCTTCTTCATGATATGTATGTACTTGCGAGGGAAGGGAGGCCCTTCTTCATGATATGCACTTCTGAGTGAGGGGAGACCCCTCGTGGGATGTTGGTTCTTGTCTTCTTGTGAAAAGTGAGGTAAAACATATCGTAGGATATGTCCCACCTCTAACCATGTTCTTGAAAACCTCGATAATTCATGTCATGCAGCCGTGCTCGTGGGAACCGTGTACATGCATTTAAATTTAAACATGACATTTGGGTAATTTCACAACACATATAACATCAATGATTGAGCAATGTAATATTCATATCATTTTGGGAAAGCAAGAAACACACTATCATAGGCCCTATCAATATTCATAATTTATTAGGCATGCATTTCCCAATTTCCAACTCACTGTATTCACCTTGGCATTTCATCAAACATGGTGTGTTCATTATTCATTATTCACCTAAATCATGCTTTTCTAGGTGGGTTATGCTCACATCACACTTGTATGTTCATTATTAGTACAATGCCCTTCCCCATTTGTTCATCACACACAACCATTGGCATCCAATTGCCCATTCCATCTCCATTCACCATTCACAACCATCCATCTCATAACACGTGTAAATAAAGGAAAATAAAGAGGAAAGAAGGGAGAAGAGGAACTATAACTAGGAGGGTAGCAAGAAGTACTGACTTTGAAGAGATGAGGAAGAAATCCCTCTTCCAAACGACTGTGAGTTGCTGCCTTAGCTTGGAACACGAGCTTCGCACGAGCTTGAGCCGAGATCTTGAAGAAAACCGGACTGGAGGTTGATCTAGGGTTTCAAAACCCTTTGATTTCTCTCCAAAATGGAAACCCTAGGTTGGAATCGCCTTCTCCCCTTTCTCCTATTCTCTCAAACTCTCTAAGTGTCGAATGATGCCCTAAAGGGGGTTAAACTCTTAAGGTAAGAGTGAACCGACCAAAAGACCATAATACCCTTACTAAAATTTCTGCAAAGACGCGAGGACTGTGAACAGTGCCAAACACATTGTGCTGTGAACAGTGCTCAACACGTTGTGCTGTGAATAGTGCCCACTCGTTGTACGGTGAACAGTGCCAACTCGTTGTGCTATGAATAGTGCCCACTCGTTGTGCGGTGAACAGTGCCACACACGTTGTGCTGTGAACAGTGCCACAGACGTTGTGCTGTGAACAGTGCCGAACACGTTGTGCTGTGAACAGTGCCACACACGTCGTGCTGTGAACAGTGCCGATCACGTTGTGCTGTGAACAGTGCCAAACACGTTGTGCTGTGAACAGTGCCGAATACGTTGTGCTGTGAACAGTGCCACACACGTTGTGCTGTGAACAGTGCCAAACTCGTTGTGCTGTGAACAGTGCCACACACGTTGTGCTGTGAACAGTGCCACACACGTTGTGCTGTGAATAGTGCTAAACACGTTGTCCGTTGTGAACAGTGCCGAGCCCGTTGTCACTTCGTGTCGCACATAGTGCTGAGCTAGTAGTCCGTTGTCTTATGTACAACGTGCCCGTTGTGCTGTACAACGTACCGTTGTCTGTTGCACAACGGATACGTTATCTGCTGCGCGACGGATGCACAACGAATACGTTATCTGCTGCGCGACGGATGCACAACGAATACGTAACCTGCTGCGCGACGGATGCCCAATGAATACGTTATCAGAGTACGCCCTTAGTGCCTTCCGAGCTACATCCTTAGTGCCTTCCGAGCTACGATTTCCTACAGGTCCAGACTGTTTTGGCCATATCTTTTGACTCGTTCGTCCGATTTTGACGATTTAACTTGCGTTGGGCTCGTACTTCGAAAAGGAACATTTCTGGTATTTCAGAATTTTGAATTTCTTCCTTATTTATTAATTATACCTCTTTAAAGGAAAAATGACAACAGAAGTGTCATGCCTTAACTGTGAAAAGGTCCGGGGCTCTACACTAAAGCTTCGTGGGGATAGCGAAGAACAATGATCGAGCTTCTAGTATTTTTTTGGAGAAATCTCTACAAAGAGTTATGATGGTTCGAGTGGATTAAGCTTCATCGGTGAACATCATTCACTGAGGTGATATGACTAAAACTCTTAGATACTTTTTGATGCTTTCTACGATGTTAAGATCTAGGGGATCTAGTTTGCGCATAATTTTTATTCGGATCCCCTACAAGAAAATAATGCAAAGGTTACGAGGAGATATGATTTTCTCGAAGCCTCTAGAGTACTGGTTGGGCGACGTACTTCATCATGGCTTGCACATGTATAGTTCTATGAGATAGTGTGATGAATCTCATTCATAGGTCTAAGGATAATTCCTCAATATGGAGAAGAAGTATGTTGGGTCATGTACACAATGACTCCGCGTACATTGGGTCATGTACACAATGTTTGGAGAAGTATGTAAACACTCAATATGGAATCCACAACTCCTTAATTAGAGATAATTATATCAAGGTGATACTTGTTCAACTGAATTGTTAAATCCAATACTGGTGCTTTTCGGTAAAATGGTCTTTATCGAAGTTGATATTTTCAATATGGAAAAGTATATATAAATATATATGTCAGTTCTTTTCTAATGTTTCTTCAAAAGTATTTTGGAGGTCCAGTTCAATGAAAAAGTAATCGTGAGAAAGGGTTCTATTCATAAGCTAGGGACTAGACAGTGGAATTGTTCCAATCCCGGAAGCTTACAAGTGATATCAGAATGTGGAAGGATTTATTTGTAAATATATTGTGAGATGGTACTTACAAGCAATTCTCTAATTTATGAAGGTTAGTCACATTGTGTTAATAGACATTATTGTGATTAGTGGAAGTCCAGGGACTTAGATAACATTCTATGATCCTAATGGAGTTTTAGGAAAGGTGTTTCCTAGGAACAAGGCTTTAACCAAAAGGTTGAGTACTTGGTCCCAAAACCGAAAATAGGAGATGACTTTAGATCCCACAAACAAGGATCTTCTTAAAGTATTTAATTTAATTATTAATTAAATTAATTAATTTCTCTAAGTAATCACTATACGGTATAGTGAAGCTCTAAAAGGTGGAATCACATTAGATGTGAAAAACCAAATGGGTAGGACCCATTGGGGATTATTTTAAAAGAATAATTGAAGTGACCAAATAAGATTTAATACCCTAGAGGGCGTATGGGGTGGGACCCACCTAGGGTGGGACGCCCACTCCATGAGCGAATAATAATTGTTATTATTTTTAATTAGTTTCTAATAACTAATATCCTTATTGGATAAGGTTAGTTAGTTAGTTCGAGTTACTTACTAATTAAAAATTCTTTGTTGGACAAGGATTCTATTAGTTTCTTACTAATCAAGGAATCCTAATTGGATTAGGATAAAGACAAGATTAGTTGGACACAAATGGATAAGGTTAGTTTCTATATTTATTAATCCTAATTAATTAAGGAAAAATCAATAAAGGAAACAATTGAGGGAATCCTAATTGGATTAGGATAAGGATAAGATCCAAGATGGATCTTTATATAAGGGCTGGACGTCCACCATTAAGAGGACAATTAAAAATTCCAGAATTTTTTATCTTTCTTTGCCTCCCTCAATACCTCACGACCCTCTCTCTCCCCTCAAAGGTGTTGTAGAGCCCTGGACTTTTTCATACTTAATGCATGGCACTTTCGTAACCAATTTGCCTTTTCGAAGTACGAACCTAACGCAAGTTGAATCGTCAAAATCCGACGAATGAGTCAAAAGATATGGCCAAAACAGTTTGGACCTGCAGAGCACCGATCGCTCGGTCCATGGAGCGATCGATCGGTCCAAAACCGATCGATCGGTAGCTATCGACTGGTGGAAAATTTTCCAGAGAGTTGATTTTTGGTCAAGAGCTCAGTCTATTCACCGATCGCTCGGTAGGAAACCGATCAATCGGTGATAACCACCGATTGCTCAGTCTTCGAGTTTTTGCAGAAATTTCAGTAAGGGTGTTTCGGTCTTTTGGTGTTTCACTCTTTACTCTTAAGGTTGGCCCGAGCCTTAGGGCTCATTTACCACACTTAGAAGATATTAGAGAGGAAGAGAGAGGAGAATGGTTTTCCTAACCTAGGGTTTGATTTTGAGAAGAAATCAAAGGGTTTGTCAACCTTAGATCACTCAAGCTCGTTTTTCCCTGAAGTTCTCGGTTCAAGCTCGTGAGGAGCATCTTCCCCAAGCGAGGGCAGTAGCTCACACACGTTTGCAAAGGGGGTTTCTTCCCTCATTGATCAAGGTCGGTACCTTTTGCTACCCTCCTAGTTATAGTTCTTTATTTTTCTTCCCTCATTCCTATTATCATTTATTTTTCCTTCATCTATATATGTGTTATGAGATGGGTTGTGTGAATGGTGAATGGAGATGGATGTTGGCGAATGGATGCTGTGTGGACGATGTGATGAATGAAATGGGGAAGGGCATTGCACCAATAATAAACACACAAGCGTGTTGTGAATATGAACTCACCTAGAAAAACATGATTTAGGCTTAAATAAATAATGAGCACACCCCATGTTTGATGAAATGCCAAAGTGAATGAAATGAGTATAAATCAAGAAAATGCATGCTAAATTACTTATATAACTTGTTAGGGATTATGATAGCATGAGTTCTTGTTTTCCCTAAAATATTATGAATGTTCATTTGTTTGAAATTGCTATATGCTATACATTGTGAAATCCCCCAAATGTCATGTTTAAATTCAAATGCAAGTATGCACACGATTCCACGAGCACGGCATGCATGACATGATTTACCGAGGTTTTCAAGAACGAGATTTAAAGGTGGGACATATCCTATGATATGTTTTACCTCTCTTTTTAGAAGAAAACAAGAACAAACATACCACTAGGGGACTCCCCTCACTCACAAGTGCATTGCATAAAGAAAGGTCTCCCTTCCCTCTCAAGTGCATCTCATAAAGAAGGGTCTCCCTTCCCTCTCAAGTGCATTGTATAAAGAAGGGTCTCCCTTCCCTCTCAAGTGCATCTCACAAGGATATCTCACAAGTGTATCTCACAAGTTACATGATCACAAGCAAGCACGCATGACACGCATGGCACGCTCGACAAGATCAAGCAAGACAAACACGACAAGCTTTCAAGTACGAAAAGATATTTCAAGCCAGGTCAAGTGCACGATGTTTTCAAGAGGTTTTATCGGCTTTTTATGAAATGAAAGCATGATTATAAATTGCTTTACTTCCTTGTATGACATGAATTGTTCCCGTTTTACATATATGAATTGCTCCTGCTTTATGTATTGCCATTTTTATGCTATGACTGTTGGTTAGTATTTGGTACCCACTGAGTATTCCATGCTCAGCCGTACTTCTTATGTTGGCAGGTGATAGCGGAGCAGTTGCTCCTTTTGATGTCTGTGGTCCCAGCCCATGGGTGGAGGAGGAGTACGTCGAGGAACCTTTGGAGGAACCTCTGGTAGAGGGCTACTATTAGGTAGTGGTTGTAGATTATGAGTGATAGAGCTGTGGGTGAGATGAGAGATATATGTCCATGTATTTTGGCGGGCATGTTCGTACTTTCTTTTGGTTTCCTTTTTGTATAAACTTGGATTTGCGTATGTATATACATAGAGGTTTGGTAGACTTCCTCCGTACCATGTTAGAGTATGTTTCCGCTGTTTTTATCCTCTATTGTATATGCTGTATAGGTTTTTACAGGATGGTTTGTCAAGTAAGTCATGTAAGTCATGATTAGTCGTCCAAAGTTCACTCTAACTCCTAGGGTGGGTTTTGGGTCGCGACAAGAAGTGGTATGAAAGCTTAGGCTTTAGGTCTCTAGGGTCACTTAGAATCTAGTACCACAGCTTGACAAGAGCATATGCCCGGAAACAAGTTAGGAAGGAAGTAAGTCGGAAGCGAGTCGTGATCCAAGTGTAAGACAAAACCTTAGTCTTAGTTTTAAATGGTTGTTTCAACAAAGTACGAGTCTTAGGAATGCTAGAACACCAAGGTATAATATTATAAATACACCGATGGTTGTGATGCGATGTATATTATTTATTATATAATTAATACAAATTGAATTGTGGTGAACTGGAACTATGATAAATTGTGGTTTCAAGTGAGACTCATGTGGTGCTATTGTTCTCAGGGCTTTAGTTATGAGGCGGGGCACACGGGGTCGTGGACTACACACCAGAGCTTCATCTTCTTCTAGAGATGAGGATGAGCAGCCGGACCTCTCTCAGGTCTTAGGCTCTATTGCTGAGACACTCGCCATCCTGGCGGCTCGGCAGACTATACCTTCTTCGGTGGCACCTACTCCACCGCCTCCGGCTCTAGTACATTGTACAGCTGGGGTTGAGGCATTCAGGAGATTGAGGCCTCCATCATTCCATGGGAGTGTGGACCCTCTTGTTGCGGAGGCGTGGATCCTCCAGATGGAGAAGATCTTTGCGATCCTCTCGCCCATAGAGGAGGATAGAGTAGCATGGGCAGTTTTCATGCTAGAGGGTGAGGCACATCACTGGTGGTTGTCCGCCTTGAGGACACGAGATTTGACCATGCAATGTAGAACCCCGGATCTTGATGGCCATGTACGACGAATGATATCATTTACTAAAGCATGTAAGAATGTATTTATGGTGTACAGGTGTTTGGAATGAAATAGGCAAGAGTATAGAATACACTTGAGTATTGACAAGGGTTATGCCTTGGCATATTCTCGACTCTAAATAGCCCTAGCGTTCACACCGCTCATCGGAATCAAGCGATTCTTGAATTTTTAGAAAGGTAATTGAACCCTATTTGGGGTTCATGTTGATCACTTGTCTTGGTTTTGAGTTGGTGTTAGGTCAAAAGACCGATTTCTGAAGTCGGGTCGGTTTAAAATCTGGATTGACGAAACCCAATTTCGGATCAGTCAGGTTTAGGGGCAAAATGGTCCAAGAAAAAGAAGAATTGGAAGTTGTGAAAAACATAAAAGTTGTTCTCCTTCGAAAGAAGAATCCAACGCAAGTTGAATCGTCAAAATCGGACAAGCGAGTCAAAAGTTATAGCCAAGATACGAAAATGCAAAAATGCTGAAGCTTTCTGCAAAAGTTGCGATCGCTCGTAGGGACCCTACGAACGATCGTAGCAGAGCTACGAACGATCGTAGAGTTGCTACGATCGATCGTAAAGCCCCAGAAATGCTGGAAACTCTCGGGTGAAACTAAGATTGATCGTATGAAGCTACAATCGATCGTAGAAGGCTACGATCGATCGTAGATCGCTACGAACGATCGTAGATACGCGATTTTACTTTCTTGGATGCGATTTTTTAGGGGTTTTTCACCCCTTACACTATAAATAGAAGAATTTAGGAGGGTTTTTGGGTTACCCTAAACCAAGGAGAGTTCCTAGAAAGAGAAGGAAAGGATCTTGAGCATTCCAAAGAGGGTTTTGCTTGAAACCAAGAAGAGCTTCAATCAAGGGTTGGATCTTCCCCAAATCAAGCTTGGATCATTCAAATCAAGTGAAGATTTCTCAAGGGGTTTCTTCAACCTAGAAATTGATCCAAAGAGGTTAGTAAACTACTATCTAGCCTTGTTATCATACAAAGATGATTCAAATAGGTGATTTTAATTCTATTATGATACAAATAGGAAGTGTGGAAATTGGGTGAACTAGATCATGAATAAACAATCAAATAGGGTTTTACAAGTTGGGCGTTTTTCAATAACAAGGATGAATATGGCTAAACTTGTAAGAAAATTGTAATACCTTTAAATGAACCATGATTTTAAGTATACTATGATGCAATGACAAACAAGGGATTTTGGGTGAACTTGATTATGTTCAAATAAGCAAATAAGGATTTAAGATTTTGGGGGTTTTCCAATAAAAGGGTGAATATGACTATAAGTGCAAGTAAGTGTTAATATCCTCCAAGGAACCATGATTTTAAGTGTGATATGATGAATTAGGCTTAGAAGCCATGATTGTGATGATGTGACGCAATGAATGAAATGTTCTACATTCTAGAATTGTTTAAGTATGTTATGATGCTAATATACCTTGTATGAACCATATGAGTTACTTAAGGTCTTCAAGTATACTATAATGATCATTATGCCTTGCATGAACATGTTTAATTAGTTAAAGCTTTCCACATAGATGTTATAATGCTCACAAGCACTCTACGCATGATAAGTATTGCCCGACCGTGGTTTTTCTCATAAGCATGAATTTTCAAGAAAACATAAGAGGATTTTCAAAGGCATTCATAAGTAAGAAGCATACATGCATAAGCATAGACTAAGCCAAACTTTGGGTTGGCATTCTAAGATCGGTTACTCCAGCTCACAAGGATCAAGTCTAGATCTTGCATGAACTCCACGGATCATAAGTCTCGCAAGGCTTTTCAAGAACTCATAAGAAACTCACAAGTCTAAGATCTTGCATTTGTCTCCAAGGAGAACAAGCTCACAAGGATCATAAGCTCACAAGAAGCTCACAAGTACTCATAAGCTCACAAGAAGCTCATAAGCTCACAAGTACTCACAAGCTCACAAGAACTCTAAGCTCACAAGAACTCATAAGAAAACACGAGGCTCACAAGCATTCATAAGAACTCATAAGCATACATGAGAGGGTTTGTTTTCCATGAAAAGAACAAGTTTTATGAAAGGTTTTTCCTGACGGGTTTTAAGCATGGATTTTGGTGATTTGTATTCTTTTACGCACTGTATAAAATATTATGATTATGATAGCATTGTTAGCTAGTAGATTTTGCTCGCTCAGTATTCCATGCTCAGCCGTACATGTTATGTCGGTAGGTACACGGACTCCATTTGACATCTGTGATCAGGGGCCCTGGATAGAGGAGGATTATGGCGAGGAGGAACCATATGTAGAGCCTCAGGAGGAGGCAAATGACTTAGACCACTGGCCCTTTTAGAGTGATTACATATAGAGAGAGAGAGAGTATTATCATTTTGTATTTTGATAGGTGGGCATGTCCACCTTTACTTTTGTGATGTATGTACAAACTTGGAATACACAGCATGTATAGAAAAGAAATTTTTGGATTACGCTTCCGCACATTGGTTTAAGCTTCCGCCTTATTCATGATTATGTTTGTCATGACTTGGATGTTATTACAGGATGGTTTGGTATCGGATATGGCACATCACGAGCCAAAGTATCCCTAACTTCCAGGGGGTATTTTGGTTCACTACAGAGGTGGTATCAGAGCTTAGGCATTAGAGTCGCTAGGGTCACTTAGTACTCGATACCACGATCAAAACAAGGCATTAGGATTGAGGAAAGAGTCGTATTCCAAGTATAGACTAATCTTTAGTCTTAGTCCATAACCGGTTGGAATCCGACCGAACTTAGTACCCTACGCTAGGACCACACATTGTATGATTATCTACTACAATGTATACCTTGATGTATTACTATCAATTACCTTATGAATTTGAAATGAGCTTGAAATTGTGATTGAGATGAAGTTGGTTTCCAAGTTAGACTCATGTTCTGATACTGTTCTCAGGATTAACATGAGACGTGGTAGTGGACGGGGTCGCGGTTACCAAACTCGGGGCAACAGTAATGGAGGAGACCCTCCCTCGGGTGATGATCAACCCGATATATCTCAGTTGTTAAATACTATGGTGGAGACCATCACCATGCTAGCAGCCCGACAGCCCGCTGCTACTACTGCGTTGGCACACCCACCTCCTTCACATCACACCTCGGGACTCAAGGCATTCCGAAGGCTACATCCACCTACCTTTTATGGGACCACCGACCCCATGGTTGTATAGGCGTGGATTATGCAACTGGAGAAAATATTCCGTGCTCTTCGTTGCACCGATGAGCAAAGGGTAGATTGGGCTGCCTTCATGATGGAAGGAGAAGCCGACCATTGGTGGAGAGCGGCGTTGAGACAGAGAGACACCGCCAGGGCAGGAGAGCCGTGGACTTGGGGTGAATTCCTTGATGCCTTCTATGGGCAGTACTTTCCCAAGATTGTCAAGCAACAGAAGGAGATGGAGTTCATGTCCCTAGTGCAAGGGAATATGAGTGTGGCCGAGTATGAGGCCAAATTCGTTGAATTGTCCCGATTCGCACCACACTTGATCACGACGGAGGAGATGCGAGTCTGGAAATTTGAGAATGGGTTGAAGCCCTTCATCAAGGATCGAGTCTCCATTCTTCAAGTGGAGTCTTGGAGAGAGATTGTGGGGAAGGCAAGGATTGCCGAAAAGAACTCAGAGGAGTTTCTTAAAAGAAGAGAGGGTGGCTTCGGGAGAGCCATGCAGAAGGGTCAATCTAGTGGCTCAGCACCACCGGAGAAGAGGGCCAGAATTTCCCAGTACCCACCTCCTAGGCCTACACAAACACAGAGGTCTTCGTTTGCATCACCAGTGCCTCGCCCGACTACTTCACAGGCACCTCGCCCCGCTTTTTCTCAGGGCACCAGATATGTACAGCCGTCACCCTCTTCATCCTTTGAGGAGTGTGACTATTGTGGTTGGAGACACCCGGCTGGAGAGTGTCGGAGAGCATCGGGAGGATGTTTCCATTGTGGCGAGCAGGGCCACATAATTAAAGATTGCCCACGCCGACAGTCACGGGCTCAGCCTCAAGGGAGCAGGCCCCCAGTTCGGCAGACTTCTCAGCAGGGGTCTTCACAAGCTTCGGCATCTAGACCCGCACAGCCCACTCAGACCACACAGCAGCCTCGCCAGGCAAACAGAGGCCGGGTCTTTGCCTTAACAGAATGGGACGCACAGGCATCAGACGATGTTGTGCAAGGTACGCGAGAATTTCTAAAGTGTTCAAGTATGAAATGATGAGTGCTATAAGTATACATATAATCACTTGTATGTCATGCTACCTATACTCTATGTATGTTGCTGAAAATCGCTGATATAGTTAATTACAATGCACAGGCGTATTGCTAGTGAACGAGTGTCTAGCTCGTGTGTTGATCGACACGGGATTGACACATTCTTTTGTATCGCCAAGCTTTGCCAAAGGTTTTGAGTCTAAGCCGAGTCGCCTACGTCACGAGTTAACCATTTCGACTCCGCTTGGCAAGTCAGTTGACACAGACCGAGGATATCAGAATTGTATAGTTCAAGTCGGGCAGTATGAATTGCCGATTGATCTAATCATCCTTGAGTTCCAGGACTTGGACTTCGATGTTATTCTCGGGATGGATTGGCTAGCTGCACACCACGGGCATGTGGCTTGTTTTGAGAAGATGGTGAAGTTCAAGCCAGATGGCGTCAAGCCATTCCACTTTCATGGACTTCGGAGGAGAGATATAGCCCCTCTAGCAGCTCTAAGTCTTGCAAATCCGGAGGCACGAGACTCCTCAGCCATACCGGTTGTGAGTGAGTATTTGGATGTGTTTCCCGAGGAATTACTAGGGTTACCTCCAGATAGGGAGATAGAATTTGTAATAGAGCTTGCTCCTGGAACGGCTCCAATTTCTAAGGCTCCGTACAGGATGGCCCCTATTGAACTGAAGGAATAAAAGGAGCAAATAGAAGAGTTGCAACGGCTTGGTTTCATCCAACCAAGTGTGTCACCGTGGGGAGCACCGGTACTCTTTGTGAAGAAGAAGGATGGGTCGATGAGGATGTGCATCAACTATAGACAGTTGAACAAAGTCACCATCAAGAATCGATACCCCTTGCCACGAATAGATGATTTGTTCGACCAATTGAAAGGAGCAAGGTTCTTCTCCAAGATTGATTTGCGGTCCGGCTATCATCAGTTGAAGATCAAGGCCGAAGATGTGCCAAAGACTGCCTTTAGGACTCGGTACGGGCACTACGAGTTCCTAGTTATGCCTTTTGGTCTAACAAATGCACCGGCGGCGTTCATGGATTTGATGAACCGGGTATTCAAGCCTTATCTTGACAAATGTGTTATCGTCTTTGTCGATGACATCTTAGTATATTCTCTGACCAGGGAGGATCATGATCGAGATCTTCGCCTTACACTTGAGACTCTTCGAGAGCATAAACTATACGCCAAGTTGAGTAAGTGCGAATTTTGGTTGGAGAAGGTGGCGTTCCTTGGCCACGTAGTATCTGTCGGAGGGTATTTCAGTAGACCCAGCAAAGATAGAAGTGGTGATGAAATGGGAGAGACCCAAAAGTGTTACCGAGATAGGCAGCTTCCTCGGTTTAGCAGGATACTATAGGAGATTCGTAGAGGGATTCTCCAGCTTAGCGGCACCGCTCACGTATTTGACACGGAAAAATGCTAAGTTCACTTGGAGCGATAAGTGTGAAGCGAGCTTCACGGAGTTGAAGAAGAGGCTTACTATTGCCCCCATTCTCACAGTGCCGTCTGGGAGTGGAGGTTTCGTGGTTTACAGTGATGCCTCGAATGTTGGGCTAGGATGTGTTCTTATGCAGCGCGGGAATGTCATCGCCTACGCTTCCTGGCAATTAAAAGAGCATGAAAAGAACTATCCTGCTCACGATTTGGAGTTGGCCACGGTGGTTTTCGCATTAAAGATTTGGCGGCATTACCTTTATGGGGAAGAGTTTGATATTTTCACGGATCATAAAAGCTTAAAATACCTATTTTCCCAAAAGGATTTGAATATGCGACAGCGCAGATGGATGGAATTCTTGAAGGACTATGAGTGTTCGATCCAGTACCATCCGGGCAAGGCTAATGTAGTGGCAGATGCTTTGAGCAGGAAGTCCATTGGGCTTGTAGCACACATGATGGTGCAAGAGTGGAAGTTGTTGGAAGATGTTTCTAACCTTGATATTAGTTTCAGCCTTCCTACCTCTGGGCCAGTGATGGCTAATGTCACAGTTAGGCCTTACATATGGGCCATGATCCGAGAATTACAAGAGTTGGATGCCGAACTACTGGCCTATAGAGACAAGTCGGTTCGCGATGGCAGTAAGGATTTTGCAGTGCAAAGTGATGGGACAATCACATTCAAGAAAAGGATATGTGTTCCAGCCGATGAGAAGCTCAAATTAGAAATCTTAGATGAAGCTCACCGGTCTAAGTACACTGTGCATCCTGGCGGTACAAAGATGTATCGGAACCTCAAAGGACATTTTTGGTGGCAGAACATGAAGAGGGAAGTTGCCGAGTATGTGTCAAGATGCTTGGTATGCCAACAAGTGAAGGCCGAGCATATGAGGCCAGTAGGGCTTTTACAATCCCTCCCTATTCCCGAGTGGAAATGGGAGAACATCTCCATGGATTTCATCACTGGGTTGCCAAAAACGACAAAGAAATCGGATGCAATATGGGTAGTGGTTGATCGTTTGACAAAATCCGCCCATTTCTTGCCTTATCGGACTACGTTCAACTCGAACCAACTTACAGAATTGTACCTCAAAGAAGTGGTTCGGTTGCATGGGGTGCCAGTCAGTATCGTGTCAGACAGGGATCCAAGATTCACTTCCAGGTTCTGGAAAAGCTTTCAGAGCGCTATGGGTTCCCGTTTGGACTTTAGCACCGCCTTTCATCCTCAGACAGATGGACAGAACGAGAGGGTGAACCAGGTTATAGAGGACATGCTCCGAGCTTGCATGTTGGACTTCAAAGGCAGTTGGGAGGATCACTTGCCATTGGTGGAATTCGCCTACAATAACAGCTATCAGGCGAGCATCCAAATGGCTCCTTTTGAGGCCTTGTATGGTCGAAGTTGTAGATCTCCACTATACTGGGATGAAGTTGGAGAGAGAAAGATATTGGGCCCGGAATTGATTGAACAAACCGCGAATAAAGTCAAGATCATCAGAGAGAGATTAAAGACGGCTCAGTACAGGCAAAAGAGCTATGCCGACACCCGTAGACGAGATCTTGAGTTCCGTATTGGTGATATGGTATTTGTGAAGGTTCACCGACAAAGGGTGTTATGAGGTTTGGCAAAAGAGGAAAGCTCAGCCCGAGGTATGTTGGTCCATTTGAAATTATCACCCGAATTGGTGAAGTTGCATACCGGGTTGCTCTACCCACTCACATGGCGGCGGTTCACAACGTATTCCATGTATCTATGCTTCGGAAATATATTCTGGATCCTTCTCATGTGATCGACCTTGATACGCTAGAAGTCCGGGAGGATCTCACTTTGGTGGAAGAACCGGTTCAAATTTTGGACCGTAGGGATCAAGTCTTGCGCAATAAGGTCATCCCCTTGGTTCTTGTTCGATGGCAACACCATTCATGAGAAGAAGCTACATGGGAGCGCGAAGCGGAAGTGAGGGAAAAATATCCTAATTTGTTTGAGTGATGTTTATGTAATTTTGTTCTTTATAATCTCTATGTATCGTTCCAATTTCGAGGACGAAATTTCTGTAAGGGGGGGAGGATGTAGAACCCCGGATCTTGATGGCCATATACGACGAATGATATCATATACTAAAGCATGTAAGAATGTATTTATGGTGTATGGGTGTTTGGAATGAAATAGGCAAGAGTATAGAATACTCTTGAGTATTGACAAGGGTTATGCCTTGGCATACCCTCGACTCTAAATAGCCCTAGCGTTCACACCGCTCATCGGAATCAAGCGATTCTTAGATTTTTCGAAAGGTAATTGAACCCTCTTCGGGGTTCATGTTGATAACTTGTCTTGGTTTTGAGTTGGTGTTAGGTCAAAAGACCGATTTCTGAAGTCGGGTCGGTTTAAAATCTGGATTGACGAAACCCAATTTCGGATCAGTCAGGTTTAGGGGCAAAATGGTCCAAGAAAAAGGTAGAATTGGAAGTTGTGAAAAACATGAAAGTTGTTCTCCTTTGAAATAAAAATCCAACGCAAGTTGAATCGTCAAAATCGGACAAGCGAGTCAAAAGTTATAGCTGAGATACGAAAACGCAAAAATGCTGAAGCTTTCTGCAAAAGTTGCGATCGCTCGTAGGGACCCTACGAACGATCGTAGCGGAGCTACGAACGATCGTAGAGTTGCTACGATCGATCATAAAGCCCCAGAAATGCTGGAAACTCTTGGGTGAAACTACAATTGATCGTATGAAGCTACAATCGATCGTAGAAGGCTACGATCGATCGTAGATCGCTACGAACGATCGTAGATACGCGATTTTACTTTCTTGGATGCGATTTTTTAGGGGTTTTTCACCACTTACACTATAAATAGAAGACTTTAGGAGGGTTTTTGGGTTACCCTAAACCAAGGAGAGTTCCTAGAAAGAGAAGGAAAGGATCTTGAGCATTCCAAAGAGGGTTTTGCTTGAAACCAAGAAGAGCTTCAATCAAGGGTTGGATCTTCCCCAAATCAAGCTTGGATCATTCAAATCAAGTGACGATTTCTCAAGGGGTTTCTTCAACCTAGAAATTGATCCAAAGAGGTTAGTAAACTACTATCTAGCCTTGTTATCATACAAAGATGATTCAAATAGGTGATTTTAATTCTATTATGATACAAATAGGAAGTGTGGAAATTGGGTGAACTAGATCATGAATAAACAATCAAATAGGGTTTTACAAATTGGGGTTTTTTCAATAACCAGGATGAATATGGCTAAACTTGTAAGAAAATTGTAATACCTTTAAATGAACCATGATTTTAAGTATACTATGATGCAATGACAAACAAGGGATTTTGGGTGAACTTGATTATGTTCAAATAAGCAAATAAGGATTTAAGATTTTGGGGGTTTTCCAATAAAATGGTGAATATGACTATAAGTGCAAGTAAGTGTTAATATCCTCCAAGGAACCATGATTTTAAGTGTGATATGATAAATTAGGCTTAGAAGCCATGATTGTTATGATGTGACGCAATGAATGTAATGTTCTACATTCTAGAATTGTTTAAGTATGTTATGATGCTAATATACCTTGTATGAACCATATGAGTTACTTAAGGTCTTCATGTATACTATAATGATCATTATGCCTTGCATGAACATGTTTAATTAGTTAAAGCTTTCCACATAGATGTTATAATGCTCACAAGCACTCTACGCATAATAAGTATTGCAAGACCGTGGTTTTTCTCATAAGCATGAATTTTCAAGAAAACATAAGAGGATTTTCAAAGGCATTCATAAGTAAGAAGCATACATGCATAAGCATAGACTAAGCCAAACTTTGGGTTGGCATTCTAAGATCGGTTACTCCACGCTCACGAGGATCAAGTCTAGATCTTGCATGAACTCCACGGATCATAAGTCTCGCAAGGCTTTTCAAGAACTCATAAGAAACTCACAAGTCTAAGATCTTGCATATGTCTCCAAGGAGAACAAGCTCACAAGGATCATAAGCTCACAAGAAGCTCACAAGTACTCATAAGCTCACAAGAAGCTCATAAGCTCACAAGTACTCACAAGCTCACAAGAACTCTAAGCTCACAAGAACTCATAAGAAAACACGAGGCTCACAAGCATTCATAAGAACTCATAAGCATACATGAGAGAGTTTGTTTTCCATGAAAAGAACAAGTTTTATGAAAGGTTTTTCCCGACGGGTTTTAAGCATAGATTTTGGTGATTTGTATTCTTTTACGCACTGTATAAAATATTGTGATTATGAAAGCATTGTTAGCTAGTAGATTTTGCTCGCTGAGTATTCCATGCTCAGTCGTACATGTTATGTCGGCAGGTACACGGACTCCATTTGACATCTGTGATCAGGGGCCCTAGATAGAGGAGGATTATGGCGAGGAGGAGCCATATGTAGAGCCTCAGGAGGAGGCAAATGACTTAGACCACTGGCCCTTTTAGAGTGATTACATAGAGAGAGAGAGAGTATTATCATTTTGTATTTTGATAGGTGGGCATGTCCACCTTTACTTTTGTGATGTATGTACAAACTTGGAATACACAGCATGTATAGAAAAGAAATTTTTGGATTACACTTCCGCACATTGGTTTAAGCTTCCCGCTTATTCATGATTATGTTTGTCATGACTTGGATGTTACTACAGGATGGTTTGGTATCGGATATAGCACATCACGAGCCAAGTATCCCTAACTCCCAGGGGGTATTTTGGGTCGCGACATGCAAGGTCAACCTTGGACTTGGGAGGAGTTCAAGGATACTTTTTATAAGAAGTACTTTCCTGTTGGAGCACGAGAGAAGAAAGAAAGAGAGTTCATTAACCTAGAGCAAGGTTCGATGACCTTGGCCGCTTATGAGGCTAAGTTCTCGAAACTCTCTAGATTCGCGCCTCACATGGTTGCTACCGAGGCAATGAAGGTGAGAAGATTTTAGCAAGGGCTCAAAGATGTTATCATGGAGAAGGTTTCGGTTTTCAGACATGCTACCTACCCTGAGGTAATAGATAAAGCCTTATTGGTCGAGGCAAATTCTGAGGCCGTGTCCAAGAAGAGGGAGTTGGCGAGAGGCCAAGCCAGTAGTTCAGAACCTCCAGAGAGGCGGGCTCGTACCGGCCCTTATCAGTATACGTGGCCAGCACCACCGATGAGGCCATCTTATGCGCCTCCAGTTCCACGGTCGTACATGCCTCAGGCACCGCGACCTCAGGCTCTTCCAGCTCCACGGCCAGTTGCACCTCAAACGATGAGGTATGTTCCACCTCCGGTCCCTCCGACCTATACACACGATGTAGAGCCCCAGACTTTTTCATGCTTAATACATGACACTTTCGTAGTCATTTCGCCTTTTTAAGATGTAAAATTAATAAATGAGGAATAATTTGGAAATTTTGAAATGTCAGAAATGTTCCTTTTCGAAATACGAACACAACGCAAGTTGAATCGTCAAAATCGGACGAACGAGTCAAAAGATATGGCCAAAAAAGTCTGGACCAGTAGGAAATCGTAGCTCAGAAGGCGCTAAGGACGTAGCTCGGAAGGCGCTAAGGGCGTACTCAGATAAGGTATTTGTTGTGCATCCGTCGCGCAGCAGATAACGTATTCGTTGTGCATCCGTCACGCAGCAGATAACGTATTCGTTGTGCATCCGTCGCGCAGCAGATAACGTATTCATTGTGCATCCGTTGTAACACTCACAACGGGCACGTTGTACAGCACAACGTGTGTGGCACTGTTCACAGCACAACGAGTTGGCACTATTCACGGCACCACGAGTTGGTACTATTCACGGCACCACGAGTTGGCACTATTCACGGCACCACGAGTTGGCACTATTCATAGCACCACGAGTTGGCACTATTCACGGCACCACGAGTTGGCACTATTCACGGCACCACGAGTTGGCACTATTCACGGTACCACGAGTTGGCACTATTCACGGCACCACGAGTTGGCACTATTCACAGCACCACGAGTTGTCACTATTCACAGCACCACGAGTTGGCACTATTCACGGCACCACGAGTTGGCACTATTCACGGCACCACGAGTTGGCACTATTCACGGCACCACGAGTTGGCACTATTCACAGCACCACGAGTTGGCACATTTAACGGTACCACGAGTTGTCACTATTCACAGCACCACGAGTTGTCACTATTCACAGCACCACGAGTTGGCACTATTCACAGCACCACGAGTTGGCACTATTCACAGCACCACGAGTTGGCACTATTCACAGCACAATGTGTTCAGCACTATTCACGGTCCTCGCGTCATTGCATAAATCCCAGTAAGGGTATTACGGTCTTTTGGTCAGTTCACTCTTACCCTAAGAGTTTAACCCGAGCCTTTAGGGCTTCATTCGACACTTAGAGAGTTTGAGAGAATAGGAGAAAGGGGAGAAGGCGATTCCAACCTAGGGTTTCCATTTTGGAGAGAAATCAAAGGGTTTTGAAACCCTAGATCAACCTCCAGCCCATTTTTCTTCAAGATCAAGGCACAAACTCGTGAGGAGCATCTCCTCAAACTAGGGCAGCAGCTACACAGTCGTTTTGGAAAGGGGTTTGTTCCTCATTTCTTCAAGGTCGGTACTTTTTACTACCTTCCTAGTTATAGTTCCTCTTCTCCCTCTATTTCTTTTGATTTTTCTTTCATTTACACATGTGCTATGAGATGGATGAATGGTGAATGGTGAATGGTGAATGGTGAATGGTGAATGGTGAATGGAGATGGAATGGGCGATTGGATGCCAATGGTTATGTGTGATGAACAAATGGGGAAGGGCATTGTTCCAATAATGAACATACATGTATGATTTGAGTAAAACCCATCTAGAAAAGTATGTTGTAGGGTAAATCCATAATGAACACACGATGTTTGATGAAATGCCAAGGTGAATAAAGTGAGCTGTAAATTAGTAATGCATGCCTAATAAATTTTGACTATTGCTAGGGACTATGATAGTGTGTTTCTTGCTTTCCCTAAATGATATGAAGATTACATTGCTCAATCATTGATGCTATATGTGTTGTGAAATTACCCAAATGTCATCTTTAAATTTAAATGCAAGTATGTACACGGTTCCCACGAGCACGGCATGCATGACATGATTTATCGAGGTTTTCAAGAACATGGTTAGAGGTGGGACATATCCTACGATATGTTTTACCTTGCTTTTCACAAGAAGACAAGAACCAACATTCCACGAGGGGTCTCCCCTCACTCACAAGTGCATATCATGAAGAAGGGCCTCCCTTCCCTCGCAAGTACATACATATCATGAAGAAGGGTCTCCCTTCCCTCGCAAGTGCATTGCATAAAGAAGGGTCTCCCTTCCCTCTCAAGTGCATCTCACAAGTACATCTCACAAGTGTATCTCACAAGTTACATGATCACAAGCAAGCACGCATGACATGCATGACATGACACGACATACAAGAATCAAGCAAGATAGACAAGATGAGTTTTCAAGCACGAAAATGGTACTTTAAGTCAAGTCAAGTGCACGGTGTTTTCAAGGGTTTTATCGACTTTTATGAATTCAAGCATGATTATATACTCCTTTACTTTATTGTTATGATATGATTTATTCCTGCTTTATATGTGTGAATTATTTCCTGCTTTATGTATTGCTATTTGTATGCTATGACTATTGGTTAGTATTTAGTACCCGCTGAGTATTCCATGCTCAGCCGTACTTCTTATGTCGGCAGGTTCTGAGGGAGCTGCTACTCCATTTGATGTTTGTGCTCCTGGTCCATGGGTGGAAGAGGAGTACGTCGAGGAGCCTTTGGAAGAACCTCCCGTAGAGGGTTACCAATAGGTGGTTGTAGATTCTGAGTGGATTAGCTGTGGGTGAGATGAGAGGTTATATCCATGTATTTGGCGGGTCTGTCCACACTTTCTTTTGGTTACTTTTGTATAAACTTGGATTTGCGTATGTATATACATAGAGGTTTGGTAGACTTCCGCTGTGCCATGTTAGAGTATGTTTCCGCTGATAATGTCCTCTATTGTATATGCTCTGTGGGTTTTTGCAGGTTGATTTGTCAAGCAAGTCATGTAATCCATGATTAGTCGTCCAAAGTTCACTCTAACTCCTAGGGTGGGTTTTGGGTCGCGACACACGAGGTCTGCACTTCGTGTGGCCGAAGGCACCCGGTAGGAGATTGCCGAAGGGCATCGGGTGGATGTTTTCATTGTGGTCGCCAGGACCATGTGATCAGGGATTGCCCCAGTCGGCATTTACCAGACCAGTCTTAGGGGATTAGGCTCCCAGCACGCCCAGCAGGATCATACCAAGCGTCATCCCAGACTACGCGTTTAAAGTTATTCTTTTATCCGCGATTTTCATGTTATGCTTTACTCCTTGTGTACGTATGTGGCGTGCTATATATCTATCTACCTATATACATATGATGTGATGCATGGATTGACGTAGCTAGTTGAAATTTCAGGAACCCTACTAGTCAACGAATGTTTGGCTAGAGTGTTGATTGATACCGGGTCTACTCATTCGTTTGTCTCCCCGAGCTTCTCAGAAGGCTTTTCTGTGGAGCCGAGTCAGCTAGAACTGGAGTTAGCCATTTCTACTCCTCTTGGCAAAACAGTATTGGCGGATAAAGTGTATAGAAATAGTGTGATTCAAGTGGGGAGCCACGAGTTGACAGTTGATCTAATAGTTCTTGGATTCCAAAACTTTGACGTGATATTGGGAATGGATTGGTTAGCGGCACATCACGGACAGGTGGCTTGTTTTGAAAAGATGGTACTCTTCCGGCCAGTGGAAGGCAAACCATTTCATTTCTGGGGGTTGAGAAGTAGAGATATTGCCCGTTTTGCGGCGTTGAGCCTAGCGAACCCCGAGGCAAAGGACTCTTCGACTATTCCAGTCGTGAGTGAATTCCTGGATGTATTTCCAGAGGATTTTCCAGGGTTGCCTCCAGACAGGGAGATTGAGTTTATGATTGAGCTTGCACCAGGCACAACTCCTATTTTCAGGGCTCTGTATAGAATGGCCCCTGTTGAACTCAAGGAGTTGAAGACTCAGTTGGAAGAATTGCAAGGCCTTGGTTTCATACGACCAAGTGTCTCACCGTGGGGTGCCCCGGTGTTATTTGTTAAGAAGAAAGATGGGTCGATGCAGATGTGCGTCGATTATTGGTAATTGAATAAAGTCACCATAAAGAATAGGTATCCATTGCCTAGAATTGATGACTTGTTCGATCAGTTGAAAGGAGCGAGATTTTTCTCAAAGATAGATCTTCGGTTGGGTTATCACCAGTTGAAGATTAAGGTGGAAGATGTTCCCAAAACTGCTTTTCAGACTCGATACGGACACTATGAGTTCTTGGTGATGCCTTTTGGTCTCACGAATGCGCCGGCAGCCTTTATGGATTTAATGAATCGGGTGTTCCGGCCACACCTGGATCGATGCATGATCGTGTTTGTTGACGATATCTTTGTGTATTCCCAGACACGGGAAGATCACATGCGAGACCTTCATCTTGCTTTGGAAATGCTGAGAGAGCACAAGCTATACGCCAAACTCAGTAAGTGTGAGTTTTGGTTTGAAGAGGTGGCATTCCTAGGCCACGTTGTTTCTGCGGAAGGCATCTCGGTTGATCCAAAGAAAATAGAAGCAGTTATGAGTTGGGCGAGGCCCAAGAGTGTCACAGAGATATGCAGTTTTCTTGGGTTTGTAGGCTATTACAGGAGATTTGTGGAGGGTTTCTCCAGCCTTGCAGCACCACTCACTTACCTGACAAGGAAGAATGCAAAGTTTGTGTGGAGCGATAAGTGCGAGATCAGTTTCGCGGAACTGAAGAAGAGGCTTACTACAGCCCCCATCCTTACTGTGCCATCTGGACCTAATGGGTATGAGGTGTATAGTGATGCCTCGCACATTGGACTTGGGTGTGTACTTATGGAGCACAAGAAAGTCATTGCCTATGCATCAAGGCAATTGAAGGAGCATGAGAAGAATTACTCCACGCACAACTTGGAGCTTGCGGCGGTCATGTTTGCACTTAAGATTTGGCGTCATTACCTTTATGGGGTGGAGTTCTATGTGTTCACGGATCACAAGAGTCTCGAGTACCTCTTTTCCCAAAAAGAGCTAAATCTAAGACAACGGCGTTGGATGGAATTTTTGAAAGATTATGATTGTACCATTCAATACCACCCGGGTAAAGCAAATGTAGTGGCTGATGCTTTGAGTAGAAGACCTTCGGGGTTATTAGCACACATGTTGGTGCAGGAATGGAAACTACTTGAAGATTTGGCAAATCTGGACATCAGTGTGAATGACTCTATCCGTAGTCCTATCTTGGCAAATGTCACGGTTCGGCTGTACATTATAGATTTGATCCAAGAATATCAAGCCACGGATGCTGAATTATTGCCTTATTAGGACAAGGAAGTTGCCAAGGGTAGTGAGGACTTCTCTCTCACTAGCCGAGGTGCTATCACATTCAAGGGAAGGCTGTGTATCCCAGCCAATGCGGATCTTCAACGAGAGATCATGGATGAAGCATATCGTTCGAAGTACACAGTGCATCCTGGGGGTACGAAGATTTACCGGAACCTCAAGAGTCACTTTTGGTGGCAAAATATGAAGAGGGATGTTACGGAATATGTGGCACGGTGCTTGGTGTGCCAACAAGTGAAAGCAGAAGACATGCGACCCGCCGGTCTATTCCAGTCTCTTCCTATTCCCGAGTGGAAATGGGAGAACATCTCTATGGACTTCATAGTTGGCTTGCCAAAGACGGCAAGGGGGCTCAGATGCAATATGGGTTGTGGTGGACCGTTTGACAAAGTCCGCTCATTTCCTACCCTACCGAACCAGCTTCAACTCTAGTCAGTTGGCCGCACTATACATCAAGGAAGTGGTTCGACTACACGGGGTGCCAGTCAGTATTGTCTCAGATGGGGATCCGAGATTCACATCCAGATTCTGGAAAAGCTTTCAGGAAGCTATGGGTTCCCGACTTGATTTCAGCACTGCTTTTCATCCACAGACGGATGGACAAACCGAGAGGGTGAACCAAGTAATAGAAGACATGCTTCGAGCTTGTATGCTGGATTTCAAAGGCAGTTGGGAAGAGCACTTGCCTTTGGTTGAATTCACCTACAACAACAGCTATCAGGCGAGCAACCAAATGGCACCATTTGAGGCCTTATATGGGCGAAGTTGCAGGTCTCCTCTCTATTGGGATGAGGTAGGAGAAAGAAAGTTGTTAGGTCCGAAGTTGATCGATCAAACTGGGAGTATAGTCAAGATCATCCGGGATCGGTTGAAAGCCGCTCAAGATTGTCAGAAGAGCTATGCGGACACACGCCGCAGGGACTTGGAATTCCAGGTTGGGGATCAAGTCTTTGTGAAGGTATCTCCTAGCAAAGGGATTATGAGATTTGACAGGCGAGGCAAGCTTAGTCCTCGATATGTTGGCCCGTTCGAGATCATCACCCGAGTTGGTGAGGTTGGTGAGGTTGGTGAGGTTGTTTACAGGGTAGCTCTTCCACCTCACATGGCTGCGGTTCACAACGATTTCCATGTGTCTACGCTTCGGAAGTACATTACGGATCCTTCGCATGTCATAGACTTGGAACCGTTGGAAATTCGAGAGGATCTCACGTTAGTAGAGATGCCGGTTCATATATTGGATCGGACAGATCAAGTTCTTCGCAACAAGATGATTCCGTTGGTCCTCGTGCAGTGGCAGCATCACGCTCGAGAAGAGGCTACATGGGAGCGTGAGGCCGAAGTCAAAGCAAAGTACCCAGAATTGTTTTGAATGAGTTTTTGTATAGGTTTTGTATATGACTTATAAATTTGTTTTGGTTTGTAATGCAAGTATCGTCTAAATTTCGAGGACTAAATTTTTGTAAGGGGAGAGGATGTAGAGCCCCGGACTTTTTCATACTTAATGCATGGTACTTTCGTAGCTAATTTGCCTTTAATGTAGTACAATTAATAAATAAGGAAGAAATTGAAAATTCTGAAATGTCAGAAATGTTCCTTTTCGAAGTACGAACCCAATGCAAGTTGAATCGTCAAAATCCGACGAACGAGTCAAAAGATATGGCCAAAACAGTTTGGACCTGCAGAGCACCGATCGCTCGGTCCATGGAGCGATCGATCGGTCCAAAACTGATCGATCGGTAGCTCTCGACTGGTGGAAATTTTGTATGCAGAAATTTTCCAGAGAGTTGATTTTTGGTCAAGAGCTAGGTCAATTCACCAATCGCTCGGTAGGCAACCGATCGATCGGTCATAACCACCGATCGCTCGGTCTTCGTGTTTTTGCAGAAATTTCAGTAAGGGTGTTTCGGTCTTTTGGTGTTTGACTCTTTAGTCTTAAGGTTTGCCCGAGCCTTAGGGCTCATTTACCACACTTAGAAGATATTAGAGAGGAAGAGAGAAGAGAAGGGTTTTCCTAACCTAGGGTTTGATTTTGAGAAGAAATCAAAGGGTTTGTCAACCCTAGATCACTCAAGCTCATTTTTCCCTCAAGTTCTCGGTTCAAACTCGTGAGGAGCATCTTCCCCAAGCGAGGGCAGCAGCTCACACACGTTTGCAAAGGGGGTTTCTTCCCTCATTGATCAAGGTCGGTACCTTTTACTACCCTCCTAGTTATAGTTCTTTATTTTTCTTCCCTCATTCCTATTATCATTTATTTTTCCTTCGTCTATATATGTGTTATGAGATGGGTTGTGTGAATGGTGAATGGAGATGGATGTTGGCGAATGGATGCCGTGTGGATGATGTGATGAATGAAATGGGGAAGGGCATTGCACCAATAATAAACACACAAGCGTGTTGTGAATATGAACCCACCTAGAAAAATATGATTTAGGCTTAAATAAATAATGAGCACACCCCATGTTTGATGAAATGCCAAAGTGAATGAAATAAGTATAAATCAAGAAAATGCATGCTAAATTACTTATATAACTTGTTAGGGATTATGATAGCATGAGTTCTTGTTTTCCCTAAAATATTATGAATGTTCATTTGTTTGAAATTGCTATATGCTATACATTGTGAAATCCCCCAAATGTCATGTTTAAATTCAAATGCAAGTATGCACACGATTCCACGAGCACGGCATGCATGACATGATTTACCGAGGTTTTCAAGAATGAGATTTACAGGTGGGACATATCCTACGATATGTTTTACCTCGCTTTTCACAAGAAAACAAGAACAAACATACCACGAGGGGACTCCCCTCACTCACAAGTGCATTGCATAAAAAAGGGTCTCCCTTCCCTCTCAAGTGCATCTCATAAAGAAGGGTCTCCCTTCCCTCTCAAGTGCATTGCATAAAGAAGGGTCTCCCTTCCCTCTCAAGTGCATCTCACAAGGATATCTCACAAGTGTATCTCACAAGTTACATGATCACAAGCAAGCACCCATGACACGCATGGCATGGCATGACAAGCATGGCACGCTCGACAAGATCAAGCAAGACAAACACGATAAGCTTTCAAGTACGAAAAGATATTTCAAGCCAAGTCAAGTGCACGATGTTTTCAAGAGGTTTTATCGGCTTTTTACGAAATGCAAGCATGATTATAAATTGCTTTACTTCCTTGTATGACATGAATGGTTCCCTTTTAACATATATGAATTGCTCCTGCTTTATGTATTGCCATTTTTATGCTATGACTGTTGGTTAGTATTTGGTACCCGCTGAGTATTCCATGCTCAGCCGTACTTCATATGTCGGCAGGTGATAGTGGAGCAGCTGCTCCTTTTGATGTCTGTGCTCCCGACCCATGGGTGGAGGAGGTGTACGTCGAGGAACCTTTAGAGGAACCTCGGGTAGAGGGCTACTATTAGGTAGTGGTTGTAGATTCTGAGTGATAGAGCTGTGGGTGAGATGAGAGATATATGTCCATGTATTTTGGCGGGCATGTCCGCACTTTCTTTTGGTTTCCTTTTTGTATAAACTTGGATTTACGTATGTATATACATAGAGGTTTGGTAGACTTCCTCTGTACCATGTTAGAGTATGTTTCTGCTATTTTTATCCTCTATTGTATATGCTCTATAGGTTTTTGCAGGATGGTTTGTCAAGCAAGTCATGTAAGTCATGATTAGTCGTCAAAGTTCACTCTAACTCCTAGGGTGGGTTTTGGGTCGCGACAAGTGTACGGTCACCTCTCCCCCTTTTCTTCTTCTAGTTTGAAAATAAAGAAGAAAGAATATTAAGGATCTTGGTAATCAAGAAAGGTTCTTGATCAATAAAGATTGGATCTTTATTTCAATATCCTAGAGTTGGAAATTTGGAAGGGCCATTAGCTTCCATTAGAGAAAGCTTTAAAGGAAAAAGAAGGTTCGTGTGGATTCCGAAGGAGACTT
Source organism: Tetracentron sinense (assembly GCA_015143295.1). Classification (NCBI taxonomy): domain Eukaryota; kingdom Viridiplantae; phylum Streptophyta; class Magnoliopsida; order Trochodendrales; family Trochodendraceae; genus Tetracentron; species Tetracentron sinense. The sequence goes on from CM026553.1 coordinate 18,864,141, forward strand.
GACACTTGTGAAGTTTTGCGAGTACTGTTCTTATGTGTATTTGACTTAACAATTTCAAAGTCGCAAAGGTGATTGTTATTCCAACCTTCATTGAATAAAATCAATGAGAATCTTAGTCAGATCTTGGGATTTGATGTATGCCCCCAAGAACTATTTTTTAAAAATTAAAAGGAGGCATACTTTCAGTGGTATCAGAGCCTTGGCTATGCTTCTCTTTGATTTTAGGGCATAACCAATTTTTATTAAATCATATTACCCTCTCTATAAATTTTGGCCACCCCTGTGATGAATCTTTTTGATTCTTTATTACTTCTTGATTATGAGATAATCATTAGTAGGGCTAAGGGGTCCCCCTCTAGTTATTGAGGAAGTAATTTAGCCCTGAGAAATTAGTGTGATACTATTTTCAAGTTTGGATGATTCCAAAACCTCTCAAAATTTTAATAGGGATAGGTATATATATATAAATAAATTTGGTTAAAGGCCTTAAGGATTTAGAGATCCTTTTAGTATTAAATTAAATTGTTTAATTTATTCTTGAGAAGCCCCGGGCAAGTTTTCCCTTTGATTTGGACCACTTAGATACCCATTGATATTTCGGCTAGCATATATAATGGGATTCTATTTATTAAATGTTAATTAATAAATCCCATGGTGTTTGACAACCTTGCTTTATCATTCTTGGAGATTAAAGCTTATTTATATTTGAATTGATTCATGGATTTTCGGATTTGTATTTGATTAGAAGAATCGATGCAGTTTCGGTATTTTGGCCATAACTTTGTGACTGTGAGTCCAATTTAGGTCTGTCAGTATATCGTTTCAAAGCCGTCAAAAAGATCTACAACTTTCGTGAAGAATTTTTTTCCAAAATCAATCGTTTTGAGGGTCAAAACTTGAGTCAAAAATCAAAAGCGGGAAAAGGAGTTTTCTAAATTAATTTTCTAAGAGGCTTTCAAATTTTTCCTAAATTCCATTATTTGATTTGAGAGCACGGGTTGAGATTTAATTAAATTATTTAATTATCTGCTTATGGGCTATTATTTAATTAAATGTTAATTATGATATCTTGTATGGTTCCCTAAAAATTTTATGGGAATAATATCATAATTATTGAAGTTGATTTGAATCAATTACATGTGCTCAGAACTACTAGCTACATAGTATTTATAAGTTTTTATTGATTAATAGTTAATCAAGTAATTACATAAATGCTATTGGTTGAGATACAACGTTTTATCTCAAGTGAATTTTAATTGATAGAGATCAATTATTCTTATGGACATTTAATACTATTATTTAGGGTATTATTTTATTTAATTGTTAAATCGAATAATCCCTAAAAGCAGTTGGTCCTTATGGAAATTTTTGAATTCATTTATTATTGATTTTGAATTTAATTTTGGAATCAATATAAGGTGATATTAAAAATTAGCAATTCGCTTATTTTTATTTTGGTCTTTTAATAGTTATTAGATCAAAATAAAATGGAAGGGATTAGATCCCTATACTAGCCAAATTTAATATGGTGTTTTCTATTTGTTTATCAATTCTTAGAGAAATTGTTTCTCTTAAAGATTTCCCAAGCATTAAAGGAAAATAGTTTTCTTTTAATAATGATCTAAAAGCCCTAAGATCTCTTTCTTAACATGCTTTCTTTTTTTGCTCTAGGGTTTTTCTATTAAATGTTAATAGAGGTCTTAATCATATGGGAAAGAGTTTCACTAAGGTTAGCAAAACCCTTGTTGAGGTTATGGACTTTCTAAGTAATTTGTCATGCCATGTTATTATTCATAGTTGATGAATAGTTAATATATATATTCTTGTTGAATGGTGGATGAGTTCCTTGATCATGCCCTCTTCTCCCTCTATTCTCTTCTCTTTCTTCTTATGGGTTGTACTCCCCTTGAGCATCCTATTTTGGGTGGTTTCTTAAGGTTTCTTATTTTGAATATGATGTAATCTTAGTATTAGGAGTTGCTGATTTTTCTTTGGAGAAATCGTATTGAAGATCGAAGATGATGGTGATCGCATAGAGAATAAATCTTGGAGGACGTTCTGCAAGAGTAGTTATAGGATTTCTAAGATAGCATGATCATGTGTACCCATTCTGTGGCTATATTATATTTCATGTGATGATTTGTTATAGTTTTTAGTTGCTTAGAAAATTTCATAAGCCTTGTGATAATATGATTATCGTTTTTGTGCAAAATTTGGATAATTAGATCAAACCCCACAATATGTGTTTTGTTGAAACATAAAAAGTTTGTGTTTAAACAAAACACATTATTATAGCCCTTTTGGACGTGATTCATGTAGTCCATGTTGAAATTTTTATGTGGAATATGTTACTTGCATAATTATGAGATAATTGTGCCTTAATTGGCATCGATGTAAGCTAACAATATTCACGATTATGGAAAGTGCTTGAGTGACACTTATAGACCCTAGTAGAGGTCTTAGAGAGTTGTTTAAAGACTCCTATAATTTTCTTTAGACTTAGGGTTGGTGAATCCTAATGTGCTAAAAATAATTTGTAGAGAATTAAAGGGTAATATAGTCCATTTTGACTTATGAGCTTTAGTGATGCACATGGACACTTATAATTGTTATTTTGTACTCATGATGCTTGTTATGACCAATGGTCTATCATATGGATGAATGAACCATTTAAAGCCCACTCATGTTAAAAATGACCTTTGTACACTTGAATTAGATCCATTAAGATTTCTGGGGCTAGTGGGAGTTCATTGGAATTAGTGTAGCACCCCAAACTTTTCGTATCTAATGAACAATGTTCTCGTAGCCAATTGGCCTTCCACATAGTATAATTAAAACAGAAAGAAGAATTTGAATATTTTAAACTGCCGGAAATGTTCCTCTTCGAAAGACGAATCCAATGCAAGTTGAATCATCAAAATCCGACTAACGAGTCAAATGATATGGCCAAAAGACCAAAGTGGAAAAAAATGAGGAAAATCAGTATAATAGGCAAAACACAGACCAACCGGTTGACCGCTCCAACCACCGGTCGACCCGTAGCCTACCGATCGACCGCTCTCACTACCGGTCGACTGCTCTCGCACTAAATGTTGTATGAGGAATTTTTCCAGAGAGGAGATTTTGACCGGTCGACTGCTCCTCACCACCGGTTGACCGCTCCTATGAACGATTGATCACTCCTTGAAGCACTTTGCCTATTTGGTCTGTTGTGGCTGAAATTTTAAGGGTAGGATGGTCATTTGACCACCAATTTTTCTATATAAAGCCCAACTCGTGGGTGAGGGTTTCATAAACCCTCAAAGCTCATATTTGGGGATTTTGAGAGATTGGAGAAGGAAGAGAAGGGAAAGCTAGGGTCTGGGCCAAAGTTTGGTGTGTGATCAAAGGATAGCTTGGATCTCATCTTTTCTCAAGTTCCCTCAAGTTCTCCTCCAATTTTAAAGATTAGTACACCCTACTAACTACTTTAGTAATAACCTAGGATTTCTTAAGTGTATGTGTATTGAATCTCCCCCATTTCTTTTTTATGTGGAAATATGCTATATTCCCTAAAATATAAACAAGATGATGTGAATGGTGGATGGTATGGATGGATGAGGGTTTGAGGCATTTGGATGCCGTGTGGATGTGGTGTAATGTGTGTGATAGAGAAATGGTGAAAGGGTATCCTACAAATAATGAATACACCATGAGGTTTTGATGGAATGCATGCACAAAAAAGAGGAAATTAAACTACTATGAAATGTTGCATGCCATGTGTTTGATTTAATGCCCAAATGAGATGTTCCCCAATCAATGAAGAATATGAAAGCATGAATGTATTTAGTTTCCTTCAAATCCATAACCTTGATCAAATGACATATAGATTATCTAAATCCTCACATGCTTATCCTATGAATTGAAATGCTATACTCTATCCTTCATGTCATATTATCATCATGAGTACTACAAGTGCTACACACACCCATGGATACATACATGAACCAATGTTTTTCAAGTACAAGTATTTGAATGAAACAAACAAGAACAAGAATGTGATTCACGATACAATGGATAAAGCAGGACATATAGCCGGTCAGGGGTAGGGCATATCCCTAGGATATGTCATACCTGGCTCACAAGGAAAAAAAGCACGAATGTCAATAGTAGGGCATATCCCTAGGATATGTAATACCTAGCTCACAAGGAAAATAAGGCTGAATGTCAAGGGTAGGACATATCGCAAGATATGTCATACCTGGCTCACAAAAAAATGAGACAAGTTGGTTGGTGTACCTTTTCATATATATATATATATTTTGCTTAAGAGAATTTATATTCCCGGCTCACAAGTCACCTCAAGGGCAGTAACCTCTGGCTCAGAAGTGTACAAGCAAGTCAAATCAAGAACATGACAAGAAAAAGCAAGACAACTGATTACAAACAAGACAAGATAAGCATGTGTGATTCTCACGAACAAGACCAAGACAAGAACAAGTTTAAAACATGACAAGTAAGTTTTGAAAGAAACCCAAAAGGCCATTTTCAAGAATGAAACATCATTTTTAAAGTACGAGTTTTACCGGAGTTTTCACATTCATTGAAGCATGTTAGAATTATTACCTTGCTTTACTTGCAATGCTATTTGTCTTATGTTGCTAGTATCACTTTAAACCTATATTGTGTGTTATGTTCCTTGTTGTTGTGTTTTGTTATTGCTATTGTTAGCTAGTAGCTTGTACTCGCTGAGTATTCCATACTCAGCCGTACCTTTATGTCGGCAGGTATCGAGGAAGCCATCAACCCCGAGTCTTGGGTTGAGGAAGAGTATGTTGAGGAGAGAGAGCCTCCTATCCAGATGCAGTCGCAGGAGGATAGGGAGCGCGATGTCTGGCCATACCTAGATTACTGTTGATAAGAGGGACAATGAGACTTGGCTTATTTTGTATTTTGATAGGTGGGGATGTCCACCTCTACCTTGATATGTTTTGTATATATAATCACTTAGAATACAGACCACCTTATATGGAAAGGAAAAATTTGGTTTACGCTTCCGCACTCATGTTATAGCTTTCGCACTTTGATTCTTATTGCTATTACATTATGTTAGCCTTGTTCATTACAGGATGGTTTGGCAGGTATGAATAGTCACCTCTAAAGTATCCCTTAACTCCTAGGGGGTATTTTGGGGCGTGACAAAAGTGGTATCAGAACTCTAGGCATTAGAGTCCTTAAGGTCACTTTGTACTCGATATCATGATTGAACAAGGCATTAGGTATTATGAAAGAGTGGTATTTCATGTATAGACTGACATGTTAGTCTTAGTCAAAATTGGTTGAGGTTCAACCAAACTTAGAGTCCTATGCTAGGAACATGGATTGTATGTTATGACATCATTATGTAAACCATGTGTGCATTGTTCTATGTTTAGCGAATATGTATTGAGTAAATTGTGAAATTGTTACTAAATGCGTATCCAAGTTAGACTCATGTTGTACTGTCGTCCTCAGGAGTAATCATGAGGCATGGTGCACGGGGTCGTAGATACAATACGAGAGGTAATGAAGGTGATGCTCCATCGGGTGATGAACAACCCGATTTCACCTAAGCTTTTGCTTCAATAGCCGAGCACAAGCTGGAATAGAGGCTTTTTAGAGGATGAGGCCTCCAACATTTTGTGGGAGTATTGACCCGCTAGTTGCCGAAGGATGGATCCCGTAACTTGAAAAGATCGTCTCTGTGTTGGTGCCTACTAAAGCGGAAAGGGTCACTTGGGCCGCCTTTATGCTTAAAGGTGAGGCCGATCATTGGTGGAGGTCCGCACTTAGGACCTGAGATTTGACCCAATAGGGTCAAGTGTGGACATAGGGAGAATTCTTGGATGTATTCTACAAGAAATACTTTCTGGTCAGGATAAAAGAAAAGAAGCAAGTTGAATTCATTACCTTGGAGCAAGGTAACTTATCAGTAGCCATTTATGAGGCTAAGTTTTCGGAGCTATCAAGATTTTCTCCACACATGATAGTAACAGAGGCTATGAAAGCCTAGAAGTTTGAAAGGGGGTTGAAGGCCTACCTCAAAGACCGAGTTTCGATGTTCCGGCACGAGACATATGTTGAGGTAGTGGACAAGATGCTATTAGCGGAGGCTAATTCTGAAGAGTTCTTCAAGAGAAGAGGAATGGAGAAAGGACAATCAAGTAGTTCAGGGGAGAAAAGAGCAAGGACTAGCTCTTATCAGTCTGTAGGGCCAGCTCAGTCATGGAGGATGTATTCTGCACCTCAGTCTCTTTGCCCTTTTGCTTCACCAGCTTTTCGCCCGGCTCTCACCCAGGTTCCTCGCCCCGTAGTGACTCAGGCTACAGGTTATGCTCCTCCCACCTATTCACATGATGTCTGCACCCTGTGTGGAAGGAGGCATCCAGCAGGGGAATGCCAGAAGCCACCAGAAGTTGTTTCCATTGTGGCGACTGAGGCCACATTATTAGAGATTTCCCCCGACGTCATCTACCAGCTTAGTCTTAGGGGAGTAGGCCCCCTGTTAGCCAGACATCTCAGTAGAGCTCTTCTCAGGCTTCGAGGGCCTCACCGTCTACACGGCCACCTCGTTAAGCAACTCAAAGAAGAGTCTTTGCTTTATCGGAACGGGATGCACGTGCATCGGATGATGTCGCACAAGGTACGTGAAAATGTTAAAGTTTTCTGTCGAAAATGCTTACTATGATGTGATGTTGTTAGTATCAAATAGGTTATCCATGTATGATGTATGTTCTTATTTGAAATCTATTGATATTATTTATTTATTCACACAGGCGTTTTATTAGTGAACGAATGCCTAGCCCAAGTATTGATCGACACAAGATCCACTCACTCTTTTGTCGCACCCAGTTTTGCAAGAGGTTTTTCAGATGAACCTAGTCTGTTGGAGCAGGAGTTAATGTCACGCCCCAAAATACCCCCTAGGGGTTTAGGGATACTTTAGGTGGACTAAACAAACCTGCCAAACCATCCTGTAATGAACAAGATAAATGAGGTACTAAACAATGATAATCAGAGCGCGGAAGCTAAACATAATTTGCGGAAGCGAAAACTAAAATTTTCTTTTCTTTATAATGATCCAAAATGTAGTATTCCAAGTTAACATAAATACAAAACACGTCTCAGTCTAAGGTGGACAGGCCCACCTAACAAAATACAAAAGACAAAATACAACTCTGTCTCGCTCAATAGCCATCCCCGTGGGGCCAGTGGTCTAAGTCTCTCGCCTCCGCCTGAGGCTCGACTACTAGATCCTCATAAGGTTCCTCCTCGCCATAGTCCTCCTCTATCCAAGGACCCGGATCACAAATGTCGAGAGGGACTCGGGTACCTGCCGACATGAAAGTACGGCTGAGCATGGAATACTCAGCGAGTACAAGCCCCTAACTAACAATGGTAATAACGAACAACATCATATACAAGTAATGGGAGGAGTATAGTTCATAATCATTTCTAGCAACCTCATACATAAACATTTTATCAAGTCATAATTATTATGCAACTAAAACATGTCTATGCATCATACAATTCCTCTTTGAGTTGTCCTTTTAATATTTCTTATGAGCCAGAGGTTAGCACCCGCATATCCCTGGGCTACCAACCTCCTTGACAGTACAATACCTTTCTTATGAGCCAGGGGTTAGCACCCGCACATCCCTGGGCTACCAACCCCCTTGACAGTACAATACCTTTCTTATGAGCCAGGGGTTAGCACCCGCATGATCCCTGGGCTACCAACCCCCTTGACAGTACAATACACTTCTTATGAGCCAGAGGCTAGCACCCGCATATCCCTGGGCTACCAGCCTCCTTGACAGTACGATACCTTACTTATGAGCCAGAGGTTAGCACCCGCATAATCCTGGGCTACCAACCTCCTTGACAATGCAACATTTCCGAGTCCTTTCTTATGAGCCAGGGGTTAGTACCCGCATGATCCCTGGGCTACCAACCCCCTTGACAATGCAATACGTTTCTTATGAGCCAGAGGTTAGCACCCGCATAATCCTGGGCTACCAACCTCCTTGACAATACCATTTCCTTTCTTATGAGCCAGAGGTTAGCACCCTTAACCGGGGCTACCAACCTCCTTGACAATATCCTCCATCTACATATGTGCTCGTGCATAGCAATCGTGAAATTATGATGACATATAGTATTTTAACAATTCCTAACTCACATGAGAATTTAAGAAGCAAAATAAACACATGCATACAACTTACCAAATGGGGAACATTTATGTGACTCATGCTTTCAAATCTTAGTTTATACATGCATTCTATCAACATGTGGTATTCAACCTTTTTACCTTTAGTTATTTCATATTTTCTCATTCGAACATTTCATCAAACACTTGGGGTGTGTTCATTATGCGTAATATGCCCTTCCACCATTTTTCCTATCATTCAACACATCACCACATGGCATCCAATCGCCTCCACTCCTCATCCATTCATACATTCCACCATTTGTTTGTATTATCTTGTTTATGTTTTAGGGATTTAGCATATACCAACACAAGGGAGCAATGGGGAAGATCCAACACATATAAATCCTAGGTTATTACCAAAGTAACTAGGAAGAGTGTACTAACCTTGAAAAGGGAAAGAAAATCCTTGAGAATGATGTAGAAACGCTGCCCTAGCTTGGAAGAGGCACTCCACACGAGCTTGAGGTTGGATTTGGAGAATCCAACCTTGAACTTGAAGCAAATCCAAGTTTGAGGACGACCTAGGAAGGTCCACCCCTTTGATTTCTTCCTCAATGGAAACCCTAGGTCAAAACCCTCTCCTTCTCACTCTCTATCTCTCAAAATGTCTAAGGGTTGTGAATGAGGGCTCAAAGGGTCGAGCAAACCCTTATGGGTAAGGGTTTAACGCCCAAAAGACGAAAACGCCCTTACTGAAATTTCTGCAAAAACGCGAAGACCGAGCGATCGGTGGTTACAACCGATCGATCGGTTGCCTACCGAGCGATCGGTGTTATTGACCGATCGATCGGTCAAAAACATGCTCTCTGGAAATTTTCCCCATACAAAATTTCTGACCGTGCGATAGCTACCGATCGATCGGTTATGGACCGATCGATCGCTGACTAGACCGAGCGATCGATTCTCTGTATGTCTGGACTGTTTTGACCATATCTTTTGACTCGCTCATCGGATTTCGACGATTCAACTTGCGTTGGATCCGTCTTTCGAAAACGAACATTTCTGACATTTCGGAATTTCTGATTTCTCCCTTATTTATTAATTAGACTACAAAAACGGCCAATTAGCTATGAAGGTGCTATTCATTAAGGATGAAAAAGTTCGGGGTGCTACAGTTAACCATTTCGGCTCTGCTTGGTAAGTCAGTTGACACGGATCGGATATATAAGGATTGTGTAGCACAAGTGGGGCAGAATGAATTGTTGGCCGACCTCACAATCCTAGATTTCTAAGATTTGGACTTTGATGTCATCCTAGGGATGGATTGGTTGTCAAACCACCACAGCCATGTTGTATACTTTGAGAAGATGGTAAACTTCAGGCTGGAAGAGGTTAAGCCATTTCACTTCTGAGGATTGAGAGAAAGGGATATTGCTCGCCTCGCAGCTTTGAGCTTAGCAAATCCAGAGGCACCGAACTCCATTCCGGTTGTGAGTGAGTTTTTGGATATGTTTCTAGAGGAACTTCCCGGATTGCCTCTGATAGAGAGATCGAGTTCGCTATAGAGCTTACTCCGAGCACAGCTCCAATTTCAAGAGCTCCATATAGAATGGCTTCAATTTCAAGGAGTTGAAGGTACAGTTAGAAGAACTGAAACGCCTGGGTTTCATTAGACCGAGTGTCTCACCGTGGGGTGCCCCAGTGCTATTTGTGAAGAAGAAGGATGGTTCAATGCGTATGTGCATTGATTACAGACAGTTGAATAAGGTCACAATTAAGAATCATTATCCTTTGCCACAGATAGACGATTTGTTCAACCAATTGAAGGGAGTGAGATTCTTTTCCAAGATTGATCTTAAGTCGGGGTATCATCCGTTAAAGGTCAAGGCAAAAGATATTCAGAAGATGGCTTTCAGGACTCGGTATGGGCACTACGAGTTCCTTGTTATGCCTTTTGGTTTTACGAATGCACCGGCATTGTTCATGGATTTGATGAACCGGGTGTTCAGACCTTATCTCGAAAAATGTGTCGTGGTGTTTGTAGACAACATATTAGTATATTCCCAGACATGGGAAGATCATGATTGAGACCTTCGCCTTACTCTAGAGACGCTTAGAGAGCACAGGTTATATGCCACTCAAAGTGCGAATTCTGGTTGGAGGAGGTGGCTTTCCTAGGTCATGTGGTGTCCATAGAAGGCATTTAAGTAGACCCAGCCAAGGTAGAGGCAATATTGAATTGGGAAAGACCCAGAAGCGTCATAAAGATTCGGAGTTTCCTCTGGTTGGGCAGTTACTACTTGAGATTTGTGGAGGGATTCTCCAGTTTGGCTGCACCTCTCACTTACTTGACGAGGAAAAATGCCAAGTTCAGTTGGAGTGACAGATGTGAAGTTAGCTTCCAGGAGTTGAAGAAGCGGCTCATTACGGCTCCCGTTCTTATAGTACCTTCCGGGAGTGGTGGTTTTGTCGTTTACAGTGATGCCTCCCACATAGGATTGGGATGTGTACTCATGTAGCACGGCAAGGTCATTGCCTACGCCTCAAGGCAATCGAAAGAGCATGAGAAGAATTATCCCACTCACGACTTAGAACTCGTCGCGGTTGTCTTTGCTTTGAAGATTTGACGACATTCTCTCTACGGGGAACAGTTTGAGGTGTTCATAGATCACAAGAGTTTGAAGTATCTATTTTCCTAGAAGGAGCTGAATCTGAGGTAAAGAAGATGGGTAGAGTTTTTGAAAGACTATGAGTGCTCCATTCAATACCATTCGGGCAAAGCGAATGTTGTAGCTGATGCTCTTAGCCGGAAGCCTACTGGACTTTTGGCTCACATGATGCTAAAGGAGTGGAGGTTGTTGGAGGATGTTTCCAACCTCGACTTTAGCTTTGGTCATCCTAATCATGGGCTATTGATGCCAAATATCACGGTGAAGCTGTGCATCATAGACGGGATCCGATAGTTGCAAGTAGCAGATGCCGAGTTAATTGCTCTCCGTGACAAGGCGGTTAGCAAAGGTGGTGTTGAGTTCACCATGAACGGTGATGGGGTAATCACGTTCATGGGTAGACTTTGTGTCCCGGCCGATGTAGAGCTTAGAAAGGAAATTTTGGATGAAGCCCACCAGTCTAAGTATACTGTTCACCCGGAGGGTACCAAAATGTATAGAAACTTGAAGGGGCACTTTTGGTGGCGGAACATAAAGAGAGAATTGGCTAAGTATGTGTCCCGATGCTTGGTGTGTCAGCAAGTCAAGGTTGAGCACATGAGGCCGGCTGGAATTTTACAATCCCTCCCTATTTTCGAGTGGAAATGGGAACACATCTCCATGGATTTTATTGTGGGGTTGCCAAAGACGGTTAGAAACACCGATGCCATATGGGTTGTAGTTGACAGACTCACAAAGTCTATCCATTTCTTGCCATACCGGACTACCTTCAATTCAAATCAGTTAATTGCACTGTACACCAAAGAAATAGTTTGGTTGCACGGGGTGCCAGTGAGCATAGTGTCGGATCAGGATCCTACATTTACCTCCAGGTTATGGAAAAGTTTTCAAAGTGTCATGGGTTGCCGACTAGACTTTAGCACGGCTTTCCATCCACAGACCGATGGGCAAACCATAAGAGTGAATCAAGAGATAGAGGACATGCTCTGAGCTTGTATGCTAGATTTTAAAGGTAGTTGGGAAGATCACCTACCTTTGGTGGAATTCACCTACAATAATAGTTATCAAGTGAGCATCCAAATGGTGCCTTTTGAGGCATTGTACGGGAGAAGTTGTAGATCCCCTTTGTATTGGGATGAAGTTAGGGAAAGAAAAGTGTTGGGCCCAGAGTTGATTAAGCAGACTGTAGACAGGGTCAAACTTATCCAGGAAAGGTTAAAGACCGTACAGGATTGACAGAAGAGTTATGCCGACAACCAAAGGAGAGATCTTGAATTTCGGGTTGGTGACTTGTTTTTTTCAAGATTTCACCGACCAAGGGTGTTATGAGATTTGGAAAATGAGGCAAGCTCAGCCCGAGGTACGTGGATCCGTTCAAGATATCACTAGATTCGGTGAGGTAGCTTACCGTGTTGCCTTTCCCACTCATATGACAACGGTCCATAATGTATTACATGCCTCTATGCTCCGGAAATATATCCAGGATCCATCCCATGTCATCGAGCTTGATCCGGTGGAAATCAGGGAGGACCTCACACTTGTGGAGAAACCAGTTCAGATTTTGGATCAGAAAGATCAAGTGCTTCGCAACAAGACTATCCCGTTGGTTTTCATACAAAATTTTGTTGTTGTTCTGAACATGTATGTATCATCCAAATTTCAAGGACGAAATTTTTGTAAGAGGGGAGAATGTAGCACCCCGAAACTTTTCATATCTAATGAACAGAGTTCTCATAGCCAATTGGCCTTCCACGTAGTATAATTAATAAATAAAGAAGAATTTAAAGATTCTAAAATGCCGGAATTGTTCCTCTTCGAAAGATGAATCTAATGCAAGTTGAATCGTCAAAATCCGACTAACGAGTCAAAAGATATGGCCAAAAGACCAAAGTGGAAAAAATGAGAAAAATCAGCAAAATGGGCAAAACACAAACCAACCGGTCGACTGCTCCAACCACCGGTTGACCCGTAGCCTACCGGTCGACCGCTCTCACCATCGGTCAACCACTCTCGCACTAAATGTTGTATGGGGAATTTTTCTAGAGAGGAGATTTTGACTGGTCGACAGCTCCTCACCACGTATCGACCGCTCCTATGACCGGTCGACCGCTCCTCGAAGCACTTTGCCTATTTGGTCTGTTTTGGCAGAAATTTTAAAGGTAGGATGATCATTTGACCACCCATTTTTCTATATAAAGCCCAACTCGTGGGTGAGGGTTTCATAAACCCTCAAAGCTCATATTTGGAGATTTTGGGAGATTGGAGAAGGAAGAGAAGGGAAAGCTAGGGTTTGGGCCAAAGTTTGGTGTGTTATCAAAGGAAAGCTTGGATCTCATCTTTTCTCAAGTTCCCTTAAGTTCTCCTCCAATTATAAAGGTTAGTACACCCTACTAACTACCTTAGTAATAACCTAGGATTTCTTAAGTGTATGTGTATTTAATCTCCCCTATTTCTCTTTTATGTGGAAATATGCTATATTCCCTAAAATACAAATAAAATAATGTGAATGGTGGAAGGTATGGATGGATTAGGGGTTTGAGGCGTTTGGATGCCGTGTGGATGTGCTGTAATGTGTGTGATGGAAAAATGGTGGAAGGGTATCCTACAAATAATGAATACACCTTGAGGTTTTGATGGAATGCATGCACAAAAAAGAGGAAATTAAACTACTATGAAATGTTGCATGCCATGTGTTTGACTTAATGCCCAAATGAGAAGTTCCCCAATCAATGAAGAATATGAAAGCATGAATGTATGTAGTTTCCTTCAAATCCATAACCTTGATCAAATGTCATATAGATTATCTAAATCCCCACATGTTTATCCTATGAATTGCAATGCTATACTCTATCCTTCATTTCATATTGTCATCATGATTACTACAAGTGCTGCATACACCCACGCATGCATGCATGAACCGAAGTTTTTCAAGTACAAGTATTTGAATGAAATAGACAAGAACAAGAATGTGATTCACGATACAATTGATAAAGCCGAACATTGGGCCGGTCAGGGGTAGGGCATATCCCTAGAATATGTCATACCTGGCTCACAAGGAAAACAAGCGCGAATGTCAAGGGTAGGGCATATCCCTAGGATATGTCATACCTGGCTCACAAGGAAAACAAGCACGAACGTCAAGGGTAGGGCATATCCCTAGGATATGTCATACCTGACTCACAAGGAAAATAAGCCTGAATGTCAAGGGTAAGGCATATCGTAAGATATGTCATACTTGGCTCATAAGAAAACATGACAAGGAGGTTGGTGTACCTTTTCATATATATATATATATTTTGCTCAAGGGAATTCACATTCCCGGCTCACAAGTCGCCTCAAGGGCACTAACCTCTGGCTCTCAAGTATACAAGCAAGTCAAGTCAAGAACATAACAAGAACAACCAAGACAAGTGATTCCAAACAAGACAAGACAAGCATGTGTGATTCTTATGAAAAAGACCAAGACAAGAACAAGTTTTAAACATGACAAGTAAGTTTGGAAAGAAACACGACAGACCATTTTTAAGAATGAAACATCATTTTTAAAGTACAAGTTTTACCGGAGTTTTTGCATTCTTTCAAGCATGTCAGGATTATTACCTTGCTTTACTTGCAATGCTATTTGTCTTATGTTGCTAGTATCGTTATAAACCTATATTGTGTGTTGTGTACCTTGTTGTTGTGTTTTGTTATTGCTATTGTTAGCTAGTAGCTTGTACTTGCTGAGTATTTCATAATCAATCGTACCTTTATGTCAGCAGGTACTGAGGAAGCCCTCAGTCCTGAGCCTTGGATTTAGGAAGAGTATGTTGAGGAGAGAGAGCCTCCTATCCCAATGCAGTTGCAGGATGATAGGGACTGCGATGTCTAGCCATACCTAGATTACTGTTGATAGGAGGGACAGTGAGACTTGGCTTTTTTTGTATTTTGATAGGTGGGCATGTCCACCTCTACCTTGATATGTTTTGTATATATAATTACTTAGAATACAGACCACCTTATATGGAAAGGAAAATTTTGGTTGACGCTTCCGCACTCATGTTATAGTGTAGCACCCCGGACTTTTTCATCCTTAATGAATAGCACATTCGTAGCTAATTGGCCGTTTTCGTAGTCTAATTAATAAATAAGGGAAAAATCAGAAATTCCGAAACGTCAAAAATGTTCGTTTTCGAAAGACGGATCCAACGCAAGTTGAATCGTCGAAATCCGACGAGCGAGTCAAAAGATATGGTCAAAACAGTCCAGACATACAGAGCACCTATCGCTCGGTCCAGTCAGCGATCGATCGGTCAACTACCGATCGCTCGATAGCTGTCGCACGGTTAACTTTTTTGTATGGGGAAAAATTCCAGAGAGTGTGTTTTTGACCGATCTCTCGGTCATAACACCGATCAACCGATAAGCCACCGATCGCTCGGTCCATACCACCGATCGATCGGTCATACGCAGTTTTTCTTCATTAAGGGTGTTTAAGACTTTAACCATCACCCTTTGCCTATAAAAGGGCTGGGTTCGTGCCTTAGGGTTTCACAAACCCTTTGTGCATTATTTTTGAGGGATTTGAAGAAGAGAAGGAGGAGAGGACTTGGTGATCGTTCAAGCTTGTGGAAGATCAAGTTCTTCCTTTCCATTTGGTGTTTTCCAACCAAGAACTCACTGTTCTAGCTTGTTCCAGCCATTGGGAGTCAAACTCATTGATTTCTCTAAGGTAGATACACTCTACTACAATCTTGCAATCCTACTAGTCACTAATTATGTTTCTTCTTATCTATGCCCTATCTATATGTATTGATTTTATGTATGAAAGGTGTGATTATATATACTTGGATGAAAATTACTATTATGATGCACTCTAAGTGTTTGATAAAATACCTCTAAGGGATTCTATGCTTAAATACGATGATTTCTCTTATTAAGTGCATATGCTCGCATGTCTCGCATAAACTGATGGTTTCCATGGATTTCTCAAAGTACAAACAAGGGTTTTTCACGAAAAGACGAATAATGAATGATTCTAAGTAACTCTATGATTTCTCTAAGATCGTTTCACAAGCTCTAAGGATCATACCATGCTCACAAGGAAACTCTATGATAATGCTCTAAGATCGTCTCACAAGCTCCACGGATCACAATGAAATGCTCTAAGATTTCTAAGGTTATGCTCTATGGAAATGCTCTAAGGTTATTGCTCTATGCTCTATGTCTCTACGGATCATAATGACTCTAAGTAACTCCATGAACTCACAAGAACTCATAAGGCTATGATTATCGATTGACTCACACGGTTACAGTTTTGGTTTCGAATATTATCTCACGTACGTTTTCACGGTTTCCATGCTTTAAGGACTTTACGGATTTCATTCTCCATGTCTTGTATGCTCCATGCCTAACCGCTTTATTGTTATTAGTTTGTATACACTGAGTATTCCATGCTCAGTCGATATTGTTATGATCGGCAGGTGCTCGGGTTCCATTCGATTTGTGTGGCGAAGAACCTTGGGTCGAGGAAGAGTACCGTGACCCGGAGCCTTCCATGGATCACTATCATGACGATGGTGCTTTAGATAGGAGTCGTGACTTCGATTTCTGTTGATCGACCGACTTAGAACTTGTGTCATTTTGTTTTGTGAGTGTGGGGTTTGTCCACTCCACTTTTGGGTTTCTCACACATGTATACTTGTTGGTTCTTACTTGAGCCAAGTTATAGGAGTATTCTTTTTGCTTCCGCTATGTTTAGTAAATTATTTTCCGCTGTGCATTGTATTTCGTTTCCGCTATGTATATTCAGGTACTCTGACAGGTTTCCACGTGTGCCTTATGTATCATACTGGAGGTATGATACGGCGGTCACGAGTCAAAGTATCCTTAACTCCTAGGGGGTATTTTGGGTCGCAACATATAGCTTCCGTACTCTGATTATTATTGTTATTACATTATGTTAGCCTTGTTCTTTACAGGATGGTTTGGCAGGTACGAATAGTCACCTCTAAAGTATCCCTTAACTCCTACGGGGTATTTTGGGGTACGATAATTAGTTTGATCTAATTAAACAAAATTTGATTTATTATCATATGATAATTTTGTATATTTTTTTATACATGTGATACAATGATAAATATTGTGAATGCTTTCGAAATATGCATTAGATATATAATTTGTTCATAATATTCTGTTTTCCCTCAAGAAAAATATTAAGTGAATTAAATGGGCTAATTTATCCTATGGGATAATGTTGCCCTAGGACCTTCCATTATCAATAAGACTAAGAATTAATTAGCCTAAGTCTTGTCTCTCTGGCAGGAATCAGACATTATTCAGTCTAAATTAAACTCCTAGTGCTTCATTTCTATAGTAGATAGGAATATGTATGACCTGGTAGGGAGTGTTAACTAGGATGAGGGCATATTCCTACTTGATGATATGACAATCGAGAATAATAGGTTTCACTTAAACAAGAAGCATGACGGTTGACACAGTGACAGTCATGTTGTCTTTGGAGGTCACAAGAAAATTGGGAATCACTGATTAACATAAGGAGTTATGCATGAGATGTTCAATGATGGATATATACTATCCACCTTGTGGTGCATGTATAATACTATCCTAGCATGGAAGATTATATATGTATTATAAGGCACCCAATGCTCATCAGAAATATGAAGTAGCATATTTCCTAATTTTATAGATTGAGGGGTCTATGAAATTTAAATAAATGATGAGAAATATCATCAAAGATTGAAAGCCCTGATCTAATAATATTATAATGTGTGAAATACTATAATGTATGTTTTATTGCCCTGCCATTCTATAACCACCTTACCAAGACTTTAATGAGAATCTCTTGACCAATTCAAAGTGTTTGGTATGGAAAATGAATCTCAAGTTTGTGCTTATTATAAAGAATTGCCGAAGTTCTCACTACTAATGTTAAATATCATGTGAGATGTTTACTGAATATAATAGGGTTGCTAGGCAGCTTACTATATAAAAGGACAAGTGGACACCAAGTTGACTAGGGAAACCCAGTCACAAAGAATATGATAGAGATCATTGGGTTCATAAATTCCAATTCTTTGTGCTAAGATAAATTGAGATAAATTTATGGGATTAGAGGATATGATCCTGAACAAACTCCCGTAGTCCTTTAATATGGTTATGTTGAACAAGTAGGAAATCAAATTGTCTGAAATCCCACATGTTGCATATGGCTAAGAACCTTTGAAGAGTTCAATGCTACTTGCAAAGATGTTCAAAAGAGTTGGATTTTCTAAATCTTGAGCATTTATGCAAAGGAAAGAAATTCAAGATTTTTCATTGGAAATATATTCTGGTAGTATGAACAAGGGCTCTTCTGAGAAGAAAGGAAAGTATAAGGATTGTGCTTCATAGTGAAGCAATTGGTCATTGGATATAGGACAAACCTTTAGAAGGATTGTCCAGCTTATATAATCATCAAGTCCAACTTAATTGTTGGAACCTCCAGCTCCTAATGTTTGGTATGATCTTACATAAGTTCAATAGTTGCATGTTTGTTAAGGAGAAGGATAAATCTGAGTAGATAAAACTTTGACTTGGGAATGGGACAAAAGTTGGATGATCGTAACCATATGAATCTTCCATTAAGAGGTAGCTAACTTTATTTCACCTTCTTTGAAAAGTTCAAAGAATTCTGCATTGAAATAAAGAAACAACTATGTAAGTCTTCCATGATTGAGAAGAGTACCTCATAATAGAAATTTCATAATTTACTCTCAACATATTGTCTCAGAATATTCCCATACCAAACCATAGCATGATGGTGTTGTTAAATTGAATTATATTGGATATGATTCAATGAAAGATGAGCATGGGATTCGCATTCGAGACATTTAGTCTCTATTCATGGATAATAAAAGATATTTGTAAACATGAATGCAAGTTTCCTAGTAGAGAAACTGAATTTAGAATTGTTCTAGAAGCGGAAGCCCTGTATACAGATAACTATGAGAATTGATTGAGATCAACTCTCTACTCTCACTATACCTAAAAGTACACTAGAACCCATAGGTCCCAAAATCTATAGTTGGATTAACTGTTATTTTGATGAAGTAATCAAACTGTTTGATTTTCATCTAAGAATGAAAGTATCATTTGTGTGCAAATTGGTTAGTGGGAGCATGATTACTTTCCCAGCTTTATGCAATGATAATATTCACTACAAAATTAAAGACCTTTAGCGGCGCTTCTAAAGTGCCGCTAAAGGTACATTAAGTGCCGTTATTGACGTTGTCGGGGATTCATTTAGTGGCACTTAATAAAAATGCCGCTATAAAGTCATCTAATGCGGCACTTCTGTAAATCCTTTAATGGCGTGTTTCAATAGACATTTCCGTCATTTTTCAGCCTCCCTATTGCGGCGTTTCTAAAGTGTCACGAATAGTTAATTCTATTACGGCGCTTTCAAAGTGCCGTTAATGCTCCAATATTTAGCGGCATTTGTCAAAGCGCCACTGGTGATGTCAGAATCAATAGCGGCAATTAATAAGCGCCGCCAATAGGTATGAATTAAAAAAAATATATTTATTTTTTGTACATTTTTTTTACCTGTATTGTTTGCACCTGCACCTGTCAACAATATAAAATAATTTAAACAATGTGGATACAATTTTCCACCTCTAATCCATCCAATCCATTTATAAAACAAAATATATCCACCAAATCCGATAACCTATACTCATAATGAAATAATAACAAATATATACCTGTCCAAAAAAACCAGTCAGCAATATAAAATAATTTAACAATGTTGATACAATTTTCTACCTGTAATCCATCCAATCCATATATAAAATAAAATCCATCAAATCAGAATAACCTGTGCCCATAATGAAATAATAACAAATATATACATGCCCAAAAAAAAGTGTCGGGTAGTAACAAAAAAAAATCATAAGTCTGCCTAGCTATCTCCCTCCGGTTGGCTCCCTCCGACTGCTCTAAAACCCGACATGTGTGTGCTGCCGGCTCCCTCCTGAAAAGATAATAAAATACAATTGATTATTAGAATATCGAAATGATAAAATTTATGAATTCATAATTAATTATAATCTGCAAAAAAACAATGTCATCTGAGATTTTTTTATACATAGAGAGTTTAAATAGATAAAAGTCTATTATCTATTTGATGGTGAAGATATTTCACTCCAAAAAAACATGTAGTTTCAGATTTTCAGTTTGATAAACTGTCATTTCTAAATGCATTGGCAGACTAACATCGTAGAATTGGTATCCCATTTTTTTTCCAAGCTTTGGCAACTTGGCAGTTGAGATGATAAAACATTTGTTTTCATTTTTAGTATAAGATCTTAGAACATGGGTTTAAATAGTAAAGGAACAAGCTGAGAGGAAAGATGAAAATAACATGTGGCGACTTTTTGCACGAAGTGTGTTCTACTAAATATGCACACCAAAAATCATATTACCTACTGCTTTATGCACCCTAAGAGTGCAAAACGCAATTTGCAGCCTTGAACTGCTTATTGGGACAAAGGCCCAAAGTTGTGGCTTGGATAAAATTTTAGTCATTCTTAAGACTAAGTCATTGCCTAGACATTGAGAAATTAAAACCATTTTATCAATCAAGAAACACACACACACAAAAAAGAACAGAACAATGTATGAATTCAGTCCACTGAACAGAGTAATACATATGCACAAATGATCTATTTAAATATGTATATTATATATAGGTAGCCGAAACTTGTAACAGAGGTATAAATGAATTGAAACAATTGACAAAAACATTGATTTTCTTGTTGATGTATGATTTTGATAAATAGATAGTGAAATATCAACCCAATATGAGATTTTTTAAGGCTTCCTGTGTGAGGTTGTGAGCCAGAGTGTTTGCTTCTCTATATATGAAGTTGAAGGTGAATTCCTCACACAGGTTCCTCATCCTACTGATGTCCTCTAGTATTGGATAGATCTCCACATGAGCTTGGCAGAGGTCATGGACAAAAAGTCAGTGAGTTTTTTTTTTTAGTTGGATTCAATTATTAGTTGCTGCCAACCTCAAGATATGGCTGTTTGGGCACAGCCAGGGTGTATTGATGGTGAATGAGAGGATTTTGTTACTGTTCATGATCTCCACGTGATCTTCTCAAGATATGGCTGTTTGGTCCTCAAGGTTACATGATTGGATCCTAAGAGTTAGTGTATCTTAACAACAGTTAAAAGTGTCAAGAGGGACAGGTGTTGACTTGTATGATGGAACATGGAAGCCAGTAGGATTTCGTCTTGCGAGGGCCAGAAGAGATCAATTCCCACTAATGTAATAAGAACGAGATTGGGCACAGCAAGATCATTTCTGTAAGAAGCAAGACCAGTTCCGTCAATTTCGAAAGAAAATGTTTACTTTCTAGTTTCTAAAAAACCAATCCAAGACCAAGGAAAGCGTGAAACTCGGAGAAACACGTCATCACTGCCACGGCATCATCGTTCCAACCGGAAGCCTTAGTTGCTCTGGGCTGACGTCCGCGTCACCCGCCAACTAAATCACACCTTCATGTGACCCCTAAACAGTAACGAAAACATAGGGCATATAATAAATCATTACATATGCCCAAGACATAGATATTGATTCATCATCTCAATCAGTTTTTTCCTCTGGCGACGTGTTTCTCCGATGAGATATGTAATTGGGGCATGTAATTGTTATAAATCAGCTGGTCGACGTGTTTCGGCATCGCATCCTCCGAGAAGTACTGCCCATCACAAATAAGCCTATCCAAGTAAGCCCTCCGTCGGTTCTTCACCATCACCGAACGCGATCTCACCTCTTCCGAAGTCGGACTGAGCAAGCTCCTGAGATGCTTTAGATGCCAACTGATTTCGTAATCGTCTTTCATTGCATCAAACTCTCCAAGCTCTTCGCCTGTTAGTTGCGATCCGTACCTCTCTAGATCCATTCATAGAAAAACAAAATGGTTTGCGAATCAGAAAATTTTTCTCGAGTTTTAGGGTTTTCAGAGAGATGAAGATAAGGTGTTTGTAAAAAGGTACCTAAGAAATTCTCCGATGAGAATTTCTACCTTGATCTATGTATATGCAACTGATTTTTTCAGTCAATGCACTACTTAAATTTCAAAGGCAAAATTCATCGATCTGGCTAGAACATCCAGCAACTTCGATGATGCCGCGATTCAGTTTCAGCATCAGGTCCTCAAGAACTCTGGCATTGGGGACGAGACCTACTTGCCAAGATCGGTGTTCCTTCCCAGACGGCACAAAGTAACCCTCAAGGATGGGCGAGAAGAGGCAGCTATGGTCATGTTTGGTGCTGTGGATGACCTCCTTGCCACCACTAGAGTGCAGCTCAGTGACATTAAGATCCTTATCGTGAACTGCAGCATTCTCAACACCACACCATCACTCTCGGCGATGGTTATAAATCATTACAAGCTTCGGCATGAAGGTGTGATTTGTCACTTATCACTGTTAATTTTAATTTTTGGAAACTAATCTTAGGACTTATATTTACTTTCAAGATGAACTTACTTATAGGAGTGTCATTGGTGCATATATGATGGCAGAAAAGCATCGTTAGAGTATCTTTATCTAGGCAACCGTTAATTAGGACCTCAAGACAAACTGTCCAACCGGACAATTCAAGAATCATATACAGACAAATACACTTTATCACAAATAAGACCGAAAAGTTGTTAAACTGCATTTAGCCCCACAAGAGAACTAAACGTCATAGTTTGCAACTAGACCGTCCAAATAGGTGATACAAGAAATGCACCTATCACACAATGATTCTTGAACGGGAGATCTAAGGTACAATGCATGCATGAGTATGAACGTAAGCCAATAAAAAATTTCAATCATCATAAATGCAAAGTTTAAACATCCCTAAGCAATCATAACATAGTAATTAAACACATTTAATTAGTAGTTTAAACAGTTAACATAGACCACGGGGTTCTACCATGCACTCTATAAAGTATAGTAGAGCGGGAACAGGATTGTTAACAAGTAAGAATTACTTAATGCAATTAAATCGAAAGAAAATTTAATATCAAAAGATCTAGCATGTCATTTCAGTTTATCTCTCAAGTTAATAATTGAGAATTACTCGACTCTCCTATTAATCATTTGAATACTAGTGTAAAAGAATTAAGGATTTAACTAAGAGCTTTAATTAGAGGACCCCAAGGTCCTCTTCCAAGTTGACCACATCAATCAAATTTCAACACATTGGGCAAGAAAAATAAAGTTTTTTAAAATTAATACTTTGACTGCCACATGTGATCAATATGCAAATGGGTTTTCAATTTGGAAGAAGACCCTGTGGTCCGTTTTCCATTTCCCTTTAATTTGATGTGATCAATGTGATGTCGAAATGAATACCAACCAAAGATTTTCAGAAAATCAAAGCCCCAACCCAAATGTCAAGGTTCCCAGATCAGAAAAATGGGATTCGACACACACAAAAGAGAAAAAGCTCAGATTAAGTCCTTCATCAAATAAAAATTTCTTTAAACTTCCAAATCAATCGAATTTTCAATACAACAAAGTAGGCACCAATATCAAGTAAAGTAAACTACGCACCTCTTTCAACTCACAATATTGGTGGCCTTTACTGAGACAAATTTTGAGTGTACTGAGGATTTTGGACTGGGAAACCAATCGTTGGAAAAATGAATGCAAACCTAAGAAATTCAAACCAAAAACAGAGTTCATGAATGTTACCTCTCTAAAAGGCCATATTGGGTGTCCAAAAAAAATCTAAGAGGCTCTAAAATCCTACCTTGATTTCTTTCTTTCTCCTTGGATTGGTGTTTAAATAAAGAACTAAGAGGTTTTTCATTGACCGAGACAAGTCATGCACCAATAAAAAAAATAAAATCTAAATATTAGTCTACAAACACCCACTCAAATAAAATCTGCAACCAAATTTTCCCTTACTCGAACAGTAAAAGGAATCAGAAAAATAGAGGTTAACTCAAAAAATTAAAAGCCACATGGGCCGAAAATATCCCACAAATTCTTTTTAATTAAAATTCCTATTTCCATTTCTGAGCTTTCTCCAGAATCCAACACTGGCTAGGGCTCTCGCACGAAGACTTTGGAACTAAAAACATTTGAAAACTCAAAACCACTGATTTGAAATCTCAACGAGCATTTTGTCAAAACTCAAAACCTCTTATCTGAGATTGATATAACAACATAACAATTCAGATATTGACTGAAAAATTAAAGATGATTTCCTACTATCTGATAATGAAATCAATAGAGTATTATACTATTAGCTCCAAAGAATTTGTGGGATATTTTATAAATTTAGAACTAGAGATCAGACAAATCCTTGAAGTCTCAATCAACTCGGTAAAATAAAAGCCCTTACTTAGCTTTTCCCCTTCTTAAAAAAATTTAAAATATCAATGTTTCCCCTTTTTTCCAAAATCCAATTTTAAAAAATCCAGCACTTAAAATTAGAAACCCAGATGCAGAAACCACTTCAAACCAAAGATCATAAAATAAAATCTCTATCATAAAATGAAATCTCTAGAAAACAATGAAGTGGATCAAAGAGATATGACCCCATTAGTCATAGTTAAAGGGGAAAATCAAAGAGATATGACCGCCATTAGTCATAGTAAAAGAGATTGAAGTGAATACTGATAGAGGGAAAATTGACAGAACTAGAGAAAAGACTTGGTCCACCAGAATGCCGCGTTAGGATTTATTGGGAAGTACCCTCTCTCTAGAATATCGGGGAGTACTAACCCCACTCTCCTATTGAAGACTCCCATTTTGAAATTCAAATGAAAAGATATTGAGTCGGTCCTTGTGGGCACCACTAAAAAAATCCTTGCATTTTTCACGAAAATTAGGCAGGCTATCCTTGTCCTTAACAATAAATTAAAAAAAAAATTCCTTTAGTCAACATATCTACGTGAAGGTTTTTTTTTTGTTTGGATGGTAACCACACATTACGTTGAAATATAGAACAGATGGGTGATACAGTTATGCGCATCACCGTATTATGTGATTAGCATTGCCATGCATGATACCTATTGGTTAGTAGCAGCATAGATTGATTGGAGAGTTGCATCATACTACAATATCCCCTTTCAAATACCCATTCAAAGATCCTCCTTTGGGCAAAGCTTAGACCAGATTTACTATAAGCATCTCTACCTCAATAATAATATATAAATGAGGATAGGAGTTCTAAATAGTTCTGAAGAGGACCCTTGAACTAACTCGATTAGTGTAGAGCCCTAGACTTTTTCATGCTTAATACATGACACTTTCGTTGTCATCTTGCCTTTTCAAGAGGTATGATTAATAAATGAGAAAGAATTTGGAAATTTCGAAATGTCAGAATTGTTCCTCTTCAAAGTACGAACACAACGCAAGTTGAATCGTCAAAATCGGACGAACGAGTCAAAAGATATGGCCAAAACAGTCTATACCTGTAGGAAATCGTAGCACAGACAACGTACTCTGATAACGTATACTGTGTACATCCGTTGCACAACTCACCACGGGCATATTGTGCAGCTCACCACGGGTACGTTGTACAACTCACCACGGGCACGTTGTACAGCTCACCACGGGTACGTTGTACAACTCACCACGGGCACGCTGTACATGAGACAACGTGACAACGGGTTCGTCACCCTTGACAACGGCACCACGAGTTGGCACTATTCACGGCACCACGAGTTGGCACTATTCACAGCACCACGAGTTGGCACTATTCACGGCACCACGAGTTGGCACTATTCACGGCACCACGAGTTGGCACTATTCACGGCACCACGAGTTGGCACTATTCACAGCACCACGAGTTGGCACTATTCACAGCACAATGTGTTCAACACTATTCACGGTCCTCGCGTCATTGCAGAAATCCCAGTAGGGGTATTACGGTCTTTTGGTCAGTTCACTCTTACCTTAAGAGTTTAACCCGAGCCTTTAGGGCTTCATTCGACACTTAGAGAGTTTGAGAGAATAGGAGAAAGGGGAGAAGGCGATTCCAACCTAGGGTTTCCATTTTGGAGAGAAATCAAAGGGTTTCGAAACCCTAGATCAACCTCCAGCCCATTTTTCTTCAAAATCAGGGCACAAACTCGTGAGGAGCATCTCCTCAAACTAGGGCAGCAGCTACACAGTCGTTTTGGAAAGGGGTTTCTTCCTCATTTCTTCAAAGTCGGTACTTTTTACTACCCTCCTAGTTATAGTTCCTCTTTCCCCTTCTTTTCTTTTGATTTTCTTTTCATTTACACATGTGCTATGAGATGGATGAATGATGAATGGATGAATGGTGAATGGTGAATGGTGAATGGTGAATGCAGATGTAAGGGGCGATTGGATGCCAGTGGTTGTGTGGTGATGATTGAAACGGGGAAGGGCATTGTTCCAATAATAAACATACATGTATGATTGAGTAAAACCATCTAGAAAAGCACGTGGTAGGGTAAATCCATAATGAACACACCATGTTTGATGAAATGCCAAGGTGAATACAGTGAGCTGTAAATTATGAAATGCATGCCTAATAAATTCTAAATATTGCTAGGGCCTATGATAGTGTGGTTCCTGTTTTCCCTAAATGCTATGAATATTGAATTGCTTAATCTTTGACGCTATATGTGTTGTGAAATTACCCAATGGTCATGTTTAAATTTAAATGCAAGTATGTATACGGTTCCCACGAGCACGGCATGCATGGCATGATTTATCGAGGTTTACAAGAACGTGGTTAGAGGTGGGACATATCCTACGATATGTTTTACCTCACTTTTCACAAGAAGACAAGAACCAACATTCCACGAGGGGTCTCCCCTCACTCACAAGTGCATATCATGAAGAAGGGCCTCCCTTCCCTCGCAAGTACATACATATCATAAAGAAGGGTCTCCCTTCCCTCGCAAGTGCATTGCATAATGAAGGGTCTCCCTTCCCTCTCAAGGCATCTCACAAGTGCATCTCACAAGTGCATCTCACAAGTTACATGATCACAAGCAAGCACGCATGACATGCATGGCATGACACGACATACAAGAATCAAGCAAGATAGACATGAAAAGTTTTCAAGTACGAAAAGATATTTCAAGTCAAGTCTGAGTGCACGATGTTTTAAGAGGATTTATCGGTTTTCTACGAATTACGAGCATGATTATAAACTGCTTTACTTCCTTTTATGACGTGAATTGTTTCCGTTTGACATATATTAATTACTCCTGATTTTGTATCGTTATTTTTATGCTATAATTGTTGGTTAGTATTTAGTACCCGCTGAGTATTCCATGCTCAGCCGTATTTCTTATGTCGGCAGGTTCTGAGGGAGCTGCTGCCCCATTTGATGTTTGTGCTCCTGGTCCATGGGTGGAAGAGGAGTACGTCGAGGAGCCTGTGGAGGAACCTCCAGTAGAGGGTTACCAATAGGTGGTTGTAGATTCTGAGTGGATTAGCTGTGGGTGAGATGAGAGTTTATGTCCATGTATTTTGGCGGGTCTGTCCGCACTTTCTTTGGGTTACTTTTGTATAAACTTGGATTTGCGTAAGTTTATACATAGAGGTTTGGTAGCCTTCCGCTGTGTTATGTTAGAGTATGTTTCCACTGTTTATATCCTCTATTGTATATGCTCTGTGGGTTTTGCAGGTTAGTTGTCAAGCAAGTCATGATTAGTCGTCCAAAGTTCACTCTAACTCATAGGGTGGGTTTTGGGTCGCGACAGAAGTGGTATCAGAGCTTAGGCTTTAGGTCTCTAGGGTCACTTAGAATCTTATACCACGGCTTGACAAGAGCATATGTCAGGAAACAAGTTAGGAAGAAAGTAAGTCGGAAGAGAGTCTTGATCCAAGTGTAAGACTAAACTTTAGTCTTAGTTTAAAATGGTTGCTTTAACCAAGTACGGGTCCTAGGTACGCTAGAACACTAGAGTATAAGTATAAAGTGATGAATACTCTGATGACTTGATGTGATGAGTATTAGTATTATACAACTAATATAAATTGAATTATTGTGAAATGGCATTGAATTAAACTGTAGTTTCAAGTTAGACTCATGTGGTGTTATTATTCTCAGGACTTTAGTCATGAGACGGAACACACGGGGTCGTGGACCGCATACCAGAGCTTCCTCTTCTTCACGGGATGAGGATGAACAGCCGGACCTATCTCAGGTCTTAGGCTCTATTGCTGAGACACTCGCCATACTGGCAGCTCGGCAAGCTATACCATCGTCGGCGGCACCTACTCCACCGCCCGCAGCTCCAGTACATCGTACCGCTGGAGTTGAGGCATTCAGGAGATTGAGGCCTCCACCCTTCCATGGGAGTGTGGACCCTCTTGCTGCGGAGGCGAGGATCCTCCAGATGGAGAAGATCTTTACGGTCCTCTCACCTATAGAGGAGGAGAGAGTAGCATGGGCAGCTTTCATGCTAGAAGGCGAAGCCCACCATTGGTGGTTGTCCACGCTGAGGACGAGAGATTTGACCATGCAGGGTCTACCTTGGACTTGGGAGGAGTTCAAGGATACTTTTTACAAGAAGTATTTTCCGATTGGAGCACGGGAAAAGAAAGAGAGAGAATTCATCAACCTTGAGCAAGATTTAATGTCGGTGGCACAATACGAGGCCAAGTTCTCAGAGTTGTCGAGATTTGCGACTCATATGGTTGCTACTGAGGCAATGAAGGCGAGAAGATTTGAGCAAGGGCTCAAGGATGTGATTATGGAGAAGGTTTCCATTTTCAGGCATGCCACCTACCCTGAGGTAGTAGACAAGGCCTTATTGGTCGAGGCCAATTCGGAGACAGTGTCCAAGAAGAGGGAGTTGGCGAGAGGCCAAGCTAGTAGTTCAACACCTCCAGAGAGGCGGACTCGTTATCAGTATGCGTGGCCAGCACCATCGATGAGGCCTTCTTATGCGCCTCCAGCTCCACGGCAGTAGGTGCCTCAGGCACCGAGACCTCAGGCTCTTCCAGCCCCACGGCCTGTTGCACCTCAGACGATGAGGTATGCTCCGCTTCCGGGCCCTCCGACTTATACACACGAGGTCTGCACTTCATGCGACCGAAGGCACCCGGCAAGGGATTGCCGAAGGGTATCGGGTGGATGTTTTCATTGTGGTCGCCAGGGCCATATGATCAGGGATTGCCCCAGTCGGTATTTACCAAGCCAGTCTCAGGGGATTAGTCCACCAGCACGCCCAGCAGGATCATACCAGGCGTCATCTCAGACTACCCGGTCTATGCCTCAGTCTCGCTAGGCAAACCAGGGGCAAGTTTTTGCCTTGACAGAGGGTGATGCACTTGCATCTGACGATGTAGTGCAAGGTACGCAGTTGTAGCTCATTTAATTATCCGTGAATTAAACTGTTAAGTATTAATTGATTGTGTACGTACTTGGCATGTTATATATCTATATATACCTACATGTATACACTGTTGATGCACGGATTAACTCCGCTAGTTAAAATTTCAGGAACCCTACTAGTCAATGAGTATTTGGCTCGAGTGTTGATTGATACCGGGTCTACTCATTCGTTCGTCTCGCCGAGTTTTGCAGAAGGCTTTTCTGTAGAACCAAGTCAGCTAGAACCGGAGTTAGCCATTTCGACTCCTCTTGGCAAAACAGTATTGGCAGATAAAGTGTATAGAAATAGCGTGGTCCAAGTTGGAAGCCACGAATTGGCGGTTGATCTCATCGTCCTTGGATTCCAAGACTTTGATGTTATATTGGGAATGGATTGGTTAGCAGCACATCATGGGCATGTAGCTTGCTTTAAGAAAATGGTACTCTTCAAGCCAGTAGAAGGAAAACCATTCCACTTTCACGGGTTGAAAAGCAGATCTATTGCTCGTTTTGCGGCATTGAGCTTAGCTAACCCCGAGGCAAAGGACTCATCGACTATTCCGGTTGTGAGTGAGTTCCTGGATGTATTTCCAGAGGAGTTGCCAGGATTGCCTCAAGACAGGGAGATTGAGTTTATGATCGAGCTTGCACCAGGCATAGCTCCTGTTTTCAGGGCTCCGTATAGAATGGCCCCTATTGAACTCAAAGAGTTAAAGACTCAGTTGGAAGAATTACAAAGCCTTGGCTTCATTCGACCAAGTGTCTCACCGTGGGGTGCCCCAGTGTTGTTTGTTAAGAAGAAAGATGGCTCGATGCGGATGTGTGTCGATTACCGGCAATTGAACAAAGTCACTATAAAGAATAGGTATCCATTGCCTAGGATTGACGACTTGTTCGATCAGTTGAAGGGAGCGAGATTTTTCTCGAAGATAGACCTTCGATCGGGTTATCACCAGTTGAAGATTAAGGCAGAAGATGTTCCCAAAACTGCTTTCAGGACTCGGTATGGACACTACGAGTTCTTGGTGATGCCTTTTGGACTCACGAACGCGCTGGCAGCCTTTATGGATTTGATGAACCGGGTGTTCCGGCCACACCTTGATAGGTGCGTGATTGTATTTTTGGATGACATCTTGGTCTATTCCCAGACACGGGAAGATCACACACGCGACCTATGCCTTGCTTTGGAAATGCTAAGAGAACACAAGCTATACGCCAAACTTAGCAAGTGTGAGTTTTGGTTGGAAGAGGTGGCATTCCTAGGCCACGTGGTTTCTGCAAAAGGTATCTCGGTGGATCAGAAGAAGATCGAAGCAGTTATGAGTTGGGCGAGGCCCAAGAGTGTTACTGAGATACGTAGTTTTCTTGGATTGGCAGGCTACTACAGGAGATTCGTAGAGGGTTTCTCTAGCCTTGCAGCACCACTCACTTACCTGACAAGGAAGAACGCCAAGTTTGTATGGAGTGATAAGTGCGAGATCAGTTTCACGGAACTGAAGAAGAGGCTTACTACAGCCCCTGTCCTTACTGTGCCATCTGGACCTTATGGGTATGAGGTGTATAGTGATGCCTCACACGTTGGACTTGGGTGTGTACTCCTGCAGCATAAGAAAGTCATTGCCTATGCATCAAGGCAATTGAAGGAGCATGAGAAGAATTATCCCACGCACGACTTGGAGCTTGCGGCGGTCGTGTTTGCACTTAAGATTTGGCGTCATTACCTTTATGGGGTGGAGTTCTATGTGTTCACTGATCACAAGAGTTTCAAGTATCTCTTTTTCCAAAAGGAGCTGAATCTAAGGCAACAGCGTTGGATGGAATTTCTGAAGGACTATGATTGTACCATTCAATACCACCCAGGCAAAGCAAATGTAGTGGCTGATGTTTTAAGTAGAAAACCTCAAGGGTTGTTAGCACACATGTTAGTTCAAGAATGGAAGCTACTAGAAGATTTGGCAAATCTGGACATCAGTGTGAATAACTCTGTCCGTGGTCCTATCTTGGCAAATGTTACGGTTCGGCCGTACATTATAGATTTGATCCAAGAATATCAAGCCATGGATGCTGAATTGTCGGCTTATCGGGATAAGGAAGTTGCTAAGGGTAGTGAGGACTTCTCTCTCCTTAGTCGGGGTGCTATCACGTTCAAAGGAAGGTTGTGTGTTCCGGCCAATTGAGGCACATCGTTCGAAGTACACAGTGCATCCAGGGGGTACAAAGATGTACCGGAACCTCAAGAGTCACTTTTGGTGGCGGAATATGAAGAGGGATGTTGCGGAATATGTAGCACGGTGCTTGGTGTGTCAACAAGTGAAAGCAGAACACATGCGACCCGCCGGTCTATTGCATTCCCTTCCTATTCCCGAGTGGAAATGGGAGAACATATCCATGGATTTCATAGTTGGCTTGCCAAAGACGGCAAGGGGCTCAGATGCGATATGGGTAGTAGTGGATCGTTTGACAAAGTCCGCTCATTTCTTACCCTACCGTACTACCTTCAAATCTAGTCAGTTGGCTGCACTATATATCAAGGAAGTAGTTAGACTACATGGGGTGCCAGTCAGTATTGTGTCAGATCGGGATCCAAGATTCACGTCAAGATTTTGGAAAAGTTTCCAAGAGGCTATGGGTTCCCAACTTGATTTCAGCACCGCCTTTCATCCACAAACGGATGGACAAACCGAGAGAGTGAACCAAGTCATTGAAGACATGCTTCGAGCTTGTATGTTGAATTTCAGAGGCAGTTGGGAAGAGCACTTGCCTTTGGTTGAATTCGCCTATAATAACAGCTATCAGGCAAGTATTCAAATGGCACCATTTGAGGCCTTGTATGGGCGAAGTTGTAGGTCTCCTCTCTATTGGGATGAGGTAGGAGAAAGGAAAGTGCTTGGTCCGAAGTTGATTGAGCAAACTGCAAACACAGTTAAGATCATTCGGGATCGATTGAAAGCCGCTCAAGATCGCCAGAAAAGTTATGCGGACACACGCCGTAGGGACTTGGAATTTCAAGTAGGGGATCAATTTTTTGTGAAAGTATCTCTTAGCAAAGGGATCATGAGATTTGGGAAGCGAGGCAAGGTCAGTACTCGGTATGTTGGGCCTTTTGAGATTATCACACGGGTTGGTGAAGTTGCTTATCGAGTAGCTCTTCCACCTCACATGGCTGCAGTTCATAACGTCTTCCATGTGTCCATGCTTCGGAAGTATCTTGCGGATCCTTCGCATGTCATAGACTTGGAACAGTTGGAGATTCGAGAGGACCTCACCTTGATTGAGATTTTAGATCGAAGGAATCAGGTGCTTCGCAACAAGAAAATCCCTTTGGTTCTTGTGCAATGGCAACACCATGCTCAGGAAGAAGCTACATGGGAGCGTGAAGCCGAAGTCAAAGCAAAGTACCCAGAATTACTTGATTGAGTTTCCGTGTGAAGTCTGTATATGACTTGTAATGATCTTTTTGATTTGTAATGCAGGTAGTGTCTGAATTTCGAGGACGAAATTTTTGTAAGGGGGGGAGGATGTAGAGCCCCAGACTTTTTCATGCTTAATACATGACACTTTCGTTGTCATCTTGCCTTTTTAAGAGGTATGATTAATAAATGAGGAAGAATTTGGAAATTTCGAAATGTCAGAATTGTTCCTCTTCGAAGTACGAACACAACGCAAGTTGAATCGTCAAGATCGGACGAACGAGTCAAAAGATGTGGCCAAAACAGTCTGTACCTGTAGGAAATCGTAGCACAGACAATGTACTCTGATAACGTATACTGTGTGCATCCGTTGTACAACTCACCACGGGCACATTGTGCAGCTCACCACGGGTACGTTGTACAACTCACCATGGGCACGTTGTACAGCTCACCACGGGTACGTTGTACAACTCACCACGGGCACGCTGTACATGAGACAACGTGACAACGGGTTCGTCACCCTTGACAACGGCATCACGAGTTGGCACTATTCACAGCACCACGAGTTGGCACTATTCACAGCACCACGAGTTGGCACTATTCACGACACCACGAGTTGGCATTATTCACAGCACCACGAGTTGGCACTATTCACGGCACCACGAGTTGGCACTATTCACGGCACCACGAGTTGGCACTATTCACGGCACCACGAGTTGGCACTATTCACGGCACCACGAGTTGGCACTATTCACAGCACCATGAGTTGGCACTGTTCACGGCACCACGAGTTGGCACTATTCACAGCACAATGTGTTCAGTACTATTCACGGTCCTCCCGTCATTGCAGAAATCCCAGTAGGGGTATTACGGTCTTTTGGTCAGTTCACTCTTACCTTAAGAGTTTAACCCGAGCCTTTAGGGCTTCATTCGACACTTAGAGAGTTTGAGAGAATAGGAGAAAGGAGAGAAGGCGATTCCAACCTAGGGTTTCCATTTTGGAGAGAAATCAAAGGGTTTTGAAACCCTAGATCAACCTCCAGCCCATTTTTCTTCAAGATCAAGGCACAAACTCGTGAGGAGCATCTCCTCAAACTAGGGCAGCAGCTACACAGTCATTTTGGAAAGGGGTTTCTTCCTCATTTCTTCAAAGTCGGTACTTTTTACTACCCTCCTAGTTATAGTTCCTCTTTCCCCTTCTTTTCTTTTGATTTTCCTTTCATTTACACATGTGCTATGAGATGGATGAATGGTGAATGGTGAATGGATGAATGGTGAATGGTGAATGGAGATGTAAGGGGCGATTGGATGCCAGTGGTTGTGTGGTGATGATTGAAACGGGGAATAATAAACATTGTTCAAATAATAAACATACATGTATGATTGAGTAAAACCATCTAGAAAAGCACGTGGTAGGGTAAATCCATAATGAACACACCATGTTTGATGAAATGCCAAGGTGAATACAGTGAGCTGTAAATTAGGAAATGCATGCCTAATAAATTCTGAATATTGCTAGGGCCTATGATAGTGTGGTTCCTGTTTTCCCTAAATGCTATGAATATTGAATTGCTTAATCTTTGACGCTATATGTGTTGTGAAATTACCCAATGGTCATGTTTAAATTTAAATGCAAGTATGTACACGGTTCCCACGAGCACGGCATGCATGGCATGATTTATCAAGGTTTACAAGAACGTGGTTAGAGGTGGGACATATCCTACGATATGTTTTACCTCGCTTTTCACAAGAAGACAAGAACCAACATTCCATGAGGGGTCTCACCTCACTCACAAGTGTATATCATGAAGAAGGGCCTCCCTTCCCTCGCAAGTACATACATATCATAAAGAAGGGTCTCCCTTCCCTCGCAAGTGCATTGCATAATGAAGGGTCTCCCTTCCCTCTCAAGGCATCTCACAAGTGCATCTCACAAGTTACATGATCACAAGCAAGCACGCATGACATGCATGGCATAACACGACATACAAGAATCAAGCAAGATAGACATGACAAGTTTTCAAGTACGAAAAGATATTTCAAGTCAAGTCAAGTGCACGATGTTTCAAGAGGATTTATCGGTTTTCTACGAATTACGAGGATGATTATAAACTGCTTTACTTCCTTTTATGACGTGAATTGTTTCCGTTTGACATATATTAATTGCTCCTGATTATGTATCGTTATTTTTATGCTATAATTGTTGGTTAGTATTTAGTACCCGCTGAGTATTCCATGCTCAGCCGTACTTCTTATGTCGGCAGGTTCTGAGGGAGCTGCTGTCCCATTTGATGTTTGTGCTCCTAGTCCATGGGTGGAAGAGGAGTACGTCGAGGAGCCTGTGGAGGAACCTCCAGTAGAGGGTTACCAATAGGTGGCTGTAGATTCTGAGTGGATTAGCTGTGGGTGAGATGAGAGTTTATGTCCATGTATTTTGGCAGGTCTGTCCGCACTTTCTTTGGGTTACTTTTGTATAAACTTGGATTTGCGTAAGTATATACATAGAGGTTTGGTAGCCTTCCGCTGTGTTATGTTAGAGTATGTTTCCGCTGTTTATATCCTCTATTGTATATGCTCTGTGGGTTTTGCAGGTTAGTTGTCAAGCAAGTCATGATTAGTCGTCCAAAGTTCACTCTAACTCCTAGGGTGGGTTTTGGGTCGCGACAATTAGATTGGTGATAGAACTTCGAATGAAGAACCCAACTAACCTTCTTTCTTCTCTACTCTTTTTCTTTCTCTCTTTGAGTCTGTACCATAGTTTATATTTTTTTAATTGCACCATATATAGTTTAAGTGCTACTTGAAGACCGGTTCTTTTTTTATCTTATTGTTTTAGGGTTACTTTTAAAAGCACATAAATATTTGTCTCAGCTCCAGAGAAAAGTCGTCCCTTGAAGAATTGTCCAACTCTGTCACTGCATAAAAGAACTTCTCTTTCCAACTCCTTACTAATTATGCAATTCCACCTGTGCAACCCTTCCAAATCCGGTATCCATTAATCCTAACTTTTTTACTTTTACAAGTTCAAACACTCATTCGAATTCCTCAAAGTCCAAATCCATGAACAAAAGCTATGAAATTTCTGTAAAAAAAAAATATTGATCCTGTGGCCTTTGTGTTTGTCACTTTTCCGTCACTAAATTTGGCAAATAATAAGCACACCCGTGTGGATGCCTGTGACCAAGATCATGAGAAGCAAATAACAAGCTACCATCAAGGGAAGTAGAAACACAATTATCATGTTTATAACCGAAATTGATCAAGATTTCAATTCATCTCATCAATTTTGCTCTAATCATTAGATTTCCTGGGATGTAGTATACTTTGATCTCTATTTTGTTGTTCTTATTGACAAGGTTAGAGGAGACCGAGAGAGAGGAGAGGAGGGTTACCGTAGCAGCGCAGGTGAGCAGAGGATGGAGCCGCAGCAGCGCAGGAGGTGGTCGGAGTAGCGCAGGAGGAACACGGAGCCGAAGGAGCACGAAGTCGGAGGTGGCCGGAGCCGAGGATGGAGCCGGAGGTGGGAGCACAGAGGAGTAGGGAGCACGGAGGAGGAGAGGAAAATGGAGGGAAAGAGGAAAAGAAGAGGGAAAAGGGAAAAGCTGGGGCCCTAAAACCCCAAATACAGTGCCTTTCGCGGCATTTTTAATAAACGCCGTTATATGCCCTTCAATCCACCCCCCTTGGCTCGGCGTGAGTTTCTATCCGCGGTGATTTATCATACGTGCCGTGGAAATTGGTTTCCCGCCGTGTTTTCCGCGGCGTTTTTTAAACAAATGCCGTTAATGGTGCACCAATAGCGGCATTTATAAAAAAAAATGCCGCGGTACATCTTTCCCGCATTGCCATCGGCGACGTTTCATTTAAAATGCCGTTGTTTGTGTCCTTTAGAGGCATTTTTTGCCAAACGCCGTTAAAAAGGTGACGCTGAAGACCATTAATTTTGTAGTGATTCTTTTCATTGTGAATGAAGTATGAATATTATTCTTCTCAATCTAGCAATTTTGCAATGATGGACAAAAACTTTGACAACATGTTTTCTTAGTCCTAAATGGTTTAGAAACAAAAGGAAAATGATATTGTTATTCTCCCAATAACAATCATGTTTTTGTGCAAGTAAGATTCCAAGAAAAGAGTTTCTACCTTTATGGAATGGAATCTATTTTTTGAGATATGTGATATCATGAGAAAGTATACTTGTACTAGATTTATCACATTTTGATGTGATAAGATATTCATCAGATTAGTCCAGAGCATTGTACAATGGTAAAGCACAAGCATGTTAATTTCTGAAAATTACTGTTTGACAGTATCATTTTTGTTTAGTCTTTTAAGATTGTGATTATTGATAATAAATTTTGCAATTGTGGTAAAGCAGACATGACAGACCTATGTATGTTAAGTTATGCTTCAGCTGGTGTTTGAGAAACATCACTGAGAAGATGGGCATTATATCTAATTGGCTTAGAGTGCAAGTGAGAGATTGTTGGATATATATGCCCTTGAAAGCCAATAAGAGACTATTCTATGTTGATTAAACAAACATTATATTCACACAACCAACTATAAAGGGTATTTATATTAATTACTGTCTCATTTGATGATGACATAAAGTTTCATAGGTAACATTGTAGGAAAATCATGCAAAGGTTGGATGGAGATATGATTTTCCGGTTCCTTGTAAACCTAATATTGTTCGAAGCCTCTAGAGTACTAGTTGGGCGCCGTACTTCATCATGGCTTGCACATGTGTAGTTCTATGAGATAGTGTGATGAATCTCATTCACAGAGAGTGGTGACTCTTGACTAACATGTGAGTATATTTAGCAAGTACATAATACTGAACGGGGTCACTAGTGGATACCCTATGGAATACACTATCAGATTGTATTAGGGTTCTGTATTTGGGGTTATCCATTTGACAAATTATCATTAGACCTAAGAGGTTAACATTTTCTTAAATATTTGTCTATACGGCTTTGATGGGCCAATCGGCAATGTCCAATACACATGACTAACTCCGGGTACGTTGGGTCATGTACACAATATTTGGAGAAGTGTGTAAACACTCAATAAGGAATCCACAACTCCTTAATTGGAGATAATGATATCAAGGTGATACTTGTTGAACTAAATTGTTAAATCCAGTACTGGTGCTTTTCGGTAAAATGGTCTTTATCGAAGTTGATATTTTCAATATGGAAAAATATATATAAATATATATGTCAGTTCTTTTCTAATGTTTCTTCAAAAGTGTTTTGGAGGTTCAGTTCAATGAAAAATTAATCATGAGAAAGGGTTCTATTCATAAGCTAGGGACTAGACAGTGGAATTGTTCTAATCCCGGAAGCTTACAATTGATATCGGAATGTGAAAGGATTTATTTGTAAATATATTGTGAGATAGTACTTACAAGCAATTCTCTAATTTCTAGAGGTTAGTTGCATTATTTTAATGGACATTATTGTGATTGGTGGAAGTCCAGGGACTTAGATAACATTCTTTGATCCTAATGGAGTTTTAGGAAAGGTGTTTCCTAGTAACAATGCTTTAACCAAAAGGTTGAGTACTTGGTCCCACAACCGGAAATAGGAGATCCCTTTAGATCCCACACACAAAGACCTTCTTAAGGAATTTAATTTAATTATTAATTAAATTAATTAATTTCTCTAAGTAATCACTATATGGTATAGTGATGCTCTAAAAGGTGGAATCACATTAGATGTGAAAAACCAAATGGGTAGGACCCATTGGGGATTATTTTAAAAGAATAATTGAAGTGACCAAAAAGGGTTTAATATCCTAGAGGGCGTATGGGGTGGGACCCACCTAGGGTGGGACGCCCACTCCATGAGAGAATAATAATTGTTATTATTTTTAATTAGTTTCTAATAACTAATATCCTTATTGGATAAGGTTATTTAGTTAGTTAGAGTTAGTTACTAATTAAAGATTCCTTGTTGGACAAGGATTCTATTAGTTTTTTATTAATCAAGGAATCCTAATTGGATTAGGATAAGGACAAGATTAGTTGAACACTAATGGATAAGGTTAGTTACTATCTTGATTAATCCTAATTAATTAAGGAGAAATCAATAAAGGAAACAATTGAGGGAATCCTAATTGGATTAGGATAAGGATAAGATCCAAGATGGATCTATATATAAGGGTTGGACGTCCACCTTTAAAAGGACAATTAAAAATTCCAGAATTTTAAATATTTCTCTCCCTCCCTCAATACCTTAGACCCCTCTCTCTCCCCTCAAAGGTGTACGGTCACCTCTCCCCCTTTTCTTCTTCTATTTTTGTTTTCTCATTTGAAAATAAAGAAGAAAGAATATTAAGGATCTTGTTAATGAAGAAAGGTTCTTGATCAATAAAGATAAGATCTTTATTTCAAGATCTTAGAGCTGGAAATTTGGAAGGGCCATTAGCTTCCATTAGAGAAAGCTTTAAAGGAAAAAGAAGTTTCGTGTAGATTGCGAAGGAGACTTGACACTTGTAAAGTTTTGCGAGTACTGTTCTTATGTAGATTTGACTTAACAATTTCAAAGTCGCAAATGTGATTGTTATTCCAACCTTCATTGAATAAAATCAATTAGAATCTTAGTCAGTTCTTGGGATTCGATGTATGCCCCCCAAGAACTGTTTTTCTAAAATTAAAAAGAGGCATACTTTTAGTAACTTGTGAGCCGAGTATGTGAATACCCTTCAACAAAATAGAAAAGGCACACCAACATCCTTGATCGGCCCAATGTCTAGCATTATCATGCTTTTCTTGTTTTTTTGAAGCTAGATAGGGCATATTGTTGGATATGCCCTATCCTTGACCGACCCAATGTTCGACTTTATCATTCGTGTCATAAGTCACATTTCTTGTTCTTGATTGTTTTTCATATACTTATACTAAAAACTCGAATCATGCATGCATGCGTGCTTGTGCATAGTAAATGGTGAACATGAAGTGACATGGAGATATTTCAAGAATAAGATATGGCATTCGAGTATTTCTATTATCATGAAATGTCTTAAAGGAAGCATATGGAGAGGCATTATAGAATTTGACATTTGTAGAAAGACCTTAAATCATGCTTTTATAGTCTTAGGTTTAAATCTCATACATGCATTTTATCAAACACATGACATTCAACATTTTTATAGGCATTTAACTTGTATTTTCATAGTCAAACATTTCATCAAACA
Source organism: Tetracentron sinense (assembly GCA_015143295.1). Taxonomy (NCBI): domain Eukaryota; kingdom Viridiplantae; phylum Streptophyta; class Magnoliopsida; order Trochodendrales; family Trochodendraceae; genus Tetracentron; species Tetracentron sinense. The sequence goes on from CM026553.1 coordinate 18,903,951, forward strand.
CCTTGATTGCATGTTTTATGTGTACATTTCCCTTTCACATTTTCCATCATACAACAGCCATCCACATTCTCCATGTCATCCAAATTCGCCTCTACCAATCCATACATCCCACACATCCATAACCATTTAATTAATCTATACATTTTAGGAGACACGGTAGATTCAAGAAAGACACTTGCAAGCTCAATCCAACATTCATCCTTAAAGAAAAACTTAGGTTATTACTAAGCCAATTAGAAGGGTATACTAACCTTTTGAGGATCAAATTCTAATTTAAAGAAAACCCTTTGATTAAGAACCCCAAGCTTGATGGAGGAGACAACACCTTGAGGAGGAAGATCCTTTCTTGAAGAGGATGATCCAAGTTTGATGGGGAAGATCCAGACCTTGATTTGGCTGCACATTATCTTCAATCCAAAAACCCCCTTTGGAAATCCCCAATCATCTCCCTTCTCATTCCAAGATTTTCTTTAGGTTTATAGCCCAAGGGATTAAAAACCCAATTTCCGTAACTCGGCACCTGAGTGCGATCGATCACAGATCCCAGTGCGATCCATCGACTTGTGATCTATCGCACATGGACCTGAGAGTTTCTGTAAATTTTCCACTATATGTGATCAATCGCACACCACCTACGATCGATCATAAGTTCACTCGAAAATTTTCTCAGTTTTTCCTTTGACTGCGATCGATCGTACCCCATCTACGATCGATCACAACTCCCATTTTCTCATTTTTTCCACCTAAAGATCCTTTGGAATGTTTTTACTCTTCCCTTCACTCACCTTGAGTTCTCACACTATTTTACCTTGGCTTTAACATCCACATAACCCATAATAATTTGATTTTAAGTTCCTTTTCTAAATCATCACATACAATTTTCATAGAAGGCAACTTTGACCAACTTACACTATTCACACACTATGTAACTCAGTTTCGGGGTTCTACACTCCTTATCCAGAAGGTGGAACGCTTTAATCTCTGATATCAGCCTAGGTACTTGAACTCAGACAATCCCTTGCATTTCGAATTCTGGAATGTCCGGAATTTGAAATATCACATTCTTGGCATTATAATCTACCACTGCATGGTAGTTGGCCAGCCAATCCATCCCAAGGATAATATCATAATCATTCATATCCAATACAATCAAATCTACTATCATTTGCACATATTGATAAGTATCGGACACCTATCATAAACTGTTTTGGCGCAAATAATTTTCCCTGATGGTGTGGATACAGACATCATATATTTGAGTGTATTAGGCCTATATGTTATATTCTTTGCAAAGTACGAGGAGACGAATGAATGTGTAGCACAAGTATCAATTAAAGCATAGGCAGGTACTTTGAATATTAATATTTTACCTTCAATGACACCTTTGACCTACTGTGGCTCTTCCTGAGTGATTGCAAAAACGCGTCCCTTTTCGCCTTTAAATGCCAACGGTTGAGTCTGAGGACAGTCCCTCTTAAAGGGACCAGGCTTTCCGTAGATGACCTATATACACAGGCCGACATCTCTCGACTGTCATCACAGACGAACCCCGGGCCTTATTGGACACCGTCTCTCTTGACCTAGTCAAAGAGGAACCACGGCCTCACTTAACACAGGTTAGGTTTTCTAACTGCAGAACAACCCGATTATCCCAAGCCTCGCTTGAATAGCCGAAACAGTTGGGCTTCACGCCTGAGCTCAAAGTTCGAAAGCAAACCATTCTGATGTGATACATTACTAGGCAAATGGACTCTTCCCTTACCTAAACAAGTGTCAACATAACATTTATCATACAAAGATGACATCACAACACATAACGGAGCCAACACAGGCTGTAAAAAAAATCTGTCTTAACTACGATCGATCGTACCTACGATCGATCATGCCTACGATCGATCATATTCCCAATGCGATCGATCACACATAGGTTAGGGATAACTCCAGGCCTTCTGCATGTCTACGATTGATCGCAGGCCAAATCGAGGTACTCACCCCTTTTGTTCTTTTCATGCATTTTCATTCATTATCCCCTTTCAATCCGGGTCTCCGACCCTTCTTCTTTCATACTCCAAATCATCCATGTGAGCCAAAATCCCAAGCTAACAAGCCCAAAACCGAGGGCTACGCCCCTTTACTCATTTTCAACACGTCCTTATTCATTCATTATACATTCCAACGGGTTTCTGTCCCTTTCTCATCCACACCAAGCCACAACAAAACATTTCCAAAAAGGAAAATAGCATAAGAAGAAAAAATAGAAGAGATGGTTGAGGGTTTTTACCCGCTACACGTAGATCAAGGCTTCGAAGAGGAAAAAAGACATCGCCACCGCATCGGGAGCCCCAAAAAATCCCAAGGTAAACTCCCTTTTTCCTTTCTCTCTGTAAACCAAAATTGGGCAGAGCTTCGGCTCAAGAGAGTTCGTGAGAATGAGGGGGAGGGTACCCCTTTTATATATGCATGGAACATGCCTAAGTGGCACAACATGGGCAAACCCATGTGATTGCACATGGCCACACCTATGTGGCCGTTTGACTAAGTTGACCGATTTCTGATTTTAGCACGTGTACGGTCCCCATAACGCCACTAAACGACGTGCTATGAATCTAAAATGACAGGTGACCGAACTAGGGGCATTCCGACACCCACTGTGCGAATTTTGGGGAAAAATGTAGAGTTTTGGCAATAAAAAGTAAGTTTAGAAGAAAATGGAAAAACCCACAAATTTCCAAATTTTGGACACAAAACATGTTGTGGTTTCGCCGTTTGAGATGATGAATAGCCGAGACAACAGACAGTCATCCAGACAGCTAACCGACTCGCGGTGTGAGTTTTGAAGATTTCTATTGGGAAAATCGGTAAATATTGAGTACCAACTGAAATTTTGGAATCGCATCATCGATCCCAAGGCCAAATTTTGAGCTTTTCAGCTCAAAAACGAGGTCCACACACCTCTTGTTCTTTTAATGCATTTTTATACATAATTCCCTTTCACTCCAGGTCTCCAACCCTTCTTCACTCATACCCCAAATCATCAATGTGAGCCAAAATCTGGGCTAACTAGCCCGAAACCGAGGGCTACGCCCCTCTACTCATTTTCCACACGTCCCCATTCATTCATCATACATTCCAATGGTTCTTCGACCCTTTTTCATCCACACCATGCACAACAAAACATTCCAAGAAGAAACTAGTCTATATAGAGGAAGATAGAAGAGAGGAAAAGAGTTTTTACCCACTACACGCTTTTTAAAGCTTCGGGGAAGAAAACAAAACCGTCAATGCGCTTAAAACGATGATCAACCCCAAGGTAGACCTCCTTCTTTCTCTCTCTTCTCTCTATACTTTCTCTCTCTAGAAATTTTTGGGCAGAGCTTTGGCTCTTGAACTTTTTTTGAGAAATGAGAGGATTTAACCCATTGAAAATGTGTCTTCTATGTGTTATGGTGTATGTATTATGAATAAAACGAATTGGAACCAAAAATATAATTGTATATGAGTGTTAAAGCCAAGGTAGAATAGTGGAAGCACTCTAGGTAAGTCAATGGAAGAGTGAAAGCACTCTAAGTGAAAAAAATGGGAAAAAGAAGAGGATTCACCGATTTCTGGTGAAGGCCGGTCGACTGACTGTCAAAAATTGTGACTCAAAAGGGTCACAGAGTGCTTTGGATTCGAGGCCGGTTGACCGACTATCACAAAATTTCCCAAAATGGGCTAGACAGTAGGTATTTCAGGATGGTCGGTCGATCGCCCCCCCAGCTGGTCAACCGAGCCCCGTAATTTTTGCCCAGTTGGGTCTTTTTCACCTAATCATTAGGGGTAGGATGGTCTTTTGACCACCCCTTTTCCTATATAAGTCCCAAATTCGTGTTTTAGGGTTTCATGAACCCTCAAGGCAACCTAAGAGAGTTCTAAGGGGAGAAATTAGAGAAGCAGAAAGGAGAAGGCTAGGGTTTTGACCAAGGGAGCTTGGGTGATCAAGGTGGAGCCCAATCCTGCTTCCATAAATCTTCTTCAAGCTTGGTTCCTTCTTTAAGCTTGGATCTTATCTTCTCAAGCTTTTCTCTAATCCAAGAGGTAAGAACATTCAACTACCTAACTTTGTTATGATACAAATAGTAAAAAGTGATTGAATGTATGGTTTTGAGTAGGATTTGCTAATACTCTCTACTAGATGACTTTATTATGATCCAATGAGTAAATAAGGGTTTTTAAGATAGGGTTTTTCAATAGAAGGATAAATATGAGTATGCTTGTATAGGGTTGAGATTTTCCTACGACAAACTATGATTCTAAGTATGATGTTATGAGATAGGCTTAATGGCCAAGATTATTGTGATGTAATGCCATCAATGAAGGTATTCCATGTTTAGGAATTTTCCAAGCATACGATGATGTTAATATGTTTTGTATGAACATGTAGTGGATGTTTAAAGCTTTCCATATATATTATGATGCTCACAAGCACTCCACGCACTCTATGTTTTACATAACCGAGGTTTTCTCATAAGTATGGTATTTCAAGCATCATAAGAAGGTCAAAGGAAATTTCATAAGAAGAAGCATAAGTGCATAAGCATTGACAATGCCAAACTTTGGGTTGGTATTTCTAAGATCGGTTATCTCATGCTCATAAGGATCAAGTCTAAGATCTTGCATAAGCTCCAAGGATCATAAGTCTCACAAGGCTTCTAAGAATTCATAAGAAATGCATAAGTCTAAGATCAGTCACAAGCTCCATGGTTCATGTCTGAGATCTTGCATAAGTCTCCAAGGATCATAAACCTCACAAGGCTCATAACCTCACAAGGAACTTATAAGAACTTGTAAGCTCACAGCGAACTCATAAGAACTCACAAGGTCCATAAGCATTCATAAGAACTCATAATGCATGTACAAGGTGTTTTGTTTTCCATGAAAGATAAGATTTGATGAAAGGTGTTCTATGATGGATTTTAAGCATGAAGTTTATGAATAGTATTCCTTTAAGTATTTGCAAGTGATATTATTGTCATTATAGCATTGTTAGCTAGTGGTTTGTTCTCGCTGAGTATTTCATGCTCAGACGTACATTTTATGTCGGTAGGTCAGTTCGACATCTGTGATCCCAGTTCGTGGGTCGAGGAGGACTATGGTGAGGAGGAGCTGACAGAGGCTCAGTCAGAAGAGGATAGGAACCTTGACAAGTGAATTTTCCTGGATACTATTGAGAGTGAGAGAGAGAGAGTCTGCTTTTGTATTTTGATTGAGTGGGCATGTCCACTCTTGTTTTGTTTTATGTATTGTACAAACTTGGAATACCGATTATCTATAGGAAAGATACTTTAAGTTTACGCTTCCGAATTATTTTATGTTTCCGCTATATTATGCCTTGTACATTTTAAAAGATGGTTTGGTATCGGATATCGCACATCGTGTGCCAAAGTATCCCTAACTCTTTGGGGGTATTTTACGCGACAGAGGTGGTATCAGAGCTAAGGCATTAGGTTCATTAGGGTTAGATTGTTCTTTGAGTTTAACTTTGAACTCAGGTGAATTCTAAATGATAGGTCGGATACTAGAGTGGGTATCAGTACTAGTTTCTTTAGGGTCACTTAGAGTTTGTTACCAGGATGGAAACAAGGCATTAGGATGAGAAATGAGGCATATTCCAAGTATAGACTAATCAATATTTAGTCTTCGTCCATAACCGGTTGAAACTAAACCAATCTTCTGTCTTAGCAAGCTAACCTTAAGTATATTCTTATGTTATGGGTTATATGCTTTATGTTATATAAACATTTTATGCTTAATGTATTATTATGTTCGATGAAGTTTGGTTTCCAAGTCAGACTTATGTTCTGCTACTGTTTATCATGAGACGTGGTGGTCGGGGTCAGGGTTATCAGACTTGGAGTAACGGAAATGGAGGAGACCCTCCATCGGGTGATGGACAACCCAACATATCTTAGTTGCTAAATACCGTGGCTGAGACCATTACCATGCTAGCAACCAGACAGCCTGTTGCTGCTACTGCACTAGTGCATCCACCTCCTACACATCATATTTCAAGACTCGAGGAGTTCTGAAGGCTTCATCCACCCACCTTCTATGGGACTTCAAACCCCATGGTTGTAGAGGTGTGGCTTTTACAATTGGACAAGATATTTCGTGCTCTTCGCTGAACAGATGAGTAGAGAGTAGATTGGGTTGCCTTCATGATGGAAGGGGAAGCCGATCATTGGTGGATAATTACACTGAGGTAGAGAGACACTACCAGGGCAGGAGCGCCATGGTCGGGGAGAGTTCCTTGATGGCTTCTATGGGTAGTATTTCCCCAAGATTGTTAGGCACTAGAAGGAGATGGAGTTCATGTCTTTGGTACATGGAGAGATGAGCGTGGACGAGTGTAAGGCCAAGTTTGTTGAGTTGTCACGATTCGCACCACACCTAATCACGACAGAGGAGATGAGAGTCACGAAGTTTGAGAATGGGCTGAAAGCTTTTATCAAGGATCGAGTTTCTATACTCCAGGTGGAGTCTTGGAGGGAGATTATGGGAAAGGCAAAGATCGTTGAGAGGAACTTAGAGGAGTTTCTTAGGAGGAGAGAGAGCGGCTTCAGGAGAGTCATGCAAAGGGGTCAGTCCAGTGGCTCAGCACCACTGGAGAAGAGGGTCAGGACTTCCTTGTATTCAGCTCCTAGGCCTACGCAGACACAGAGGCCTCTTTTTTCCCCACCAGTATCTCAACCTACTACTTCATAGGTACCTCGCCCAACTTTTTCTCAGGGCACCAGATGTGTACTGCCTACATCCTCATCATCTTTTGAGGAGTACAATTATTATAGCCAGAGGCACCCAACTGGAGAGTGTCGTAGAGCATCGGATGGGTGTTTTCATTATGTCGAGTAGGGTCACATGATTAGAGATTGCCCACGTCAACAGTCACGGGTCCAACCTCAGGGGAGCAGACCCCCAATTTGACAGACTGCTCAGCAAGGGCCTTGACAAGATTTTGCTTCAAGATCCACATGACCCTTACAGCCTACATAGCAGCCTCGCAAGATGAACCAACTCCTGGTCTTTGCTTTGACTAAAAGGGACGCACAGGCATCTGACGATGTTGTGCAAGGTACGCGAAAATTGTAAATTCTTCAATAATGAATTAATGGTTATTATTGTATATGTCTACTTATGTGTATATAATTATACTTATACTCTATGTGTGTTCTTGAAATTATTAACTTTAGCTAATTATAATGTGTGAGCACGGGATTTCGCCCTCACAAAAAATGTTGTTTGATTTAGAGTCGCCACCTATTAATTCAGAAGGGATAAGTGCCCGGGATGCGGATAAGGTCTTAGTCTGTGGTAGAGGTCTAGGTAAGAGGTTCGGTTAAGTTTGGGGAAGGTATTAGGCACCCCGAGACTTCCATTTTCAATGGTTCCCTACTTTTTAGGTGTAAGCCAATTTTAATCAAGTTTTGTTCAAATGCCTAAGTGTTTAAAATAATGCTAAGCCAAGAAGGAAAAAACTAACTAAGATGGAACCCGGGTTGGGTTGCCTACGCACTCACAAGGGTGAGATCAGACCGAGCATAGTTCTGGCACATGAGCCCGTGCCAAGGCTAGGGGGTGTGTGTGTGTGCACCAAGGGTGGTTAATGGACTAGTCTGGTAGACTAGGGTTCTGAGGGAGCCCTCGACCTGGAGCCTTGGGTCGAGGAAGAGTATATAGGGGAGAGAGAGCCGTCTATCCCACTTCTGTCGCGACCCAAAACCCACCCTAGGAGTTAGAGTGAATCTTGGACGACCTAAACATGACTTACAGGACTTGCTTGACGAACCAACCTGCAAAACCCACAGAACATATACAATAGAGGATAACAGCGGAAGCATCACTATAAAACACAGCGGAAGTCTAACAAACCTCTAAGTATATACACATGGTCCAAGTTTTAATACAAAGAAATCAAGACAAAGAAAGTGCGGACATGCCTGCCAAAATACATGGATATAATCACTCATGCTCACCCACAGCTAATCCACTCAGAATCTAACACCACCTACTGATAACCCTCTACGGGAGGTTCCTCAAAAGGCTCCTCGACGTACTCCTCCTCCACCCATGGACCAGGAGCACAAACATTAAATGGAGCAGCAGCTCCCTCAGAACCTGCCAACATAAGAAGTACGGCTGAGCATGGAATACTCAGCGGCTACTAAATACTAACCAACAGTCATAGTATACAGATAGCATACATAAAGTAGGAAGCAAGTTGCATATATAGAACAGGAACAATTTATATCATACAAGGAAGTAAAGCAATTTATATTCATGCTTGCATTCAGAAAGACTGATAAAACCCTTGAAACATCGTGCACTTGACTTGACTTGAAATACCCCTTGCGTGATTGGGAACTTGTTAACCGTGCCATGCTTGTCATGCTTGCATTTTCATAATTTAAACATGTTCACATGCCTAGTTGCCGTTCATAGTCCGTTGCAACTAGTACCCTATATGCAGATGGGTATGCCTAGTTGCCGTTCATAGCCCGTCGCAACTAGCATCCATGCGGAATGTGAATGCCTAGTTGCCGTTCATAGCCCGTCGCAACTAGCATCCATGCGTGTCATGCGATGCTATGCTATGCGTGTCATGCCATGCTATGCTATGCGTGTCATGCGATGCTATGCATGTCATGCGAGGGGATGGGAGACCTTTCCCTATGCAATGCATGATTGTCTTGCCCTTGTCAAAAGCGAAGTGAAACATATCTTAGGATATGCCCCACCTCTACGTCCCATAGTTAAAACATCGGTAATTCACTTCATTTCATGCGTGCTCGTGAGATCATGTGCATACTTGCATTTGGAATTAAATATGGCAATTTGGGGTAATTCACAAAGCATAGCTTATAGCAATTTAAGTGAGTAATAATCTACGCATTTTAAGAAAGGTAGGAACACACTATCATGAACCCTAACAAATTTCAAGAGCAATCAAGCGTGGGTTCCCTTAATTTATCATTTATTTTGTTCACCTTGGCATTTCATCAAACATGGGGTGTGTTCATTATTCACTTAAACCTAGATCATGCTTTTCTAGGTGGGTTATGCTCACATCACACTTGTATGTTCATTATTAGTACAATGCCCTTTCCCATTCGTTCATCACATCATCCACACGGCATCCATTCGCCAACATCCATCTCCATTCACCATTCATACCACCAATCTCATAACACATATATATGTGACGGAAAACAAGAAGAAATAAAGGAAAAGAGAAGCTATAACTAGGAGGGTAGCAAAGAGTACCGACCTTGATCAAGCGAGGAAGAAATCCCCCTTTCCAAAACGACCGTGAGTTGCTGCCCTAGCTTGAGGAGAGTGCCCCACACGAGCTTGAGCCGAGATCTTTGAAGAAAATGGACTTGAGGTGAGTGTGGGTTCACAACCCTTTGATTTCACCTCCAAAAATCAAACCCTAGGTTAGGGATCGTCTTCTTCTCCTCTCCTTAGCTCTCAATCTTCTAAGTATTGTAAATAAGCCGTAAAGGCTCGGGCAAGACTCTTAAGGTAAGAGTAAACTGCCCTAAAGACTAAAACACCCTTACTAAATTTTCTGCAAAAACGCGAGTACCGAGCGATCGGTGTTAATGACCGATCGATCGGTTGCCTACCGATCGATCGGTTTTATAACCGAGCGATCGGTTAAAATTTCACTCTCTGGAAAATTTCCCCATACAAAAATCTCGACCAGTCGATAGCCTCTGAGCGATCGGTTTTGGACCGATCGATCGCTCCATGGACCGAGCGATCGGTGCTCTGCTGGTCCCGACTGTTTTGGCCATAACTTTTGACTCGTTCGTCCGATTTCGACGATTCAACTTGCGTTGGGTTCGTACTTCGAAAATGAACATTTTTGACATTTCGGAATTTCCAATTTCTTCCTTATTTATTAATTATACCTCTTTAAAGGCAAAATGGCAACGAAAGTGTCATGCATTAAATGTGAAAAGGTCCGGGGCTCTACATCCTCCCCCCCTTACAAAAATTTCCTCCTCGAAATTTAGACGCTACTTGCATTACAAACCAAGAAGAAAATTACAAGTCATATACAAACTTATACAAAAACTCATTCAAATAATTCTGGGTACTTCGCTTTGACTTCGGCTTCATGCTCCGATGTAGCTTCTTCCCGAGCATGGTGTTGCCATTGCATAAGGACCAAAGGGATAGTCTTGTTGCGAAGCACTTGATGTCTTCGATCCAAAATCTGAACCGGCTTTTCAATCAAGGTGAGGTCCTCTCGAATCTCCAACGGTTCCAAGTCTATGACATGCGAAGGATCCGCAATGTACTTCCGGAGCATAGACACATGGAAAACGTTGTGAACTGTGGCCATGTGAGGCGGAAGAGCAACTCGATAAGCAACTTCACCAACCCGTGTGATAATCTCAAAAGGCCCAACATACCGAGGACTGAGCTTGCCTCGCTTTCCAAATCTCATGATCCCTTTGCTAGGAAATACTTTCACAAAAACTTGATCCCCTACTTGAAATTCCAAGTCCCTACGGCGCGTGTCCGCATAACTTTTCTGGCGATCTTGAGCGGCTTTCAATCGATCCCGAATGATCTTAACTGTGTTTGCAGTTTGCTCAATCAACTCCGGACCAAGTACTTTCCTTTCTCCTACCTCATCCCAATAGAGAGGAGACCTGCAACTTCGCCCATACAAGGCCTCAAATGGTGCCATTTGGATACTCGCCTGATAGCTGTTATTATAGGCGAATTCAACCAAAGGCAAGTGCTCTTCCCAACTGCCTCTGAAATCCAACATACAAGCCCGAAGCATGTCTTCAATGACTTGGTTCACTCTCTCGGTTTGTCCATCCGTCTGTGGATGAAAAGCGGTGCTGAAATCAAGTCGGGAACCCATAGCCTCCTGGAAGCTTTTCCAGAATCGTGATGTGAATCTTGGATCCCGATCTGACACAATACTAACGGGCACTCCGTGCAACCTCACCACTTCCTTGATGTACAAAGCGGCTAACTGACTAGAGTTGAAAGTAGTTCGGTAAGGCAAGAAGTGAGCGGACTTCGTCAAACGATCCACTACTACCCATATCGCATCTGAGCCCCTTGCTGTCTTTGGTAAGCCAATTATAAAATCCATGGATATGTTCTCCTATTTTCACTCGGGAATAGGAAGAGACTGCAATAGACCTGCGGGCCGCATGTGTTCTGCTTTCACCTGTTGACACACCAAGCACCGTGCTACATATTCCGCCACCTCCCTCTTCATATTCCGCCACCAAAAGTGACTCTTGAGGTTCCGGTACATCTTTGTACCCCCTGGATGCACTGTGTACTTCGAACGGTGTGCTTCATCCAAAATCTCTCTTCGAAGATCTGCATTGGCTGGGACGCACAGCCTTCCCTTGAATGTGATAGCACCCCGACTAGTGAGAGAGAAGTCCTCACTGCCCTTGGCAACTTCCTTGTCCCGGAAAGCCAATAATTCCGCATCCATGGCTTGATATTCTTGGATCAAATCTATAATGTACGGCCGAACCGTAACATTTGCCAAGGTAGGACCACGGACAGAGTCATTCACACTAATGTATAGATTTGCCAAGTCTTCAAGTAGCTTCCATTCCTGCACTAACATGCATGCTAATAACCCCGGAGGTCTTCTACTCAAAGCATCAGCCACTACATTTGCCTTACCCGGGTGGTACTGAATGGTACAATCATAGTCCTTCAGAAATTCCATCCAGCGCCGTTGCCTTAGATTCAATTCCTTTTAGGAAAAGAGGTACTTGAGGCTCTTGTGGTCCGTATACACATAGAATTCCACCCCGTATAAGTAATGTCGTCAGATCTTGAGTGCAAACACGACTGCGGCAATCTCTAAGTCGTGCGTGGGGTAATTCTTCTCATGCTCCTTCAATTGCCTCGATGCATAGGCAATGACCTTCTTGTGTTGCATAAGCACACATCCAAGTCCCACGTGTGAGGCATCACTGTATACCTCATACCCAAGAGGTCCGGATGGCACTGTAAGGACAGGAGCTGTAGTAAGCCTCTTCTTCAGTTCCGTGAAACTGATCTCACACTTGTCGCTCCATACAAACTTCGCATTCTTCCTTGTCAGGTAAGTAAGCGGTGCTGCAAGGCTAGAGAAACCCTCTACGAATCTCCTGTAGTAGCCTGCCAACCCAAGGAAGCTGCGTATCTCCGTAACACTCTTGGGCTTCGCCCAACTCATAACTGCTTCGATCTTCTTCGGATCCACCGAGATACCTTCTGCAGAAACAACGTGGCCTAGGAATGCCACCTCTTCCAACCAAAACTCACACTTGCTAAGTTTGGCGTATAGTTTGTGCTCTCTTAGCATTTCCAAAGCAAGGCGTAGGTCGCGTGTGTGATCCTCCCTTGTCTGGGAATAGACCAAAATGTCATCAACAAATACAATCACACACCTATCAAGATATGGCCGGAACACCCGGTTCATCAAATCCATAAAGGCTGCCGGCGCGTTCGTGAGTCCAAAAGGCATCACCAAGAACTCATAGTGTCCATACCGAGTCCTGAAAGCAGTTTTGGGAACATCTTCCGCCTTAATCTTCAACTGGTGATAACCCGATCGAAGATCTATCTTTGAGAAAAATCTCGCTCCCTTCAACTGATCGAACAAATCATCAATTCTAGGCAATGGATACCTATTCTTTATAGTGACCTTGTTCAATTGCCGGTAATCGACGCACATCCGCATCGAACCATCTTTCTTCTTAACAAACAACACCGGGGCACCCCACGGTGAGACACTTGGTCGTATGAAACCAAGCCCCTGTAATTCCTCCAACTGAGTCTTCAACTCCTTAAATTCAATCGGGGCCATTCTATACGGAGCCCTGAATATAGGAGTTGTGCCTGGTGCAAGCTCGATCACAAACTCAATCTCCCTGTTTGGAGTTAATCCTGGTAACTCCTCTGGAAACACATCCAGGAATTCACTCACAACTAGAATTGTCGATGAGTCCTTTGCCTCGGGGTTAGCTAAGCTCAACGCCGCAAAGCGGGCAATGTCTCTACTTTTTAACCCCCGAAAGTGAAATGGTTTTCCTTCTACCGGCTTGAATAGTACCATCTTCTCAAAGCAAGCTACATGCCCATGATCTACTGCTAACCAATCCATTCCCAATATAACATCAAAGTCTTGGAATCCAAGGACGATGAGGTCAACCGCCAACTCGTGGCTTCCAACTTGGACCGCACTATTTCTATACACTTTATCTGCCAATACTGTTTTACCGAGCGGAGTCGAAATAGCTAACTCCGGTTTTAGCTGACTAGGCTCCACAGAAAAGCCTTCTGAAAAACTCGGCGAGACAAACGAATGAGTAGACCCGGTATCAATCAACACTCGAGCCAAATACTCATTGACTAGTAGGGTTCCTGAAATTTTAGCTAGCGGAGTTAATCCATGCATCAACAGCGTATTCATGTAGGTATATATACATATAGAACATGCCAAATACGTACACAAAGAATATAGCATAACATAACAATCACGAATAAAGAAAATAACTCCAAACGCGTACCTTGCACCACATCGTCAGATGCAAGTGCATCCCCCTCTGTCAAAGCAAACACACGCCCCTGGTTCGCCTGGCGAGACTGAGGTGTAGACCGGGTAGTCTGAGATGACGCCTGATATGATCCTGCTGGGCGTGCTGGTGGCCTAATCCCCTAAGACTGGCCTGGTAAGTGCCGAGTGGGGCAATCCCTGATCACGTGGCCCTGGCGACCACAGTGAAAACATCCACCCGATGCTCTTAGGCAATCCCCTGCTGGGTGCCTTCGGCCGCATAAAGGGCAGGCCTCGTGTGTGCGGGTAAGAGGGGCCTGAGGTGGAGCATATCTCGCCACCTGAGGTGCAACTGGCTGTGGAGCCGGGAGAGCCTGAGGTCGAGGTGCCTGTGGCACGTACTGCCGTGGTGCTGGGGCCGCATAAGTCGGCCTCATCGGTGGTGCTGGCCATGTATACTGATAAGGGCCGGTACGAGCCAGCCTCTCTGGAGGTGCTGAACTACTGGCTTGGCCTCTCGCCAACTCTCTCTTCTTAGACACCGCTTCAGAATTGGCCTCGACCAATAAGGCCTTGTCTACCACTTCAGGGTAGGTAGCATGCCTGAAAACAGAAACCTTCTCCATAATAACATCCTTGAGCCCTTGCTCAAATCTTCTCGCCTGCATTGCCTCAGTAGCAACCATATGAGGCGCAAATCTCGACAATTCTGAGAACTTGGCCTCATAAGCGGCCACAGACATCGAACCTTGCTCAAGGTTGATGAATTCTCTCTCTTTCTTTTCCCGTGCACCGATCGGAAAATACTTCTTGTAAAAAGTATCTTTGAACTCCTCCCAAGTCCAAGGTTGACCCTGCATGGTCAAATCTCGCGTCCTCAATGCGGACAACCACCAATGGTGGGCTTCACCCTCTAGCATGAAAACTGCCCATGCTACTCTATCCTCCTCTGTAGGCGAGAGGACCGCAAAAATCTTCTCCATCTGGAGGATCCACGCCTCCGCAGCAAGAGGGTCCACACTCCCATGGAAGGATGGAGGCCTCAATCTCCTGAATGCCTCAACTCTAGCTGTACGATGTACTGGAGCTGTGGGTGGTGGAGTAGGTGCCGCCGACGATGGTATAGCTTGCCGAGCCGCCAGCATAGCTAGTGTAGAGCCCCAGACTTTTTCATGCTTAATACATGACACTTTCGTTGTCATCTTGCCTTTTTAAGAGGTATGATTAATAAATGAGGAAGAATTTAGAAATTTTGAAATGTCAAGAATTGTTCATCTTCGAAGTACGAACACAACGCAAGTTGAATCGTCAAAATCGGACGAACGAGTCAAAAGATATGGCCAAAACAGTCTGTACCTGTAGGAAATCGGGCAAGACAACGTACTCTGATAACGTATACGGTTTGCATCGTGTACAACTCACCTTCGGGCTACGTTGTAAAATTCACCACGGGCTACGTTGTTGCAGCGCCCACAGGTCCGTTGTACAATGACCCCTATCGGAGGGGCCAACTTTATTTCACATAGACACCACGAGTTTGCTCCACTATTCACAAGCACCACGAGTTGGCATATGTATTCACATAGCTACCACGATAGTTTGGCACTATGCATGGAACATCGAGTGGAATATTTCCACATTAGCACCATCTCGTGCCGCGTTTTGCACTAGTCATAAAGCACATCGTAGTGGCATCTATGTCACCTAGCACATCGGTGGCACGTATTTCATCTCAAGCACCTTTTTATTTCGAGTGTGTGGCATATTCACGCCCCATCGAGTGTTGCATCTATCATGGCAACCCAGTGGGCAATATTCCGCCCTACACGATGGTTTTTGGCACTTATTTCATGTGCATCTCTATCGAGTCTGTGCACTATTCACGCTCTTCACCCATCTTCTGAGTTGTTGCACTATTCAGGGCACCACGAGTTTTGGCACTATTCATGTGCACCCGAGTTGCACTACTCACGCCACCTACGACCTGGTTCGCATATTAATGGCACCACGAGTTTGCACTATTCACCCTAAAAAAAAAAAGCACCACGGATGGCACTATTCACGGACCTACGGGGCACTAGTTATATTGGCACACGAGTTGGCGCTATTCACGTCCACCACGATTTGTGGTGCACTATTCTATGGCATTTTACACGAGTTGCCTACTATTCACGCCACCACGGATTGTTGCTAATTATTGCATGTGCACCATCGAGTGCATTATTCACGCCACCACTGGATTCTTGTGTTTGCAATATTCATTGGAACACGAGTTGGCATATTATCATCTGGAACCACGAGTTTCGAACTATTTCATCGCCACCACGAGTTGTGCACTATTCATGGACCTGACGAGTGCATATTCTATCAAGCACACGAGTTTCGTGCACTATTAACTAATGCACCACCTGTCAGTTGGCACTATTACAGGATTATACGAGTGGCTATCATGGCACAACGAGGGCCACGATTCACGTTTTACCACGAGGTGGTTAGACTATGCATGGCACCACGATTGCACTATTCACGATATATCCACGAGTTTGGCACATTTCATGCACCACGATCCGTTGTGAATATTCACGGCCACATCGAGTTGTGAATCTATTCTTACAGCCACAACGAGTGGGCATTTGTTATTCAGGCACCATCGAGTTGTTCAATATTTCACGCCTACACTGAGTGGCATTATATATTCATGGTCACAACGAGTTTGTGCATCTACTTACACGCCACCGACGGATTTTGCACTATTCATGGACCACGAGTGGATACTCTATTCAACGCCACCACGTCTGTGTTCGCAAGATTCACACATACACGGGGTGGCATATTCACAGCTATTCTATTTCACAGATAATCCCATATATGTGGTTATTTCTGGGTCTTTGGGTCAGTTCACTTTTACTTAAGAGGTTAATCTGATGCTTGTGTGCAGCATTCGACACTTGTATGAAGTGTGATGAGAATAGATTAGAAAGTAGGAGAAGGCATGATTCAAACCTAGGGTTTCCATTTTGGAGAGAAATGTCAAAGGGTTTGAAACCCTAGATCAACCGCCAGCATCATTTTTCCTTCCAAGATCATTAGGCACAATCAAAACTTCTGTGAGGAGCATGTCTCACCTAAACTTAGGGTGTCAGCTTAGCTACACGGCGTTTTTGGAAAGGTGGTGGCTCCCCATTCTTCAAAGTCGGTACCTTTTGCTACCCTCTTAGTTTATAGTTTCTTTTCCCTTCTTTCCTCTTTATGTTCCTTTCATTACACAGTGCTATGAGTATGGTTCTTATTGAATGGGTAAATAGTATAAGGTAATGGGAAGGGTGAATGAGTGAATGGTGAATGGATTGAGGGTTTTTTTATGGGTCGATTGTGATGCCAAGGTGTTGTGTTGATTTATTGAACAATGGGGTAAGGGCATTGTTCCAAATAATGATACGTACATGTATGATGTGAGTAAAACCCTATTAGAAAAATGCCTGTTGTAGGATATAATCATAATGTTTAAAAGATCCAGGTTTGATGAAATGCCAAGGTGAACACCATGAGCTGACAAAATCTGGAAATGCTTAGGCCAACTAAATTAGATATTGCTAGGGACTATGCTAGTGTGTTTCCTGCTTTTCTAGACATAATGCATGAATATTACATTACTCAATCTTGATGCTATATGTGTGTGAAATTACCCAACATGATCGTTAATTGGAATGCAATTGTATGTACACGGTTCCACGAGACGGCCATGCATGGCAGGGATTTACGATGGTTTTTCAATGAACCCTCGTTGGTTAGGCGTGTGTGCAACACTTTTATCCCTGGCTTCTTGATCGATTCAT
>CM026553.1:18921386-19167358 GCA_015143295.1 Tetracentron sinense
CCACGGCATCATTTCGCAAAATCCATCTCCATTGCCACCATTCATACCACCAATCTCATAACACATAGTTAGTGGACGGAAAACAAGAAGAAATAAAGGAAAAGAGAGCTATAACTAGGAGGGTAGCAAAGAGTACGACCGTGATCAAGCGAGGAATGAAAATCCCCCTTTCCAAAACGCCCGGGTGAGTTGCTGCCTCTAGCTTGAGGGAGTGCCCCACACGAGCTTGAGCCGAGATCTTTGAAGAAATGGACTTGAGGTGTCAGTGTGGGTTTCACAACCCTTGATTGGCACCCTCCAAAAATCAAACAGAGGTTAGGGATGTCTTTCCCTCTCCTTAGCTCTCAATCTTCTAAGTATTGTAAATAAGCCCTAAAGGCTCGGGCAAGACTCTTAAGGTAAGAGTAAACTGCCCTAAAGACTAAAACACCCTTACTAAATTTTCTGCAAAAACGCGAGTACCGAGCGATCGGTGTTAATGACCGATCGATCGGTTGCCTACCGATCGATCGGTTTTATAACCGAGCGATCGGTTAAAATTTCACTGTCTGGAAAATTTCCCCATACAAAAATCTCGACCAGTCGATAGCCTCCGAGCGATCGGTTTTGGACCGATCGATCGCTCCATGGACCGAGCGATCGGTGCTCTGCTGGTCCCGACTGTTTTGGCCATAACTTTTGACTCGTTCGTCCGATTTCGATGATTCAACTTGTGTTGGGTTCGTACTTCGAAAATGAACATTTCTGACATTTTGGAATTTCCAATTTCTTCCTTATTTATTAATTATACCTCTTTAAAGGCAAAATGGCAACGAAAGTGTCATGCATTAAATGTGAAAAGGTCCGGGGCTCTACAACTGCAGTCTCAGGCGGACCGAGACCTTGACGTGTGGCCGTACCTCGATTACTGTTGAGGGGAGAGTACGAGAGGGTGCTTATGTATTTTGACATTTTGATAGGTGGGCCTGTCCACCTTAGACTTAGACATGTTTTGTATATATGTTAACTTGGAATGCTATTTTGGAAATCTTAGAAGAAAAGAAAAAATTAGTTTACGCTTCCGCATTTATGTTTGGCTTCCGCACTCTGATTATCATTGTTTTAGTACTGTAATTATCTTGTTCATGATAGGATGGTTTGGCAGGTACGTACAGTCACGCCTAAAGTATCCCTAAACTCCTAGGGGGTATTTTGGGGCACGACAGTTTAGCCAAAAAAGGTAATGGCGGTAATATAATTACTAGGGTTTGACCAGGGTTGAGCTAGGGTTTAGTCTAGGATTGAAATTAGGGGTGTGGGTCCGCTCCAACGGCTCCTAAGGGCCTGTGGGCCCCTGTTTGGGTCCACAGAAGGTTCTGGGCTTGATTTTAGGGCTTTTGGACCCTAGGGCTGAGCTAGGGTTCACCTAGGGTTAGGTCTAGGGTTAGACTAAGGGTTGACTAGGGTTTGACCACGGTTTACCTAGGGTTTAGTCTAGGGTTAGACTTGGGTTTACCTAGGGTTTGACCAGGGTTTACCTAGGGTTTAGGGATTGACTAGGGTTAGGCCTAGTGTTCACCTAGGGTTTGATTAAGGTTTGACCAGGGTTTGACTTGGGTTTTCCTGGGGTTTAGCTATGGTTTGCATAGGGTTTAGGGCTTGACTAGGGTTAGGCCTAGGGTTCACCTAGGGTTAAGCCTAGGGTTTGATCAGGGTTTGCCTAGAGTTTAGGGCTTGACTGGGGTTCAGCTGGGGATAACCATGGTTAAAGATATTAACCATGGTTAAGGAGGGCGTAAAAATTGAGTGCTTACATATTGCACTGACATTTTGCTAGTGAGCGAGTGTTTAGCTCGTGTGTCGATCGACACGAGATCGACACATTCCTTTGTGTCACCTAGCTTCGCCAAAGGTTTCCTGTCTGAGTCGAGTCATCTACGTCAGAAGTTGACCATTTCAACTCAGCTTGGCAAGTCGGTTGATACAGATCGAGGATACTGGAATTGTGTAGTTCAAGTTGGGCAGTATGAATTGCTGATCGAACTAATCATCCTTGATTCTAAGACTTAGACTTTGACGTTATTCTCGGGATGGATTACCTCGCTACACACCATGGGCACGTAGCTTGCTTTAAAAAGATGGTAAATTTTAAGCCAGAGGGCATCAAGTCATTCCACTTCCGTGGACTACGAAGGAGAGATATATCCCATCTAACGGCTCTAAGTCTTTCAAATCTGGAGGCACGAGACTCATCAGCCATCCCGGTTGTGAGTAATTATGTGGATGTATTTCCCGAAGACTGTTTGGGGTGCAGGAAATCTAGATAAAATAATTATGCGGAAAACTGGATCCCGAAGATCTTTATACCATAGAAAACAATTAATATTATCTATATTAAAGAAGAAGATTACCTCGTGAATGATGTTCACCGGTGTCGCACAAAAATGATAGAACTTCAGAACTCTTTGTAGAGATTTCTCAAAGAAATATTCCAAGCTTGATCCTCGCTCTTCGCTATCTCAGTGAAGCTTTCAAATGAATCAATAATGATAATCCCTCCCTCATGTTTTGGCTTGGGTATTTATAGATGTGGATCTTATCTATATCTTTGTTCATTATCTAATAATGATAGATATCTATTAGAGTTTCTAATAATGATAACTCTTATCATTAATAGATTCCTAGTTTATCCACAATTGGTTTGTTATCACATAACTTCTAATTTAGGTTTCCTTTTCCAAAAAGGATTCCTAAATAATAGGGATATAACCAACTCCCTAAATAATAGGGATATAAGAATCTAGACAATCTAGATAATCCACAAGAGGGGGGGGGGGGGGGGGGTGAGCAAGAGATGGGCATGAGCTATTTTGTAGGGATTAGACTTTATCCTCATATCTGTTTTTTTTCTTCAAAGCCAAGTAATTATCTAATCTCATTAGATAAGACATAATTAATTAATAATTATCTATTAACCAAAATCCCTTAAACATAAGGAAGATTAAAGTAGGCGCCACTTTGGGGGGTTAATCCCTTAAGCGTGGGCCCACCTTTAAGGTCCATTTTATATGGGCTTTTATGAATATGGGTCAAACCCATATTCCTTTATATTTGGTTGGTCAAATAATTATTATTATATCCCTTTAAATTAGATTGACATTTAATCTAAAATATAGATTAACATTTAATCTACTTTATTATAGATTAATATTTAATCTATTTTATTATAGATTAACATTTAATCTATTATTGTGAGCTTGTATTTCTTTATGAGTATCTCCACAGATTGCTCTAGGACATTCTAACCCTGGCTTACCTGGTGTTATCCCATCGACCCTTTAATAGGAAGGACACCGGAAATACAAGTGACGTGAGATATCCATGTTACAATTGAATCCTTGTGAAAGAATATAAACCAATAAGGATCCCACTAAAGGGGGATCCGGATAAAAAATTATGCGGAAACTGAATCTCCTAGATCTTAACACCATAAAAAGCATCAAAATTATCTAAGAGTTTTAGTCATATCACATCGGTGAATTTTTTTCACCGGTGAAGCTTAATCCACTTGAACCATCAGAACTTTTTGTAGAGATTTCTCCGAAAAAATACTAGATGTAGAACCCCGAAAATTTTGCCATGTATTTAAAAATCGTGCCAAGGTAGTTTGCCTTTGTAATCCTCCTATTTCTATGAAATGAGAAAATTTAAAGAAACTCTAAGTGTTAGGAAGTAGTATTCCTAAGTTGGACATATCGAAAACTCGAGTTACTGAAACTCATTTGCGGATCAGTCGACTTTAGGGTAATTTGGTTAATAAATAAAGAATAAATTAGAAATTCTAACACAACAAGAATGTTCCCCTTTGAAAGACGAATCCAACGCAAGTTGAATCGTCCAAATCGGACAACCGAGTCACAAGTTATGGCTGAATTACCAAAGTAAGGGAAAATGGAAGAAAACAACAAAATCTGGGATGTGCGATCGATCGCAGGTTTGGTGCGATCGATTGCATGCAAGCGAAATAGGTCCCAAGGTCTCGGGACCATATGCGATAGATGGGGATCCCTGTGCGACAGATCGCAGTGATCTACGATCGATCGCAAGAGTGTTCGATTGATCGCATGCAGAGGGAAATCAGACCAATGTATTCGGGTTCATGTGCGATAGATCGCATTAATGTGCGATCGATCGCAAGGACCTGCGATCGATAGCAAATAAGTGCGCGATCGATCGCATGCGGTAGCAGATTCTGAATTTGGGGGTTTTAAACCCTTGTCTTGTTTAGGGATCCCATTTGGGGATTTTCTAAACCTAAGGAGAGAAAGAAAGGGAAAAGGAGGAGGAGAGATTAAGACAAAAAAATCCAAAAAGGGCTTTGGGATTGAGATCAAGGGAGCAAGCTTGAAGGATTCCAAGCTAGAACCATCCTCAATCAAAGGATTCCTCAAAGATCAAGCTTGATCTTCAAGGTTAGTACACTCTACTAACTTCTCTAGCAATACTCTAGGCTTTCTTCTTTTAAAATCATGATGTTGATCTTGTATCTCCTTTTCCTTGGAAACATACTATATATCCAAAACCTAAACAAGATAATGTGAATGAATGTGGGATGTATGAATGGATGAAATGGGTTGAGGCGATTGGATGCCGTGTTGGTTGATGAATGGGTATTGGAAAATGGTGGATGGGCACTTCAAACATAATAATAAATCCATTTTGTGTGGTGTGATGAAATATATACATTAAGAAATCGAAACAAAATGACTAGGAATGAGATTGCACACCAAGTGTTTGATAAAATGCTAAAATGACGTATTGAATAAATGAACTGGAATTATGAAAGCATGTATTGAGTTATTATGTTTTAAATGCCTACCTTGATCAAATGCCCTACACGTTATCCATATTCCTTTATGCTTGTATTTAAAAATGGGAATGCTATGCTTTTGTGATCCCCTCATCCAAGCATATCATCAGGATTGTCACTATTGGTATGCACACGAGCACGCATGGTTGCATGAACCGAGCTTTTCAAGAGCATATGTATATAATAAATCAATAAGAAAACATTGCATGTCAAGGAGGTTGGTAGCCCAGGGACATTCAGGTACTAGCCTCTGGCTCACAAGAAAACCCCAAAACACATATTTTCAAGGAAGTTGGTAACCCAGGGAGATTCGGGTACTAGCCTCTGGCTCACAAGAAAACTAAACAAGTAATAAAAATCACATATTATCAAGGAGGTAGGTAGCCCAGGGACATTCGGGTACTAGTCTCTGTCTCACAAGAAAACCATATATCAAGGAGGTTGGCAGCCCAGGGAGATTCGGGTGCTAGCCTCTGGCTCACAAGTTACAAGATGCAAGTTTACAAGATGATGACAAGACATTCATGCCTACACGCATACATGATTTCTACAAGGGATACCGAGACATGGAAACGGTTTTTCAAGCATGAGTTTTATCGGCGTTTTTGCATCCATGCACGTACATCAAGATGATAATATTGCTCCATGTTTAATATTGTTAAATTCTATGATTTTACTATTGCCTTGAATTGATGATTGGTACTGTATTTCTCCTTGCGTGTTTATTATTGTTATGATTAGCTAGTAGCTTGTACTCACTGAGTATTCCATGCTCAGTCGTACTTTCATGTCGGCAGGTACTGAGGGAGCCCTCGACCTGGAGCCTTGGGTCGAGGAAGAGTATATAGAGGAGAGAGAGCCGTCTATCCCACTGCAGTCTCAGGCGGACCGAGACCTTGACGTGTGGCCGTACCTTGATTACTGTTGAGGGGAGAGTACGAGAGGGTGCTTATGTATTTTGACATTTTGATAGGTGGGTCTGTCCACCTTAGACTTAGACATGTTTTGTATATATGTTAACTTGGAATACTATTTTGGAAATCTTAGAAGAAAAGAAAAAGTTAGTTTACGCTTCCGCATTTATGTTTAACTTCTGCGCTCTGAGTATCATTGCTTTAGTATTGTAATTATCTTGTTCATGATAGGATGGTTTGGCAGGTACGTATAGTCACGCCTAAAGTATCCCTAAACTCCTAGGGGGTATTTTGGGGCGCGACACTAGAAGCTCGATCCTTATTCTTCACTATCCCCATAAAGCTTTAGAATCTCCTTTGGAATTATAGAAGCAAGAGGAAGAAGATGGATCAATGGTGTAGACCTTCTATCACCAATAATACTAAGGTTCAAAACCCTAGATTTACAAAACCCAACTAGGACCACCAATATAGCTCACGAAAATCCTTAGGGTTCTCCCCTAGGGCTCACGGTTTGGAGAGATAGAGGAGAGGAGAAAAAAAATTCTGGAGAATTCTACTTAATGGTCTAGGGTGTTAGGGTATTTATAGACTAGGATCTTATCCTAATCCTACTCCAACTTGATTTTGTCTAGTAGGATTTATTAATTAACAATATCTCTTATTATTAATTAAATAAACTCCTACTTAATCTATAACTACTTTAGTTATAGTAATCCTATTAATTAAAGAGTCCCTATTATACGAGGATTCCATAATTAAAAGGTATAAGTCAACATCCTACACCAAAGTAGGAAACCTAGTCAAACTAGGAATCCACAAGGGGGGGCGTGAGCTTCTATGGGGCGTGGGATTTGAGGAGTTAAAACTCCTTATTGTAATCTAATTACAATAACATCTTAATCCTAATTGCAATCCAACACTTGGCTTTTAATTCCATAATAAAAGGAATTATATTTCAATAATTATTCAATTAAACAAATTCTAATCCAATTAGGATTCCTCAAGTGGGCGCCCCAACCTAGGGTTTAAACCCAAGGGCTTTGGCCCATATTAAAGGTCTATTTTAATGGGTTTATGGATATGGGTCAAACCCATTTCCCCTTTAATTATGTTAATAAAAAAATTACTAAAATAATCCCTTAGTTTAAATTAACAATTAATTTGAACAATAGATTAACTATTAATCTATTTAATTAAATGATTAACTTTTAATCACTTAAAATAATTGATTAACTTTTAATCAATTATTGAGCTTGTATTTCTTATGTGAGCACCTCCACAAATTGCTCTGGGACAGTCTTACCCTGGCTTATCCAATGTTATCCCATTGACCCTAAATGGTAATTACAACGGAATTGCAAGTGACGTGAGATATCCATGTTGCAATTGAATCCTAGTGTATGAACATTAACCATTACGGATCCCTCCACATGAACTTTTAAATTCAATTTATCCTTCCAAATACATTATCCCTAATGGGCCTTCGAGATTGACATACTATCTAACCCATAGCCCATTGCAAATCATCCTGGTTTCCAAAACTTATGATTAAGCCATGAAAAACAATTTCTCATGAAAAACATTTTGAAAAAAATTATTTTATCAGTATAATACCATTTAATAAAAGTATATTTCAAAATTTTTTTTTTCAAAATCACTTACGCAGGATTTGAACTTAATCAACTGTCTTACCCGGAACTTGGATAATCTCTCAAATTAATGAGCATGGATTTCTTGTTTGAAATTCATCATGACTCGAACAACTTTCTGACTATCCAACAGTCACTGTATTGTATTTCCTAAGTTAGAAAATACGTTGGTGGAATCAAAATAGTCAGATCACTACCCAGTCATAGATGAACTCATCAGATCTAAGGATCATTGAAACCGTTCAATGTGAATGAGAGACCAACTATCTGATAGTATGTTTATGCAAGAGGTCTCTCATTGAATGCAATCAGGCAGTGTACATTTAAGCACCCATATGCTGATGTGTAGTCTCTACTACAATAGTTTGAGATTGAACTATATCTCAACCATTGAGAACTTCTTAGCATTTTGGCAGCCATATAAGTGAAGGGCCCAACTTCACCCACAGCTGTGACTATATAAGGTATAATGTCGCCACCCAAGACCCACCCTAGGAGTTAGAGTGAACTTTGGACGACTAATCATGGCTTACATGACTTGCTTGACAAACTAACCTGCAAAAACCCACAGAGCATATACAATAGAGAATATAGACAGCGGAAACATGCCTTAATATAACACAGCGGAAGACTAACAAACCTCTATCTATATACGTATACGAATCCAAGTTTATACAAAAGGTAACCATAAGAAAGTGCGGACATTCCCGCCAAAAATACGTAAATGTATCTCTCATCTCACCCACAGCTATCCACTCAGAATCTAACACCACCTACTGATAACCCTATACGGGAGGTTCCTCCAAAGGCTCCTCAACGTACTCCTCTTCCACCCATGGACCAGAAGCACAGACATCAAATGGAGCAGCAGCTCCCTCAAAACCTGCCGACATAAGAAGTACGGCTGAGCATGGAATACTCAGCGGGTACTAAATACTAACCAACAATTATAGCATAAAAACGGCAGTACATAATCAGGAGCAATTCATATATGTCAAACGGAAAAAATTCATATCATACAAGGAAGTAAAGCAGTTTATAATCATGCTTGTAATTCGTAGAAAGCCGACAAATCCTCTTGAAAACGTCGTGCACTTGACTTGACTTGAAATATCTTTTCGTACTTGAAAGCTTGTCTTGTCTATCTTGCTTGATTCTTGTATGTCGTGTCATGTCATGCATGCTTGCTTGTGATCATGTAACTTGTGAGATACACTTGTGAGATGCACTTGTGAGATGCCTTGAGAGATGCCTTGAGAGGGAAGGGAGACCCTTGTTTATGCAATGCACTTGCGAGGGAAGGGAGACCCTTCTTTATGATATGTATGTACTTGCGAGGGAAGGGAGACCCTTCTTTATGATATGTATGTACTTGCGAGGGAAGGGAGGCCCTTCTTCATGATATGCACTTGTGAGTGAGGGGAGACCCCTCGTGAAATGTTGGTTCTTGTCTACTTGTGAAAAGCGAGGTAAAACATATCGTAGGATATGTCCCACCTCTAACCATGTTCTTGAAAAACCTCGATAATTCATGCCATGCATGCCATGCTCGTGGGAACCGTGTACATACTTGCATTCGAATTTAAAGATGACATTTGGGTAATTTCACAACACATATAGCATCAAAGATTGAGTAATGTAATATTCATAGCATTTTGGGAAAGCAGGAAACACGCTATCATAGGCCCTAGCAATATTCAGAATTCATTAGGCATGCACCTACGAATTTACAGCTTACTTTATTCACCTTGGCATTTCATCAAACATGGTGTGTTCATTATGGATTTTCTCTACAACATGCTTTTCTAGATGGGTTTTACTCAAATCATACATGTATGTTCATTATTGGAAACAATGCCCTTCCCCATTTGTTCATCACACAACCATTGGCATCCAATCGCCCATTCCATCTCCATTCACCATTCACCATTTACCATTCACCATTCACCATTCACCATTCATCCATCTCATAGCACATGTGTAAATGAAAAAAAATAAAGAGGAAAGAAGGGGAAAGAGGAACTATAACTAGGAGGGTAGTAAGAAGTACCGACCTTGAAGAGATGAGGAAGAAATCCCTCTTCCAAACGACTATGTAGCTGCTGCCCTAGCTTGGAGAACACTCTCCACGAGTGCTTGAGCCGAGATCTTGAAGAAAAAGGGGCTTGAGGTTGATCTAGGGTTTCAAACCCTTTGCATTCTCTCCAAAATGGAAACCCTAGGTTGGAATCGCCTTCTCCCCTTTCTCCTATTCTCTCAAACTCTCTAAGTGTCGAATGATGCCCTAAAGGCTCGGGTTAAACTCTTAAGGTAAGAGTGAGTTGTCAAAAGACCATAATACCCTTACTAAATTTCTGTAAAAACACGAGTGTCGAACTCGTTGTGCTGTGAACAGTGCCAACTCGTAGTGCTGTGAACAGTGCCAACTCGTGGTGCTGTGAATAGTGCCAACTCGTTGTGCTGTGAACAGTGCCAACTCGTTGTGCTGTGAACAGTGTCAACTCGTTGTGCTGTGAACAGTGCCAACTCGTGGTGTTGTGAACAGTGCCAACTCGTGGTGTTGTGAACAGTGCCAACTCGTGGTGCTGTGAATAGTGCCAACTCGTTATGCTGTGAACAGTGCCAACTCGTTGTGCTGTGAACAGTGTCAACTCGTTGTGCTGTGAACAGTGCCAACTCGTGGTGCTGTGAACAGTGCCAACTTGTGGTGCTGTGAACAGTGCCAACTCGTGGTGCTGTGAACAGTGCCAACTCGTGGTGCTGTGAAGGGTGCCGAACCCGTTGTCCGTTGTGTTGTGCATAGTGCTGAGCTCGTGGTGAGTTGTACAACGTACCTGTTGTGAGCTGCACAACGTGCCCGTTGTGAACTGTACAACGGATGCACACAGTATACGTTATCTGAGTACGTTGTCAGAGCACGTCCTTATTGCCTTCCGAGCTACGATTTCCTACAAGTTCAGACTGTTTTGGCCATATCTTTTGACTCGTTCATCCGATTTTGACGATTCAACTTGCGTTGTGTTCGTACTTCGAAGAGGAACATTTCTGACATTTCGAAATTTCCAAATTCTTCCTCATTTATTAATTATACCTCTTAAAAAGGAAAAATGACAACGAAAGTGTCATGTATTAAGCATGAAAAAGTCTGGGGCTCTACATCCTCCCCCCCTTACAAAAATTTTATCCTCGAAATTCAGACGATACTAGCATTACAAATCAAAACAAAATTACAAGTCATATACAGACTTCATACAAAACTCATTCAATTAATTCTGGGTACTTTGCTTTGACTTCGGCTTCACGCTCCCATGTAGCTTCTTCCCGAGCATGGTGTTGCCATTGTACAAGAACCAAAGGGATTGTCTTGTTGCGAAGAACCTGATCTCTTCGATCCAAAATCTAAACCGGCTTTTCAATCAAGGTGAGATCCTCTCGAATCTCCAACGGTCCCAAGTCTATGACATGCGAAGGATCCGCAAAGTACTTCCGAAGCATAGACACATGGAAGACGTTGTGAACTGCGGCCATGTGAGGTGGAAGAGCTACTCGATAAGCAACTTCACCAACCCGTGTCATAATCTCAAAAGGCCCAACATACCGAGGACTGAGCTTGCCTCGCTTTCCAAATCTCATGATCCCTTTGCTAGGAGATACTTTCACAAAAACTTGATCCCCTACTTGAAATTCCAAGTCCCTACGGCGCGTGTCCGCATAACTTTTCTGGCGATCTTGAGCGGCTTTCAATCGATCCCGGATGATCTTAACTGTGTTTGCAGTTTGCTCAATCAACTCCGGACCAAGTACTTTCCTTTCTCCTACCTCATCCCAATAGAGAGGAGACCTACAACTTCGCCCATACAAGGCCTCAAATGGTGCCATTTGAATACTTGCCTGATAGCTGTTATTATAGGCGAATTCAACCAAAGGCAAGTGCTCTTCCCAACTGCCTCTGAAATCCAACATACAAGCCCGAAGCATGTCTTCAATGACTTGGTTCACTCTCTCGGTTTGTCCATCCGTCTGTGGATGAAAAGCGGTGCTGAAATCAAGTCGGGAACCCATGGCCTCCTGGAAACTTTTCCAAAATCTTGACGTGAATCTTGGATCCCGATCCGACACAATACTGACTGGCACCCCATTTAGTCTAACTACTTCCTTGATGTATAGTGCAACCAACTGACTAGAGTTGAAAGTAGTTCGGTAAGGTAAGAAGTGAGCTGACTTCGTCAAACGATCCACTACTACCCATATCGCATCTGAGCCCCTTGCCGTCTTTGGCAAGCCAACTATGAAATCCATGGATATGTTCTCCCATTTCCACTCGGGAATAGGAAGAGAATGCAATAGACCGGCGGGCCGCATGTGTTCTGCTTTTACCTGTTGACACACCAAGCATCGTGCCACATATTCTGCAACATCCCTCTTCATATTCCGCCACCAAAAGTGACTCTTGAGGTTCCGGTACATCTTCGTACCCCTTGGATGCACTGTGTACTTCGAACGGTGTGCTTCATCCAAAATCTCTCTTCGAAGATCTGCCTTGGCTGGGACGCACAGCCTTCCCTTGAATGTGATAACACCCCGACTAGTGAGAGAGAAGTCCTCACTACCCTTAGCAACTTCCTTGTCCCGATAAGCCAACAATTCAGCATCCATGGCTTGATATTCTTGGATCAAATCTATAATGTACGGCCGAACCGTAACATTTGCCAAGGTAGGACCACGGACAGAGTGATTCACACTGATGTCCAGATTTGCCAAATCTTCTAGTAGCTTCCATTCTTGAACCAACATATGTGCTAACAACCCTTGAGGTTTTCTACTCAAAGCATCAGCCACTACATTTGCTTTACCCGGGTGGTATTGAATGGTACAATCATAGTCCTTCAGAAATTCCATCCAACGCCGTTGCCTTAGATTCAACTCCTTTTGGGAAAAGAGATACTTGAGACTCTTGTGATCAGTGAACACAGAGAACTCCACCCCATAAAGGTAATGACACCAAATCTTAAGTGCAAACACGACCGCTGCAAGCTCCAAATCGTGCGTGGGATAATTCTTCTCATGCTCCTTCAATTGCCTTGATGCATAGGCGATGACTTTCTTGTGCTGCATGAGTACACACCCAAGTCCAACATATGAGGCATCACTATACACCTCATACCCATAAGGTCCAGATGGCACAGTAAGGACAGGGGCTGTAGTAAGCCTCTTCTTCAGTTCCGTGAAACTGATCTCGCACTTATCACTCCATACAAACTTGGCGTTCTTCCTTGTCAGGTAAGTGAGCGGTGCTGCAAGGCTAGAGAAACCCTCTACGAATCTCCTGTAGTAGCCTGCCAACCCAAGAAAACTACGTATCTCTGTGACATTCTTGGGCCTTGCCCAACTCATAACCGCCTCTATCTTCTTCGGATCTACCGATATGCCTTCTGCGGAAACAACGTGGCCTAGGAATGCCACCTCTTCCAACCAAAACTCACACTTGCTAAGTTTGGCGTATAGCTTGTGCTCTCTTAGCATTTCCAAAGCAAGGCATAGGTCGCGTGTGTGATCTTCCCGTGTCTGGGAATAGACCAAAATGTCATCAACAAATACAATCACGCACCTATCAAGGTATGGCCGGAACACCCGGTTCATCAAATCCATAAAGGTTACCGGCGCGTTCGTGAGTCCAAAAGGCATCACCAAGAACTCGTAGTGTCCATACCGAGTCCTGAAAGCGGTTTTGGGAATATCTTCCACCTTAATCTTCAACTGGTGATAACCCGATCGAAGATCTATCTTCGAGAAAAATCTCGCTCCTTTCAACTGATCAAACAAGTCATCAATCCTAGGCAAGGGATACCTATTCTTTATAGTGACTTTGTTCAATTGCCGGTAATCGACACACATCCGCATCGAGCCATCTTTCTTCTTAACAAACAACACTGGGGCACCCCACGGTGAGACACTTGGTCGAATGAAGCCAAGGCCTTGCAATTCTTCCAACTGGGTCTTCAACTCCTTGAGTTCAATAGGGGCCATTCTATATGGAGCTCTGAAAACAGGAGTTGTGCCTGGTGCAAGCTCGATCACAAACTCAATCTCCCTATCTGGGGGTAATCCCGGCAACTCCTCTGGAAATACATCCAGGAACTCACTCACAACCAGAATAGTCGATGAGTCCTTTGCCTCGGGGTTAGCTAAGCTCAACGCCGCAAAATGAGCAATAGATCTGCTTTTCAACCCGCGAAAGTGGAATGGTTTTCCTTCTACTGGCTTGAAGAGTACCATTTTCTCAAAGCAAGCTACATGCCCATGATGTGCTGCTAACCAATCCATTCCCAATATAACATCAAAGTCTTGGAATCCAAGGACGATGAGATCAACCGCCAACTCGTGGCTTCCAACTTGGACCACACTATTTCTATACACTTTATCGGCCAATACTGTTTTGCCGAGAGGAGTCGAAATGGCTAACTCCGGTTCTAGCTGACGTAGCTCTACAGAAAAGCCTTCTGAAAAACTCGGCGAGACAAATGAATGAGTAGACCCGGTATCAATCAACACTCGAGCCAAATACTCATTGACTAGTAGGGTTCCTGAAATTTTAACTAGCGGAGTTAATCCATGCATCAACAGTGTATACATGTAGGTATATATACATATATAACATGCCAAGTACGTACACAATCAATTAATACTTAACAGTTTAATTTACGGATAATTAAATAAGCTACAACCGCGTACCTTGTACTACATCGTCAGATGCAAGTGCATCACTCTCTGTCAAAGCAAATACACGCCCCTGGTTTGCCTGGCGAGACTGAAGTGTAGACCGGGTAGTCTGAGATGACGCCTGATATGATCCTGCTGGGCGTGCTGGTGGACTAATCCCCTGAGAATGGCCTGGTAATTGCCGACTGGGGCAATCCCTGATCATATGGCCCTGGCGACCACAATGAAAACATCCACCCGATGCCTTTCGGCAATCTCCTGCCGGGTGCCTTCAGCCGCATGAAGTGCAGACCTCGTGTGCATAAGTCGGAGGGGCCGGAGGTGGAGCATACCTCATCGTCTGAGGTGCAACAGGCCGTGGGGCTGGAAGAGCCTGAGGTCGCGGTACCTGAGGCACATACTGCCGGGGAGCTGGGGGTGCATAAGATGGCCTCATCGGTGGTGCTGGCCACGTATACTGATAAGGGCCGGTACGAGCCCGCCTCTCTAGAGGTGCTGGACCACTGGATTGGCCTCTCGCCAACTCCCTCTTCTTGGACACTGTCTCTGAATTGGCCTCGACCAATAAGGCCTTGTCTACTACCTCAGGGTAGGTAGCATGCCTGAAAACGGAAACCTTCTCCATAATCACATCATTGAGCCCTTGCTCAAATCTTCTCGCCTTCATTGCCTCAGTAGCAACCATATGAGGCGGAAATCTCGACAACTCCGAGAACTTGGCCTCGTATTGTGCCACCGACATCAAACCTTGCTCAAGGTTGATGAATTCCCTCTCTTTCTTTTCCCTTGCTCCAATCAGAAAATACTTCTTATAAAAAGTATCCTCGAACTCCTCCCAAGTCCAAGGTAGACCCTGCATGGTCAAATCTCGCATCCTCAATGCGGACAACCACCAATGGTGGGCTTTACTCTCTAGCATGAAAGCTGCCCATGCTACTCTCTCCTCCTCTGTAGGCGAGAGGACCGCAAAGATCTTCTCCATCTGGAGGATCCATGCCTCCGCAGCAAAAGGGTCCACACTCCCATGGAAGGGTGGAGGCCTCAATCTCCTGAATGCCTTAACTCCAGCGGTACGATGTACTGGAGCTGCGGGCGGTGGAGTAGGTGCCGCCGATGATGGTATAGCCTGCCGAGCCGCCAGTATGGTGAGTGTCTCAGCAATAGAGCCTAAGACCTGAGAGAGGTCCGGCTGCTCATCCTCATCTCTGGAAGAAGATGAAGCTCTGGTGTGTGGTCCACGACCCCGTGTGCCCCGCCTCATGACTAAAGTCCTGAGAACAATAGCACCACATGAGTCTAACTTGAAACCACAGTTTATTTCAATGCCATTTCACAATAATTCAATTTGTATTAGTTGTATAATACCAATATACATCACATCAAGTCATCAGAGTATTCATCACATTATACTTATACTTTAGTGTTCTAGCGTACCGAGGGCCCGTACTTGGTTAAAGCAACCATTTTAGACTAAGACTAAAGTTTAATCTTACACTTGGATCAAGACTCTCTTCCGACTTACTTTCTTCCTAACTTGTTTCCTGACATATGCTCTTGTCAACCTGTGGTATAAGATTATAAGTGACCCTAGAGACCTAAAGCCTAAGCTCTGATACCACTTCTGTCGTGACCCAAAACCCACCCTAGGAGTTAGAGTGAACTTTGGACGACTAATCATGGCTTACATGACTTGCTTGACAAACTAACCTGCAAAAACCCACAGAGCATATACAATAGAGAATATAGACAGCGGAAACATGCCTTAATATAACACAGCGGAAGACTAACAAACCTCTATGTATGTATACGAATCCAAGTTTATACAAAAGGTAACCATAAGAAAGTGTGGACATGCCCGCCAAAAATACATAAATGTATCTCTCATCTCACCCACAGCTATCCACTCAGAATCTAACACCACCTACTGATAACCCTCTACGGGAGGTTCCTCCAAAGGCTCCTCAACGTACTCCTCTTCCACCCATGGACTAGGAGCACAGACATCAAATGGAGCAGCAGCTCCCTCAAAACCTGCTGACATAAGAAGTACGGCTGAGCATGGAATACTCAGCGGGTACTAAATACTAACCAACAATTATAGCATAAAAACGGCAGTACATAATCAGGAGCAATTCATATTTGTCAAACGGAAACAATTCATATCATACAAGGAAGTAAAGCAGTTTATAATCATGCTTGTAATTCGTAGAAACCCGAAAAATCCTCTTGAAAACGTCGTGCACTTGACTTGACTTGAAATATCTTTTCGTACTTGAAAGCTTGTCTTGTCTATCATGCTTGATTCTTGTATGTCGTGTCATGTCATGCATGCTTGCTTGTGATCATGTAACTTGTGAGATACACTTGTGAGATGCACTTGTGAGATGCCTTGAGAGATGCCTTGAGAGGGAAGGGAGACCCTTCTTTATGCAATGCACTTGCGAGGGAAGGGAGACCCTTCTTTATGATATGTATGTACTTGCGAGGGAAGGGAGACCCTTCTTTATGATATGTATGTACTTGCAAGGGAAGGGAGGCCCTTCTTCATGATATGCACTTGTGAGTGAGGGGAGACCCCTCGTGAAATGTTGGTTCTTGTCTACTTGTGAAAAGCGAGGTAAAACATATCGTAGGATATGTCCCACCTCTAACCATGTTCTTGAAAAACCTCGATAATTCATGCCATGCATGCCATGCTCGTGGGAACCGTGTACATACTTGCATTCGAATTTAAAGATGACATTTGGGTAATTTCACAACACATATAGCATCAAAGATTGAGTAATGTAATATTCATAGCATTTTGGGAAAGCAGGAAACACGCTATCATAGGCCCTAGCAATATTCAGAATTCATTAGGCATGCACCTACGAATTTACAGCTTACTTTATTCACCTTGGCATTTCATCAAACATGGTGTGTTCATTATGGATTTTCCCTACAACATGCTTTTCTAGATGGGTTTTACTCAAATCATACATGTATGTTCATTATTGGAAACAATGCCCTTCCCCATTTGTTCATCACACAACCATTGGCATCCAATCGCCCATTCCATCTCCTTTGACCATTCACCATTTACCATTCACCATTCACCATTCACCATTCATCCATCTCATAGCACATGTGTAAATGAAAAAAAATAAAGAGGAAAGAAGGGGAAAGAGGAACTATAACTAGGAGGGTAGTAAGAAGTACCGACCTTGAAGAGTTGAGGAAGAAATCCCTCTTCCAAACGACTGTGTAGCTGCTGCCCTAGCATTGAGAACGCTCTCCACGAGTGCTTGAGCCGAGATCTTGAAGAAAAAGGGGCTTGAGGTTGATCTAGGGTTTCAAACCCTTTGCTTTCTCTCCAAAATGGAAACCCTAGGTTGGAATCGCCTTCTCCCCTTTCTCCTATTCTCTCACACTCTCTAAGTGTCGAATGATGCCCTAAAGGCTCGGGTTAAACTCTTAAGGTAAGAGTGAGTTGTCAAAAGACCATAATACCCTTACTAAATTTCTGTAAAATCACGAGTGTCGAACTCGTTGTGCTGTGAACAGTGCCAACTCGTGGTGCTGTGAACAGTGCCAACTTGTGGTGCTGTGAATAGTGCCAACTCG
The DNA here is from genome assembly GCA_015143295.1 of Tetracentron sinense. NCBI lineage: Eukaryota > Viridiplantae > Streptophyta > Magnoliopsida > Trochodendrales > Trochodendraceae > Tetracentron > Tetracentron sinense. The sequence goes on from CM026553.1 coordinate 18,939,125, forward strand.
TTGTGCTATGAACAGTGCCAACTCGTGCTGTGAACAGTGCCAACTCGTGGTGCTGTGAACAGTGCCAACTCGTGGTGCTGTGAACAGTGCCAACTCGTTGTGCTGTGAACAGTGCCAACTCGTTGTGCCGTGAACAGTGTCAACTAGTTGTGCTGTGAACAGTGTCAACTCGTTGTGCTGTGAACAGTGCCAACTCGTGGTGCTGTGAACAGTGCCAACTCGTGGTGCTGTGAAGGGTGCCGAACCCGTTGTCCGTTGTGTTGTGCATAGTGCTGAGCTCGTGGTGAGTTGTACAACATACCCGTTGTGAGCTGCACAACGTGCCCATTGTGAACTGTACAACGGATGCACATAGTATACGTTATCAGAGTACTTTGTCAGAGCACGTCCTTAGTGCCTTCCGAGCTACGATTTCCTACAAGTCCAGACTGTTTTGGCCATATCTTTTGACTCGTTCGTCCGATTTTGACGATTCAACTTGCGTTGTTTTCGTACTTCGAAGAGGAACATTTCTGACATTTCGAAATTTTCAAATTCTTCCTCATTTATTAATTATACCTCTTAAAAAGGTAAGATGACAACGAAAGTGTCATGTATTAAGCATGAAAAAGTCTAGGGCTCTACATATAAGGAACCGGAAAGTTATATCTACCTGTGATAAATTAATCACATAAATTTTCTACAATATATCCTATGGACCTTTATTTGGAATCTCATATCGTATAGATCATCTCATGATCATGGTCAATTACCCATAATGAATACACAATAGATTAATAAGTAGCATTTATTAATCAAATTAATAAGGTTCTAACAATCTAAATGACTTTTCTAGGCATCATGTCCAATACCCACCACATGAACTAATGCATTCGTATGATCCTTCCAATAACATTATCCCTAATAGGCCTTTGAGATCATTATACTATCTGACTCATAGCCTATTGTACATCATCCGGGTTTCCAAGACATTTGATTAAGCCATGAGAAACTATTTCTCATGTTAAAACATTTTGAAAAAATCTTTTATTTAGTATAATATATTTTATTTAAAATATATTTCAAATATGTTTGATTTCAAAATCACCTGCGCAGGCTTTAAGCTTAATGTACTGTTTTACCCGAAACTTAGATAATCTCTCAATTTAATGACCTGGATTTCTTATTTGAAATTCATCATGACTTGAACAACTTTCTAATTATCCAACTGTCACCTTATCGTAGTCCCTCAGGTAGAGAGTACTTAGGTGCAATCAAATCAGTCAGATCACTGCTCAGTTATTAATGAACTCATCAGTTCTTAGGATCATCAAAACTTTTCAATGTGAATGAGAGACCAACTATCTGATAGTATATTTATGAGAGAGGTCTCTCATTGTATGCAATCAGTCAATGTACATTTAATCACCCATATGCCGATGTGTAGTCTTCACTACAGTAGTTTGAGATAAAACTACATCTCAACCATTGAGAACATCTAAGCATTGTGACAGCCATATAAGTGAAGTGCTCAGCTTCACCCATAGCTGTGACTTTATAAGGCATAAGGAAATGGAAAGCTATATCTTCCTGTGTCAGTCCATAACCAATCACATAGCTTTCCTACAATATATCCTAGGGACCTTATTCAAATCTCATATCGTATAGATCATCTCATGATCTTGGTCAATTACCCATAATGAATTCACAATAGATAAAGAAGATGTCTTTATTAATATGATCAATAAAAATCTTACAATCTAAATGACTTTTCAGGACATAATGTCCAAAAATCTCCCACTTGCCCTTAAAGTCACTGTGACATTGATTTTAATCCCATACTATCTAAGTGTGTTCTAAATACTTTATCTGATAAAGCTTTTATCATCGGGTCAGCAACATTAAGTGTGTTTCATCTTCTTGTGGCTCCTAGGTTCTTTGCTATGCGCTATTGCACCATTACTATCACCAAAAGAAAGTGATATGTTTTAGTGTTGAAGGAACATTTCCTAGCTCTTGCAAAAACTTTCTAAACCAGACTGCTTCTTTTACAGCTTCAGAAGCCGCAATATATTCTACTTATGTGTTGGAGTCTACAATACACTTCTGCTTTATGCTGCACCAACTCACAACAGCACCACTCAGTGTGAACACATATCCAGATGTGGAAGCTCTATTGTCCAAATCAGAATGGAAATCGGAATTAGTATAACCCAATCCAATTAGATCTTCTGCTTGAAAAGTAAGCACATAATCCCTAGTCCTTTTCAGGTACTTCATGATGTGCTTTATAGCAGTCCAATGATTGACTCCTGGAGTGCTTTAGAACCGACTTACAACTCCCACTACATGACAAATATCCGGTCTCATACAAAGCATAGCATACATGGGGCTCCCAACTGCTGAAGCATATGGGAACCTCTTCATCTGTTTGATCTCATCAGCTAAAAGAGGAGTCATCTTTTTAGACAAAGTAATACCATGTCTAAAAGGAATGAGAGTTGTCTTACACTCTACTGTACCTTGACAAGATATTGTCAATGTACGAAGTTTGGCTCAATCCCAACATCCTGTAGTTTTTATCTCTCTAGATCTTAGTTCCGAGAATATCGGATGCCTCTCCCAAGTCTTTCACGGAGAAATGTTGAGAAAGCCAAATCAACATCCCTATATCATTCCTAATGAGTAGGATGTCATCTACATAGAGAATAAGGTACACTATCGCTCTTCCACTATCCTTCTTGTAAATACAAGATTCCTCTAAATTCTTTTAGAATCCAAATTCTTTGATTGAAAGATCAAATCTTTGGTTCCAGCTTCTAGATCTTGTTTCAAACCTTATATTGACTTGTTTAGCTTACATACAATGTTCTCCTAGTTAGGAGCAATGAAGCCCTCAAGTTGCTTCATATAGATGCTGTAACAACCCAGAATTTTAATATAATAAAATTATGGGATTATGGGTCCTAACTGTGTTTAAAAAGTTAAGTATTTGTTAAATTGGTAGAAAGTGGGTTTTGTTCGGGACTGAAGTGTACCGATAAAAATTCAGTGTTTTTCCTCGAAAATCGCACCTAGCATGCTGGTCGGCTATCGAAACAATAATCCATCATGCCGAATCTGTCATGCATCTATACGCGTTGCCGCAATGCAATCGGTGTCCAAAATCCAAAGAAATTGGTGGGTTTTGTAATTTTCTTCCAGATTTTTTTTTTGCTGTTAAAACTCATCATTTTCCCCCGAAATTTATACAGTAGGTGTCGGACTGTCCCTAGTTTGGTCACCTATTATTTTGGTTCTACCGCGTATCGATTCGCGAGATCGTTAGGGTCTTAAATGTAAGAAAATCGAGAAAACCAGGATATTCTAGATTTCAGAATTCAATTGGGACTCCATAATTGTTGGGGATTCTAATAGAAATCCTTGCGGCTGGTACTAATGTGTGCCGATTGGGCATGGGGACTAATGTCTATCGTCTCGGCAGTTAGTTATCTCAAACGAAGAAACGGCGGGAATCAGGAAATTAGTGGGTTTTACAGTTTTCGTCCAGACTTAATTTTGATTGTCAAAACTCAATATTTTTCCCTAAAATTTCTACAGCAGGTGTCGGACTGTTCCAAGTTCGGTCACCTGAAGTTTCATCATAATCGAGCATCATGAAGTAGGGTGTCACGCCCCAAATTAACCCCTAGGAGTCAGGATACTTTGGCGAAGTGACTTAACCTTAAATCAACCTGTAAAGAGTATACAAGGCATGCAAAATAGTGAACTAAAAATTTCTTTAATGACTTAACTATATTCCAAGTATAATTGATTACAATAATTGAATAGAATTTACAACATAAACATGAACTCCTGAACTTGAGTCCTAACTCAAGTGAGACAAACATTCCCAGACATAAGAACCCGAAATACATGTCTTTCTCTCACTCATCCCAACCATTAGCCACGTGCCATGACTCCTAATATCTGGATGACAACCAGAGCAATCTCCTGCTCTACATGAACCGCCTCTATCCATGGAACCCGAAGTCCATATATCGCAAAATGTACCTGCCGACATAAAAGTACGGTTGAGTATAAAATACTCAGCGAGTATAAGCTACTAGCTAACTGTCGCGCCCTAAAATACCCCTTACGAGTTAAGGGATACTTTAGTTGTGACTATATATACCTGCCAAACCATCCTGTAATGAACAAGGTAACATAATACTATAAAGACAATAATCAGAGTGCGGAAGCTAAATCATGATTGCGGAAGCGTGAACTAACTTTTTCATTTCTATATAAGGTGTTCTGTGTTCCAAGTGAATAGATATACAAAACCTATCAAGGTAAAGGTGGACATGCCCACCCATCAAAATATCAAAATACAAAAAGAATTATTGAGCCCATTATGCTCAACAGTAGTCTAAATACGGTCAGGCATCTCGGTCTCTATCCTCTTGCGACTGTATCGGGATAGGTGGCTCTCTCTCCTCTACATATTCTTCCATAACCCAAGGCTCAGGGTTGAGGGCTTCCTCGGTACCTGCCGACATAAAAGTATGGCTGAACATGGAATACTCAGCGAGTACAAGCTACTAGCTAATAATAGCAATAACAAAACACAACAATGATAATCACAATACACAACATCAATTCAAGGTAATACTTGAAAGTATGCCTCTTTTTAATTTTGGAAACACAGTTCTTGGGGGGCATGCATCGAATCCCAAGATCTGACTAAGATTCTAATTGATTTTATTCAATGAAGGTTAGAATAATATTCACCATTGCGACTTTGAAATTGTTAAGTCAAATCCACATAAGAATAGTACTCGTAAAACTTCACAAGTGTCAAGTCTCTTGTCGATTCACATGAACCTTCTTTTTCCTTTAAAGCTTTCTCTAATGGAAGCTAATGACCCTTCCAAATTTCCAGCTCTAGGAATCTTGAATAAAAGATCCAATCTTTTACTATAAAGAACCTTTCTTGATTCTCTTCTTGATCTTCAAAACTAAGAACCCTAGAGAGAAGAAAATGGGGGAATATGGAGCTGACCGTACACCACTAGAGAGAGGGGCTGGGCATGAGATTTGAGGAGAGGGGAGGGGTTTCCAAATTTGGAAATTCTGGAAAATTAAAGAATGCCCAAAGCCTTGGACGTCCAACCCTCTTTATAGGCTTTATTGGTTGCTTGCAACCAAAGTTTCCTAATCCTTATCCAATAAGGATTCCTCAATTAGTTTCCTATTTGGTTTCTCCATAATTATTTAGGAATAATCAAAATAGGAACTAATCTCATCCATTAGTGTCCAACTAATCTTATCCTTATCCTAATCCAATTAGGATTCCTTAATTAGCAAGAAACTAATAGACTCCTTGTCCAACAAGGAATCTTTAATTAGTAACTAACTCTAACTAACTAACTAACCTTATCTAATAAGGATATTAGTTATTAGAAACTAATTAAAATAATAACAATTATTATTCCTCCTTGAAGTGGGCGTCCCACCCTAGGTGGGCCCCACTCCACACGCCCCTAATGGGTTCTAAACCCTTTTGGTCACTTTACTAATTCTTTTAAAATATTCCCCAATGGGTCCTACCCATTTGGTTTTTCACATCTAATGTGATTCCACCTTTTAGAGCTTCACTATACTATATAGTGATTACTTAGAGAAATTAATTAATTTGATTAATAATTAAATTAAATACTTTAAGAAGGTCCTTGTGTGTGAGATCTAAAGGGATCTCCTATTTCCGGTTGTGGGACCAAGTACTTAACATTTCTGATTGAAGCATTGTTACTAGGAAACAGCTTTCCTAAAACTCCATTAGGATCATAGAATGTTATCTAAGTCCCTAGACTTCCACCAATCACAATTAATGTCCATTAACAAAATGTGATTAACCTCCAAAAATTAGAGAATTGCTTGTAAGTACCATCTCACAACATATTTACAAATAAATCCTTTCACATTCCGATATCACTTGTAAGCTTCCGGGATTGGAACAATTCCACTGTCTTAGTCCCTAGCTTATGAATAGAACCCTTTCTCATGATTACTCTTTCATTGAACTGAACCTCCAAAACACTTTTGAAGAAACATTAGAAAAGAATGGACATATATATTTATAAATACTTTTCAATACTAAAAATATCAACTTCGACAAATACCATTTTACCGAAAAGCACTAGTAGTAGATTTAACAGTTCAGTTCAACAAGTATCATCTTGATATCATTATCTCCAATTATGGAGTTGTGGATTCCTTATTGAGTGTTTACACACTTCTCTAAATATTGTGTACATGACCCAACGTACCCGGAGTTAGTCCTGTGTATTCGACATTGCCGATTGGCACATCAAAGCCATATAAACAGATGTCTGAGAAGATGTTAACCTCTCAGGTCTAAGGACAATTTTTCAAATGGATAACCCTAATACAATCTGACAGTGTATTCCATAGGGTATCCACTAGTGACCCCGTTCAGTATTGTGTACTTGCTACATATACTCACATGTTAGTCAAGAGTCACCACTCTCTGTGAATGAGATTCATCACACTATCTCATAGAACTACACATGTGCAAGCCATGATGAAGTACGATGCCCAACTAGTGCTCTAGAGGCTTCGAACAATATTAGGTTTACAAGGAACTGGAAAATCATATCTCCTTGCAACCTTTGCATGATTTTCCTACAATGTTACATATGGAACTTTATGTTAATATCAAATGAGACATTAATTAATATAAATACCCTTTATAGGTGGTTGTGTGAATATGATGCTTGTTTAATCAACATAGAAAAGTCTCTTATTGGCTTTCGAGGGCATATTTGTCCAACAATCTCCCCCTTGCACTTTAAGCCAATTAGATGTAATGCCCATCTTCTCAGTGATATTTCTCAAACACCAGTTGAAGCATAACTTAATATACATGGGTCTGTCATGTCTGCTTAACCACAACTATTGTAGTGATGCAATAACACTTGCAACTCTTGTAAATTTATTATCAATAACCACAGTCTTAAAAGACTAAACAAAAATGATACTGTCCAACAGTCATTTTCAAAAGTTAACATGCTTGTGCTTTACCATTATGTAATGCTCCGGACTAATCTGACCAATATCTTATCACATCAAAAATGTGATGAATATTCGGTCTAGTACAAGTATACTGTTTCATGATATCACATATCTAAGAGAAACAGATTCCATTCTATAAAGGTAGAAACTCTTTTCTTGGAATCTTACTTGCACAAAAACTTGATTGTTATTGGGAGAATAACAATATCATTTTTCTTTTGTCTCTAAATCATTTAGGACTAAGGAAACATGTTGTCAAGGTTTTTGTCCTTTATTGCAAAATTGCTAGATCAAATCTAAGATAAGAATAATATTCATACTTCATTCACAATGAAAAGAATATTATCTTTGCATAGAGCCAGGAAAGTAATTATGCTCCCACTATACCAATTTGCACACAAATGACACTTTCATTTTTAGATGAAAATCAAACAGTTTGATTACTTCATCAGAATAAAAGTTAGTCCAACTACAGATTCTAGGACCTATGGGTTTTAGTGTACTATTTAGGTATAGTGAGAGTAGAGAGTTGATCTCTATCAATTCTCATAGTTATTGGTTTATTGGGGTTCCGCTTCTAGAACAATTCTAGATTCAGTTTCTCTACTAGGAAACTTGTATTCCTTTTACAAATATCTTTTGTTATCCAGGAATAGAGACTAAGTATCTCTAATATGAATCCCAAGCTCATCTTTCATCAAATCATATCCAATATAATTCGATTTAACAACACCATCATGCTATGGTTTGTTATTTTAATTATCTAAGACAAGATGTAATGAGAGTAAATTATGAAATTTCTATTAAGAGGTACTCTTCTCAATCATGGAAGACTTACTTAACTTTTTCTTTATTTCAATGCAGAATTCCTTGAACTTTTCAAAGAAGGGGAAATAAAGTTAGCTACCTCTTAATAGAAGATTCATATGATTACGATTATCCAACTTTTGTCCCATTTCCAAGTAGAAGTTTTATCTACTCAGATTTCTCGTTCTCCTTAATAAACATGCAACTATTGCACTTATGCAAGATCATACTAAGCATTAGGAGCTGGAGGTTCCAACAATTAAGTTGGACTTGATGAGTATACAAGCTGGACAATCCTTCCAAAGGTTTGTCCTATATCTAATGACCAATTGCTTCACTATGAAGCACAATCCTTATACTTTCCTTTCTTCTCAGAAGAGCCCTTATCCATACTATCAGAATACCTTTCTAATGGAAAATCTTGAATTTATTTCCTTTGCATAAATGCTTGGGATTCAGAAAATCCAACTCTTTTGAACATCTTTGCAAGTAGCATTGAACTCTTCAAAGGTTCTTAGCCATATGCAACATGTGGGATTTCAGACAATCTGATTTCCTACTTGTTCAACATAACCATATTAAAGGACTCCAGGAGTTAGTTAGAGAATCATATCCTCTAATCCCATTAATTTATCTCAATTTATCTTAGCACCAAGAATTGGGATTTATAAATCCAATGATCTCTATCATATTCTTTGTGACTGGGTTTCCCTAGTCAACTTGGTGTCCACTTGTCCTTTTATATAGTAAGCTGCCTAGCAACCCTTATTGTATTCTGTAAACATCTCAAATGAGATTTAACATTAGTAGTGAGAACTTGGGCAATTCTTTAGATAGTAAGCACAAACTTGAGATTCCTTTTTCCATTCCAAACACTTTGAATTGGTCAAGAGATTCTTATTAAAGTCTTGGTAAGATGGTTATAGAATGACATGACAATTAAAACGTACATCATAATATTTCACACATTATAATATCATTAGATCAATGCTTTCAATCTTTGATGATATTGCTTATCATTTAGTTAAATTTCATAAACCCCTCAATCTATAAAATTAGGAAATATGCTACTTCATATTTCTGATGAGCATTGGGTGCCTTATAATTCACATGCAATCTTCCATACTAGGATAGTATTACACATGCACCACAAGGTAGATAGTAACTATTCATCACTGAACATCTCATGCATAACTCCTTATGTAAATCAGTAATAACTAATTTTCTTGTGACCTCCAAGGATAACATGACTGTAACTTGTCAGCCATCATGGTCCTTAGTTAAGTGAAACCCATTATTCTCGATTGTCATATGATCAAGTAGGAATATGCCCCCATGCTAGTTGACACTCCCTATCAGGCTATACACATTCCTATCCACTATAGAAATAAAGCAGTAGGAGTTTAATTTAGACTGAATTATGTCTGATTCCTACTAGAGAGACAAGACTCAGGTTAATTAATTCCTAGTTTTATTGATAATGGAAGGTCATAGGGCAACATTATCCCCTAGGATAGATTAGCCCATTTAATTCACTTAATATTTTTCTTGAGGGAAAACAGAATATCATGAATAAATTATACATTTAATGCATATACAAAAAGCATTCACAATATTTATCGTTGTATCATATGTGTAAAGCAATATACAAAATCATCACATGATAATAAATCAAATTTTGTTTTAATTAGATCAAACTAATTCCAATGAACTCCCACTAGCCCCAGAAATCTTAAGGGATCTAATCTAAGAGTACAAAGGTTATTTTTAACATTAGTGGGCTTTAGATGGTTCATTCATCCATATGATGGACCATTGGTCATACCAAGCACCATGGGCCCAAAATAACAATTATAAAGTATTCATGTGCATCACTACAGCCCATAAGTCAAAATGGACTATATTACCCTTTAGTTCTCTACGAATTATTTTTACCACATTAGGGTTCACCAACCCTATGCCAAAAAATTATGAGAGTGTTTAAACAATTATCTAAGACCTCTACTAGGGTTTTTAAGTGTTCCTCAAGCACTTCCCATAATCGTGGATATTGTTAGCTTACATCTATGCCAATTAAGGCACAATTATCTCATAATCATGCAAGTAACATATTTCATGTAAAAATTTCAATATGGACTACATGCATCACGTCCAAAAAGGCTATAATAATGTGTTTTATTTAAACATAAACTTTTTATGTTTCGATAAAACATATATTATGGGGTTTGATCCAATTATCCAAAATTTGCACAAAAATGATAATCACATTATCACAAGGGTTATGGACTTTCCTAAGCAACTAAAAGCTATAACAAATTATCACATAATATAACGACACAATAAGTACACAAGATCATGCTATCTTAGAAATCCTACAACTACTTTTGTAGAACGCCTTCTAAGATTTATTCTCCATGCGATCACCATCATCTTCGATCTTCAATATGATTTCTCCAAAGAAAAATCAGCAACTCCTAATACTAAGATTACATCATATTCAAAATAAGAAACCTTGAGAAACCACCTAAAATAGGGTGTTCAAGGGGAGTACAACCCATAAGAAGAAAGAGAAGAGAATAGAGAGAGAAAAAGACATAATCATGGAACCCATCCACCATTCAACAAAAATAAATATTAACATTTCATCAACTATGAATAATAATATGGCATGACAAATTACTTAGAAAGTCTATAACCTCAACAAGGATTTTGCTAACCTTAGGGAAACTCTTTCTCATATGGTGAAGTCCTCTATTAACATTTAATAGAAAAACCCTAGAGCAAAGAAAGCAAGCATGTCTAGAATGAATTCTTAGGGTTTTTAGATCATCATTAAAAGAAAATAATTTTCCTTTAATGCTTGGAAAATCTTTAAGAGAAACAATTTCTCTGAGATTTAATCTAACCCTAAAATTCATCCTCATATTCCCCAATTGATAAATAAATAGAAAACACCATATTGAATTTGGCTAGTCTAGGGATCTAATCTTTTCCATATTATTTTGATCTAATAACTATTAAAAGATTAAAATAAAAATCAGCAAATTTCTAATTTTTAATATCACTTTATATTGATTCCAAAAATAAATTCAAAATCAATAATAGGTGAATTCAAAATTTTCCATAATGGCCAACCGCTTTAGGGATTATTTGATTTAACAGTTAAATAAAATAATACCTTAAACAATAGTATTAAATGTCCATAAAATAATTGATCTCTATCAATTAAAATTCACTTGAGATAAAACTTTGTATCTCAAACAATGGCATTTATGTAATTACTTGATTAACTATTAATCAAATAAAAACTTATAAATACTATGTAGCCGGTAATTCTAAGCACATGTAATTGATCCAAATCAACTACAATAATTATGGTATTATTCCCATAAACTTTTTTTTTAGGGAACCATAAAAGATATTACAATTAACATTTAATTAAATGATAGCCCGTGGACTCGAAGCAAGTAATCAAACAATTTAATTAAATCTCAGCCCATGCTCTTGAATCAAATAATTAAACTGATTAATTGATAGCCCATTAAATGATTTAATAGCATCCCATGCTCCCAAATCAAATAATGAAATTTAGAAAAAATTTGAAAGCCTCTTGAAAAATTAATTTAGAAAACTCCTTTCCGGCTTTAGATTTTTGACTCAAGTTTTGACCCTCAAAACTATTGATTCTGGAAAAAATTTCTTCACAAAAGTTGTAGATCTTTTCGACGGCTTCGAAAGGATGTACTAAAAGACCTAAATCGAACTTACAATCACAAAGTTATGGTCGAAATACCGAAACTATATCGATTCTTCTAATCAAATACAAATCCGAAAATCCATGAATCAATTTTAATCGAAATAAGCTTTAATCTCCAAGAGCGCTTAAGCAAGGATGTCTAACAGCATGAAATTTATTAATTAACATTTAATAAATAAAATCCCATCAATATGTGCTAGCCAAAATTTCAATGGATATCTAAGTGGTCTAAATCAAAGGGAAAACTTGCCCGGGGCTCTCAAGAATAAATTAAACAATTTAATTTAATATAAAAAGGATCTCTAAATCCTTAAAGGGCTTTAACCAAATTTATACCTCTAAATACCTATCCCTTATGAAAAGATGTTTTGAAAAAATCCAAAACCAAAATTAGTATCACACTAATTTATAAGGGTTTCATCTATCCCTAATAACTAGAGGATCCCTTAGCCCTAATAAATGTTTATCCAATAATCAAGAAACTAGAAGATTGACTCATTAGGGTAACCAAAATTCATAGGGAAGGTAATATGATTGTAGAGCCCCGAAACTTTTTCCATGCATTGGGAACCGTGCCAAGGCATGAAGCCTTTGTAATCCTTCTATATCTATGAAATGAGAAATTTTGAACAACTCTAAGTGTTAAGAAAAAAAGTAGTATTCCTAAGTCGAATATATCGACAACCCGAGTTACTGAAACTCATTTGTGGATCAGTCGATTTCAGGGGGCAATTTAGTTAATTTAGTTAATAAATAAAGAAGAAATTGGAAATTCTAAGCCAGGAATGTTCCCCTTCGAAAGACGAATCCAACGCAAGTTGAATTGTCAAAATCGGGCAACCGAGTCAAAAGTTATGGCCGAATTACCAAAGTGTGGAAAAATAGGAAAAAACAATAAAATCTGAAGGGTGCGATCGATCGCAATTCAGGTGCGATCAATCGCATACAGGCGAAATGGATCCCAAACTCTCGGGGCCATATGCGATAGATGGATCCCTAGGTGCGATAGATCACAGGGATCTGCGATCGATCGCAACAGTGTGCGATCGATCGCATGCAGAGGGAAATTAGACCAGAAATGTTCGGGTTCATTCACGATAGATCTCATCCAGGTGTGATCGATCGCAAGGACCTGCGATCAATCGTAGATAAGCGTGCGATCGATCGCATGAGGTAGCAGATTCTGGATTTGAGGGTCTTAAACCCTTTATTTGTTAGGGATCCTCATTTTGGGGCATTTCTAACCTAGAGGAGAGAAAATGGGAGAAAGAGGACGAGAGGATTTTGGGGAAATCCTCCAAAGAAGATTTGGATTGGAGAGCAAGGGAGGTTCAAGCTTGGAGATTTGCAAGCAAGGAGCCTTTCTAAAGCACCAAGAGTTCCTCAAACCAAGTTGGAGTTCTTCCTCAAGTTGAAATCCACATCAAGGGTGTTCTTCAACCCAAATCAAGGTCGGTACCCTACACTACCCTCCTAGTTCATAGCCTCTTTTATTTTATGTCTTTTCCTAAATTTATAAACAAGATAATGTGGGGATGAATGGATGGTGGTGTGGATGTGAATGGGCGATTGGATGTCGTGCGTTTGTTGTAATGAATGAAATGGGGAGCGCATTGTACCAATAATGAATACACAGGTGTGTTGTGATCGTTAACCCACCTAGAAATTTAAGATTTAGGATTAACCATAATGCACACACTCCGTGTTTGATGAAATGCCAATGTGAAGCAGATGAGTTGTAAATCAAGAAATGCATACTTAAAAGCTTACAAAATTTGCTAGGGTTTATGATAGTGTGCTATGCTGCTTTCCCTAAATTGGTATGAATATTGAATTGCTCAAATTATTGATGTTCTATATATTGCGAAATCCCCAAACTGTCGTATTTAATTTCAAATGAAAGTATGCACACGATTTCACGTGTAGAGCCCCGAAATTTCATTTCACTAAGAATGAATAGTGTGTGAATAGTGCCCAAGTGTGGTTTTGTACACTTATGGGTCTTATGTTAATATACGTGTTTGGAATTATGGCGTATATGTTCCAATGGGTCTATATGTCCTTAGGGAATGTGTTGAAAGCATAAAAGAGTGTTGGAAGTGCATTGGGGAAGATTCGAGTGGTGTAAACAAGGTTTTTCAGCAAAACAGGGGTCGACCGATCACTCGGTCATTACCTGCGATCGATCGGTCAACTACCGATTGCTCGATAGCTGTCGCACGGTCAACTTTTTTGTATGGGGAAAAATTCCAGAGAGTGTGTTTTTGACCGATCTCTCGGTCATAACACCAATCGACCGGTAAGCCACCGATCGCTCGGTCCATACCACCGATCGATCGGTCATACGCAGATTTTCTTCATTAAGGGTGTTTAAGACTTTAACCATCACCCTTTGCCTATAAAAGGGCTGGGTTCGTGCCTTAGGGTTTCACAAACCCTTTGTGCATTGTTTTTGAGGGATTTGAAGAGGAGAAGGAGGAGAGGACCTTGGTGATCATTCAAGCTTGTGGAAGATCAAGTTCTTCCTTTCCATTTGGTGTTTTCCAACCAAGAACTCACTGTTCTTGCTTGTTCCAGCCATTGGGAGTCAAACTCATTGATTTCTCTAAGGTAGATACACTCTACTACAATCTTGCAATCCTACTAGTTACTAATTATGATTCTTCTTATCTATGCCCTATCTATATGTATTGATTTTATGTATGAAAAGGTGTGATTATATACTTGGATGAAGGTTACTATTATGATGCACTCTAAGTGTTTGATAAAATACCTCTAAGGGATTCTATGCTTAAATACGATGATTTCTCTTATTAAGTGCATATGCTCGCATGTCTCGCATAAACCGATGGTTTCCATGGGTTTCTCCAAGTACAAACAAAGGTTTTTCACGAAAAGACGAATAATGAATGATTCTAAGAAACTCTATGATAATGCTCTAAGATCGTCTCACAAGCTCCACGGATCACAATGAAATGCTCTAAGATCTCTAAGGTTATGCTCTATGGAAATGCTCTAAGGTTATTGCTCTATGCTCTATGTCTCTACGGATCATAATGACTCTAAGTAACTCCATGAACTCACAAGAACTCATAAGGCTATGATTATCGATTGACTCACACGGTTACGGTTTTTGGTTTCGAGTATTATCTCACATATGTTTTCACGGTTTCCATGCTTTAAGGAATTTACGGATTTCATTCTCCATGTCTTGTATGCTCCATGCCTAACCGCTTTATTGTTATTAGTTTGTATACACTGAGTATTCCATGCTCAGTCGATATTGTTATGATCGGCAGGTGCTCGGGTTCCATTCGATTTGTGTGGCGAAGAACCTTGGGTCGAGGAAGAGTACCGTGACCCGGAGCCTTCCATGGATCACTATCATGACAATGGTGCTTTAGATAGGAGTCGTGACTTCGATTTCTGTTGATCGACCGACTTAGAACTTGTGTCATTTTGTTATGTGAGTGTGGGGTTTGTCCACTCCACTTTTGGGTTTCTCACACACGTGTACTTGTTGGTTCTTACTTGAGCCAAGTTATAGGAGTATTCATTTTGCTTCCGCTATGTTTAGTATTTTATTTTTTCGCTGTGCATTGTATTTCGTTTCCGCTATGTATATTCAGGGACTCTGACAGGTTTCCACGTTTGTCTTATGTATCATGCTGGAGGTATAATATGGCGGTCACGAGTCAAAGTATCCTTAACTCCTAGGGGGTATTTTGGGTCGCGACAGACTTGGTATCAGAGCTTAGGCTTTAGGTCTCTAGGGTCACTTAAAATCTTATACCACGACTTGACAAGAGCATATGTTGGGAAACAAGTTAGGATGGAAGTAAGTCGGAAGTGAGTCTTGTTCTAAGTATGAGACTAAACGTTAGTCTTAATCTAAAATGGTTGCTCCAACCAAAGCACAGGTCTTAGAAACGCTAGAACACCAAGGTATAATATTACAACTACTCTGATGACTTGACGAGATGAATATGATGGTACTATACTTTGTATGTAGTGTTGTTATATGGTGTTATATGCTATATGGTGTGCGTACAATGTACTTATACTATTATGTGTGGTATTGTTAGGGGGCATTAAATGTGGTGTGCATACTATATGTCACGTACTAAGTGACAACCAATGTGTTAGGAATTAATTCCCAGCTAGACTTATGAGTTGAGTAATACTCCGGCTGGAGTTCAAACTATGTGTGAGTTGGTAAATGGTGGTAGGTCCTTGCCATACCCTGTACTATGGGGTTTTCGTAAATAATAGCCTTCCGAGTGAGACAGTAGAATTCTCCTTCCTCTTACAAGATTAAAAAAAAAAAAAAAAAAAAAAATTTTTAATAATAATAAATAAATAATTTAGAATTTACGAAAATAGGGACATAGGCTTGATAAGTAATATTATGAGCATTTGGTGTAATTTTAAACTTGTTAAACTATACTAGATGCGTCTTACATCACAAAGAAATATAAGTCACACATCATGGTATGACGATAATTCCATGAAACCCCACGACTAGTAAAAACAGATATAGATAGTAATACGTTTTAACTCAAGGAACAAATATAATTTTAACAACCCAGGGATGCTTGATGCACGCTTCTAAGTACAGTTGCGCATTTTCTGCAGCACGTCTTAGACCCAGTGCTCAGTCCCAATTAAACATAATTTTTGGATGAGCTCACGAATGTCTGATGCACGTTTCTAGATGCGCGCTTGCAGCACGCCCTAGACTCAGTGCTCGGTCCTAGTCTAGATACAGATGCGCGTTCATTCTGCAGCACGTTCTACACATGATGCCAGTCCAAAAATAATAAAGAATTTTTAACTCCAAAGGGTAGCATGCACATTCATACATATCTTGAGCATCATATATAGCATAGGCATCATGCATCACATAAGCATCATACATTTCATACATGGCATGAACATCACACGGATATCATAAAACATCACATGCATATTCCGCATGCATCATGTAGATCTTAGAAGCATCATACATGTCACCAGATTTAGAGGGCATCACCTAAACAACTCAATTAGATGAATTAGTCATTAGTATTAGTTCAAACTGGCTAGGGTCTTAAGTGTGTGGCTGGTTAATACCATAATCGAGTGTGAAGCCTAGCGTCACTAGGGAAACTACTTGTACAATTATACTATTCTAATTGTACTTAGAGATGTACGATGTGCTCGCATAGGTTAGGGGCTTGAGTCCAACCTCTGCTTAGGAGAATTTGTTGCCCTTAAGTAGCAACTAACGAGTTAGCCTTAGACCATAACCGGTTGCAACTCAACCAACCTTGTATCTTGGCTTCATTAGGAACCTTAGAGTATATTATTATGCTATGGTATGTGTATCTTGACGTATGTGCTCGACTTTAATAAATACCTACTATTATGAAATGCAATGTCGGATTTTGAAGGGATTCGAATTAGACTCATGCTTTGCTATTGTCTTCAGGAGTAAACCATGAGACGTGGCGATCAGGATCATGGATACCACACCAGGAGAGGTGGAGTACCTCCTCCTCCATCATGGAATGAGCAGCCTGACCTCACCCAGGTCTTGGGGTCCATAGCAGAGTCACTAGCAATACTTGTCGCTAGGCAACCCACTACCCCCACTCCTGCGGCGGTACTTGTACCCATCCCTACGCATCATACCACAGGAAGTGAGGCACCTTGGAGGATGAGGCCCCCGGTGTTTGATGGTGACATGGACCTATTGGTTGCAGAAGCATGGGTTAGGTACCAGTCCTCTGGACATATTCAGGTACAGAGTCCTCCGACTGCACCACAGACTTCTCTTTCTGTTGCTCCACCGGCATCGCACACGGCACCGTGCAGGCACCCCGCCTCGCACTATCTCAGGCCGTGGGATATGCGCCCTCCACCTACTCTTATAAGATCTGTAACCTTTGTGGGAGGAGGCATGCGGCCAGAGAGTGTAGGAGGTTCTCCGGTGGATGCTTCCACTGTGGCGAGATGGGCCATATGATTCGAGATTGCCCGTGCAAGCAGTCACGGTCTGGATCACAGGGAGTTCGGCCTCCAGGCAGGCAGAATTCACTTCAGGGGTCTTCATCTCAGGCCTCTAGATCCTTGCAGCCTACCCAGCAGCCTCGTCAGGCGAACTAGGGCAGAGTCTTTGCCATGACTGATAGAGACGCACAGGCATCTGATGATGTTGTGCAAGGTACGCGCGAACTAGTCTTTGTCGAAGTTCTAATATTGCCATGATATGTTCGTATCTATATATATATCTTATGTGGTGTTTTGCGATGTTTGTATCTATATGTATAGTTGTGTTATAACTTGGATGATTCAAATTCTCAGGTTCGTTGCTCGTAAATGAATGTTTGGCAAGAGTGTTGATAGACACAGGATCCACTCACTCGTTCGTTTCACCAAGCTTTGCCAAAGGCTTTACGTCCGAGCCAAGCAAGCTACTTAGGGAGTTGTCCATTTCGACTCCATTGGGAAAATCTATTGAGACAGATAAAGTGTATCCGGATAGTGTTGTACAAGTCATGCAGCACGAGTTGCTAGTCGACTTGATCCTTCTGGGATTTCAGGATTGGGATTTTGATGTCATCCTAGGTATGGATTGACTCTCAACTCACCATGGACACGTGGCGTGTTTCGAGAAGGTGGTGCATTTTAAACCCGTGGGGTTAAAGCCATTTCATTTCAGGGGACTTCAGAGAAGAGACATTGCCCGCTTTGCAGCTCTTAGTCTCGAGGGTGTAGAAGTGTGAGACTCCACACCCATTCCGGTGGTATGTGAGTATATGGATGTTTTTCCGGAAACCTTGCCGGGATTGCCTCCCGATCGTGCAATCGAGTTTGCGATTGAGCTAGCTCCAGGCACAGCTCCGATTTCAAGAGCTCCGTATAGGATGGCCCTTATTGAGCTTAAGGAGTTAAAAGAGTAGTTAGAAGAATTGCAAGGCCTTGGTTTCATCCGGCCAAGTGTTTCACCTTGGGGAGCTCCGGTTCTCTTCGTGAAGAAGAAAGATGGATTAATGCGTGTGTGCATTGATTGCAGGCAATTGAACAAGGTCACGATCAAAAATCGTTATCCATTGCCTCGGATAGACGACTTGTTTGAAAATTGAAGGGTAGCACTAATGCCTCACATGGCAGCGGTCCATAATGTATTTCATGTCTCTATGCTTAGAAAATACATTTCGGATCCGTCTCACGTCATCGCTCTTGATCCTGTTGAGATTCGAGAGGATCTTACGTTGGTTGAGCAACCAGTTTAGATTCTGGATCGTCGAGATCAAGTGTTGCGAACCAAGACTATCCCTTTAGTCCTAGTGAAGTGGCAGCATCATTTCAAGGAAGAGGCTACATGGGAGCGAGAAGCGGAAGTGAAGAAAAAGTACCCTCACTTGTTTGAGTAGTTCTCCTTGTTAGTTTTGTATGTATTTTGTTCTTGTTATGTTTTTGGTATCATTCTAATTTCGAGGATGAAATTCTTGTAAGGGGGGAGGGATGTAGAGCCCCGAAATTTCATTTCACTAAGAATGAATAGTGTGTGAATAGTGCCCAAGTGTGGTTTTGTACACTTATGGGTCTTATGTTAATATACGTGTTTGGAATTATGGCGTATATGTTCCAATGGGTCTATATGTCCTTAGGGAATGTGTTGAAAGCATAAAAGAGTGTTGGAAGTGCATTGGGGAAGATTCGAGTGGTGTAAACAAGGTTTTCAGCAAAACAGGGGTCGACCGAGCACTCGGTCATTACCTGCGATCGATCGGTCAACTACCGATCGCTCGATAGCTGTTGCACGGTCAACTTTTTTGTATGGGGAAAAATTCCAGAGAGTGTGTTTTTGACCGATCTCTCGGTCATAACACCGATCGACCGGTAAGCCACCAATCGCTCGATCCATACCACCGATCGATCGGTCATACGCAGATTTTCTTCATTAAGGGTGTTTAAGACTTTAACCATCACCCTTTGCCTATAAAAGGGCTGGGTTCATGCCTTAGGGTTTCACAAACCCTTTGTGCATTGTTTTTGAGGGATTTGAAGAGGAGAAGGAGGAGAGGACCTTGGTGATCGTTTAAGCTTGTGGAAGATCAAGTTCTTCCTTTTCATTTGGTGTTTTCCAACCAAGAACTCACTGTTCTTGCTTGTTCCAGCCATTGGGAGTCAAACTCATTGATTTCTCTAAGGTAGATACACTCTACTACAATCTTGCAATCCTACTAGTTACTAATTATGATTCTTCTTATCTATGCCCTATCTATATGTATTGATTTTATGTATGAAAAGGTGTGATTATATACTTTGATGAAGGTTACTATTATGATGCACTCTAAGTGTTTGATAAAATACCTCTAAGGGATTCTATGCTTAAATACGATGATTTCTCTTATTAAGTGCATATGCTCGCATGTCTCGCATAAACCGATGGTTTCCATGGGTTTCTCCAAGTACAAACAAAGGTTTTTCACGAAAAGACGAATAATGAATGATTCTAAGAAACTCTATGATAATGCTCTAAGATCGTCTCACAAGCTCCACGGATCACAATGAAATGCTCTAAGATCTCTAAGGTTATGCTCTATGGAAATGCTCTAAGGTTATTGCTCTATGCTCTATGTCTCTACGGATCATAATGACTCTAAGTAACTCCATGAACTCACAAGAACTCATAAGGCTATGATTATCGATTGACTCACACGGTTACGGTTTTTGGTTTCGAATATTATCTCACATATGTTTTCACGGTTTCCATGCTTTAAGGAATTTACGGATTTCATTCTCCATGTCTTGTATGCTCCATGCCTAACCGCTTTATTGGTATTAGTTTGTATACACTGAGTATTCCATGCTCAGTCGATATAGTTATGATCGGCAGGTGCTTGGGTCGAGGAAGAGTACCGTGACCCGGAGCCTTCCATGGATCACTATCATGACGATGGTGCTTTAGATAGGAGTCGTGACTTCGATTTCTGTTGATCGACCGACTTAGAACTTGTGTCATTTTGTTATGTGAGTGTGGGGTTTGTCCACTCCACTTTTAGGTTTCTCACACACGTGTACTTGTTGGTTCTTACTTGAGCCAAGTTATAGGAGTATTCATTTTGCTTCTGCTATGTTTAGTATTTTATTTTTCCGCTGTGCATTGTATTTCGTTTCTGCTATGTATATTCAGGTACTCTAACAGGTTTCCACGTGTGCCTTATGTATCATGCTGGAGGTATGATATGGCGGTCACGAGTCAAAGTATCCTTAACTCCTAGGGGGTATTTTGGGTCGCGACATCACGAGCACGGAATGCATGACATGTTTTACCGACGATTTTGCAAGAGTAATGATGTTAGGGGTGGGACATATCTTACGATATGTTTTATCTCGCTTTTGACAATAGGATAAGAACAAGCATTTCTTATGAGAGAGTTTACACTTCCCACCCTTCCATGAGGGGTCTCCCCTCACTCACAAGTGCATTGTATTAAAGAAGGGTCTCCCTTCCCTCTCAAGGCATATCATGAAAGAAGGGCCTCCCTTCCCTCTCAAGGCATCTCACAAGCACATCTCAAAAGTACATGAGCATGTTGAACTCCCAAGCAAGCACGCATGACAGGCATGGTACACGCATGATACGCATGATACAAGCATGACACGACATAACAAAACAAGACACATAACAAGACGAATTTTAAAGCACGAAACGAGGATTTTAAGTCAAGTCAAGTGCACGATGTTTTCAAGAGATTTATCGGTTTTTATGAAATGCAAGCATGAATATAAACTGTTTTATTTTTGTTATGATATGAATCGCTTCCTGTCTTATATTTTATTTGCTATGCTATGGCTGTTTGTTAGTGTTTGGTACCCGCTGAGTATTCCATGCTCAATCGTACTTCTTATGTCGGTAGGTGATAGTGGGGCAGTTGCTCCTTTTGATGTCTGTGCTCCCAGCCCATGGGTGGAGGAGGAGTACGTTGAGGAGCCTGTGGACTATCCTCAGGGTGAGGGCCACTATTAGGTTGTGGTGGATTCTGAGTGAATAGTTGTGGGTGAGATGAGAGTATATCCATATATTTTGGCAGGCATGTCCGCACTTTCTTTTGTGTATTTTCTTTTTGTATAAACTTGGATCAAGTATATGTATATACATAGAGGTTTGTTTTGTCTTTCGCTATGCTATGTTAAAATATGTTTCCGCTGTTTATATCCTCTTTGTATATGCTCTGTGAGTTTTTGCAGGATGGTTTGTCAAGCAAGTTACTTAAGTTATGATTAGTCGTCCAAAGTTCACTCTAACTCCTAGGGTGGGTTTTGGGTCGCAACAGAAGTGATATCAGAGCTTAGGCTTTAGGTCCTTAGGGTCCTTTAGAATCTGGTACCACGGCTTGACAAGAGCATATGTTAGGAAGCAAGTTAGGAAGGAAGTAAGTCGGAAGAGAGTCATGATTCCAAGTGTGAGACTAAATTTTAGTCTTAGTCCAAAATGGTTGCTCCAACCAAGTGTGTGTCTAGAAATGCTAGAACACTAAGTCTATTATGTATACACCGATGGGTATAATGCAATGTATACTAATATTATATCAATAGTACTACTTGAATTATTGTGAAATGAAAGTATGATGAATTTTGGTTCCAAGTTAGACTCATGTGGTGCTATTGATCTCAGGACATTAGTCATGAGGTGGGGCGCACGGGGTCGCGGACCACACACTAGGGCTTCATCTTCTTCTCGAGATGAGGGTGAGCAACCGGACCTCTCTCAGGTTCTCGGCTTTATTACAGAGACTTTAGCCTTACTGGCGGTTATGCAGGCTACTCCATCGGTCTGAATCACCTACTCCACCGCCTGCGGCTCCAGTACATCGTACAGCTGGGGTTGAGGCATTTAGGAGATTGAAGCCTCCATCATTCCATGGGAGTGTAGACCCTCTTGCCGCGGAGGCTTGGATCCTCCAGTTGGAGAAGATCTTTGCGGTCCTCTCGCCTTCAGAGGAGGATAGAGTAGCATGGCCCTTATCAGTACACGTGGCCAGCACCACCGATGAGGCCATCTTATGCGCCTCCAGTTCCACGGCCATTCATGCCTCAAGCACCACGACCTCAGGCTCTTCCGGCTCTACGGCCTGTTACACCTCAGGTAGCGAGGTACGCTCCACCTCCGGCCCCTCCGACTTACACGTATGAGGCTTGCACTTCTTGTGGTAAGAGGCACCCAGCAGGAGATTATCGAAGGTCATCGGGTGGATGTTTTCATTGTGGTCGCCAGGTCCATGTGATCAGGGACTGCCCCAGTCGGCATTTACCAGGCCAGTCTCAAGGTATTGGGCCCCCAGCACGCCTAGCTGGATCATACCAGGCACCCTCTCAGTCGGCACGTTCTGCACCTCCGCCTCGCCAGGCGAACTAGGGGCGAGTTTTTGCCTTGACAGAGGGTGATGCACTTGCATCTGATGATGTGGTGCAAGGTACGCGTTTAGAGTTATTCTTTTACCAGCGATTCATGTTGTGCATTATTCCTTGTGTACGTATGTGGCGTGCTATATATATATGTCTATCTATACATATGATGATTGATGCATGGATTGACCTAGCTAGTTAAAATTTCAGGAACCTTACTAGTTAATGAGTGTTTGGCTCGTGTGTTGATCGATACCGGGTCTATGCATTCATTTGTCTCACCGAGCTTTTCTCAAGGCTTCTCTACAGAGCCTAGTCAATTGGAACTGGAGTTGTTCATTTCGACTCCTCTCGACAAAACAGTGGTGACAGATAGCGTTTTCAGAGGCAGTGTGGTCCAAGTGGGAAGCCATGAATTGGCAGTTGACCTCATCGTCCTCGGATTCTAGGACTTTGACGTTATCTTGGGGATGGATTGGTTAGCAGCTCATCATGGGCATGTAGCCTGCTTCAAGAAAATGATCCTCTTCGGGCCGGTGGAAGGGAAGTCATTCTATTTTCGGGGGTTGAGAAGTAGAGATATCGCTCGCTTTGCGGCACTAAGCTTAGCGAACCCCGAGGCAAAGGACTCTTCGACTATCCCGGTCATGAGTGAATTTCTGGATGTATTTCCAGAGGAGTTGTCAGGGTTGCCTCCAGATAGGGAGATTGAGTTTGTGATCGAGCTTGCGCCAGGCACAGCTCCCATCTTTCGGGCTCCGTATAGAATGGCCCCGATTGAACTCAAAGAGTTGAAGACTCAGTTTGAGGAATTGCAAGGCCTTGGTTCCATTCGACCAAGTGTCTCACCGTGGGGTGCCCCAGTTTTATTTGTCAAGAAGAAGGATGGCTCGATGCGTATGTGCGTCGATTACAGACAGTTGAACAAAGTCACTATAAAGAATAGGTATCCATTGCCTAGGATTGATGACTTGTTCGATCAGTTAAAGGGAGCGAGATTTTTCTCTAAGATCAATCTTCGGTCAGGTTATCACCAGTTGAAGATC
Organism: Tetracentron sinense; assembly: GCA_015143295.1. Taxonomy (NCBI): domain Eukaryota; kingdom Viridiplantae; phylum Streptophyta; class Magnoliopsida; order Trochodendrales; family Trochodendraceae; genus Tetracentron; species Tetracentron sinense. The sequence continues at coordinate 18,963,191 of CM026553.1, forward strand.
AAGGCTAAGGATGTGCCTAAAACTGCTTTCCGGACTCGATATGGACACTACGAGTTCTTGGTGATGCCGTTTGGCCTCACGAATGCTCCGGCAGCCTTTATGGATTTGATGAACCGGGTGTTCCGGCCATATCTTGATCGATGCGTGATCATGTTTATCGATGACATACTGATATATTCCCAGACACGGGAAGATCACGTGCGAGACCTTCGTCTTGCTTTGGAAATGCTGCGAGAGCATAAGCTATAAGCCAAACTCAGTAAGTGTGAGTTTTGGTTGGAAGAGGTGGCATTCCTAGGCCACGTCGTCTCTGCGGAAAGCATATCGGTAGATCCGAAGAAGATAGATGCAGTCATGAGTTGGGCGAGGCCCAAGAGTGTCACAGAGATACCCAGTTTTCTTGGGTTGGCAGGCTACTACAGGAGATTCGTAGAGGGTTTCTCTAGCCTTGCAGCGCCGCTTACATATTTGACAAGGAAGAATGCCAAGTTTGTATGGAGTGACAAGTGCGAGATCAGTTTCACCGAATTGAAGAAGAGACATACCGCAACTCCTGTCCTTATAGTGCTATCCAGACATGGTGGTTATGAGGTGTATAGTGATGCCTCGCATGTTGGACTTGGGTGTGTGCTCATGCAACACAAGAAAGTCATTGCCTATGCATCGAGGCAATTGAAGGAGCACGAAAAGAATTACCCCACACATGACTTGTAACTTGCCGCAGTCGTGTTTGCACTCAAGATTTGGCGACATTACTTGTACGGGGTGGAATTCTATGTGTACACGGATCACAAGAGCCTCAAGTACCTCTTTTCCCAAAAGGAATTGAATCTAAGGCAACGGCGTTGGATGAAATTTTTGAAGGACTATGACTGCACCATTCAATACCACCCGAGCAAAGCAAACGTGGTAGCAGATGCTTTGAGTAGAAGACCTTCGGGTTTATTGGCGCACATGTTGGTGCAAGAATGGAAGTTATTGGAGGATTTCACTAATCTGGACATCAGTGTGAATGATACAGTTCGCAGTCCTTTTTTGGCAAATGTCATGGTGCGGCCATACATTATGGATCTGATCCAGGAATACCAAGCCACGGATGCTGAATTGTTGGCTTATCGGGACAAGGAAGTTGCCAAGGGTAGTGAAGACTTTTCTCTCACTAATTGAGGTGCTATTACGTTTAAAGGAAGGCTATGTGTTCCGGCCAATGCAGATCTTCGACGAGAGATCATGGATGAAGCACATTGTTCGAAGTACACAGTGCATCCTGGGGGTACAAAGATGTACCGAAATCTTAAGAGTCACTTTTGGTGGCGGAATATGAAGACGGATGTTGCGGAATATATGGCACGGTGCTTGGTGTGCCAACAGGTGAAGGCAGAACACATGCGACCGGCAAGTCTATTACACTCTCTCCCTATTCCCGAGTGGAAATGGGAGCGCATATCCATGGACTTCATTATTGGTTTGCCAAAAACGGCAAGGGACTCAGATGCGATTTGGGTTGTAGTGGACCGTTTGACAAAGTCCGCGCACTTCTTACCCTACCGGACTACTTTCAACTCTAGTCAATTGGCCACACTATATATCAAGGAAGTAGTACGGCTACACAGGGTGCCAGTCCGTATTGTGTCAGATCAGGATCCAAGGTTCACATCAAGATTCTGGAAAAGTTTTCAAGAAGCCATGGGTTCCCGACTCGATTTCAACACCGCTTTTCATCCACAGACGGATGGACAAACCGAGAGGGTGAACCAAATTATCGAAGACATACTTCGGGCATGTATGTTGGATTTCAAAGGCAATTGGGAAGAACGCTTGCCTTTGGTTGAATTCGCCTAACAATAGCAACCAGGCAAGCATTCAAATGGCACCATTTGAGGCCTTGTATGGGCGAACTTGCAGGTCTCCTCTCTACTGGGATAAGGTAGGAGAGAGAAAAATACTTGGTCCTAAGTTAGTCGAGCAAACTGCGGGTATAGTCAAGATCATCCGAGATCGGTTGAACGCTGCCCAAGATCGTCAGAAAAGCTATGCTGACACACGCCGCAGGGACTTGGAATTCCAGGTTGGGGATCAAGTCTTTGTGAGGGTATCTCCTACCAAAGGAGTTATGAGATTTGGTAGGTGAGGCAAGCTTAGTCCTCGATATGTCGGCCCGTTTGAGATCATCATGAGAGTTAGTGAAGTCATTTACCGGGTAGCTCTTCCACCTCACATGGCTACGGTCCATAACGTGTTCCACGTGTCTATGCTTCGGAAGTACATTGTGGACCCTTCGCATGTACTAGAATTGGAACCGTTGGAAATTCATCTCACGTTGGTTGAAAAGTCGGTTCAGATTTTGGATCGAAGAGACCAAGTGCTTTTGTCGTGACCCAAAACCCACCCTAGGAGTTAGAGTGAACTTTGGATGATTAATCATGGCTTACATGACTTGCTTGACAAACCAACCTGCAAAAACCCACAGAGCATATACAATAGAGGATATAAACAGCGGAAACATACTCTAACATAGCACAGCGGAAGTCTAAACAAACCTCTATGTATATACGAATCCAAGTTTACACAAAAGGAATCCAAAAGAAAATGCGGACAGACCCGCCAAAATACATGAAGGTATATCTCTCATCTCACCCACAGCTATTCACTCAGAAACTAACACCACCTACTGATAACCCTCTACGGGAGGTTCCTCCAAAGGCTCCTCGACGTACTCCTCTTCCACCCATGGACTAGGAGCACAAACATCAAATGGAGCAACAGCTCCCTCAGAACCTGCCGACATAAGAAGTACGGCTGAGCATGGAATACTCAGCGGGTACCAAATACTAACCAATAGTTATAGCATAAAAATGGCAATACATAAATCAAGAGCAATTCATATATGTTAGACGGAAACAATTCATATCATACAAGGAAGTAAAGCAATTTATAATCATGCTTGTATTTTGTAGAAAGCCGATAAAACCTCTTGAAAACATCGTGCACTTGACTTGGCTTGAAATATCTTTTCGTACTTGAAAGCTTGTCTTGTTTGTCTTACTTGATCTTGTCGAGCGTGTCGTACGTGTCATGTCATGCGTGCTTGCTTGTGATCATGTAACTTGTGAGATACACTTATGAGATATCCTTGTGAGATGCGCTTGAGAGATGCCTTGAGAGGGAAGGGAGACCCTTCTTTATGCAATGCACTTGCGAGGGAAGGGAGACCCTTCTTCATGATATGTATGTACTTGCGAGGGAAGGGAGGCCCTTCTTCATGATATGCACTTGTGAGTGAGGGGAGACCCCTTGTGGAATGTTGGTTCTTGTTTTCTTGTGAAAAGCGAGGTAAAACATATCGTAGGATATGTCCCACCTCTAACCATGTTCTTGAAAACCTCGATAAATCATGTCATGCATGCCGTGCTCGTGGGAACCGTGTACATACTTGCATTTAAATTTAAATATGACATTTGGGTAATTTCACAACACATATAACATCAATGATTGAGTAATGTAATATTCATATCATTTAGGGAAAGCAAGAAAACACACTATCATAGGCCCTAGCAATATTCATAATTTATTAGGCATGCATTTCCTAATTTACAACTCATTTTATTCACCTTGGCATTTCATCAAACATGGTGTGTTCATTATTCATTATTCATTTAAACCTAAACCTAAATCATGCTTTTCTAGGTGAGTTTACTCACATCATAAAGGTGTGTTTATTATGGATACAATGCCCTCCCCATTTTAATCATCACCACACAACCCTTGGCATCCAATCGCCCATTCCATCTCAATTCACCATTCATAACCATCCATCTCATAGCACATGTGTAAATGAAAGAAAATCGAAAGAAATAAAGGGAGAAGAGGAACTATAACTAGGAGGGTAGTAAGAAGTACTGACCTTGAAGAAATGAGGAAGAAATTCCTTCCAAAAACGACCGTGAGGTGCTGCCCTAGCTTGGGGAATGCTCTCCACGAGTGCTTGAGCCGTGATCTTGGAGAAAAACCGGACTTGAAGTGATCTAGGGTCTCAAAACCCCTTTGATTCTTCTCCAAAAGCAAAACCCTAGCTTAGGAAACCCTTTCTCCTCTCTTCTAATCCCCCAAATCTTCTAAGTGTTGAGAATGAGCCCTAAAGGCTCGGGTTAAACTCTTAAGGTAAGAGTGAACCGACCAAAAGACCATAATACCCTTACTGAAATTTCAGCAAAAACGCGAGTACCGAACACGTTGAGCTATGAATAGTGCCGAACACGTTGTGCTGTGAACAGTGCCGAACACGTTGCGCTGTGAACAGTGCCGAACACGTTGCGCTGTGAACAGTGCCGAACACGTTGTGCTGTGAACAGTGCCGAACACGTTGTGCTGTGAATAGTGCTGAACACGTTGTGCTGAGCTCGTTTTCCGTTGTCTTATGTACAACGTGCCCGTTGTGAGCTGTACAACGTACACGTTGTTTGTTGTACAACGTACCCGTTGTCTGTTGCACAACGGATGCACAACGTATACGTTGTCTATGCATTGTCTGTGCCTTATCAGAGCACGTTGTCAGATCACGTTATCAGAGCTACGTCCTTAGTGCCTTCCGAGCTACGATTGCCTGCAGGTCCAGACTGTTTTGGCCATATCTTTTGACTCGTTCGTCCGATTTTGACGATTCAACTTGCGTTGGGTTTGTACTTCGAAAATGAACATTTCTAACATTTTGGAATTTCCAATTTCTTCCTTATTTATTAATTATACCTCTTTAAAGGCAAAATGGCAAAGAAAGTGTCATGCATAAAATGTGAAAAGGTCCGGGGCTCTACATCCTCCCCCCTTACAAAAATTTCGTCCTCGAAATTTAGACGCTACTTGCATTACAAACCAAAAAGAAACTTACAAGTCATATACAAACTTATACAAAAACTCATTCAATTAATTCTGGGTACTTTGCTTTGACTTCGGCTTCACGCTCCCATGTAGCTTCTTCCCGAGCATGGTGTTGCCATTGCACAAGAACCAAAGGGATTGTCTTGTTGCGAAGCACCTGATCTCTTCGATCCAAAATCTGAACCGGCTTTTCAATCAAGGTGAGGTCCTCTCGAATCTCCAACGGTTCCAAGTCTATGACATGCGAAGGATCCGCAATGTACTTCCGAAGCATAGACACATGGAAGACGTTGTGAACTACGGCCATGTGAGGTGGGAGAGCTACCCTGTAAGCAACCTCACCAACTCGTGTGATAATCTCAAAAGGCCCAACATACCGAGGACTGAGCTCGCCTCGCTTTCCAAATCTCATGATCCCTCTGCTAGGAGATACTTTCACAAAAACTTGATCCCCTACTTGAAATTCCAAGTCCCTACGGCGCGTGTCCGCATAACTTTTCTGGCGATCGTGAGCGGCTTTCAATCGATCCCGAATGATCTTAACTGTGCCTGCAGTTTGCTCAATCAACTCCGGACCAAGTACTTTCCTTTCTCCTACCTCATCCCAATAGAGAGGAGACCTACAACTTCGCCCATACAAGGGCTCAAATGGTGCCATTTGGATACTCGCCTGATAGCTGTTATTATAGGCGAATTCAACCAAAGGCAAGTGCTCTTCCCAACTGCCTCTGAAATCCAACATACATGCCCGAAGCATGTCTTCAATGACTTGGTTCACTCTCTCGGTTTGTCCATCCATCTGTGGATGAAAAGCGGTGCTGAAATCAAGGCGGGAACCCATAGCCTCCTGGAAGCTTTTCCAGAATCGTGATGTGAATCTTGGATCTCGATCTGACACAATACTAACGGGCACTCCGTGCAACCTCACCACTTTCTTGATGTACAAAGCGGCTAACTGACTAGAGTTAAAAGTAGTTCAGTAAGGTAAGAAGTGAGCGGACTTCGTCAAATGATCCACTACTACCCATATTGCATCTGAGCCCCTTGCCGTCTTTGGCAAGCCAACTATGAAATCCATGGATATGTTCTCCCATTTCCACTCGGGAATCGGAAGGGACTGTAATAGACCTGCGGGCCGCATGTATTCTGCTTTTACCTGTTGACACACCAAGCACCGTGCTACATATTCCGCAACCTCCCTCTTCATATTCCGCCACCAAAAGTGACTCTTGAGGTTCCGGTACATCTTTGTACCCCCTGGATGCACTGCGTACTTCGAACGGTGTGCTTCATCCAAAATCTCTCTTCGAAGATCTGCATTGGCTGGGACACACAGCCTTCCCTTGAATGTGATAGCACCCCGACTAGTGAGAGAGAAGTCCTCACTACCCTTAGCAACTTCCTTGTCCCGATAAGCCAACAATTCAGCATCCGTGGCTTGGTATTCTTGGATCAAATCTATAATGTATGGCCGAACAGTGACATTTGCCAAGATAGGACTACAAACAGAGTCATTCACACTAATGTCCAGATTTGCCAAGTCTTCAAGTAGCTTCCATTCTTGCACTAACATGCATGCTAATAACCCCGGAGGTCTTCTACTCAAAGCATCAGCCACTACATTTGCTTTACCCGGGTGGTATTGAATGGTACAATCATAGTCGTTCAAAAATTCCATCCAACGCCGTTGCTTTAGATTCAATTCCTTTGGGGAAAAGAGGTACTTGAGGCTCTTGTGGTCCGTATACACATAGAATTCCACCCCGTATATGTAATGTCGCCAGATCTTGAGTGCAAACACGACTGCGGCAAGCTCTAAGTCGTGCGTGGGGTAATTCTTCTCATGCTCCTTCAATTGCCTCGATGCATAGGCAATGACTTTCTTGTGCTGCATGAGTACACACCCAAGTCCAACGTGTGAGGCATCACTATACACCTCATACCCATAAGGTCCAGATTGCACAGTAAGGACAGGGGCTGTAGTAAGCCTATTCTTCAGTTCCGTGAAACTGATCTCGCACTTATCACTCCATACAAAATTGACGTTCTTCCTTGTCAGGTAAGTGTGCGGTGCTGCAAGGCTAGAAAAACCCTCTACGAATCTCCTGTAGTAGCCTGCCACCCCAAGAAAGCTGCGTATCTCGGTAACACTCTTGGGCCTCACCCAACTCATAATTGCTTCGATCTTCTTTGGATCTACCGAGATACCTTCTGCAGAAACAACGTGGCCTAGGAATGCCACCTCTTCCAACCAAAACTCACACTTGCTAAGTTTGGCGTATAGCTTGTGCTCTCTTAGCATTTCCAAAGCAAGGCATAGGTCGCGTGTGTGATCTTCCCATGTCTGGGAATACACCAAGATATCATCGACAAACACTATCACGCATCGATCTAGGTATGGCCGGAACACCCGGTTCATTAAATCCATAAAAGCTGCCGGCGAGTTCGTGAGACCAAAAGGCATCACCAAGAACTCGCAGTGTCCATATCGAGTCCGGAAAGCAGTTTTGGGAATATCTTCCGCCTTAATCTTCAACTGGTGATAGCCCGATCGAAGATCTATCTTTGAGAAAAACCTCGCTCCTTTCAACTGATCGAACAAGTCATCAATTCTAGGCAATAGGTACCTATTCTTTATAGTGACTTTGTTCAGTTGCCGATAATCAACGCACATCCGCATCGAGCCATCCTTCTTCTTAACAAATAACACCGGGGCACCCCACGGTGAGACACTTGGTCGAATGAAACCGAGACCTTGTAATTCTTCCAACTGGGTCTTCAACTCTTTGAGTTCAATAGGGGCCATCCTATACGGAGCCCTAAAAAAAGGAGCTGTGCCTGGTGCAAGCTCGATCACAAACTCAATCTCCCTGTCTGGAGGCAATCCTGGCAACTCCTCTGGAAATACATCCAGGAATTCACTCACAACCGGAACAATCGATGAGTCCTTTACCTCGGGGTTAGCTAAGCTCAACACCGCAAAACGAGTAATATATCTACTTTTCACCCCGGAAAGTAAAATGGTTTTCCTTCTACTGGCTTGAAGAGTACCATTTTCTCAAAGCAAGCTACATGCCCATGATGCGCTGCTAACCAATCCATTCCCAATATAACATCAAAGTCTTGGAATCCAAGGACGATGAGATCAACCGCCAACTCGTGGCTTCCAACTTGGACCACACTATTTCTATACACTTTATCTGCCAATACTGTTTTGCCGAGAGGAGTCGAAATGGCTAACTCCGGTTCTAGCTGACTTGGCTCTACAGAAAAGCCTTCTGAAAAACTCGGCGAGACAAATGAATGAGTAGACCCGGTATCAATTGTAGAGCCCCGGACCTTTTCACATTTAATGCATGACACTTTCGTTGCCATTTTGCCTTTAAAGAGGTATAATTAATAAATAAGGAAGAAATTGGAAATTCTGAAATGTCAAAAATGTTCATTTTTGAAGTACGAACCCAACGCAAGTTGAATCGTCAAAATCGGACGAACGAGTCAAAAGTTATGGCCAAAACAGTCTGGACCTGCAGGCCACCGATCGCTCGGTCCATGGAGCGATCGATCGGTCCAAAACCGATCGCTCGGAGGCTATCGACTGGTCAAGATTTTTGTATGGGGAAATTTTCTAAATAGTGAAATTTTAACCGATCGCTCGGTTATGAAACCGATCGATCGGTAGGCAACCGATCGATCGGTCATTAACACCGATCGCTCGGTACTCGCGTTTTTGCAGAAAATTTAGTAAGGGTGTTTTAGTCTTTCGGGCGGTTTACTCTTACCTTAAGAGTCTTGCCCGAGCCTGTAGGGCTTATTTACAATACTTAGAAGATTGAGAGCTAAGGAGAGGAGAAGAAGGCGATTTCAAACCTAGGGTTTTGCTTTGGGGGAGAAATCAAAGGGGCTTCAAGACCCACGATCATCCTCAAGCTCATTTTTCTTCAAGATCAAGGTTCAAGCTCGTGAGGAGCACTTTCCCCAAACTAGGGCAGCATCTACACGCACGTTTTTGGAGGAGTTTTCTTCCTCATTGATCAAGGTGGGTACTTCTTACTACCCTCCTAGTTATAGCTTCCCTTTTTCCTTTGTTTCTCCTTGTTTTCCTTCACATATATATGTGTTATGAGATTGGTGGTATGAATGGTGAATGGAGATGGATGTTGGCGAATGGATGCCGTGTGGATGATGTGATGAACGGATGGGAAAGGGCATTGTACTAATAATGAACATACAAGTGTGATGTGAGCATAACCCACCTAGAAAAGCATGATCTAGGTTTAAGTGAATAATGAACACACCCCATGTTTGATGAAATGTCAAGGTGAACAAAATAAATGATGAATTAAGGGAACCCATGCTTAATTGCTCTTGAAATTTGTTAGGGTTCATGTTAGTGTGTTTCTTACATTTCTTAAAATGCATAGATTATTACTCACTTAAATTGTTATATGCTATGCTTTGTGAATTACCCCAAATTGCCATATTCAATTCCAAATGCAAGTATGCACACGATCTCACGAGCACGCATGAAATGACGTGATTTACCGATGTTTTAAGTATGGGACGTAGAGGTGGGGCATATCCTAAGATATGTTTCACTTCGCTTTTGACAAGGGCGAGACAATCATGCATCGCATAGGGAAAGGTCTCCCATCCCCTCGCATGACATGCATAACATCGCATGACACGCATAGCATAGCATGGCATGACACGCATAGCATAGCATCACATGACAAGCATAACTCTGCATGGCATGACACGCATGGATGCTAGTTGCGACGGGCTAAGAACGGCAACTAGGCATTCACATTCCGCATGGATGCTAGTTGCGACGGGCTATGAACGGCAACTAGGCATACCCATCTGCATATAGGGTACTAGTTGCGACGGACTATGAACGACAACTAGGCATGTGAACATGTTTAAATTATGAAAATGCAAGCATGACAAGCATGGCACGGTTAACAAGTTCCCAATCACGCAAAGGGTATTTCAAGTCAAGTCAAGTGCACGATGTTTTCAAGGATTTTTTCAGTCTTTTGAATGCAAGCATGAATATAAATTGCTTTACTTCCTTGTATGATATAAATTGTTCCTGTTCTATATATGCAATTTGTTTCCTACTTTATGTATGCTATCTGTATACTATGACTGCTGGTTAGTATTTAGTACCCGCTGAGTATTCCATGCTCAGCCGTACTTCTTATGTCGGCAGGTTCTGAGGGAGCTGCTGCTCCATTTGATGTTTGTGCTCCTGGCCCATGGGTGGAGGAGGAGTACGTCGAGGAACCTTTGGAGGAACCTCCGTAGAGGGTTATCAGTAGGTGGTGTTAGATTCTGAGTGGATTAGCTGTGGGTGAGCATGAGTGATTATATCCATGTATTTTGGCGGGCATGTCCGCACTTTCTTTGTTTTGATTTCTTTGTATTAAACTTGGACCATGTGTATATACTTAGAGGTTTGTTAGACTTCCGATGTGTTTTATAGTTATGTTTCCACTGTCATCCTCTATTGTATATGCTCTGTGGGTTTTTGCAAGTTGGTTTGTCAAGCAAGTCATGTAAGTCATGATTAAGTCGTCCAAGATTCACTCTAACTCCTAAGGTGGGTTTTGGGTCGCGACAGAAGTGGTATCCTCTATTGTATATGCTCTGTGGGTTATTGCTCCTGATTTATGTATTGCCATTTTTATGCTATAACTATTGGTTAGTATTTGGTACCCGCTGAGTATTCCATGCTCAGCAGTACTTCTTATGTCGGCAGGTTCTGAGGGAGCTGCTGCTCCATTTGATGTTTGTGCTCCTGGTCCATGGGTGGAAGAGGAGTACGTCGAGGAGCCTTTGGAGGAACCTCCCGTAGAGGGTTATCAGTAGGTGGTGTTAGTTTCTGAGTGAATAGCTGTGGGTGAGATGAGAGATATACCTTCATGTATTTTGGCGGGTCTGTCCGCATTTTCTTTTGGATTCCTTTTGTGTAAACTTGGATTCGTATATACATAGAGGTTTGTTTAGACTTCCGCTGTGCTATGTTAGAGTATGTTTCCGCTGTTTATATCCTCTATTGTATATGCTCTGTGGGTTTTTGCTGGTTGGTTTGTCAAGCAAGTCATGTAAGCCATGATTAGTCGTCCAAAGTTCACTCTAACTCCTAGGGTGGGTTTTGGGTCGCTACAGAAGTGGTATCAAAGCTTAGGCTTTAGGTCTCTAGGGTCACTTAGAATCTTATACCACGGCTTGACAAGAGCACATGTTAGGAAACAAGTTAGGAAGGAAGTGATTCGGAAACGAATCTGGTTCCAAGTTTAAGACTAAACTTTAGTCTTAGTCTGAAATGGTTGCTTTAACCAAGTACGGTCCTAGGTACGCCAGAACACTAAAGTATAAGTATAATGTGATGAATACTCTGATGACTTAATGTGATGTGTATTAGTATTATACAACTAATACAAATTGAATTATTGTGAAATGGCATTGAAATAAACTGTGGTTTCAAGTTAGACTCATGTGGTGTTATTATTCTCTGGACTTTAGTCATGAGACGGAACACACGGGGTCGTGGACCACATACCAGAGGTTCCTCTTCTTCCAGAGATGAGGATGAGCAGCCGGACCTCTCCCAGGTCTTAGGCTCTATTGCTGAGACACTCGCCATACTGGCGGCTTGGCAAGCTATACCATCGTCGGCGGCACCTACTCCACCGCCCGCAGCTCCAGTACATCGTACAGCTGGAGTTGAGGCATTCAGGAGATTGAGGCCTCCACCATTCCATGGGAGTGTGGACCCTCTTGCTGCGGAGGCATGGATCCTCCAGATGGAGAAGATCTTTGTGGTCCTCTCACCTACAGAGGAGGATAGAGTAGCGTGGGCAGTTTTCATGCTAGAGAGTGAAGCCCACCATTGGTGGTTGTCCGCATTGAGGATGCGAGATTTGACCATGCAGGGTCAACCTTGGACTTGGGAGGAGTTCAAGGATACTTTTTACAAGAAGTATTTTCTGATCGGTGCACGGGAAAAGAAAGAGAGAGAATTCATCAACCTTGAGCAAGGTTCGATGTCTGTGGCCACTTATGAGGCCAAGTTCTCAGAATTGTCGAGATTTGTGCCTCATATGGTTACTACTGAGGCAATGAAGGTGAGAAGATTTGAGCAAGGGCTCAAGGATATTATTATGGAGAAGGTTTCCGTTTTCAGGCATGCTACCTACCCTGAAGTGGTAGACAAGGCCTTATTGGTCGAGGCCAATTCTGAAGCGGTGTCTAAGAAGAGAGAGTTGGCGAGAGGCCAAGCCAGTAGTTCAGCACCTCCAGAGAGGCGGGCTCGTACCGGCCCTTATCAGTATACATGGCCAGCACCACCGATGAGGCCGACTTATACGGCCCCAGCACCACGGCAGTACGTGCCACAGGCACCTCGACCTCAGGCTCTCCCGGCCCTATGGCCAGTTGCACCTCAGGTGGCGAGATATGCTCCACCTCAGGCCCCTCCTACCCTCACACACGAGGCCTGCCCTTCATGCGGCCGAAGGCACCCAGCAGGGGATTGCCTAAGAGCATCGGGTGGATGTTTTCACTGTGGTCGCCAGGGCCACGTGATCAGGGATTGCCCTACCCGGCATTTACCAGGCCAGTCTCAGGGGATTACGCCACCAGCACGCCCAGCAGGATCATATCAGGCGTCATCTCAGACTACCCGGTCTACACCTCAGTCTCGCCAGGCGAACCAGGGGCGTGTATTTGCTTTGACGGAGGGTGATGCACTTGCATCTGATGATGTGGTGCAAGGTACGTGTTTGGAGTTATTTTCTTTATTCGTGATTGTTATGTTATGCTATATTTTTATGTACGTACTCGGCATGTTCTATATGTTTATATACCTACACGTATACTCTGTTGATGCATGGATTAACTCCGCTAGCTAAAATTTCAGGAACCCTACTAGTCAATGAGTATTTGGCTCGAGTGTTAATTGATACCGGGTCTACTCATTCGTTTGTCTCACCGAGTTTTTTAGAAGGCTTTTCTGAGGAGCCTAGACAGTTAAAACCGGAGTTAGCCATTTCGACTCCCCTCGGCAAAACAGTATTGGCAGATAAAGTGTATAGAAATAGTGTGGTCCAAGTTGGAAGCCACAAGTTGGCGGTTGATCTCATCGTCCTTGGATTCCAAGACTTTGATGTTATATTGGGAATGGATTGGTTAGCAGCGCATCATGGGCATGTAGCTTGCTTTGAGAAGATGGTACTCTTCAAGCCGGCAGAAGGAAAACCATTTCACTTTCGGGGGTTAAAAAGTAGAGACATTGCCCGCTTTGCGGCGTTGAGCTTAGCTAACCCCGAGGCAAAGGACTCATCGACAATTCCAGTTGTGAGTGAATTCCTAGATGTGTTTCCAGAGGAGTTGCCAGGATTACCTCCAAACAGGGAGATTGAGTTTGTGATCGAGCTTGCACCAGGCACAACTCCTATATTCAGGGCTCCGTATAGAATGGCCCCGATTGAACTTAAGGAGTTGAAGACTCAGTTGGAGGAATTACAGGGGCTTGGTTTCATACAACCAAGTGTCTCACCGTGGGGTGCCCCGGTGTTGTTTGTTAAGAAGAAAGATGGTTCGATGCGGATGTGCGTCGATTACCGGCAATTGAACAAGGTCACTATAAAGAATAGGTATCCATTGCCTAGAATTGATGATTTGTTCGATCAGTTGAAGGGAACGAGATTTTTCTCAAAGATAGATCTTCGATCGGGTTATCACCAGTTGAAGATTAAGGCGGAAGATGTTCCCAAAACTGCTTTCAGGACTCGGTATGGACACTATGAGTTCTTGGTGATGCCTTTTGGACTCACGAACGCGCCGGCAGCCTTTATGGATTTGATGAACCGGGTGTTCCGGCCATATCTTGATAGGTGTGTGATTGTATTTTTTGATGAAATTTTGGTCTATTCCTAGACAAGGGAGGATCACACACGCGACCTAGGCCTTGCTTTGGAAATGCTAAGAGAGCACAAACTATACGCCAAACTTAGCAAGTGTGAGTTTTGGTTGGAAGAGGTGGCATTCCTAGGCCACGTTGTTTCTGCAGATGGTATCTCGTTGGATCCGAAGAAGATCGAAGCAGTTATGAGTTGGGCGAAGCCCAAGAGTGTTACGGAGATACGCAGCTTCCTTGGGTTGGCAGGCTACTACAGGAGATTCATAGAGGGTTTCTCTAGCCTTGCCGCACCGCTTACTTACCTGACAAGGAAGAATGCGAAGTTTGTATGGAGCGACAAGTGTGAGATCAGTTTCACGGAACTGAAGAAGAGGCTTACTACAGCTCCTGTCCTTACAGTGCCATCCAGACCTCTTGGGTATGAGGTATACAGTGATGCCTCACACGTGGGACTTGGATGTGTGCTTATGCAACACAAGAAGGTCATTGCCTATGCATCGAGGTAATTGAAGGAGCATGAGAAGAATTACCCCACGCATGACTTAGAGCTTGCAGCAGTCGTGTTTGCACTCAAGATCTGGCGACATTACTTATACGGGGTGGAATTCTATGTGTATACAGACCACAAGAGCCTCAAGTACCTCTTTTCCCAAAAGGAATTGAATCTAAGGCAACGGCGTTGGATGGAATTTCTGAAGGACTATGATTGTACCATTCAATACCACCCGGGTAAAGCAAATGTAGTGGCTGATGCTTTGAGTAGAAGACCTCCTAGGTTATTAGCATGCATGTTAGTACAGGAATGGAAGCTACTTGAAGACTTGGCAAATCTAGACATTAGTGTGAATGACTCTGTCCGTGGTCCTACCTTGGCAAATGTTACGGTTCGGCCGTACATTATAGATTTGATCCAAGAATATCAAGCCATGGATGCGGAATTATTGGCTTTCCGGGACAAGGAAGTTGCCAAGGGCAGTGAAGACTTTTCTCTCACTAGTCGGGGTGCTATCACATTCAAGGGAAGGCTGTGCGTCCCAGCCAATGCAGATCTTCGAAGAGAGATTTTGGATAAAGTACACCGTTCGAAGTACACAGTGCATCCAGGGGGTACAAAGATGTACCAGAACCTCAAGAGTCACTTTTGGTGGCTGAATATGAAGAGGGAGGTTGCGGAATATGTAGCACGGTGCTTGGTGTGTCAACAGGTGAAAGCAGAACACATGCGGCCCGCAGGTCTATTGCAGTCTCTTCCTATTCCAGAGTGGAAATGGGAGAACATATCCATGGATTTTATAGTTGGCTTGCCAAAGACAGCAAGGGGCTCAGATGCGATATGGGTAGTAGTGGATCGTTTGACGAAGTCCGCTCACTTCTTGCCTTACCGAACTACTTTCAACTCTAGTCAGTTAGCCGCTTTGTACATCAAGGAAGTGGTGAGGTTGCACGGAGTGCCTGTCAGTATTGTGTCGGATCGGGATCCAAGATTCACATCACGATTCTAGAAAAGCTTTCAGGAAGCTATGGGTTCCCGACTTGATTTCAGCACTGCTTTTCATCCACAGACGGATGGACAAACCGAGAGGGTGAACCAAGTAATAGAAGATATGCTTCGGGCTTGTATGCTGGATTTCAAAGGCAGTTGGGAAGAGCACTTGCCTTTGGTGGAGTTCGCCTACAACAATAGCTATCAGGCGAGTATCCAAATGGCTCCGTTCGAGGCTTTGTATGGGCGAAGCTGCAGGTCTCCTCTCTACTGGGATGAGGTAGGAGAAAGAAAAGTACTTGGTCCGGAATTGATCGAGCAAACTGCAAACACAGTTAAGATCATTCGGGATTGATTGAAAGCCGCTCAAGATCGCCAGAAACGTTATGCGGACACGCGCCGTAGGGACTTGGAATTTAAAGTAGGGGATCAAGTTTTTGTGAAAGTATCTCCTAGCAAAGGGATCATGAGATTTGGAAAGCAAGGCAAGCTCAGTCCTCGGTATGTTGGGCCTTTTGAGATTATCACACGGGTTGGTGAAGTTGCTTATCGAGTAGCTCTTCCGCCTCACATGGCCGCAGTTCACAACGTTTTCCATGTGTCTATGCTTCGGAAGTACATTGCGGATCCTTCGCATGTCATAGACTGGGAACCGTTGGAGATTCGAGAGGACCTCACCTTGATTGAAAAGCCGGTTCAGATTTTGGATCGAAGAGATCAAGTGCTTCGCAACAAGACTATCCCTTTGGTTCTAGTGCAATGGCAACACCATGCTCGGGAAGAAGCTACACGGGAGCGTGAAGCCGAAGTCAAAGCGAAGTACCCAGAATTATTTGAATGAGTTTTTGTATAAGTTTGTATATGACTTGTAATTTTCTTCTTGGTTTGTAATGCAAGTAGCGTCTAAATTTCGAGGAAGAAATTTTTGTAAGGGGGGGAGGATGTAGAGCCCCGGACCTTTTCACATTTAATGCATGACACTTTCGTTGCCATTTTGCCTTTAAAGAGGTATAATTAATAAATAAGAAAGAAATTGGAAATTCCGAAACGTCAGAAATGTTCCTTTTCGAAGTACGAACCCAACGCAAGTTGAATCGTCAAAATCGGACGAACGAGTCAAAAGTTAAGGCCAAAACAGTCTGGACCTGCAGGCCACCGATCGCTCGGTCCATAGAGCGATCGATCGGTCCAAAACCAATCGCTCGGAGGCTATCGACTGGTCAAGATTTTTGTATGGGGAAATTTTCCAGAGAGTGAAATTTTAACCGATCGCTCGGTTATGAAACCGATCAATCGGTAGGCAACCGATCGATCGGTCATTAACACCGATCGCTCGGTACTCGCGTTTTTGCAGAAAATTTAGTAAGGGTGTTTTAGTCTTTCGGGCGGTTTACTCTTACCTTAAGAGTCTTGCCCGAGCCTGTAGGGCTTATTTACAATACTTAGAAGATTGAGAGCTAAGGAGAGGAGAAGAAGGCGATTCCAAACCTAGGGTTTTGCTTTGGGGGAGAAATCAAAGGGGCTTCAAGACCCACGATCATCCTCAAGCTCATTTTTCTTCAAGATCAAGGTTCAAGCTCGTGAGGAGCACTTTCCCCAAACTAGGGCAGCATCTACACGCACGTTTTTGGAGGAGTTTTCTTCCTCATTGATCAAGGTCGGTACTTCTTACTACCCTCCTAGTTATAGCTTCCCTTTTTCCTTTGTTTCTCCTTGTTTTCCTTCACATATATATGTGTTATGAGATTGGTGGTATGAATGGTGAATGGAGATGGATGTTGGCGAATGGATGCCGTGTGGATGATGTGATGAACGGATGGGAAAGGGCATTGTACTAATAATGAACATACAAGTGTGATGTGAGCATAACCCACCTAGAAAAGCATGATCTAGGTTTAAGTGAATAATGAACACACCCCATGTTTGATGAAATGTCAAGGTGAACAAAATAAATGATGAATTAAGGGAACCCATGCTTAATTGCTCTTGAAATTTGTTAGGGTTCATGTTAGTGTGTTTCTTACATTTCTTAAAATGCATAGATTATTACTCACTTAAATTGTTATATGCTATGCTTTGTGAATTACCCCAAATTGCCATATTCAATTCCAAATGCAAGTATGCACACGATCTCACAAGCACGCATGAAATGACGTGATTTACCGATGTTTTAAGTATGGGACGTAGAGGTGGGGCATATCCTAAGATATGTTTCACTTCGCTTTTGACAAGGGCGAGACAATCATGCATCGCATAGGGAAAGGTCTCCCATCCCCTCGCATGACATGCATAACATCGCATGACACGCATAGCATAGCATGGCATGACACGCATAGCATAGCATCACATGACACGCATAACTCTGCATGGCATGACACGCATGGATGCTAGTTGCGACGGGCTATGAACGGCAACTAGGCATTCACATTCCGCATGGATGCTAGTTGCGACGGGCTATGAACGGCAACTAGGCATACCCATCTGCATATAGGGTACTAGTTGCGACGGACTATGAACGGCAACTAGGCATGTGAACATGTTTAAATTATGAAAATGCAAGCATGACAAGCATGGCACGGTTAACAAGTTCCCAATCACGCAAAGGGTATTTCAAGTCAAGTCAAGTGCACGATGTTTTCAAGGATTTTTTCAGTCTTTTGAATGCAAGCATGAATATAAATTGCTTTACTTCCTTGTATGATATAAATTGTTCCTGTTCTATATATGCAATTTGTTTCCTACTTTATGTATGCTATCTGTATACTATGACTGCTGGTTAGTATTTAGTACCCGCTGAGTATTCCATGCTCAGCCGTACTTCTTATGTCGGCAGGTTTTGAGGGAGCTGCTGCTCCATTTGATGTTTGTGCTCCTGGCCCATGGGTGGAGGAGGAGTACGTCGAGGAACCTTTGGAGGAACCTCCGTAGAGGGTTATCAGTAGGTGGTGTTAGATTCTGAGTGGATTAGCTGTGGGTGAGCATGAGTGATTATATCCATGTATTTTGGTGGGCATGTCCGCACTTTCTTTGTTTTGATTTCTTTGTATTAAACTTGGACCATGTGTATATACTTAGAGGTTTGTTAGACTTCCGATGTGTTTTATAGTTATGTTTCCGCTGTCATCCTCTATTGTATATGCTCTGTGGGTTTTTGCAGGTTGGTTTGTCAAGCAAGTCATGTAAGTCATGATTAAGTCGTCCAAGATTCACTCTAACTCCTAGGGTGGGTTTTGGGTCGCGACATCAATCAACACTCGAGCCAAATACTCATTGACTAGTAGGGTTCCTGAAATTTTAACTAGCGGAGTTAATCCATGCATCAACAGTGTATACATGTAGGTATATATACATATATAACATGCCAAGTACGTACACAATCAATTAATACTTAACAGTTTAACTTCCGGATAATTAAATAACCTACAACTGCGTACCTTACATTACATCATCAGATGCAAGTGCATCACCCTCTGTTAAGGCAAAAACTCGCCCCTGGTTCACCTGGCGAGACTGAGGTGTAGACCGGGTAGTCTGAGATGACGCCTGATATGATCCTGCTGGGCGTGCTGGTGGCCTAATCCCCTGAGACTGGCCTGGTAAATGCCGACTGGGGCAATCCCTGATCATATGGCCCTGGCGACCACAATGAAAACATCCACCCGATGCTCTTCGGCAATCTCCTGCCGGGTGCCTTCGGTCGCATGAAGTGCAGACCTCGTGTGTATAAGTTGGAGGGGCCGGAGGTGGAGCATACCTCATCGTCTGAGGTGCAACAGGCCGTGGGGCCGGAAGAGCCTGAGGTCGCGGTGCCTGAGGCATATACTGTCGTGGAGCTAGAGGCGCATAAGTCGGCCTCATCGGTGTGTTGGCCATGTATGCTGATAAGGGCCGGTACGAGCCCGCCTCTCTAGAGGTGCTGAACTACTGGATTGGCCTCTCGTCAATTCCCTCTTCTTGGACACCGCCTCAGAGTTGGTCTCAACCAACAAGGCTTTATCCACCACTTCAGCGTAAGTGGCGTGCCTAAAGACCGATACTTTCTCCATGATGACATCCTTGAGTCCTTGCTCAAACCTCCTCACCTTCATTGCGTCGGTGGCAATCATATGTGTCGCGAAGCGTGATAGCTCCGAGAACTTGGCCTCATAAGCGGCCACAGACATCGAACCTTGCTCAAGGTTGATGAATTCTCTCTCTTTCTTTTCCCGTGCTCCAATCAGAAAATACTTCTTGTAAAAAGTATCTTTGAACTCCTCCCAAGTCCAAGGTTGACCCTGCATGGTCAAATCTCGCGTCCTCAACGCGGACAACCACCAATGGTGGGCTTCACCTTCTAGCATGAAAACTGCCCATGCTACTCTATCCTCCTCTGTAGGCGAGAGGACCGCAAAGATCTTCTCCATCTGGAGGATCCATGCCTCCGCAGCAAGAGGGTCCACACTCCCATGGAAGGGTGGAGGCCTCAATCTCCTGAATGCCTCAACTCCAACAATACGATGTACTGGAGCTGCGGGCGGTGGAGTAGGTGCCGCAGATGATGGTATAGCCTGCCAAGCCGCCAGTATGGCGAGTGTCTCAGCAATAGAGCCTAAGACCTGAGAGAGGTCCAGCTGCTCATCCTCATCCCGTGAAGAAGAGGAACCTCTGGTATGTGGTCCACGACCCCGTGTGTTCCGTCTCATGACTAAAGTCCTGAGAATAATAACACCACATGAGTCTAACTTGAAACCACAGTTTATTTCAATGCCATTTCACAATAATTCAATTTGTATTAGTTGTATGATACTAATACACATCACATTAAGTCATCAGAGTATTCATCACATTATACTTATAATTTAGTGTTCTGGCGTACCTAGGACCGTACTTGGTTAAAGCAACCATTTCAGACTAAGACTAAAGTTTAGTCTTAAACTTGGAACCAGATTCGTTTCCGAATCACTTCCTTCCTAACTTGTTTCCTAACATATGCTCTTGTCAAGCCGTGGTATAAGATTCTAAGTGACCCTAGAGACCTAAAGCCTAAGCTTTGATACCACTTCTGTAGCGACCCAAAACCCACCCTAGGAGTTAGAGTGAACTTTGGACGACTAATCATGGCTTACATGACTTGCTTGACAAACCAACCAGCAAAAACCCACAGAGCATATACAATAGAGGATATAAACAGCGGAAACATACTCTAACATAGCACAGCGGAAGTCTAAACAAACCTCTATGTATATACGAATCCAAGTTTACACAAAAGGAATCCAAAAGAAAATGCGGACAGACCCGCCAAAATACATGAAGGTATATCTCTCATCTCACCCACAGCTATTCACTCAGAAACTAACACCACCTACTGATAACCCTCTATGGGAGGTTCCTCCAAAGGCTCCTCGACGTACTCCTCTTCCACCCATGGACCAGGAGCACAAACATCAAATGGAGCAGCAGCTCCCTCAGAACCTGCCGACATAAGAAGTACGGCTGAGCATGGAATACTCAGCGGGTACCAAATACTAACCAATAGTTATAGCATAAAAATGGCAATACATAAATCAGGAGCAATTCATATATGTTAGACAGAAACAATTCATATCATACAAGGAAGTAAAGCAATTTATAATCATGCTTGTATTTCGTAGAAAGCCGATAAAACCTCTTGAAAACATTGTGCACTTGACTTTGCTTGAAATATTTTTTCGTACTTGAAAGCTTGTCTTGTTTGTCTTACTTGATCTTGTCGAGCGTGTCGTACGTGTCATGTCATGCATGTCATGCGTGCTTGCTTGTGATCATGTAACTTGTGAGATACACTTGTGAGATATCCTTGTGAGATGCGCTTGAGAGATGCCTTGAGAGGGAAGGGAGACCCTTCTTTATGCAATGCACTTGCGAGGGAAGGGAGACCCTTCTTCATGATATGTATGTACTTGCGAGGGAAGGGAGGCCCTTCTTCATGATATGCACTTGTGAGTGAGGGGAGACCCCTTGTGGAATGTTGGTTCTTGTTTTCTTGTGAAAAGCGAGGTAAAACATATCGTAGGATATGTCCCACCTCTAACCATGTTCTTGAAAACCTCGATAAATCATGTCATGCATGCCGTGCTCGTGGGAACCGTGTACATACTTGCATTTAAATTTAAATATGACATTTGGGTAATTTCACAACACATATAACATCAATGATTGAGCAATGTAATATTCATATCATTTAGGGAAAGCAAGAAAACACACTATCATAGGCCCTAGCAATATTCATAATTTATTAGGCATGCATTTCCTAATTTACAACTCATTTTATTCACCTTGGCATTTCATCAAACATGGTGTGTTCATTATTCATTATTCATTTAAACCTAAACCTAAATCATGCTTTTCTAGGTGAGTTTACTCACATCATAAAGGTGTGTTTATTATGGATACAATGCCCTCCCCATTTTAATCATCACCACATAACCCTTGGCATCCAATCGCCCATTCCATCTCCATTCACCATTCACAACCATCCATCTCATAGCACATGTGTAAATGAAAGAAAATCGAAAGAAATAAAGGGAGAAGAGGAACTATAACTAGGAGGGTAGTAAGAAGTACCGACCTTGAAGAAATGGGGAAGAAATTCCTTCCAAAAACGACCGTGAGGTGCTGCCCTAGCTTGGGGAATGCTCTCCACGAGTGCTTGAGCCGTGATCTTGGAGAAAAACCGGATTTGAAGTGATCTAGGGTCTCAAAACCCCTTTGATTCTTCTCCAAAAGCAAAACCCTAGCTTAGGAAACCCTTTCTCCTCTCTTCTAATCCCCCAAATCTTCTAAGTGTTGAGAATGAGCCCTAAAGGCTTGGGTTAAACTCTTAAGGTAAGAGTGAACCGACCAAAAGACCATAGTACCCTTACTGAAATTTCAGCAAAAATGCGAGTACCGAACACGTTGAGCTGTGAATAATGCCGAACACGTTGTGCTGTGAATAGTGCCAAACACGTTGTGCTGTGAATAGTGCCAAACACGTTGTGCTATGAATAGTGCCAAACACGTTGTGCTGTGAATAGTGCCGAACACGTTGTGCTGTGAACAGTGCCGAACACGTTGTGCTGTGAACAGTGCCGAACACGTTGTGCTGTGAACAGTGCCGAACACGTTGTGCTGTGAACAGTGCCGAACACGTTGTGCTGTGAACAGTGCCGAACACGTTGGGCTGTGAACAGTGCCGAACACGTTGCGCTGTGAACAGTGCCGAACACGTTGCGCTGTGAACAGTGCCGAACACGTTGTGCTGTGAACAGTGCCAAACACGTTGTGCTGTGAATAGTGCTGAACACGTTGTGCTGAGCTCGTTGTCCGTTGTCTTATGTACAACGTGCCCGTTGTGAGCTGTACAACGTACACGTTGTTTGCTGTACAACGTACCCGTTGTCTGTTGCACAACGGATGTACAACGTATACGTTGTCTATGCGTTGTCTGTGCCTTATCAGAGCACGTTGTCAGAGCACGTTATCAGAGCTACGTCCTTAGTGCCTTCCGAGCTACGATTGCCTGCAGGTCCAGACTGTTTTGGCCATATCTTTTGACTCGTTCGTCCGATTCAACTTTTGTTGGGTTCGTACTTCGAAAAGGAACATTTCAAATGTTTCGGAATTTCCAATTTCTTCCTTATTTATTAATTATACCTCTTTAAAGGCAAAATGGTAATGAAAGTTTCATGCATAAAATGTGAAAAGGTCTGGGGCTCTACAGCTTTGCAATAAGGTTACTCCTTTGGTTCTGGTGCAATGACAGCACCATGCTCGAGAAGAAGCTACATGGGAGCGTGAAGCCGAGGTCAAAGCGAAGTATCCCGAGTTGTTCGAATAGGCTTGTGTATATGGCTTGTGATTTGTTTTGGTTTTGTAATGTATGTCCCGTCCAAATTTCGAGGACGAAATTTTTGTAAGGGGGGAGGATGTAGAGCCCCGAAACTTTTTGCCTTACATTGGGAACCGTGCCAAGGCATGAAGCCTTTGTAATCCTCCTATTTCTATGAAATTAGAAATTTTGAACAACTCTAAGTGTTTAAAAAAAAAGTAGTATTCGTAAGTCGAATATATTGAAAACCCGAGTTACAGAAACCCATTTGCGTATCATTCGACTTCAGGGGCAATTTAGTTAATAAATAAAGAAGAAATTGGAGATTCTAAGCCAGGAATGTTCCCCTTCAAAAGACGAATCCAACGCAAGTTGAATCGTCAAAATCGGGCAACCGAGTCAAAAATTATGGCCGAATTACCAAAGTGTGGACAAATAGGAGAAAAACAACAAAATTTGAAGGGTGCGATCGATCGCAAGTCAGGTGCGATCGATCGCATACAGGCGAAATGGGTCCCAAACTCTCGGGGCCATATGCGATAGATGGATCCCCAGGTGCGATAGATCACAGGGATCTGCGATCGATCGCAAGAGTGTGCGATCGATCGCATGCAGAGGGAAATTAGACCAGAAATATTCGGGTTCATGCGCGATAGATCGCATCCAGGTGCGATCGATTGCAAGGACCTGCGATCGATTACAGATAAGTGTGCCATCGATCGCATGTGGTAGCAGATTCCAGATTTGAGGGTGTTAAACCCTTTTCTTGTTAGGGATCCTCATTTTGGGGCAATTCTAACCTAGAGGAGAGAAAAGGGGAGAAAGAGGAAGAGAGGATTTTGGTGAAATCCTCCAAAGAAGGTTTGGATTGGAGAGCAAGGGAGGTTCAAGCTTGGAGATTTGCAAGCAAGGAGCCTTTCCAAAGCACCAAGAGTTCCTCAAACCAAGTGGGAGTTCTTCCTCAAGTTGAAATCCACATCAAGGGTGTTCTTCAACCCAAATCAAGGTCGGTACCCTACACTACCCTCCTAGTTCATAGTCTCTTTTATTTTATGTCTTTTCCTAAATTTATAAACAAGATAATGTGGGGATGAATGGATGGTGGTGTGGATGTGAATGGGCGATTGGATACCGTGTGTTTGTTGTAATGAATGAAATGGGGAGGGCATTGTACCAATAATGAATACACAGGTGTGTTGTGATCGTTAACCCACCTAGAAATTTAAGATTTAGGATTAACCATAATGCACATACCACGTGTTTGATGAAATGCCAATGTGAAGGAGATGAGTTGTAAATCAAGAAATGCATGCTTAAAAGCTTACAAAATTTGCTAGGGTTTATGATAGTGTGCTATGTTTCTTTCCCTAAATTGGTATGAATATTGCATTGCTCAAATTATTGATGTTCTATATATTGTGAAATCCCCAAATTTTCATATTTAATTTCAAATGAAAGTATGCACACGATTCCACGAGCACGGCATGCATGACATGTTTTACCGACGGTTTTGCTAGAGTAACGATGTTAGGGGTGGGACATATCTTACGATATGTTTTACCTCGCTTTTGACAAGAGGACAAGAACAAGCATTTCTTAGGAGGGAGTTTACACTTCCCACCCTTCCATGAGGGGTCTCCGCTCACTCACAAGTGCATTGCATTAAAGAAGGGTCTCCCTTCCCTTTCAAGGCATATCACGAAAGAAGGGCCTCCCTTCCCTCTCAAGGCATCTCATAAACGCATCTCACAAGTACATGAGTATGTTGAACTCCCAAGAAAGCACGCATGATAGGCATGGTACATGAATGACATGCATGATACAAGCATGACACGCATGACACGACATGACAAAACAAGACACATGACCAGACGAGTTTTAAAGCACGAAACGAGGATTTTAAGTCAAGTGCACGATGTTTTCAAGAGATTTATTGGTTTTTATGAAATGCAAGCATGAATATAAACTGTTTTATTTTTGTTATGATATGAATCGCTTCCTGTCTTATATTGTATTTGCTATGCTATGGCTGTTTGTTAGTGTTTGGTACCCGTTGAGTATTCAATGCTCAGTCGCACTTCTTATGTCGGTAGGTGATAGTTGAGCAACTGCTCCTTTTGATGTCTGTGCTCCCGGCCCATGGGTGGAGGAGTACGTTGAGGAGCCTGTGGATGATTCTCAGGGCGAGGGCCACTATTAGGTTGGGGTAGATTCTGAGTGAATAGCTGTGGGTGAGATGAGAGCATATCCATGTATTTTGGTGGGCAAGTCCGCACTTTCTTTTGTGTATTTTCTTTTTGTATAAACTTGGATCATGTATATGTATATACATAGAGGTTTGTTTTGTCTTCCGCTGTGCTATGTTAGAATATGTTTCCACTGTTTATATCCTCTTTGTATATGCTCTGTGGGTTTTTGTAGGACGGTTTGTCAAGCAAGTCACGTAAGTTATGATTAGTCGTCCAAAGTTCACTCTAACTCCTAGGGTAGGTTTTGGGTTGCGACAATGATATAATAAAAATTGATTATACCCTTAAAATCAAAGAGAAGCATAGCCAAGACTCTGATACCACTGAAAGTATGCCTCTTTTTAATTTTAGAAACACAGTTCTTGGGGGGCAAATATCGAATCCCAAGATCTGACTAAGATTCTAATTTATTTTATTCAATGAAGGTTAGAATAACATTCACCTTTACGACTTTGAAATTGTTAAGTCAAATCCACATAAGAATAGTACTCGCAAAACTTCACAAGTGTCAAGTCTCTTGTCGATTCACATGAACCTTCTTTTTTCTTTAAAGCTTTCTCTAATGGAAGGTAATGGCCCTCCCAAATTTCCAGCTCTAGGAATCTTGAATAAAAGATCCAATCTTTTAGTATAAAGAACCTTTCTTGATTCTCTTCTTGATCTTCAAAACTAAGAACCCAAGAGAGAAGAAGATGGGGGAATATGGAGCTGACCGTACACCACTAGAGAGAGGGGCTGGGCATGAGATTTGAGGAGAGGGGAGGGGGTTCCAAATTTGGAAATTCTAGAAAATTAAAGAATGCCCAAAGCCTTGGACGTCCCCTCTTTATAGGCTTTATTGGTTGCTTGCAACCAAAGTTTCCTAATCCTTATCCAATAAGGATTCCTCAATTAGTTTCCTACTTGGTTTCTCCATTATTAATTAGAAATAATCAAAATAGAAACTAATCTCATCCATTAGTGTCCAACTAATCTTATCCTTATCCTAATCCATTTAGGATTCCTTGATTAGTAAGATACCAATAGACTCCTTGTCCAACAAAGAATCTTTAATTAGTAACTAACTAACTAACCTTATCTAATAAGGATATTAGTTATTAGAAACTAATTAAAATAATAACAATTATTATTCCTCCTTGAAGTGGGCGTCCCACCTTAGGTGGGCCCTACTCCACACGCCCCCAATGGGTTCTAAACCCTTTTGGTCACTTTAATAATTTTTTTAAATATTCCCCAATGGGTCCAACCCATTTGATTTTTCACATCTAATGTGATTCCACTTTTTAGAGCTTCACTATACTATATAGTGATTACTTAGAGAAATTAATTAATTTAATTAGTAATTAAATTAAATACTTTAAGAAGGTCCTTGTGTGTGGGATCTAAAGGGATCTCCTATTTTTGGTTGTGGGACCAAGTACTTCACCTTTTTGGTTGAAGCATTGTTACTAAGAAACACCTTCCCTAAAACTCCATTAGGATCATAGAATGTTATCTAAGTCTCTAGACTTCCACCAATCACAATTAATGTCCATTAACACAATGTGATTAACCTCCAGAAATTAGAGAATTGCTTGTAAGTACCATCTCACAATATATTTACAAATAAATCCTTCCACATTCCGATATCACTTGTAAGCTTCCGGGATTAGAACAATTCCACTGTCTTAGTCCCAAGCTTATGAATAGAACCCTTTCTCATGATTACTTTTTCATTGAACTGAACCTCTAAAATACTTTTGAAGAAACATTAGAAAAAAACTAACATATATATTTATATATACTTTTCCATATTAAAAATATCAACTTCGATAAAAACCATTTTACCGAAAAGCGGATTTAACAGTTCAGTTCAACAAGTATCACCTTGATATCATTATCTCCAATTAAGGAATTGTGGATTCCTTATTGAGTATTTACACACTTCTCCAAACATTGTGTACATGACCCAACGTACCCAGAGTTAGTCCTGTGTATTGGACATTGCCGATTAGCACATCAAAGCCATATAGACAGATGTCTGAGAAGATGTTAACCTCTCAGGTCTAAGGACAATTTGTCAAATGGATAACCCTAATACAATCTGATAGTGTATTCCATAGGATATCCACTAGTGACCCCGTTCAGTATTATGTACTTGCTACATATACTCACATATTAGTCAAGAGTCATCACTCTCTATGAAT
The DNA here is from genome assembly GCA_015143295.1 of Tetracentron sinense. NCBI lineage: Eukaryota > Viridiplantae > Streptophyta > Magnoliopsida > Trochodendrales > Trochodendraceae > Tetracentron > Tetracentron sinense. Next base: position 18,990,741 of record CM026553.1, read on the forward strand.
GAGATTCATCACACTATCTCATAGAACTACACATGTTCAAGCCATGATGAAGTATGGCACCCAACCAGTACTCTAGAGGCTTCGAACAATATTAGCTTTACTAGGAACTGGAAAATCATATCTCCTCGCAACCTTTGCATGATTTTCCTACAATGTTACCTATGGAACTTTATATCATCATCAAATGAGACAGTAATTAATATAAATACCCTTTATAGTTGGTTGTGTAAATATGATGCTTGTCTAATCAACATAGAAAATTTTCTTATTGGCTTCCGAGGGCATATTTGTCCAACAATACTAGCAACATACGATATTCATAGCATTGAAGTAAAGTGATGTAATAGTCTTGACATGCTTGAATGAATGTAAAAACTCCGGTAAATCTCATACTTGAAAGTCATGTTTTTATTCTTGAAAATATTCTTTTTTGTTTCTTTCAAAACTTGCTTGTTGTGTTTGAAAACGTGTTTCTTGTCTTGGTCTCGTTTGTGAGAATCACACATGCTTATCTTGTTCTTGCTTGGAATCACTTGTCTTGCTTGTTCTTGTCATGTTCTCTACCTGACATGCTTGCATACTTATGAGCCGGAGGTTAGTGCCCTTGAGGCGACTTGTGAGCCCAGAACGTAAGTTCCCTTCAGCGAAATATATATATAGAAACGGGTACCACCAACCTCCTTGTCTAGTTTTCTTGTGAGCCAGGTATGACATATCTTGTGATATGCCCGACCCTTGACCGGCCCAATGTCCGACTTTATCAACTTGCTTGTTCGTGAGTCACATCCTTGTTCTTGTTGTTTTCTTACACACATGTACTTGAAAACCTGGTTCATGCATGTATGCCCGCTCATGGGTGAGATTCGTGGGCATAATGATGACAAAGAAGGATTGAGAATAATACTTGGCATTTGAACAATTTTAGGCACATGATAGCCATTGGAAAATTCATAAGGCATAGCATTATTTTCACTAACATTTGGGGAAAAGTCCTTAGTTCATATCTCATAGCTTTTATTCCACATTTTTGCACATACACATTATATCAAACATCTTGATGCAACATTTGTTCAACCCTTTATTCATATTCCTTCATCTTAGGCCTTTTCTCAAAAATGTGGTATTCAATACCTTTTTATATTTGTTTATTTCATATTTTCTCATTCACACAATACATCAAACACATGGGTGTATTCGTTATGTGTACCAAGCCCTTCCACCATTTTCATCACACAACATCCATCCCTACTTAGTTTTTCTTGTATTATTCAAAGAATCAAGGTAGTGAGGTAAGAATAGGATACTCATTATAAATCATAACCCATTTCAAATGAAAACCTAGGTTACTACTAAGTTAGTTAGTAAGGGTATACTAACCTTGTGAGGATCCCTTCTTAGTTTGAAGAAACCCTTGAACAAGAATCCCAACTTGAGAAAGAAAATCCTTGCTTAAGTGGATGATCCAAGATTGATTTGGACTCTCTTTGATCTCCACAAGACCCCTCTTGGAAATCCCCAAAGCTTTCCTCTCCTTCCTCTCTTTTCCTCTCAAAAATTCCCTCTCTAAGTATTAGGAACCTTGGACCATCGAAAATGGGGTATATATAGTGTTAGGTTTATCAAAAACCAAAAAAAAAACCCGCTTTGGTAAATCGGCCAAAACTTTTGACTCGGTGGTCCGATTTTGACGAGTTAACTTGCATTGGATTCATCTTTCGAAGGGGAAAAAATTTTATGGTTTGTAAAACTCCTAATTTTGAGTTTGAATTTTCTAAAAATGGCTCCAAATATGACTGGTCTATAAATGGGTGTCGACAGCCCAAATTTTCAACAGTCCCGATTTTGGAAATCAGACTTTTGACTCAACTCCGACTCAAAATTAAGGAAAATGGTAAACATGAACCTCGAAGAGGGTTTCAATACCTTTCTAAAAATTTAAGAATCGCTCCATTCCAATCAGTTATGAGTGAACTAGATCTTTTCAAAATTGAGGGTATGCTAAGGCATAACCCTTGTTAACACTTAAGAGTATTCTATACTCTTGCCTACTTCATTCCAAACACCCATATACAAAAATATCTTTTTGTAAAAAGCTTTAATACATCATATAATTCATCAAACTAGGCAATCAAGATCCGGGGTTCTACATCCTACCCCCCTTACTGAAATTTCGTCCTCAAAATTTGAACGATACCTAGGGATAATGAAGAACAAAATTTACATAAACAACAATTATACAAATAAATGGGGATACTTTTCCCTCATTTCCATTTCACGCTCCCAAGTAGCTTCTTCCTTAGAGTGATGTTGCCATCACACAAGAACCAAGGGAATAACCTTGTTGTGCAAAACTTGATCTCTACGGTCCAAAATTTGAACCGGCTCTTCCACCAAGGTAAGATCCTCCCTAATTTCCAACGGATCAAGATTTATAATGTGTGAAGGATCCGAGAGATACTTTCGAAGCATGGACACATGGAAGACGTTGTGAGCCACCACCATGTGAGTGGGTAGAGCAACCCGATATGCAACTTCACCAACTCGGTTGATGATTTAGATGGACCCACGTACCTCGGGCTGAGCTTTCCTCTTTTACCAAACCTCATAATACCCTTTGTCAGTGAAACCTTCACAAATACCATATCACCAACATGGAACTCAAGATCTCGTCTATGGGTATTGGCATAGCTCTTCTGCCTATCTTGAGTCGTCTTCAATTTCTCCTTGATGATCTTGACCTTATTTGCAGTTTGCTCAATCAACTCGGGGCCCAATACTTTCCTTTCCCCAACTTCATCCCAATACAAAGGGGATCTACAACTTCTCCCGTACAAAGCCTCAAAAGGCGCCATTTTGATGCTCGCCTGATAGCTATTATTGTAGGCGAACTCCACCAATGGTAGATGATCTCCCAACTGCCTTTAAAGTCTAACATGCAGGCTCGGAGAATGTCCTCTATCACCTGATTCACTCTCTCCGTTTACTTGTCAGTCTGTGGATGGAAAGCTGTGCTAAAGTCCAAACGGGAACCCATTGCACCTTGAAAGCTCTTCCAGAACTTAGAAGTGAATCTGGGGTCCCTGTCTGATACAATGCTCATTGGCACCCCGTGCAACCGAACGATTTCCTTGATGTATAGTACCGCTAACTGATTTGAGTTAAAGGTAGTCCGGTATGGCAAGAAATGGGCGGACTTTGTCAATCTATCGACTACAACCCATATAGCATCGGATTTTCTTGCCATCTGTGGCAACACCACAATGAAGTCCATGTAGATGTGTTCCAATTTCCACTCGGGAATAGGGAGGGACTGCAAAAGTCCTGCCGGTCTCCTGTGTTCGCTTTGACTTGCTGACACACAAAGCATTGGGACACATATTCCGCTACCTCTCTTTTCATGTCCCGCCACCAGAAAAGTCTCTTGAGGTTTCTATACATTTTGGTACCCCCTGGGTGTACCGTGTACTTAGAATGGTGGGCCTCATCCAAAATCTCTTCCCAAAGATCTACATCGACAGGGACACAAAGTCTACCCTTGAACGTGATTGCCCCGACACCGTTCATGGCGAACTCATCATTTCCCTTGCTAACTACCTTATCATAGAAAGCAATTAATTCGGCATCCGCTACTTGTAACTCCCGGATTCGATCAAGGATGCACGGTTTCACCGTGATATTTGCCATCAATGGCCCATGAGTAGGAGGACTGAAACAAATGTCGAGGTTGGAGGCATCCTCCAACAACTTCCATTCTCGAACCATCATATACGCCACAAGTCCATGTGACTTCCTACTCAAAGCATCTACCATGACGTTAGCTTTACTCAAAGCACCATCCATCGCCGCTGCCTTAAGTTCAACTCCTTCTGGGAGAACAAGTACTTCAAACTTTTGTGATCAGTGAACACCTCAAACTGTTCCTCGTATAGATAGTGTCACCATATCTTCAATGCAAACACTACTGTGGCAAGCTCTAGATCATGTGTAAGGTAGTTCTTTTCATGATCCTTTAACTGTCGAGAAGCATACACGATAACCTTCTTGTTCTACATTAGAACACACCCTAAACTGACATGGGAGGCATCACTATATACAACAAAGCCACCGCTCCCAGAAGGCACGGTGAGGACGGGAGCTGTAGTGAGCCGCTTCTTCAACTCTTAGAAGCTAATCTCGCATCTCTCGCTCCCACTAAACTTGGCGTTCTTCCTCGTGAGGTAAGTGAGCTGTGCAGCTAAACTGGAGAATCCCTCCACAAATCTCATATAGTAGCCTGCCAACCCGAGGAAACTCCGAATCTCAGTGACGCTTCTAGGTCTTTCCCAATTCATTACTGCCTCTATTTTTGCTTGATCAACGGAGATACCTTCAGTTGATACTACATGACCCAAAAACGCTACCTTCTCCAACCAAAATTCGCACTTGCTTAGCTTGGCATATAGTTGGTACTCTCGCAAAATTTCAAGAATGAGGTGAAGGTCTCGCTCGTGATCTTCCCGTGTCTGTGAATACACCAATATGTCATTGATAAAAACTACGACACATTTATCGAGACAAGGCCTGAACACCCAGTTCATCAAATCCATGAACCCCGCCAGTGCATTCGTCAAACCAAAAGGCATGACTAGGAACTTGTAATGGCCATATCGAGTCCTGAAGGCTGTCTTCGAAACATCTTCTGCTTTAATCTTCAACTGGTGATAACCCGATCTAAGATCGATCTTGGAGAAATATCTCGCTCCTTTCAATTGGTCGAACAAGTCATCTATCCTTGGCAACAGATAACGATTCTTGATAGTGACTTTATTTAACTGTCTATATGCTAAGCTAAGCAAACAAGTTAACGATTCTTGATAGTGACTAGGGAGTTGTATTCCAAGTCTAGACTGATTAGTCAGTCTTAGTCAAACAAGTTAATGTTTCAACCAAACCTCAGGTCATAGCTTCGCTAGGAACTTTATGTACGCATACTTCCTAGTGCGTGTATATATGCTCATATGTGTACCAGACCCTAGAGTGTGAGCTATCAACTGCGAGATGACTTGTTGATACTCGGTTTTGAAGATAGAGTCACGTTTTGCTATTGTTCTTCGGATTATTATTATGGGGCATAGTTGAACAAGTTATAAATCTGGTTGGACATGATCTGTTTCAAAATCAGTGAGTGATTTGGAATTTGTTTGCATGTGCAGGGATGCCGAGGATGTATAGAATTCCCACTAAGCAAGACTGGGAGATTTATGAGAGGATGAGAGTCACATTGATGCGACGTTATTCAGAGTGGATCGGTCTATCCCAACAGATTATGAAGGCCATTACGCCTAAGGCTATCCAGATAAATCCAAATGGAACTGCCTGGGTACATTCGCCTCCGAAGAGGCTTACTGCTCGAGAATACCGTGAGATTTTGAATACCCGTAAGCAGGCCAAGAAGAAGTTGACAGGGAAGGTGGAGGATCGCATGTTAGCAAGCTGGGAGGGTAGGACATCCCAAGAGGAAGCTAGGAGTAGTACGTCCACCTCGATTGAGGTGTAGATGCCTGTGTTTTTGTATAGCGTCATGACGGGAGACCATAGCGCATCTATATCATTTTGGAGTATAAAAGAAGCCCTAGTCGGTCTTTTGATCAGTTGGCTTATCTTTTATACATGTACAGTGTTATGATGTTTTGTTATATTATGATGTACACGATTTCAATATCGTATATAGTCAATAGGAAATGAATGAAATGGCTCTTTTGGTCATAGAACCTTATATTCTATAGATGTTGTTATACATTGCTTGACTTAGTTAAGGATAATAAAGAGTGAAAAAAAATATATATATGTATATATATATATCCCAGCATGTAGTATCGTTCTAATTTCGGGGACGAAATTTCTATAAGGGGGGAGGATGTAGAGCCCCAGATTTTCTGCAAACACTGATCATGTGAGTGAATAGTGCTTTGCACTAGGTGTGTTCAAGCCAAGGTATTCTGTGTGATCTTGGCATTTGGTTAATGCTAAGGGGAATATATTTTTGTGTAAAACATATGATATGTGTTGTATAAGTTCAGGATTTGGTGTGTTGTGAGCCTTAGGGGTGAAAACCAAGTTCACATGCACTGTGATTAGTGCCAAGGTCACTAGTATTGGAAGGGCCAAAGGCCTTCAATTTATTTAGGTTTGGTTAATGAGAGTGAGGGTTTTCACATGGCTTGACTATGATGTAAGTTTAGTGTATGAGTCATGTGGTGTGAGGTATCTTTGGGAAAGTAAGTAAAGAGTATAAAACATACTCTTAAGTGTTAAGTGAATAGTGCATATAGAGGTCAAGGCCTCTATGTATCATCTTGGATATTTCTCAGTGAAATGATGGTTCGATGTGCGTGTGTTGAGTCTCAAAAAGAGAGTATAAGTATACTCTAAGTATCTAAACACATAGGGTATAAAACAACCTAAGTGTGAATGTAGAACCCCGGGAATCAATTTCACAATGCTGTGAATAGTGTCAGGGCATTGGGGTTGAAGGCCAAAAGTCTTCTTGTATTGTTATGATGTTATAGAAAAATGATGACGAGAGTTTTTAACTAGAGTTTTGTTGGATAGAAATATGTGTGGTGTATGTCGGTGCGTTGAAACCAAGAGTATGAAATGCCCTAAGTCCTTGGGAGTTTAAGCAAAGAGTATGCATGACTCGAGGTATGTGAGTGATGAAGCAAAGATTAAAAGGACACTAGAAGAAATTGAGTGGTGTTAGTATGCAAAGGAAGAAAATACTCTAAGTAGGTAAAAGCAAGGGTATAAAATATCCAAAGTGCTTAAAGGGTTGTAAGTGAATAGTGTGTGAATAGTGTGTGAATAGTGCTGTGTAGAGTGCTGTGAATAGTGTGTTAAGGCTTAAAGCCTTGGGTTGGGTAATGGTTGTGGTATTATATGTGAAAGAAGATTTTGGTTTCTAATGAATGTTCATGGAATTATGAATGTTTTAAAGTCTTAAGGAATTTCAATGAATGTTGTGAGAGTTAAAGCATAAGTTGTAAAAGTTATAAGTTTGAAAGAGAAATGAATGCCTAAACATACCCTCAACTTTGACAAGCTCTAGAATTCTCACCGCTGATCAGAATCTAGTGATTTTTGAATTTTTCGAAAGATATTGAAACCGTCTTTGAGGTTCATGTTTACCACGTTTTCAGATTTTGAGTAAAAGTTGGGTCAAATGGCAGATTTCCACAAACTGGTCTGCTGTAAATTTTGGTCTGCTGAAAGTCATCCCAGGACCAGTCCACTATTAGGCCCATTTAGATCACTTAGAACTCAAAATTAGGCTTTGTACAAAACATGAAAGTTGTAGCCCTTTGAAAGAAGAATCCAACACAAGTTGAATCGTCAAAATTGGATAAAGAAGTCAAAAGTTATGCTCAAAATACAAAAGTGGGAAAACCGGGGGCCCTGTCATGCAAATTCGGCGACGAATTGCTGAAGGGGACCCAAATTCATCGACAAAGTGTGTTTGGGGCTGAATTTTGTCGACGAATTCAACCTAGATGATGGTAAAAACGTCCAGAACTTTTCCACCGACCTTGGGAGATCTTTTGGGATATTTTGCCAACCTTTAGGCTATAAATAGGATCCTAAATTCATGTCTTTGGGTTTACAAACCCTAAACTTAGATTTTTTGAGAGATTGGAAGAGAAGAAGAAGAAGGAAGCTAAGGTAGTTCTTGGGTGTTCTTGAGTTCGTGTTTTCCATCAAAGAAAGAGTCCTTCTTGCTTCCTTGATGTTTTAAAGTTTGGATTCCATCCCCAAAGTGATTCTTAAGCTTAGAAGTTTCCAAGGAAAATTCTTTTAGTGTCTTCGAAACGGGATTTCAGATTTTCCAGCTTTCTCAAAGCTTCAACCAAGCTTCCTCAAGCTTGATTCTTGTTTCACAGAAGTGTAAAAACTTCCATTTCAGGTAGATACACTCTACTACCTACCTTGTGCTATTATTTTTAAAGCAAACCACTATGTTTAAGGGTGTTCTTGGATGAATTGGATGATGACTTGAATATGAGATCTAAGCTATCACTAGTATTGATTTCAATGAATATGATGTCATGTTTACAAGCTTTCTAAGATCACCATAGCATTCACAAGTACTATATGCACCTATGTTCACAAGTATAGCATGATATTCACAAGTCTTGCATGATCCGATGTTTTCTCACAAGAAAAGGTATTTCTAAAAATTCATAAGCAAGGTTTTGATTAAAAGAATTCTCACAAGCTCACAAGTGATAAATTCAAACTATGGGTTGGTAAGTGACAAGTTCTAAGATCGTTTCAAAGCTCACAAGGAATCCTACTATACATGGACTCACAAGTAGTCATGTCTCACAAGCTCACAAGTTCACAAGCTCGCAAGTTCACAAGAAAATCATGCGTACTCAGATCCTCGCATGCTCACAAGGAATCCCAACTTTTGTAAGAATTCACAAGAACTCACAAGAACATGATTATCACATGACAAGATTTACTTGGTTTTGTTTTTACACGAATATTGTTAAGAAAAGGTTTTGGTGACTACTTTCACGAATGTTATTCTCTAAGCTTATGCATGTTCATGATATTATTCACTGTTAGTTAGTAGTTTATATATCACTGAGTATTCCATGCTCCACCGACTATTGACTTCGGCAGGTGCACATGTTCTATTTGATGTCTGTGGCATGGAGCCTTGGATAGAGGAAGACTACTATGATCCTGAGCCCTCTATGGACCACTATCAGGATGATGGATCGCTGGATAAGCGGCTCGATTTTGATTTCTGTTAAGAGAAGGAGGGAGATAATACTGATATTTTGAGTATGTTGAGAGTGGGACTTGTCCACTCCATATTTTTGGATATGTTATGTTGGTTCACACTTGAACCTATCGATAAGAGTATTTTATTACAAATCGTTTCCGTTATATTTTACAACTTGTGTACTCTGACAGGATGGTAAGTATATGTGCCTTATCTGTCATACAGGAGGGTATGATACGGCGGTCCTAGCTAAAGTATCCCTAACTCCTAGGGGGTATTTTGTGTAGTGACATTCTCATCAACCCGTCCTTCTTTTTCACAAAGAGGACCGGAGCTCCCCATGGCGACACACTTGGTCGGATGAAACCAAGTTGTTGTAATTCTTCAATCTGCTTCTTCAATTCCTGTAGCTCTATTGGGGCCATCCTATACGATGCTCTTGAAATTGGAGCTGTGCACGGAGCAAGCTCATTCGCGAACTTGATCTCTCGATCAGGAGGCAAACCAGGAAGTTCCTCTGGGAATACATCTAAAGACTCACTTACGATCGGGATGGTTGAGGAGTTTTGTGCCTCTAGGTTCGCTAAGCTTAGTGCTGCAAAGCGAGCAATATCCCTTCTTTGCAATCCTCGAAAATGAAATAGCTTAACTCCTTCCGGCCTAAAGTTCACCATCTTCTCAAAGCATGCCACATGGTCATGATGAGTCGCTAGCCAATCTATACCAAGAATGACATCAAAGTCCAAGTCTTGGAAATCCAAGATAATAAGGTCGGCTAACAACTCGTTTTCCCCCACTTGAACCACACTATCCTTGAATATTTTGTTCGTATCAACTGACTTGCCAAGCGGAGTCGCAATAGTTAACTCCCGCTCCAATGGAGTAGACTCAGTTGAAAAGCCCTTCACAAAACTGGGTGAGACAAAAGAGTGTGGCTCCTGTGTCGATCAATACTCGGGCTAGACACTCGTTCACTAATAAGGCGCTTGTGCGATTAAATACTAACATCAATAGTTTTCAAGCAAAAACATGCATCATACATAGGTAACCCCTAGTATAGATAACAACATATCACATAATATAAATCATTCACAACTTAAAAATCTAACATTCTTGTGTACCTTGCACGACATCATCCGATGCATGTGTGTCTCTCTCTGATAAGGCAAAGACTCGGCCTTGAGTCACTTGACGAGGTGGCTATGTAGACTGTGTGGGCCTCGATGCCAGTGAAGAGCTCTGCTGAGATAACTGCCTGACAGGGGGCCCACTCCCCTGAGACTGAGCCGGCAAGTGTCGGAGGGGACAATCCCGAATTATGTGGCCTTGGTCGCCACAATGGAAACAGCTTCCTGTAGCTTTCCGGCATTCTCCTGCTGGATGTCTCCTTCCAAAAAGGGTACAGATATCATCAAAAAAAGTGGAAGGTGCATAACCTGTAGCCTGAGGCATTGCGGGGCGAGGAGCTTGAGTGGGAGCCGGGCGAAAAGCCGGTGGAGCAAAAGGGCGAAGTGCCTATGGTTTTGTATAAGAATTCTAAATTTTTTTTGGTTTGTAATGCATGTGCCGTCCAAATTTCGAGGATGAAATTTTGTAAGGAGGGATGATGTAGAGCCCCGGACTTTTCATGCTTAATGCTTAGCACTTTCGTTGCTAATTTGCCTTTAATGTAGTATAATTAATAAATAAGGAAGAAATTGAAAATTCCAACATGTCAAAAATCTTCCTTTTCGAAGCACGAACCCAACGCAAGTTGAATCATCAAAATCCAACGAACGAGTTAAAAGATATGGCCAAAACAGTTTGGACCTGCAGACTACCGATCGCTCGGTCCATGGAGCGATCGATCGGTCCAAAACCGATCGATCGGAGGCTATCGATTGGTTGAAAATTTTGTATGGGGAAATTTTTCAGAGAGCTTGTTTTAGACCGAGAGCTCGGTAGGCAACCGATCAATCAGTCATAAACACCGATCGCTCGGTCTTCGAGTTTTTGCAAAATTTTCATTAAGGGCGTTTTTGTCTTTTGGGCGTTAAACCCTTTCCTATATGGGATTGCCCGAGCCTTTAGGGCTCATTTACAACACTTAGAAGATATTGGAAAGGAAGAGAGAAGAAAAGGAGATTTCCAAACCTAGGGTTTGATTTTTGAGAAGAAATCAAAGGGTTTGTGAACCCTAGATCACCTCAAGCTTGGATTGCTTCAAGATTCCGGCTCAAGCACGCGAGGAGCAGTTTCTCCAAGTAGGGCAGCTACTCACGGATGTTTTAGAAGGGGATTCTTGAAAGTATGCTTCTTTTTAATTTAGAAACACAGTTCTTGGGGGGCATACATCGAATCCCAAGATCTGGCTAAGATTCTAATTGATTTTATTCAATGAAGGTAGGAATAACATTCACCTTTGTGACTTTGAAATTGTTAAGTCAAATCCACGTTAGAATAGTACTCGCAAAACTTCACAAGTGTCAAGTCTCCTGTCGATTCACACGAACCTTCTTTTTCCTTTAAAGCTTTCTCTAATGGAAGCTAATGGCCCTTCCAAATTTCATGCTCTTTTATCTTTTTTTCTTTTCTTTGATCCAAGAACCTTTCTTGATCAAACAAGATCCAATCTTGATCTTCAAAGAACTTATTCTTGATCATCAAGATAAAAAACCAAACAAAAAGGAAGAAGGGGAAGGGTGACCGTACACCCTCAAAGGGGGAGAGGGCTGGGCGTAAACTTGAGGAGAGGGAGAGAAGAAAAAAATTCTGGAGAATTATATATTATTTAAAGGGCTGGGTATCCAATCCTTTATATAAGTTACCGCTTGGTTGCTTGAATTGTAATCCAATTATAATTCATTAACCTTATCCTAATCCAATTAGGATTCCTAAATAGTTTCCTTTATTGATTATTCTCCTAATCCAATTAGGATTAATCTTAAAAGAAACTAACCTTGTCCATTAATAACTAATCTTATCCTTATCCAATAAGAAATCTTGAATTAGTAACTAACTAATGGAATCCCTAACAACTAGGGAATCTTTAATTAGTAACTAACTAACTAACTAACTAACCTTATCTAATAAGGATATTAGTTATTAGAAACTAATTAAAATAATAACAATTATTATTCCTCCTTGAAGTGGGCGTCCCACCCTAGGTGGGTCCCACTCCACACGCCCAAAGGGTTTCCAAAACCCTCTTGGTCACTTGAATTATTCTTTTATAATAATTCCCAATGGGTCCTACCCATTTGGTTTTTCACATCCAATGTGATTCCACCTTTTAGAGCTTCACTATACCATATAGTGATTACTTAGAGAAATTAATTAATTTAATTATAATTAAATTAAATACTTTAAGAAGGTCCTTGTGTGTGGGATCTAAAGGGATCTCCTATTTCCGGTTGTGGGACCAAGTACTTCACCTTTTTGGTTGAAGCATTGTTACTAGGAAACACCTTTCCTATACTCCATTAGGATTATAGAATTTTATCTATATCCTTGGACTTCCACCAATCACAATTAATGTCCATTAACACAATGTGATTAACCTCCAGAAATTAGAGAATTGCTTGTAAGTACCATCTCACAATATATTTACAAATAAATCCTTCCACATTCCGATATCATTTGTAAGCTTCCGGGATTGGAACAATTCCATTGTCTTAGTCCCTAGCTTATGAATAGAACCCTTTCTCATGATTATTTTTTCAATGAACTGAACCTCCAAAACACTTTTGAAGAAACATTAGAAAAAAACTGTCGCGACCCAAAACCCACCTAGGAGTTAGAGTGAACTTTGGACGACTAATCATGACTTGCTTGACAAACCAACCTGCAAAACCCACAGAGCATATACAATAGAGGACAAAATAGCGGAAACATACTCTAACATGGTATAGCGGAAGTCTGCCAAACCTCTATGTATATACATAAGAAATCCAAGTTTATACAAAAAGAATCCAAAAGAAAGTGCGGACATGCCCGCCAGAATACATAAATCTGACTCTCATCTCACCCACAGCTAATCCACTCAGAATCTAATCACCACCTACTGATAACCCTCTACGGGAGGTTCCTCCAAAGGCTCCTCGAAGTATTCCTCTTCCACCCATGGACCAGGAGCACAAACATCAAATGGAGCAGCAGCTCCCTCAGAACCTGCCGACATAAGAAGTACGGCTGAGCATGGAATACTCAGCGGGTACTAAATACTAACCAACAATTATAGCATAGAAATGGCAATACATGATCAGGAGCAATTCATATATGTCAAACGGAAACAATTCATATCATACAAGGAAGTAAAGCAGTTTATAATCATGCTTGTAATTCGTAGAAAGCCGATAAATCCTCTTGAAAACATCGTGCACTTGACTTGACTTGAAATATCTTTTTGTACTTGAAAGCTTGTCTTGCCTATCTTGCTTGATTCTTGTATGTCGTGTCATGTCATGCATGCTTACTTGTGATCATGTAACTTGTGAGATGCACTTGTGAGATGCCTTGAGAGATGCCTTGAGAGGGAAGGGAGACCCTTCTTTATGCAATGCACTTGCGAGGGAAGGGAGACCCTTCTTTATGATATGTATGTACTTGCGAGGGAAGGGAGGCCCTTCTTCATGATATGTACTTGTGAGTGAGGGGAGACCCCTCGTGGAATGTTGGTTCTTGTCTTCTTGTGAAAAGCGAGGTAAAACATATCGTAGGATATGTCCCTAACCATGTTCTTGAAAACCTCGATAAATCATGCCATGCATGCCGTGCTCGTGGGAACCGTGTACATACTTGCATTCAAATTTAAAGATGACATTTGGGTAATTTCACAACACATATAGCATCAAAGATTGAGTAATGTAATATTCATAGCATTTTGGGAAAGCAGGAAACACACTATCATAGGCCCTAGCAATATTCAAAATTCATTAGGCATGCACTTGCGAATTTACAGCTTACTTTATTCACCTTGGCATTTCATCAAACATGGTATGTTCATTATGGATTTACCCTACAACATGCTTTTCTAGATGGGTTTTTACTCAAATCATACATGTATGTTCATTATTGGAACAATGCCCTTCCCCATTTGTTCATCACACACAACCATTCGCATCCAATCGCCCATTCCATCTCCATTCACCATTCACCATTCACCAATTACCATTCATCCATCTCATAGCACATGTGTAAATGAAAGGAAAATCAAAAGAAAAGAAGGGGAAAGAGGAACTATAACTAGGAGGGTAGTAAGAAGCACCGACCTTGAAGAAATGAGGAAGAAACCCTCTTTCCAAATGACTGTGAGTTGCTGCCCTAGCTTGGATCGCGAGCTCCACAATGCCTGAACCGAAATCTTGAAGAAAACGGGCTTGAGGTTGATCTAGGGTTTCAAACCCTTTGATTTCTCTCCAAAATGGAAACCCTAGGTTGGAATCGCCTTCTCCCCTTTCTCCTATTCTCTCAAACTCTCTAAGTGTTGAGAATGAGCCCTAAAGGCTCGGGTTAAACTCTTAAGGTAAGAGTGAACTGACAAAAGACCATAACACCCTTACTAAATTCCTGTAAAAACACAAGTGTCGAACTCGTTGTGCTGTGAACAGTGCCAACTCGTGGTGCTGTGAACAGTGCCAACTCCTTGTGCTGTGAACAGTGTCAACTCGTTGTGCTGTGAACAGTGTTAACTCGTTGTGCTATGAACAGTGCCAACTCGTGGTGCTGTGAACAGTGCCAACTCGTGGTGCTGTGAACAGTGCCAACTCGTTGTGCTGTGAACAGTGTCAACTCGTTATGCTGTGAACAGTGCCAACTCGTGGTGCTGTGAACAGTGCCAACTCGTGGTGCTGTGAACAGTGCCAACTCGTGGTGCTGTGAACAGTGCCAACTCGTGGTGCTGTGAAGGGTGCCGAACCCGTTTTCCATTGTGTTGTGCATAGTGCTAAGCTCTTTGAGCTGTGAACAATGCCAAACACGTTGTCCATTGTGGACAGTGCTGAACACGTTGTCCGTTGTCTTATGTACAGCGTGCCCGTGGTGAGTTGTACAACGTGCCTGTTGTGAGCTGTACAACGGATGCACACAGTATACGTTATCAGAGTACGTTGTCCGTGCTACTTTATCAGAGTACGACGTCAGAGCACGTCCTTAGTGCCTTCCGAGCTACGTTTGCCTACAGGTTCAGACTGTTTTGGCCATATCTTTTGACTCGTTCATCCGATTTTGACGATTCAACTTGCGTTGTGTTCGTACTTCGAAAAGGAACATTTCTAACGTTTCAAAATTTCCAATTTCTTCCTTATTTATTAATTATACCTCTTAAAAGGCAAAATGACAATGAAAGTGTCATGTTTTAAGCATGAAAAAGTCTGGGGCTCTACAAGAACTGACATATATATATATTTATATATACATTTCCATATTGAAAATATCAACTTCGATAAAAACCATTTTACCGAAAAGCACCAGTACTGGATTTAGCAGTTCAGTTCAACAAGTATCACCTTGATATCATTATCTCCAATTAAGGAGTTGTGGATTGCTTATTGAGTGTTTACACACTTCTCCAAACATAGTGTACATGACCCAAAGTACCTGAAGTTAGTCCTGTGTATTGGACATTGCCGATTGGCACATCAAAGCCATATAGACAAATGTCTGAGAAGATGTTAACCTCTCAAGTCTAAGGACAATTTGTCAAATGGATAACCCTAATACAATCTGACAGTGTATTCCACAGGGTATCCACTAGTGACCCCGTTTAGTATTATGTACTTGCTACATATACTCACATGTTAGTCAAGAGTCACCACTCTCTGTGAATGAGATTCATCACACTATCTCATAGAACTACACATGTGCAAGCCATGATGAAGTACGGCGCCCAACCAGTGCTCTAGAGGCTTCGAACAATATTAGGTTTACAAGGAACCGGAAAATCATATCTCCTCGCAACCTTTGCATGATTTTCCTACAATGTTACCTATGGAACTTTATGTCTTCATCATATGAGACAGTAATTAATATAAATACCCTTTATAGTTGGTTGTGTGAATATGATGCTTATCTGATCAACATAGAAAAGTTTCTTATTGGCTTTCGAGGGGATATATGTCCAAAAATCTCCCACTTGCACTCTAAGCCAATTAGATGTAATACCCACCTTCTCAGTGATGTTTCTCAAACACCAATTGAGACATACTTTAATATGTATGGGTCTGTCATATCTGCTTTACCACAACTATTGTAGTGATGCAATAACACTTGCAACTCTTGCAAATTTATTATCAATAACCATAGTCTTAAAAGACTAAACAAAAATGATACTGTCCAACAGTCATTTTCTGAAGTTAACTTGCTTGTGCTTTACTGTCGCGACCCAAAACCCACCCTAGGAGTTAGAGTGAATCTTGGACGACTTAATCATGACTTACATGACTTGCTTGACGAACCAACCTGCAAAACTCACAGAACATATACAATAGAGGATAACAGCGGAAGCATAACGATAAAACACAGCGGAAGTCTAACAAACCTCTAAGTATATACACATGGTCCAAGTTAATACAAAAGAAAACAAAACAAAGAAAGTGCGGACATGCCCGCCAAAACACATGGATATAATCACTCATGCTCACCCACAGCTAATCCACTCAGAATCTAACACCACCTACTGATAACCCTCTACGGGAGGTTCCTCCAAAGGTTCCTCGACGTACTCCTCTTCCACCCATGGACCAGGAGCACAAACATCAAATGGAGCAGCAGCTCCCTCAGAACCTGCCGACATAAGAAGTACAGCTGAGCATGGAATACTCAGCGGGTACTAAATACTAACCAACAGTCATAGTATACAGATAGCATAAATAAAGTAGGAAGCAAGTTGCATATATAGAACAGGAACAATTTATATCAAACAAGGAAGTAAGGCAATTTGTATTCATGCTTGCATTCAGAAAGACTGATAAAACCCTTGAAAGCATCGTGCACTTGACTTGATTGGAAGTACCATTTCCGTGCTTGAAACTTGTCATGTTTGTCTTATCTTGTCATATCATGCGTGTCATGCCATGTCATGCTTGCTTGGAAAGTAAACTACTTGTGAGGGAAGGGAGACCCTTCTTCCTAGAATGATTATGCTTGTCATGCCATGTCTTGTCATGCTTGCTTGGAAAAGTAAACTACTTGTGAGGGAAGGGAGACCCTTCTTCCTAAATGCTCATGTCATGTCCTTTCACTTGTGAGATGTCCTTGTGAGATGTACTTGCGAGGGAAGGGAGGCCCTTCTTATGTTATGTATGCACTTGCGAGGGAAGGGAGACCCTTCTTATGAAAATGCATGATTGTCTTGTCCTTGCCAAAAGCGAGGTAAAACATATCGTACGATATGCCCCACCTCTAAATCCCATTCTTGAAAACCTCGTTAAATCATGTCATGTATGCGTGCTCGTGAGGTCGTGTGCATACTTGCATTTGGAATTAAATATGGCATTTGAGTAATTCATAACACATAACATCAATGATTTGGGCAATTTAATATTGATATCATTTAGGGAAAGCGAACAATCACACTATCATAACCCTAGCAATTTCCATAAACCTTAAACATGCATTTTCTTAATTTATCATTCATTTTATTCACCTTGGCATTTCATCAAACATGGTACGTTCATTATTTATTAACCCTACAACATGCTTTTCTAGGTGGGTTATACTCACATCACACTTGTATGTTTATTATTAGTACAATGCCCTTCCCCATTCATTCATTACATCATCCACACGGCATCCATTCGCCAACATCCATCTCCATTTACCATACACACCACCCATCTCATAATATATATATATATAAATATAGGAAAACAAGAAGGAATAAGGAAATGAGAGGCTATAACTAGGAGGGTAGTAAAAAGCACCGACCTTGATCAAGTGGGGAAGAAATCCCCCTTCCAAAACGACCGTGAGTTGCTGCCCTAGCTTGGAACACGAGTCCCACACGAGCTTGAGCCGAGATCTTGAAGGAAAACGTGCTTGAGGATGATCTAGGGTCTCAAACCCCTTTGATTTCTCTTCAAAATGGAAACCCTAGGTTTAGGAACCCTTTCTCCTCTCTTCTAATCTCCCAATTCTTCTAAGTGTTGAGAATGAGCCCTAAAGGCTCGGGCAATCCTATATAAGAAAGGGTATAACACCCGAATGCCGAAAATGCCCTTAGTGAAAATTCTGCAAAAACGCGAGTACCGAGCGATCGGTGTTAATGACCGATCGATCGGTTGCCTACCGATCGATCGGTTTCATAACCGAGCGATCGGTTAAAATTTCACTCTCTGGAAAATTTCTCCATACAAAAATCTTGACCAGTCGATAGCCTCCGAGCGATCGGTTTTGGACCGATCGATCGCTCCATGGACCGAGCGATCGGTGGTCTGCAGGTCCAAACTGTTTTGGCCATAACTTTTGACTCGTTCGTCCGATTTTGACGATTCAACTTGCGTTGGGTTCATACTTCGAAAAGGAACATTTCTGACGTTTCGGAATTTCCAATTTCTTCCTTATTTATTAATTGCACTACTTTAAAGGAAAAATGGCTACGAAAGGGGGTCATGTATAGATGTCAAAAGTTTGGGGCTCTACATCCTCCCCCCCTTACAAAAAATTTCGTCCTCGAAATTTGGACGAGACATGCATTACAGAATCAAACAATATTACAAGCTACATATACAAAACCTATACAAAATTCATTCAAACAATTCCGGGTACTTCGCTTTGACTTCGGCTTCACGCTCCCATGTAGCTTCTTCCCGAGCATGGTGTTTCCATTGCACAAGAACCAAAGGGATTGTCTTGTTGCGAAGCACTTGATCTCTCCGATCCAATATGTGAATCGGCTTCTCAACCAACGTGAGATCTTCTTGAATTTCCAACGGTTCCAATTCTAGTACATGCGAAGGGTCCGCAATGTACTTCCGAAGCATAGACACGTGGAAAACGTTGTGAACCGCGGCCATGTGTGGTGGAAGAGCTACTCGATAAGCAACTTCACCAACCCGCGTGATAATCTCAAACGGTCCAACATAGCGAGGACTAAGCTTGCCTCTTTTGCCGAATCTCATAATCCCTTTGCTAGGAGATACTTTCACAAAAACTTGATCCCCTACTTGAAATTCCAAGTCCCTACGGCGCGTGTCCGCATAACTTTTCTGGCGATCTCGAGCGGCTATCAATCGATCCCGGATGATCTTAACTGTGTTTGCAGTTTGCTCAATCAACTCCGGACCAAGCACTTTCCTTTCTCCTACCTCATCCCAATAGAGAGGAGACCTACAGCTTCGCCCATACAAAGCCTCGAACGGAGCCATTTGGATACTCGCCTGATAGCTATTGTTGTAGGCGAACTCCACCAAAGGCAAGTGCTCTTCCCAACTGCCTTTGAAATCCAGCATACAAGCCCGAAGCATATCTTCTATTACTTGGTTCACCCTCTCGGTTTGTCCATCCGTCTGTGGATGAAAAGCAGTGCTGAAATCAAGTCGGGAACCCATAGCTTCCTGAAAGCTTTTCCAGAATCGTGATGTGAATCTTGGATCCCGATCCGACACAATACTGACAGGCACTCCGTGCAACCTCACCACTTCCTTGATGTACAAAGCAGCTAACTGACTAGAGTTGAAAGTAGTTCGGTAAGGCAAGAAGTGAGCGGACTTCGTCAAACGATCCACTACTACCCATATCGCATCTGAACCCCTTGCCGTCTTTGGCAAGCCAACTATGAAATCCATGGATATGTTCTCCCATTTCCACTCGGGAATCGGAAGGGACTGTAATAGACCTGCGGGCCGCATGTGTTCCGCTTTCACCTGTTGGCACACCAAGCACCGTGCTACATATTCCGCAACCTCCCTCTTCATATTCCGCCACCAAAAGTGACTCTTGAGGTTCCGGTACATCTTCGTACCCCCTGGATGTACAGTGTACTTTGCCCGGTGGGCTTCATCCATAATCTCCCTCCGAAGACTTGCATTGGCTGGAACACACAGCCTTCCCTTAAATGTGATAGCACCTCGGCTAGTGAGAGAGAAGTCCTCACTACCTTTAGCAATTTCCTTGTCCCGATAAGCCAACAATTCAGCATCCGTGGCTTGGTATTCTTGGATCAAATCTATAATGTATGGCCGAACCGTGACATTTGCCAAGATAGGACTACGGACAGAGTCATTCACACTAATGTCCAGATTTGCCAAGTCTTCAAGTAGCTTCCATTCCTGCACTAACATGCATGCTAATAACCCCGGAGGTCTTCTACTCAAAGCATCAGCCACTACATTTGCTTTACCCGGGTGGTATTGAATGGTACAATCATAATCCTTCAAAAATTCCATCCAACGCCGTTGCCTTAGATTCAGCTCCTTTTGGGAAAAGAGGTACTTGAGACTCTTGTGATCAGTGAACACATAGAACTCCACCCCATAAAGGTAATGACGCCAAATCTTAAGTGCAAACACGACCGCCGCAAGCTCCAAGTCATGCGTGGGATAGTTCTTCTCATGCTCCTTCAACTGCCTTGATGCATAGGCAATGACTTTTTTGTGCTGCATGAGTACACACCCAAGTCCAACGTGTGAGGCTTCACTATACACCTCATACCCATAAGGTCCGGATGGCACCGTAAGGACAGGGGCTGTAGTAAGCCTCTTCTTCAGTTCCGTGAAACTGATCTCGCACTTATCACTCCATACAAACTTGGCGTTCTTCCTTGTCAGGTAAGTGAGCGGCGCTGCAAGGCTAGAGAAACCCTCTACGAATCTCCTATAGTAGCCTGCCAACCCAAGAAAGCTGCGTATCTCCGTGACACTCTTGGGCCTCGCCCAACTCATAACTGCCTCTATCTTCTTTGGATCCACCGAAATGCCTTCCGCTGATACCACGTGGCCTAGGAATGCCACCTCTTCCAACCAAAACTCACACTTGCTAAGTTTGGCGTATAGTTTGTGCTCTCTTAGCATTTCCAAAGCAAGGCATAGGTCGCGTGTGTGATCTTCCCGTGTCTGGGAATAGACCAAAATGTCATCAACAAACACAATCACGCACCTATCAAGATATGGCCGGAACACCCGGTTCATCAAATCCATAAAGGCTGCCGGCGCGTTCGTGAGTCCAAAAGGCATCACCAAGAACTCGTAGTGTCCATACCGAGTCCTGAAAGCAGTTTTGGGAACATCTTCTGCCTTAATCTTCAACTGGTGATAACCTGATCGAAGATCTATCTTCGAGAAAAATCTCGCTCCCTTCAACTGATCGAACAAGTCATCAATCCTAGGCAAGGGATACCTATTCTTTATAGTGACCTTGTTCAATTGCCGGTAATCGACACACATCCGCATCGAGCCATCTTTCTTCTTAACAAACAACACTGGGGCACCCCATGGTGAGACACTTGGTCGAATGAAGCCAAGGCCTTGCAATTCCTCCAACTGAGTCTTCAACTCCTTGAGTTCAATAGGGGCCATTCTATATGGAGCTCTGAAAACAGGAGCTGTGCCTGGTGCAAGCTCGATCACAAACTCAATCTCCCTATCTGGAGGCAGTCCTGGCAACTCCTCTGGAAATACATCCTGGAACTCCCTCACAACCGGAATAGTCGATGAGTCCTTTGCCTCGGGGTTAGCTGAGCTCAACACCGCAAAGCGAGCAATAGATCTACTTTTCAACCCGCGAAAGTGGAATGGCTTTCCTCCTACTGGCTTGAAGAGTACCATTTTCTCAAAGCAAGCTACATGCCCATGATGTGCTGCTAACCAATCCATTCCCAATATAACATCGAAGTCCTGGAATCCAAGGACGATGAGATCAACCGCCAATTCGTGGCTTCCAACTTGGACCACACTATTTCTATACACTTTATCTGCCAATACTGTTTTGCCGAGAGGAGTCGAAATGGCTAACTCCGGTTCTAGCTGACTTGGCCCTGCAGAAAAACCTTCTGAAAAACTCGGCGAGACAAACGAATGAGTAGACCCGGTATCAATCAATACTCGAGCCAAATACTCATTGACTAGTAGGGTTCCTGAAATTTTAACTAGCGGAGTTAATCCATGCATCAACAGAGTATACACATAGGTATATATATATATATCATACCAAGTATGTACACAAGGAATAAAACGCAACATATCAATCATGAATAACAAAATGATTCCAAACGCGTACCTTGCACCACATCATCAGATGCAAGTGCATCACCCTCTGTCAAGGCAAATACTCGCCCCTGGTTTGCCTGGCGAGACTGAGGTGTAGACCGGGTAGTCTGAGATGACGCCTGGTATGATCCTGCTGGGCGTGTCGGGGGCCTACTACCCTGAGACTGGCCTGGTAAATGCCGGCTAGGGCAATCCCTGATCATGTGGCCCTGGCGACCGCAATGATAACATCCACCAGATGCTCTTCGGCAATCTCCTGCCGGATGCCTTTTGCCGCATGAAGTGCAGACCTCATATGTGTAGGCTGGAGGGACCGGAGGTGGTGTATACCTCGCTGCCTGAGGGGTAACTGGCCGTGGGGCCGGAAGAGCCTGAGGTCGAGGTGCCTGTGGCACGTACTGCCGGGGTGCTGGAGGCGCATAAGTCGGCCTCATCTGTGGTGCTGGCCATGTATACTGATAAGGACCAGTCCGAGCCCGCCTCTCTAAAGGTACCAAACCACTAGATTGGCCTCTCGCCAATTCTCTCTTCTTGGACACGGTCTCTGAATTGGTCTCAACCAACAAGGCTTTATCCACCACTTCAGCGTAAGTGGCGTGCCTGAAGACCGACACTTTCTCCATGATGACATCCTTGAGCCCTTGCTCAAACCTCCTCGCCTTCATTGCCTCGGTGGCAATCATATGTGTCGCGAAGCGTGATAGCTCCGAGAACTTGGCCTCATAAGCAGCCACAGACATCGAACCTTGCTCAAGGTTGATGAATTCTCTCTCTTTCTTTTCCCGAGCTCCAACCGGGAAATACTTCTTATAGAACGTGTCCTTAAACTCCTCCCAAGTCCACGGTTGACCTTGCATGGTCAAGTCCCGTGTCCTCAATGCGGACAACCACCAATGGTGGGCTTCGCCCTCTAACATAAAAACTGCCCATGCCACTTTCTCTTCCTCTGTAGGAGAGAGCACCGCAAATATCTTCTCAACCTGGAGGATCCAAGCCTCCGCAGTAAGAGGGTCCACACTCCCGTGGAAGGATGGAGGCCTCAATCTCCTGAATGTCTCAACTCCAGCTGTACGATGTACTGGAGCTGCGGGCGGTGGAGTAGGTGCCGCCGACGGTGGTATAGCTTGCCGAGCCGCCAGTATGGCGAGTGTCTCAGCAATAGAGCCTAAGGGGAAGAGTACCGAGCTAATCGGTGTTAATGACCGATCGAGCGGTTGCTACCGATCCGATCGGTTTCGATAACCGACGACGGTAAATGCACTCTCTGGAAAATTTCTCCAATACAAAAATCTTGACGTCGGGATAGCCCCGACGCGACGGTTTTGGACCGATCGATGGCTCCATGGACCGAGCGATCGGTGGTCTGCAGGTCCAAACTGTTTTGGCCATAACTTTTGACTCGTTCGTCCGATTTTGACGATTCAACTTGCGTTGGGTTCATACTTCGAAAAGGAACATTTCTGACGTTTCGGAATTTCCAATTTCTTCCTTATTTATTAATTGCACTACTTTAAAGGAAAAATGGCTACGAAAGGGGGTCATGTATAGATGTCAAAAGTTTGGGGCTCTACATTTACCATTATGCAATGCTCCGGACTAATCTGACCAATATCTTATCACATCAACATGTGATAAATATCTGGTCTAGTACAAATATACTTTCTCATGATATCATATATCTAAGAGAAATAGATTCCATCCCATAAAGGTAAAAACTCTTTTCTTGGAATCTTACTTGCACAAAAACATGATTGTTATTGGGAGAATAATAATATCATTTTCCTTTTGTCTCTAAACCATTTAGGACTAAGAAAACATGATGTCAAAGTTTTTGTCCTTCATTGTAAACTTGCTTTATCAAATCTAAGAAAAGAATAATATTCATACTTCATTCGCAATGAAAAGAATATTATCTTTGCATAGAGCCAGGAAAGTAATTATGCTCCCACTAACCAATTTGCACACAAATGATACTTTTATTCTTAGATGAAAATCAAACAGTTTGATTACTTCATCAAAATAAAAGTTAGTCCATCTACAGATTCTGGGACCTGTGGGTTCTAGTGTACTATTTAGGTATAGTGAAAGTAGAGAGTTGATCTCTATCAATTCTCATAGTTATTGGTCTATTGGGCTTCCGTTTCTAGAACAATTCTAGATTCAGTGTCTCTACTAGGAAACTTGTATTCCTGTTTACAAATATCTTTTGTTATCCAGGAATAGAGATTAAGTATCTCTAACGCGAATCCCAAGCTCATCTTCTATCAAATCATATCCAATAAAATTCGATTTAACAACACCATCATGCTATGGTTTGTTCTGGGAATTATCTGAGACAAGATGTAATGAGAGTAAATTATGAAATTTCTATTAAGAGGTACTCTTCTCAATCATGGAAGACTTACCTAGCTGTTTATTTATTTCAATGCGGAATTCCTTGAACTTTTCAAAGAATGTGAAATAAATTTAGCTACCTCTTAATGGAAGATTCATATGGTTACGATCATCCAACTTTTGTCCCATTCCCAAGTAGAAGTTTTATCTACTTAAATTTCTCATTCTCCTTAACAAACATGCAACTATTGCACTTATGCAAGATCATACCAAGCATTAGGAGCTAGAGGTTCCAAAAATTAAGTTGAACTTGATGAGTATACAAGCTGGACAATCCTTCCAAAGGTTTGTCCTGTATCCAATGACCAATTGTTTCACTATGAAGCACAATCCTTATACTTTCCTTTCTTCGCAGAAGAGCCTTTGTCAATACTACTAGAATATCTTTCCAATGGAAAATCTTGGATTTCTTTCCTTTGAATAAATGCTCGGGATTTTGAAAATCCAATTCTTTTGAACATCTTTGCAAGTAGCATTGAACTCTTCAAAGGTTCTTAGCCATATGCAACATGTGAAGTAAGTTTCCAAGAGTTGAAGAAGCGCCTCACCACAGCCCCTGTCCTTACTGTGCCATCCGGACATGGTGGTTATGAGGTATATAGCGATGCTTCGCATATCGGACTTGGGTGTGTCCTTATGCAGCATAAGAAAGTCATTGCCTACGCATCAAGACAATTGAAGGAGCATGAAAAGAATTACCCCACTCATGACTTAGAACTCGCCGCAGTTGTGTTTGCATTGAAGATTTGGCGACATTATCTTTATGGGGAACAATTTGAGGTATTCACAGATCATAAAAGCCTTAAGTATTTGTTTTCCCAGAAAGAGTTGAACCTGAGGCAAAGAAGATGGGTAGAATTTTTGAAAGACTATGAGTGCTCCATTCAATACCACCCGGGCAAGGCAAATGTAGTAGCCGATGCTCTTAGCCGGAAGCCTACTGGACTTTTGGCGCATATGATGTTGAAGGAGTGGAGATTGCTGGAGGATGCATCCAACCTCGACATCAGTTTTAGTCTCCCTACCTATGGGCCGGTAATGGCTAACATCACAGTTAGGCCATTTATGTTGAGCATGATCCAGGAGTTGCAGGAAATGGATGCCGAACTACTTTCTTGCCGAGACAAGTCAGTTAAAAGTGGCAGTAAGGACTTTACGGCGAGGGAAGATGGAATTATCACTTTCAAGGGAAGAGTATGTGTCCCAGCCGATGAGAAGCTTAAGCGAGAAATCTTGTACGAGGCTCACCGGTCCAAGTACACCGTTCACCCCGGGGGTACTAAAATGTATAGGGACTTGAAGAAGCATTTTTGGTGGCGGAACATGAAGCGAGAAATAGCGGAGTATGTGTCTAAATGCTTGGTGTGCCAACAAGTCAAAGCCGAACACAGGAGACCGGCTGGACTTTTGCAGTCCCTCCCTATTCCCGAGTGGAAATGGGAACATATCTCTATGGACTTTATCGTGGGATTGCCGAAGACGGTCAAGAAGACCGATGCTATATGGGTAGTTATTGATAGACTCACGAAGTCCGCTCATTTCTTACCGTACCGGACTACATTCAACTCCAATCAGTTAGCGGAGCTATACATCAAGGAAATAGTCCGATTACACGGGGTGCCAGTGAGTATTGTGTCGGATAGAGACCCAAGATTCACATCCAGGTTTTGGAAAAGTTTTCAAGGTGCAATGGGCCCCCGATTAGACTTTAGCACAGCTTTCCACCCACAGACCGATGGGCAAACCGAGAGGGTGAATCAGGTTATTGAAGATATGCTCCGAGCATGTATGCTAGACTTCAAGGGAAGTTGGGAAGATCACCTACCTTTGGTGGAATTCGCTTACAACAATAGTTATCAAGAAAGCATACAAATGGCGCCTTTCGAGGCTTTGTATGGAAGGAGTTGTAGATCCCCGTTGTATTGGGATGAAGTGGGAGAAAGAAAGATTTTGGGCCCCGAGTTGATTGAACGAACCGCGGATAGGGTCAAGCTTATACGGGAGAGGTTGAAGACCGCACAAGATAGACAGAAAAGCTATGCCGACAACCGAAGGAGGGATCTTGAATTCCGAGTCGGTGATTTTGTGTTTGTAAGGATTTCACCGACCAAAGGTGTTATGGGATTCGGGAAGAGAGGCAAGCTTAGCCCGAGATATGTGGGTCCGTTCGAGGTCATTACTCGAGTTGGCGAGGTGGCTTACCGTGTTGCTTTGCCCGCTCACATGGCGGCGGTCCACAACGTGTTTCATATCTCCTAGCTTCGGAAGTACATCCCGGATCCTTCTCACGTCATCGAGCTTGATCCGGTTGAGATTCGAGAGGATCTCACTTTGGTTGAGAAGCCGGTTCATATTTTGGATCGAAGAGACCAAGTACTTCGCAACAAGACTATTCTGCTAGTTCTAGTGCAATGGCAACATCACGCTCGAGAAGAGGCTACATGGGAACGTGAGGCCGAAGTCAAGGCGAAGTACCCCGAGTTGTTTGAATGATTTTGGGTATAACTTGTAATTTTGTTTCGAATTGTTATGCTAAGTTGTTTAAATTGTAAAGCACGCATTGTCCAAATTTTGAGGACGAAATTTTTGTAAGGGGGGGAGAATGTAGCACCCCGGACTTTTTCATCTTTAATGAATGGCACTTTCATAGCTAATTGGCCGTTTTCATAGTCTAATTAATAAATAAGGGAGAAATTGGAAATTCTGAAACATCAGAAATGTGCATTTTCGAAAGACGAACCCAACGCAAGTTGAATCGTCGAAATCCGACGAGCGAGTCAAAAGATATGGTCAAAACAGTCCAGACATACAGAGCACCGATCGCTCGGTCCAGTCAGCGATCGATCGGTCCATAACCGATCGATCGGTGGCTATCGCACGGTCAGAAATTTTGTATGGGGAAATTTTCCAGAGAGTGAGTTTTTGACCGATCGATCGGTCATAAACACCGATCGCTCGGTAGGCAACCGATCGATCGGTCATAACCACCGATCGCTCGGTCTTCGCGTTTTTGCAGAAATTTCAGTAAGGGCTTTATCGTCTTTTGGGGGTTAAACCCTTTCTCCTTAAGGCTTGCCCGAGCCTTAGGGCATCATTCACTATACTTAGAGAGAATTGGGAGATAAGAGAGAGGAGAAAAGGGTTTCCTGAACCTAGGTTGCTTTTGGAGAAGAAATCAAAGGGGTGAAGACCCTAGATCGTCCCCAAGCACGTTTTCTTCAAGATTTCAACTCAAGCTCGGGTGGAGGTGCATTCTCCAAGCTAGGGCAGCACTCACTCACGTTTTTGAAAGGGGTTTCTTCCCCAACTCAAGTCCCCTTCAAGCAAAGGCTTCCTCCTTCCAAATAGAGCTTCTATTTCAAGGTTTTTTCAAGATCAAACCTTGATCTAAGGTTAGTACACTCTACTAACTTTCTTTAGCAATAATCTAGTTTTTCCCCTTTGGCATTATGATGTTGGTCTTGTATCTTCCCTTACTTGAAATGTGCTATACTTCCTAAACCTAAACAAGATAAATGTGAATGTGGGGTTGTATGTATGAATGGTGGATGTGGAGGCGATTGGATGCCGTTGGACGTGGTGAAATGTGGGTATGGAAAATGGTGGAAGGGCACTCTATGAATAATGAACATACTTGGATGTTGTGTTGGAAATTTATGCGCTAAAAAAAAGGGGAAATAAAACTACTAAAATGTTGCACACCGGATGTTTGATAATATGCCTAAACCAAGAATAAATGAAATTGATAAAGGAAATGGATGTAAGCTTTATGTAATTATTCTTGCAAATGATGACATGACCAAATGCCATGTTGATCACCTAAATGCTTACATGCTATACTATGAATTGAAATATGATGCGATATCCCTCTGGTTACACGTGTCCCCATGATTGTCACTATTGGCACGCACACGAGTACACATGCATGCATGAAACCGGGTTTTCCAAGATTGTATTTGTATATGATGAATCAAGAACATGACAAGGAGGTTGGTAGCCCAAGGAAGGGTGCTAGCCTCTGGCTCACAAGTGAAATGGAACAAGAACATGACAAGGAGGTTGGTAGCCCCAAGTGAAGGGTGCTAGCCTCTGGTTCACAAGTGAAATGGAACAAGAACATGACAAGGAGGTTGGTAGCCCAAGGAAGGGTGCTAGCCTCTGGCTCACAAGTATACAAGTCAAGAACAAATCAAGACATGAAATACAAGACAAGACACGATACACATACATGATTTGACCGAGACACGAAAAAGGTTTCCGAGACATGAGTTTTACCGAGGTTTTTGCATTCATATACGCATGTCAAGATATGGCTATGTATCTTATGCTTTCACTATTGCTTTAAATTAATATCTTGTATTGCTCACTGTTGTTATGCTTTCGTTATTGTTATGGTTAGCTAGTAGTTTGTACTCGCTGAGTATTCCATGCTCAGCCGTACTTTTATGTCGGCAGGTACCGCGGATGTCCTCGACCCCGAGCCTTGGGTCGAGGAGGAGTATGTAGAGGAGAGGGAGCCACCTATCCCATGGCAGTCTCAGGAGGATGGGGACTTGGATGTGTGGCCATACCTCGACTACTGTTGAGAGGAGAGGGTTAGAGAGTTCCTTTTTGTATTTTGATAGGTGGGCATGTCCACCTTTACTTTGATTGTATTTGGTATATGTTAACTTGGAATACTATTTGGAGTTATAGAAGAAAAGAAAAAGTTGGCTTATGCTTCTGCACTTATGTTTAGTTTCCGCGCTCTGATTATCATTGTATTATATTATGTTTAGCCTCTTGCATTACAGGATGGTTTGACAGGTACACGTAGTCACTTCTAAAGTATCCCTTAACTCCTATGGGGTATTTTGGGGCGTGACAAAAGGACTCTGGAAGTTTGTCGAGGATCATATCCTCTTATCCCATAAATTTATTTCAATTTATCTCAGCACCAAGAATTGTGATTTATGAATCCAATGATGTCTATCATATTCTTTGTGACTGGGTTTCCCTAGTCAACTTGGTGTCCACTTATCCTTTTATATAGTAAACTGCCTAGCAGCCCTATTGTATTCTGTAAACATCTCAAATGACATTTACTATTAGTAGTGAGAACTTAGGCAATTCTTTAGATGATAAGCACAAACTTGAGATTCCTTTTCCATTCCAAACACTTTGAATTGGTCAAGAGATTCTCATTAAAGTCTTGGTAAGGTGGTTATAGAATGACATGACAATGAAACGTACATCATAATTACACACATTATAATATCATTAGATCAGAGCTTTTGATCTTTGATGATATTGCTCATCATTCAGTCAAATTTCATAGACCCCTCAATCTATAAAATTAGGAAATATGTTACTTCATATTTCTAATGAGCATTGGGTGCCTTATAATACACATGCAATCTTCCATTTTAGGATAGTACCACACATGAACTACAAGGTGGATAGTAACTATCCATCACTGAACATCTCATGCATAACTCTTTATATAACTCAGTGATTCCCAATTTTCTTGCGACCTCCAAGGACAACATGACTGTCACTATTTCAGCCGCCATGTTCCTTGGTTAAGTGAAACCCATCATTCTGGTTCGTCATATGATCAAGTAGGGCTGTGCCCCCATTTTAGTTGACACTCCCTATCAGGCCATACAGAAACCTATCTACTATAGAAATAAGGCTCTAGGAGTTTAACTCAGACTGAATTATGTCAATACCTTTTGACAAGACAAGACTCAGGCTAATTAATTCCTAGTCTTATTGATAATGGAAGGTCATAGGGCAATATTATCCCGTAGGATAGATTATCCCATTTAATTCACTTAATATTTTTCTTGAGGGAAAACAAAATATCATGAATAAATTATACATCTAATGCATATATCGAAAGCATTCACAATATTCATCATTGTATCACATGTATAAAATAATATACAAAATCATCACATGATAATAAATCAAATTTCGTTTTAATTAAATCAAACTAATTCTAATGAACTCCCACTAGCCCCAGAAATCTTAATGGATCTAATCCAAGGATACAAAGGTCATTTTTAACATCAGTGGGCTTTAAATGGTTCATACATTCATATGATGGACCATTGGTCATACCAAGCACCATGGGCCCAAAATAACAATTATAAGGTGTCCATGTGCATCACTAACCATGGGCCCAAAATAACAATTATAAAGTGTCCATGTGCATCACTAAAGCCCATAAGTCAAAATGGACTATATTACCCTTTAATTCTCTACGAATTAATTTCAGCACATTAGGGTTCAACAACCCTAAGTCTAAAAGAAATTATGGAAGTCTTTAAACAACTCTCTAAGACCTCTACTAGGGTCTATAAGTGTCACTCAAGCACTTCCCATAATCGTGAATATTGTTAGCTTACATCTATGCCAATTAAGGCACAATTATCTTATAATCATGCAAGTAACATATTCCACGTAAAAATTTCAACATGGACTACATGCATCATGTCCAAAAGGGCTATAATAATGTGTTTTATTTAAACACAAACTTTTTATGTTTCAACATGACACATTGTGGGGTTTGATCCAATTATCAAAAATTTGCACAAAAAACGATAATCACATTATCACAAGGGTTTTGGACTTTTCTAAGCAACTAAAAGCTATAACAAATCATCACAAGAAATACATAATATAGCCGCACAATGGGTCCACATGATCATGCTATCTTAGAAATCCTACAACTACTCTTGTAGAACACCTTCCAAGATTTATTCTCCATGCGATCACCATCATCTTCGATCTTCAATACGATTTCTCTATAGAGAAAAACCAGCAACTCCTAATACTAAGATTACATCACATTCAAAATAAGAAACCTTGAGAAACCACCCAAAATAGGGTGCTCAAGGGGAGTACAACTCATAAGAAGAAAGAGAAGAGAATAGAGAGAGAAGAAGAAGACATGATCATGGAACCCATCCACCATTCAACAAGAATATATATTAACAATTCATCAACTATGAATAATAACATGGCATGAAAAATTGCTTAGAAAGTCCATAACCTCAACAAAGGTTTTGTTAACCTTAGGGAAACTCTTTCCCATATGGTTAAGGCCTCTATTAACATTTAATAGAAAAACCCTAGAGCAAAGAAAGTAAGCATGTCTAGAATGAATTCTGAGGGTTTTTAGATCATCATTAAAAAGAAAACAATTTTCTTTTAATGCTTGAAAATCATTAAGAGAAACAATTTCTCTGAGATTTAATCTAACCCTGAAATTCATCCTCACATTCCTCAATTGATAAACAAATAGAAAACACCATATTAAATTCGGCTAGGCTAGGGATCTAATCCCTTCTATATTATTTTGATCTAATAACTATTAAAAGACCAAAATAAAAATCAGCAAATTGCTAATTTTTAATATCACTTTATATTGATTCAAAATCAATAATAGGTGAATTCAAAATTTTCCATAATGGCCAACTGCTTTAGGGATTATTTGATTTAACAATTAAATAAAATAATACCCTAAACACTAGTATTAAATGTCCATAAAATAATTGATCTCTATCAATTAAAATTCACTTGAGATAAACCGTTGTATCTCAACCAATGGCATTTATGTAATTACTTGGTTAACTATTAATCAAATAAAAACTTATAAATACTATGTAGCCGAAAATTTTGAGCACATGTAATTGATCCAAATCAACTACAATAATTATGGTATTATTCCTATAAACTTTTTAAGGAACCATAAAAGATATCATAATTAACATTTAATTAAATGATAGCCCGTGGATTCGAAGCAGATAATCAAACAATTTAATTAAATCTCAGCCCGTGCTCTCGAATCAAATAATTAAACTATTTAATTAATTGATAGCCCATTAAACTATTTAATAGCATTGTCACGCCCCAAAACACCCCCTAGGAGTTAAGGGATACTTTAGAGGTGACTACGTGTACCTGTCAAACCATCCTGTAATACAAGAGGCTAAACATAATATAATACAATGATAATCAGAGCGCGGAAACTAAACATAAGTGCGGAAGCATAAGCCAACTTTTTCTTTTCTTCTATGACTCCAAATAGTATTCCAAGTTAACATGTACCAAATAAAATCAAAGTAAAGGTGGACATGCCCACCTATCAAAATACAAAAAGGAACTCTCTAACCCTCTCCTCTCAACAGTAGTCGAGGTATGGCCACACATCCAAGTCCCCATCCTCCTGAGACTGCCATGGGATAGGTGGCTCCCTCTCCTCTACATACTCCTCCTCGATCCAAGGCTCGGGGTCGAGGACATCCACAGTACCTGCCGACATAAAAGTACGGCTGAGCATGGAATACTCAGCGAGTACAAACTACTAGCTAACCATAACAATAGCGAAAGCATAACAACAATGAGCAATACAAGATATTAATTTAAAGCAATAGTGAAAGCATAAGATACATAGCCATATCTTGACATGCGTGTATGAATGCAAAAACCTCGGTAAAACTCATGTCTCGGAAACCTTTTTCGGGTCTCGGTCAATTCTTGTATGTGTATCGTGTCTTGTCTTGTATTTCATGTCTTGATTTGTTCTTGACTTGTATACTTGTGAGCCAGAGGCTAGCACCCTTCCTTGGGCTACCAACCTCCTTGTCATGTTCTTGTTCCATTTCTCTTGTGAGCCAGAGGCTAGCACCCTTCACTTGGGCTACCAACCTCCTTGTCATGTACTTGATTCATTTCACTTGTGAGCCAGAGGCTAGCACCCTTCCTTGGGCTACCAACCTCCTTGTCATGTTCTTGTTTCATTTCTCTTGTGAGCCAGAGGCTAGCACCCTTCCTTGGGCTACCAACCTCCTTGTCATGTACTTGATTCATTTCACTTGTGAGCCAGAGGCTAGCACCCTTCCTTGGGCTACCAACCTCCTTGTCATGTTCTTGTTTTCTTGTTTGCTTTATTATGCACAATTACTCTTGGAAAACCCAATTCATGCATGCATGCGTGCTTGTGTGCTTGTCAATAGTGGTAATCATGATGACATACTTGAACGGGCGGATCACACGAATATGGCATTTCAATCCTTAACATAGTGGTATGAAAATTTAGGCAACATATAGCACATTTGAGCAATTTATCATTCCTAAGAAAATTTACACAATTTCTATTTCCATTTTCTTCATTAAGTCCATTTATCCCTTGTTTAGTCATTTTATCAAACACACGGTGGGCCACATTTCTTAGTCCTTCCATTTCCCTTATTTAGTGCGTATTTTTCATCAAGACATCAAGGTACATTCGTTATTTGTAAAGTGCCCATCTTCCATTTTCCATTTCACACATCACACAACATCCATACGGCATCCAATCGCCTCAATCAACATCCCATCCACACATCCATACCTTTTTCTTATCTTGTTTATATTTAGTGGAGATGATACATTTTATAAGGAAGAAAACATACTACTAAGAGTTACATTTCACAATAGAAAATCTAGACTATTGCTAAGGGAAGTTAGTAGGGTGTACTAACCTTAGATCAAGGTTTGATCTTGAAGAAACCTTGAAATAGAAGCTCTATTTGGAAGGAGGAAGCATTTGCTTGAAGGGGACTTGAGTTGGGGAAGAACCCCTTTGATTTCTTCTACAAAAGCAACCTAGGTTTAGGAAACCCTTTTCTCCTCTCTCTTATCTCACAAATCTCTCTAAGTATAGTGAATGATGCCCTAAGGCTCGGGCAAGCCTTAAGGAGAAAGGGTTTAACCCCCAAAAGACGATAAAGCCCTTACTGAAATTTCTGTAAAAACGCGAAGACCGAGCGATCGGTGGTTATGACCGATCGATCGGTTGCCTACCGAGCGATCGGTGTTTATGACCGATCGACCGGTCAAAAACTCACTCTCTGGAAAATTTCCCCATACAAAATTTCTGACCGCGCGATAGCTACCGATCGATCGGTTATGGACCGATCGATCGCTTACTGGACCGAGCGATCGGTTCTCTGTATGTCTGGACTGTTTTGACCATATCTTTTGACTCGCTCGTCGGATTTCGACGATTCAACTTGCGTTGGGTTCGTCTTTCGAAAACGCACATTTCTGACGTTTCGGAATTTCCGATTTCTCCCTTATTTATTAATTAGACTACAAAAACGGCCAATTAGCTACGAAGGTGCTATTCATTAAGGATGAAAAAGTCCGGGGTGCTACAAGCATCCCATGCTCTCAAATCAAATAATGGAATTTAGGAAAAATTTGAAAGCCTCTTGGAAAATTAATTTAGAAAACTCTTTTTCCGGCTTTAGATTTTTGACTCAAGTTTTGACCCTCAAAACGATTGATTCTGGAAAAACATTCTTCACGAAAGTTGTAGATCTTTTCGACGGCTTTGAAACGAGTGACTAACAGACCTAAATCGGATTTACACTCACAAAGTTATGGCCAAAATACCGAAACTATATCGATTGTTTTAATCAAATACAAATCCGAAAATCCATGAATCAATTTTAATCGAAATAAGCTTTAATCTCCAAGAACACTTAAGCAAGGGTGTCTAACACCATGAGATTTATTAATTAACATTTAATAAATAAAATCTCATCTATATATGCTAGCCAAAATATCAATGGGTATCTAAGTGGTATATATCAAAGGAAAAACTTGCCCGGGGCTCACAAGAATAAATTAAACAATTTAATTTAATAAAAAAAGGATCTCTGAATCCTTAAAGGGCTTTAACGAAATTTATATCTCTATATACCTATCCCTAATAGAATTAAGAGAGGTTTTGAAATCATCCAAAACTGAAATTAGTATCACACTAATTTCTAAAGGCTTGATTACTCCCTCAATAACTAGAGGCGGATCCCTTAAGCCTAATAATGATTATCCAATAATCAAGAATCTAGAAGATTGATTCATTAGGGCTACCAAAATTCATAGGGGAGGCAATCTTGATATATATCTTGATTAAACTCAAAAGTCAAAGAGAAGCATAGCCCTGGCTCTAATACCAATGAAAGTATGCCTCTTTTTAATTTAGAAACACAGTTCTTGGGGGGCATACATCTAATCCCAAGATCTGACTAAGATTCTAATTAATTTTATTCAATGAAGGTAGGAATAACATTCACCTTTGCGACTTTGAAATTGTTAGGTCAAATCCACGTTAGAATAGTACTCGCAAAACTTCAAAAGTGTCAAGTCTCATGTCGATTCACACGAACCTTCTTTTTCCTTTAAAGCTTTCGCTAATGGAAGGTAATGGCCCTTCCAAATTTCATGCTCTTTTATCTTTTCTTCTTTTCTTTGATCCAAGAACCTTTCTTGATCAAACAAGATCCAATCTTGATCTTCAAAGAACTTGTTCTTTATCATCAAGATCAAAAACCAAACAAAAAAGAAGAAGGGGAAGGGTGACCGTACACCCTCAAATGGGGAGAGGGCAGGACGTAAACTTGAGGAGAGGGAGAGAAGAAAAAAATTCTGGAGAATTATATATTATTTAAAGGGCTGGGTATCCAATCCTTTATATAAGTTCCCTCTTGGTTGCTTGAATTGTAATCCAATTACAATTCATTAACCTTATCCTAATCCAATTAGGATTCCTCAATAGTTTCCTTTATTGATTATTCTCCTAATCCAATTAGGATTAATCTTAAAAGAAACTAATCTTATCCATTAGTAACTAATCTTATCCTTATCCAATAAGGAATCTTGAATTAGTAACTAACTAATGGAATCCCTAACAATTAGGGAATCTTTAATTAGTAACTAACTAACTAACCTTATCTAATAAGGATATTAGTTATTAGAAACTAATTAAAATAATAACAATTATTATTCCTCCTTGAAGTGGGCGTCTCACCCTAGGTGGGTCCCACTCCACACGCCCAAAGGGTTTCCAAAACCCTCTTGGTCACTTGAATTATTCTTTTATAATAATTCCAATGGGTCCTACCCATTTGGTTTTTCACATCCAATGTGATTCCACCTTTTAGAGCTTCACTATACCATATAGTGATTACTTAAAGAAATTAATTAATTTAATTATAAATGAAATTAAATACTTTAAGAAGGTCCTTGTGTGTGGGATCTAAAGGGATCTCCTATTTTCGGTTGTGAGACCAAGTACTTCACCTTTTTGGTTGAAGCATTGTTACTAGGAAACACCTTTCCTATATCCATTAGGATTATAAAATTTCATCTATATCCTTGGACTTCCACCAATTATAATTAATGTCCATTAACACAATGTGATTAACCTCCAGAAATTAGAGAATTGCTTGTAAGTACCATCTCATAATATATTTACAAATAAATCATTCCACATTCCGATATCACTTGTAAGCTTCCGGGATTGGAACAATTCCACTGTGTTAGTCCCTAGCTTATGAATAGAACCCTTTCTCATGATTATTTTTTCAATGAACTGAACCTCAAATACACTTTTGAAGAAACATTTGAAAAGAACTGACATATATATATTTATATATACATTTCCATATTGAAAATATCAACTTCGATAAAAACCATTTTACTGAAAAGCATCAGTACTGGATTTAACAGTTCAGTTCAACAAGTATCACCTTGATATCATTATCTCCAGTTAAGGAGTTGTGGATTCCTTATTGAGTGTTTACACACTTCTCCAAACATAGTGTACATGACCCAACGTACCCGGAGTTAGTCCTGTGTATTGGACATTGCCGATTGGCACATCAAAGCCATATAGACAAATGTTTGAGAAGATGTTAACCTCTCAAGTCTAAGGACAAAATGGATAACCCTAATACAATTTGACAGTGTATTCCATAGGGTATCCACTAGTGACCCCGTTCAGTATTATGTACTTGCTACATATACTCACATGTTAGTCAAGAGTCACCACTCTCTGTGAATGAGATTCATCACACTATCTCATAGAACTACACATGTGCAAGCCATGATGAAGTACGGTGCCCAACCAGTACTCTAGAGGCTTCGAACAATATTAGGTTTAGAAGGAACCGAAAAATCATATCTCCTCGTAACCTTTGTATGATTTTCCTACAATGTTACCTATGGAACTTTATGTCTTCATCATATGAGACAATAATTAACATAAATACCCTTTATAGTTGGTTGTGTGAATATGATACTTAGATAATCAACATAGAAAAGTCTCTTATTGGCTTTCAAGGGCATTTATGTCCAACAATTCTTTCCATTATTTGTCAAGGTCGGTACCTCTTGCTACCCTCCTAGGTATACCTTTTCTTTCTTCCCCTATTCTGGTATTCTTTGTTTTCTTCCATCTACAAATGTATTATGAGTTGAAATGGTGAATGGTGTGAATGGAGAGGGGTGTTGGTGATTGGATGCCGTGTGAAATGATGTGATGAATGAAATGGAGAGGACATTGTATCCACAATAAACATACATGTGAGATGTGAACATCAACCCACCTAGAAAAGCATGATATAGGTTTAATAAATAATGAACACACCCCATGTTTAATGAAATGCCAAGGTGAATATAAATGGGTCGTAAATGAAGAAATTGCATACTTAAATGCTTATGGAATTTGCTAGGGCTCATGATAGTGTGATTTCTCGTTTCCCTAAATTACCTGAATATTGAATTGCTCAAATGAGTGATGTTCTATGTATTGTTAACTCTCCAAATGTCATATTTAAATTCAAATGCAAGTATGTGCACGCGTCCACGAGCACGACATGCATGACATGAATTTACCGAGGTTTTCAAGAACGAGAATTAGAGGTGGGACATATCCTATGATATGTTTTACCTCGCTTTTCACAAGAAAACAAACAAACATACCATAAGGGGACTCCCCTCACTCACAAGTGCATTGTATAAAGAAGGGTCTCCCTTCCCTCTCAAGTGCATCTCATAAAGAAGGGTCTCCCTTCCCTCTCAAGTGCATTGTATAAAGAAGGGTCTCCCTTCCCTCTCAAGTGCACCTCACAAGGATATCTCAGAAGTACATGATCACAAGCAAGCATGCATGATACGATAAGATAAGGCAAACATGACAAGTTTTCAAGCACGGAAATGGTATTTTCAGTCAAGTCAAGTGCACAAGGTTTCAAGGGTTTTATCTGCTTTTCACGAAATGCAAGCATGATTATAAATTTCTTTACTTCCTTGTATGATATGAATTGTTCCCGTTTTACATATATGAATTACTCCTGATTTATGTATTGCCATTTTTATGCCATGACTATTGTTTAGTATTTGGTACCTGCTGAGTATTTCATGCTCAGCCATACTTCTTATGTCGGCAGGTGATAGCGGAGCGGCTACTCCATTTGATGTCTGTGCTCCTGGCCCATGGGTGGAGGAGGAGTACGTCGAGGAACCTTTGGAGGAACCTCCGGTAGAGGGCTTCTATTAGGTAGTGGTTGTAGATTCTGAGTGATAGAGCTGTGGGTGAGTTGAGAGATGTATATCCATGTATTTTGGCGGGCCTGTCCGCACTTTCTTTTGGACTTCTTTTGTGTAACTTGGATCATATATGTATATACATAGAGGTTTTTGGTTAACTCTTCCGCTGTGCTTTGTTATATGTTTCCGCTATTGTGTCCTCTTTGTATATGCTTTGTGGGTCTGTTGCAGGTTATCTTGATCAAGCACGTCCTGAAAGTCATGATTGGTCGTCCAAGATTCACTCTAACTCATAGGGTGGGTTTTGGGTCGCGACAAGGAGTGGTATCAGAGCTTAGGCTTTAGGTCTTTAAGTTCACTTAGAATCTATACCACGGCTTGACAAGAGCATATGCCCAGAAACTAGTTAGGAAGGAAGTAAGTCGGAAGCGAGTCATGATCCAAGTGTGAGACTAAACTTTAGTCTTAGTCAAAATGGTTGTTACAACCAAGTACGGGTCTTAGCGATGCTAGGACACCAAAGTATAATATGATGAATACTCTAATGACTTGATGTGATGTATGCTAGTGCTATACAATTTGTGCAATTGGATTATGATGAATTGAACCAATACGATAAATTGTGGTTTCAAGTTAGACTCATGTGGTGCTATTGTTCTCAGGACTTTAGTCATGCGGCGGGGCACACGGTGTCTTGGACCACACACTAGAGCTTCATCTTCTTCTAGAGATGAGGATGAGCAGCTGGACCTCTCTTAGGTTTTGGGCTCTATTGCTAAGACGCTCGCCATACTGGCGGCTCGGGAAGCTATACCATCATCAGCGGCACCTACTCCACCGCCTACGACTCCAGTACATCGTACAACTGGGGTTGAGGCATTCAGGAGATTGAGGCCTCCATCATTCTATGGGAGTATAGACCCTCTTGCTGGGGAGGCGTGGATCCGCCAGATGGAGAAGATCTTTGCAGTCCTCTCGCCCACAAGGAGGATAGAGTAACATGGGCAGTTTTCATACTAGAGGGGGAGGCACATCACTAGTGTTGTCCGCCTTGAGGACACGAGATTTGACCATGCAGGGTCAACCTTGGACTTGGGAGGAGTTCAAGGATACTTTTTATAAGAAGTACTTTCCTGTTGGAGCACGGGAAAAGAAAGAAAGAGAGTTCAATGACCTAGAGTAAGGTTCGATGACCGTGGCAGCTTATGAGGCTAATTTCTCAGAACTCTCTAGATTTGTGCCTCACATGGTTGCTACTGAGGCAAGGAAGGCGAGGAGATTTGAGCAAGGGCTCAAGGATGTCATTATGGAGAAAGTATCGGCTTTCAGGCACGCTACTTATCTGGAAGTAGTAGACAAGGCCTTATTGATCGAGGTAAATTTGGAGGCGGTGTCCAAGAAGAGGGAGTTGGCAAGAGGCCAACCTAGTAGTTTGGCACCTCTAAAGAGGCGGGCTCGTACCGGACCTTATCAGTACACGTGGCCAGCACCACCGATGAGGCCATCTTATACGCCTCCAGTTCCACAGCCGTACATGCCTCAGGCACCGCGACCTCAGGCTCTTCCAGCTCCACAGCCAGTTGCACCTCAGACAGTGAGGTATGCTCCACCTCCGGCCCCTCCGACCTATACACACGAGGTCTGCACTTCGTGTGGCTGAAGGCACCCGGCAGGAGATTACCGAAGGGTATCGGGTGGATGTTTTCATTGTGGTCGCCAGGGCCATGTGATCAGGGATTGCCCCAGTCGGCACTTACCAGGCCAGTCTCAGGGGATTAGGCCCCCAGCACGCCTAGCAGGATCATACCAGGCATCATCCCAGACTACCCGGTCTACACCTCCGCCTCGCCAGGTGAACCAGGGGCAAGTTTTTGCCTTGATAGAGGGTGATACACTTGCATCTGATGATGTGGTGCAAGGTACGCGTTTAGAGTTATTCTTTTATCCGCAATTGTCATGTTATGCTTTACTCCTTGTGTACGTATGTGGCGTGCTACATATCTATCTACCTATATACATATGATGTGATGCATGGATTGACGTAGCTAGTTGAAATTTCATGAACCCTACTAGTCAACGAATGTTTGGCTAGGGTGTTGATTGATACTGGGTCTACTTTGTTTGTCTAGCCGAGCTTTTCAGAAGGCTTTTCTCTGGAGCCTAGTCAGCTAAAACTGGAGTTAGCCATTTGGACTCCTCTCGACAAAACAGTATTGACAGATAAAGTGTGTCGAAATAGTGTGGTTCAAGTGGAAAGCCACTAGTTGGCGGTTGATCTAATAGTTCTTGGATTCCAAGACTTTGACGTTATATTGGGAATGGATTGGTTAGCAGCAAATCACGGGCATGTAGCTTGCTTTGAGAAAATGGTACTCTTCAAGCCGGTAGAAGGAAAACCATTCCACTTTTGAGGGTTGAAAGGTAGAGGTATTGCTCGCTTTGCGGCATTGAGCTTAGCTAAACCCGAGGCAAAGGACTCTTCGACTATTCCGGTCGTGAGTGAATTCCTGGATGTATTTCCAGAGGAGTTGCCAGGGTTGCCTCCAGACAGGGAGATTGAGTTTGTGATCGAGCTTGCACCAGGCACAGCTACTATATTCAGGGCTCCGTATAGAATGGCCCCTATTGAACTCAAGGAGTTAAAGACTCAGTTGGAGGAATTGCAAGGTCTTCATTTCATTCGACCAAGTGTCTCACTGTGGGGTGCCCCGGTGTTATTTGTTAAGAAGAAGGATGGCTCAATGCAAATGTGCGTCGATTACCGGCAATTGAACAAATTCACTATAAAGAATAGGTATCCATTGCCTAGGAATGATGACTTGTTCGATCAATTGAAGGGAGCAAAATTTTTCTCTAAGATCGATCTTCGGTCAGGTTACCACCAGTTGAAGATCAAGGCTGAAGATGTTCCCAAAACTGCCATCAGGACTCAATACAGGCACTACGAGTTCTTGGTGATGCCTTTTGGTCTCACGAACGCGTCGGCAGCATTTATGGAATTGATGAACCAGGTGTTCTGGCCATATCTTGATCGATGCGTTATAGTATTTGTCGACGATATCTTGGTGTATTCCCAGACACGGGAAGATCACATGCGAGACCTTCGTCTTGCTTTGGAAATACTAAGAGAGCACAAACTATACGCCAAACTCAGTAAGTGTGAGTTTTGGTTGGAAGAGATGGCATTCCTAGGCCACGTTGTATCCGTAGAAGGCATTTCGGTGGATCTGAGAAGATAGAGCGAGTCATGAGTTGGGCGAGGCCCAAGAGTGTCACAGAGATCCGTAGTTTTCTTGGATTAGCAGGCTACTACAGGAGATTTGTAGAGGGTTTCTCCAGCATTACAGCACCACTCACTTACCGGACAAGGAAGAATGCGAAGTTTGTATGGAGCGACAAGTGTGAGATCAGTTTCACGGAATTGAAGAAGCGGCTTACTACAGCCCCTGTCCTTACTGTGCCATCCGGACCTATGGGTATGAGGTGTATAGTGATGCCTCACACATTGGACTTGGGTGTGTACTCATGCAGCACAAGAAAGTCATTGCCTATGCATCAAGGCATATGAAGGAGCATGAGAAGAATTACCCCACACATGACTTGGAGCTTGCAGCAGTCTTGTTTGCACTCAAGATTTGGCGACACTACCTTTACGGGGTAGAATTCTATATGTATACGGATCACAAGAGCCTCAAGTATCTCTTTTCCCAAAAAGAGCTAAATCTAAGGCAACGGCGTTGGATGGAATTTTTGAAAGACTATGATTGTACCATTCAATACCACCCGGGTAAAGCAAATGTAGTGGCTGATGCTTTCAGTAGAAGACCTCTGGGGTTATTAACACACATGTTGGTACAGGAATGGAAGCTACTTGAAGATTTGGAAAATCTGGACATCAGTGTGAATGACTCTGTCCGTAGTCCTATCTTGGAAAATGTCACGGTTCGGCCATACATTATAGATTT
Organism: Tetracentron sinense; assembly: GCA_015143295.1. Lineage (NCBI taxonomy): Eukaryota > Viridiplantae > Streptophyta > Magnoliopsida > Trochodendrales > Trochodendraceae > Tetracentron > Tetracentron sinense. The sequence continues at coordinate 19,033,418 of CM026553.1, forward strand.
GATCTAAGAATACAAAGCCATGGATGCTGAATTATTGGCTTATCGGGACAAGGAAGTTGCCAAGGGTAGTGAAGAATTTTCACTCACTAACCGGGGTGCCATTACGTTTAAAGGAAGGCTGTGTGTTCCGGCCAATGCTGATCTTCAACGAGAGATCATTAATGAAGCACACCGGGAAAAGTACACTGTGTATCCAGGGGGTACGAAGATGTACCAGAATCTCAAGAATCACTATTGGTCGCGGAATATGAAGAGGGAGGTTACGGAGTATGTGGCACGGTGCTTGGTGTGCCAACAAGTAAAAGCAGAACACATGCGACCCGCAGGCCTATTACAGTCTCTTCCTATTCCCGAGTGGAAATGGGAGAACATCTCCATAAACTTCATAGATGGTTTGCCAAAGACGGCAAGGGGCTCAGATGCAATTTGGGTTGTGGTGGACCGTTTGACAAAGTCCGTGCATTTCTTACCTTATCGGACCACGTTCAATTCTATTCAGTTGGCCGCTCTGTACATCAACGAAGTTGTTAGGCTACATGGGGTGCCGGTTAGTATTGTGTCGGATCAGGATCCGAGATTTACATCAAGATTCTGGAAGAGTTTTCAGGATGCCATGGGTTCCCGACTTGATTTCAGCACCGCTTTAATCCACAGACGGATGGACAAACCGAAAGGGTGAACCAAGTTATAGAAGACATGCTTCGGGCTTGTATGCTGGATTTCAAGGGTAGTTGGGAAGAACACTTGCCTTTGGTTGAATTTGCCTATAACAATAGCTATCAAGCGAGCATCCAAATGGCTCAATTCGAGGCTTTGTATGGGCGAAGTTGCAGATCTCCTCTCTACTGGGATGAGGTAGGAGAAAGAAAAGTACTTGGTCTGGAGTTGATCGAGCAAACTGCGAGTATAGTCAAGATCATCCGGGATCGGTTGAAAGTCGCTCAAGATCGTCAAAAGAGCTATACGGACACACGCTGTAGGGACTTGAAATTCGAGGTTGGGGATCAAGTCTTTGTGAAGGTATCTCTTAGCAAGGGGATTATGAGATTTGGCAGGCGAGGCAAGCTTAGTCCTCGATATGTTGGCCCGTTTTAGATCATCACGCGAGTTGGTGAGGCTGCTTACAGGGTAGCTCTTCCACCTCACATGGCCGCGGTTCACAACGTTTTCCATGTGTCTAGGCTTCGGAAGTACATTGCGGATCCTTTGCTTGTCATAGACTTGGAACCGTTGGAAATTCGAGAGGACCTCACTTTAGTTGAGAGGCCGGATCACATATTGGATCGGAGAGATCAAGTCCTTAGTAACAAAATGATCCCATTGGTTCTCGTGCAATGGCAACACCATGCTCGAGAAGAGGCTACATAGGAGCGTGAAGCCGAAGTCAAAGCGGGGTACCCAGAATTGTTTGAATGAGTTTTGTATAGGTTTTGTATTAGACTTGTAAATTTTTTTTGGTTTGTAATCCATGTGCCATCCAAATTTCGAGGATGAAATTTTGTAAGGGGGGAGGATGTAGAGCCCCGGACTTTTCATACTTAATGCTTAGCAATTTCGTAGCTAATTTTCCTTTAATGTAGTATAATTAATAAATAAGGAAAAAATTGAAAGTTTTGAAACATCAAAAATGTTCCTTTTTGAAGCACGAACCCAACGCAAGTTGAATCATCAAAATCCGACGAACGAGTCAAAAGATATGGCCAAAACAGTTTGGACCTGCAGACCACCGATCGCTCGGTCCATGGAGCGATCGATCGGTCCAAAACCGATCGATCGGAGGCTATCGACTGGTTGAAAATTTTGTATGGGGAAATTTTTCAAAGAGCTTGTTTTAGACCGAGAACTCGGTCAATTCACCGATCGCTCGGTAGCCAACCGATCACTCGGTCTTCGCGTTTTTGCAGAATTTTCATTAAGGGCGTTTTCATCTTTTGAGCGTTAAACCCTTTCCTATATAGGATTGCCCGAGCCTTTAGGGCTCATTTACCACACTTAGAAGATATTAGAGAGGAAGAGAGAAGAAAAGGAGATTTCTAAACCTAGGGTTTGATTTTTGAGAAGAAATCAAAGGGTTTGGGAACCCTAGATCACCTCAAGCTTGGATTGCTTCAAGATTCCTGTTCAAGCACGCGAGGAGCAGTTTCTCCAAGCTAGGGCAGCTACTCATGGACGTTTTGGAAGGGGATTCTTTCCCTCATTTGTCAAGGTTGGTACCTCTTGCTACCCTCCTAGTTATAGCTTTTCTTTCTTCCCTTATTCTTGTATTCTTTGTTTTCTTCCATCTATAAATGTATTATGAGTTGAAATGGTGAATGGTGTGAATGGAGAGGGGTGTTGGCGATTGGATGCCATGTGAAATGATGTGATGAATGAAATGGGGAGGGCATTGTATCCATAATAAACATACATGTTTGATGTGAACATCAACCCACCTAGAAAAGCATGATATAGGTTTAATAAATAATGAACACACCCCATGTTTGATGAAATGCGAAGCTGAATATAAATGGGTCCTAAATTAAGAAATTGCATGCTTAAATGCTTATGGAATTTGCTAGGGCTCATGACAGTGTGATTTCTCGTTTCCCTAAATTACATGAATATTGAATTGCTCAAATGAGTGATGTTCTATGTATTGTTAACTCTCCAAATGTCATATTTAAATTTAAATGCAAGTATGTACACACGTCCACGAGCACGACATGCATGACATGAATTTACCGAGATTTTGAAGAACGAGAATTAGAGGTGGGACATATCCTACGATATGTTTCACCTCGCTTTTCACAAGAAAACAAACAAACATCCCACGAGGGGACTCCCCTCACTCACAAGTGCATTGCATAAAGAAGGGTCTCCCTTCCCTCTCAAGTGCATCTCATAAAGAAAGGTCTCCCTTCCCTCTCAAGTGCATCTCACAAGTGTATCTCACAAGTACATGATCACAAGCAAGCACGCATGATACGACAAGACAAGACAAACATGACAAGTTTTCAAGCACGGAAAGGGTATTTTCAGTCAAGTCAAGTGCACGAGGTTTCAAGGGTTTTATCAGCTTTTTATGAAATGCAAGCATGATTACAAATTGCTTTACTTCCTTTTATGACATGAATTGTTCCCATTTTACATATATGAATTGCTCCTGATTTATGTATTGCCATTTTATGCCATGACTATTTGTTAGTATTTGGTACCCGCTGAGTATTCCATGCTCAGCCGTACTTCTTATGTCGGCAGGTGATAGCGTAGTGGTTGCTCCATTTGATGTCTGTGCTTCTGGCCCATGGGTGGAGGAGGATTACTTCGAGGAACCTTTGGAGGAACCTCCGGTAGAGGGCTACTATTAGGTAGTGGTTGTAGATTCTAAGTGATAGAGCTGTGGGTGAGTTGAGAGATGTATATCCATGTATTTTGGCGGGCCTGTCCGCACTTTCTTTTGGACTTCTTTTGTGTAACTTGGATCATGTATGTATATACATAAAGGTTTTTGGTTAAGTCTTCCGCTGTGCTTTGTTATATGTTTCCGCTATTGTGTCCTCTTTGTATATGCTTTGTGGGTCTGTTGCAGGTTATCTTGATTAAGCAAGTCCTGAAAGTCATGATTGGTCGTCCAAGATTCACTCTAACTCCTAGGGTGGGTTTTGGGTCACGACATGTACTAACCTTGAGATCAAGGCTTGATCTTGAAGAAAAACCTTGGATTAGAAACCACAATGGTAGAGGAGAACCCTTGTTGAAGAATGCTTGATTGGATGAAATCCTCCTTGGAGATTCTTCCAAATCTCCCTTCTCTTCCTTCAATCCTTCTCTCCTTTCTTCTCTCTTTTGCGTCTAAAAAAATACAGAGTTCCGCAATGACGAACGATCATCGGTGTAAATCCCTAAGTAGGTGTTGGCAAATTCCGTGATCATTAGATAGGTCATGTGAGTCGAGTCGTGTTCAACTTGTCAGAAGAGAAGAGCTAAAGCATCAAGAAGATTGAAGAAAGTGAAGAAAAAGCTCCTACTCTGGATCTAGAAAGGTAATGGACTTAGAGACCCCTACCTAGGTTGGATTTGACTTAGATAACTCTAATCATACCTAGGAGGATAGTTTTAAACCTAACAAAGTTGTTTGATCTTAGTTGAATCAAATAAACATGAAATGAAATGTGGTTTGAAAAAAATTATGTCTCAACCGATCGCTCGGTGTTGAGACCGATCGATCGGTGGCTATCGATTGGACAAAAAATTTGTATGGGGTATTTTTCCAGAGAGATGATTTTCAACCGCTCAATCGGTTATGAGCACCGATCGATCCATTTTGGACCAAGCGATCGGTAATGTGCACTGATCGATCGGTCCCCGTAAAAAGAATTTTTATTTTTCTGGATTCCTTTTTTAAACCCTATATAAACAACTTTTTGGAGACCTAATTCGTATCTTTGTTTATTTTTGAAAGAGTAGAGGTTTGAGAAACTCCTCTAGGGTTTTTCCTATTGTTCTTATTAGATCTTTGTTGATCTCTCCTCTTTCTTTGATCCTAGAGAATGCAAGTATAGATCTAAGCCTTTGATCTTGCATTGTGTGATCTCAGATCTATATGAGATCCCTCTAGGGTTTGAAACTTCCAAAATTGATTCACAACCCTACACCTTGTGTGTGTGTCCGGTGTTTGATCCGGAGCCTTCGTGGAAGGAGATCGATCGTGCGTGATCGTGGTTTTGATGTAACTTGAGAAGATTTGGTCGGTGTGGAACCGAAGCTGCTACGGCGGAGATCGAACCTGTTGGTTCGTGGAAATCAAGAGTAAGAGTCTATACCTAGGAACGTCATTTCTGTTTTGGTAAGGTCTTGTCTTGTACTTGAAATCTTTTCATAGTGAAGTTTATTGCTGGACGAGGTCCCGTGGTTTTTTCCCGTTAGGGTTTTCCACGTAAAAATCTTCTGTGTTTGATTTGTGTGGATTGTCTGAGTGAATTGTTCATTCATTTCTAAACATATTAATTGAAAAATTAAAATTGGTTAGAAATTATTAGATAGACCTATTCACCGCCCCTCTAGGTCTTAGAGATCATTGATCTGGATAAATTTCAATCGGTCTTGGGATGATCGATCGTCCATGATCCCATAAGCTTGCCCAGATTTCTGTCCCCAGACAATCGATCGTTGGTGTTGGGCAATCGATCGTCTAGCTTCTCGAAAGCCATCAAATTTATGGGTTCAGGGCGATCGATCGTCGAATTTTGGACTGTCGCGACCCAAAATACCCCCTAAGTGTTAGGGATACTTTGACTCGTGACCGCCGTATCATACCTCCAATATGATACATAAGGCACGCATAGAAACCTGCCAGAGTACGCAAATACACATAGCGGAAATGATTTATAATGCATAGCAGAAGCAAAACATAAATAACATAGCGGAAGCCAAAATACGGAACTAAATACTCCTATAACTCGGTCCAAGTTTGAACCAACCAAATACAATTGTATAAGAATTCAAAAATGTGGAGTGGACAAATCCCACTCTCACTTAACAAAACACTGTATCATAAGTTTCTAAATGTGGTAATCAACAAAAGTCGAAATCATGACGCCTATCGAATGAACCGTCATCCTGAGAGTGGTCCATAGAAGGCTCCGAGTCGAAGTACTCTTCCTCTACCCAAGGCTCCATACCACATAAGTTGAATGGAACCCAAGCACTTGCTGATGATAACAAATATCGGTTGAGCGTGGAATACTCAGCTTATACAAACTACTAACAATAAAGCAATAATAGCATAGAGCATGCGAATCATAGAGAATGAAATCCTTAAAACATGTAAAAGTGTGGAAATCGTAAAATAACACATATGATGAAACCCGAAACCAAAACCGTGTGAGTCATGCGATAATCATAGCCTTGTGAGTTCTAGAGTTTATAGAGTTCATGGAGTTCCTTAGAGTCGTTTATGATCCTTTTGAGACATAGAGCAATACCATAGAGCAAATACCATAGAGCCAATACCACAGAGATCTTAGAGCAATTTCATTTATGATCCTTTTGAGCTTGTGACATGATCTTAGACATTATCATAGAGTTCTTGTGAGTGTATCATGATCCTTTTGAGCTTGTGAACCAATCTTAGAGATATCATAGAGTTGTTTAGAATCATTCATATAAGTCATTCTTCAAAACCCTTTTCGTAACTTTGAGAAATCCATGGAAAAACCTTGGTTCATACAAGACATGCGAACATATGAGCATAGCAGAATAATAACATGTTTAAACACCCAAAAACCCTTAGAGGCATTTACACAAACACATAGAGTGCATACTAGTGATAGCTTACATCCAAGTATAAAACAACCTTTCATACTGTAATAATCAAGATATATATATATATATATATATATAGTATAGAATGAGAAGAACAACACTAGGGAAATAGTACTAGATTGGTAGTAGAGTGTATCTACCTTGATGAAATCAGTGATTTTGATTCCAAAAGCTTAGAACACTTGAAAAAGTTCAATTTCTTTGAGAAGAAACACCAAGGGAAGGAAGGATCTTGATCTCCCTTCAAGCTTGAGCAACAACCTAGCTTCTATCCTTCTTCTCCCTCTCAAAATCTCTCAAAATAATGCACTAAGGGTTTATGAAACCCTAAGGCACGAACCCAGCCCTTATATAGGCAAAGGGTAGTGGCTAAAGACTTAAAAACCCATAATGAAGAAATCTGCGTATAACCAGTCGATCGGTGGTTTCAACAGGGCGATCGATTGAAAACACCCTCTCTGGAATTTTTCCCCATACAAATTAGTTAACCGATCGATAGCTACCAAGCGATTAGTATAAGACTGGTCGATCAGAGGTCATCACCGAGTGATCGGTGTGAGACCGGTCGATCGGTGGTTATCACCAAGCGATCGGTGACCCCTGTTTTGCTGCAAAAACCCTATTTTCATTACTTAGACCTTTCCAATCCCATTTCCAACACCTTTTATACTTTAAACAAACTCCTTAAGGATATGTAGACCTATGAAAACATGCACACCATATATCCAAATATTTCCATTAGTGTAAAGTCCATTAGTGTACAGCACCACACTTGAGCACTATTCACATACTATTTACTACTTAGTGAAACGAAGATTTGGGGTTCTACATAGATGACTGATCATCCTAGTTCTAATAGATTGCCTAGGTTTCTGGGCTCATGATGATCAATCGTTGCCATGTGGCGATCGATCATCAATCCTAGTTTTTCATCCTTTTCACTTGCAAACCTCTTGGGGTATTTCGGCCATAACTTTTGACTCGTTCGTCGGATTTTGATGATTCAACTTGTGTTGGACTCATAATTTGAAAAGGAACATTTCTGGCAATTTAGAATCTTCTAATTCTTCTTTGTTTATTAATTGGACTTTGTGAAAGGCCAATTAGCTATGAGAACACTGTTTATTAGGTACGAAAAGTTCCGTGGTGATACATAGGGTTTCAGAGGCTGTATATGCGAGAAAATATGGAAGAATAGTCAAATGTTCAAACCATTGACTTGGTCAACGGGACCATTAATGGTGGTCAGGTGCATGGCACATGACCTTTGTCTTATAAATAGGGGGCCAACCCCTTCATTCTTATAGTTTGCAACAGTGGAGGAGTTCTGCCAAACTCTCTTTCTAGAGAGAGAAAGTAGAGAGAGAGAGGAAAGAGAAAAGATGAGAGAGAAAGAAGAGAGAAACAAAAAGGTAGGTCCACCTTGACATATTTCGATGCTCCCGACGCATTCTCGGCATATGATTTTCTCCCCGGTGTCTCGTTTGAGCATGTAGAGATAGAGAGAGAGAGAAAAAGGAGGAGAGAGAAAGTTGCATGCACGCTACCCCAAGGTTAATCATTGTGGGAATGCGTAGGCAACATTTATATTCTTCCCCGGTGCCTCAATCGACGTGTAGAGAGAGAAAGGAGGAAATCTAGAGAGAGAAAGTGAAGGTATGAGGGCAAGGAGTGTCACCTTGGGGTTGACCATCCTCCCGAGCGCGTTGGCGGTGTCCGTTTTGGCCCTAGACACCTCAAAGCGCAAGAAACAAGTAAAAACCCCTTCCATCTCTTTCTTTTCCTTGTTAATTGCTATATTCTTTATGTGGAATGTATGTGCGTTAATGTAAAAGGGTCTGATACCCCATGGAGGTGTTACGGGAAGATGATTGTGCATGAAAAATGAGTAGAGGGGTGTAGCCCTCAGTCTCAGGTCTCAAAACCCTGGATTTAGACTCACCGTGGAAAAGGTGTGGATGGAAAAAAGGTCGCAGATCCCTATGTGATGTTGTGATTTTATGTGGACCTTCGGGGAGCCTAGATCAGGTCTCGGGTAAATTGTATCGTCACCCTAGGATGTTGAAAAGTTGTTTTACTGGTCTTATAAGGATATGGACACATCTATTAGTCTAGAAAAATTTCCTAACGGGACAGTGTTTTACCGGATTTGGTTCACGGGAGCGAGGCCCGAGTATTTCAGTTAACCAAGCGAGGCTTAGGTTAACTGGGGTTAACTTGTGGTTAGAAAACCTAACAAGGGTTAAAGTATAATCCTCCGTGACTGATAGTTGGGAGTGGGTGGACTTGATATCCATAGATCCTCTTTGCCTAGGTCTGGAGTGGTGGTATTATGTGAGTCCTCCGTGATTGATAGTCGGGAGTGGGTGGATTTAATATCCATAGATCCTCTTTGGCTAGGTCTGGAGTGGTGGTGTGATGTAGTCCTCTGTGACTGATAGTTGGAAGTGGGTGGAATAATATCCATAGATCCTCATTGGCAAGGTACGTGACTGATCATCGGGAGTGGGTGGAATAATGTCCATAGATCCTCTTTGGTGAGGTACGTGACTGATCGTCCGGAGTGGGTAGAGTTTTATCCATAGATCCTCTTTGACTAGGTCAGGGAGAATAAATTGTTGTGTTATCTGATAGATATGCCGTACCGAGGTTGAGTCAGTAGGTTGTGATGCCTCTGATAGATATGCCATCCATACCATGGCTGAGTTAGATGGTTGTATGATCAGATAGATATATCGTACCGAGGCTGAGTCAGTAGGTTGTGATGCCTCTGATAGATATGCCATCCATATATGGTTGTGTATCTGATAGATATGTCGTACCGAGGCTGAGTCAGTAGGTTGTAATGCCTCTGATAAATATGTCATCCGTACCATGGCTGAGTCAGATGGTTATATGATCTAATAGATATGCTGTGAGGCTAGAGTTTCCCATCGTGGCTGAATCAGATTGTTGTGTTATCTGATAGATATGCCGTACGGAGGCTGAGTCAGTAGGTTGTAATGCCACTGATAGATATGTCGTCCATGTCGTGGCTGAGTCAGATGGTGGTGTATCTGATAGATATGCCGTACCAAGATTGAGTCAGTAGGTTATGATGTCTCTCATAGATATGTCATTCCGTACTGTGGTTGAGTCAGATGGTTGTGTTATCTGATAGATATACTGTGAGGCTAGAGTTCCCCATCGTGGCTAAATCAGATTGTTGTGTTATCTGATAGATATGCCGTACGGAGGCTGAGTCAGTAGGTTGTAATGCCACTGATAGATATGTCGTCCATGTCGTGGCTGAGTCAGATGGTGGTGTATCTGATAGATATGCCGTACCAAGATTGAGTCAGTAGGTTATGATGTCTCTCATAGATATGTCATTCCGTACTGTGGTTGAGTCAGATGGTTGTGTTATCTGATAGATATACCGTGAGGATAGAATTTCCCCACCGTGGCTGAGTCAGATGGCTGTGTTGGCTGATAGAGATGCCGTGAGGTTAGAGTTCCTCACTGTGGCTGAGATTAGATGATTGTATTGGCTCTAGTGGGTAAAGGCCTGGATTTGTATTGAGTCTATGGACTTAAGGTTGTACAGAGTCTAAGGACTCAAGGTTTGATTTCATTGGGTGTAAGCCTGGCTGATCTTGTGACGCCCCGAACCCGTGCCTAGGGAATCAAGTTCCGAGACGAGCGTCTGTTCGTCAAATTATGCAACCGGAAGACTTTACCCGCGAAAATATGAGAAATTTAAACATTTATCAGATGCTTCCAAAAATCAAATAACAACTGTCATCACAATAGTCATCATACAAACCATATACCTGTATTATTTACATCAAGTTTGTTTTACAAAAGTAGGCGCCTTTATCACGCCAGGTACAACTTGAACAAGCTTCCAAAATGTCTAGATGGACTTTTCACTTACTGGTCAGCAACTCCAAGATCTGCTGACACAAAAAGTCGGTGAGCTATGAAGCCCAATAAAACCACAATCCTTCTAAACTATTTTCCGCATAATAACACGCATCAATAATGATATAATAAACAGTTCAATTTATATGTTACAGTAAAATAGAACAGTATATAATAAACTGTGACCCAAGGTCACTTAGGGTTACGTCACCCTAACTGAGGTTCCCGACCTCACATTACTTTCCAATTATGAAGTTCAGTTATAAATGAATTATATTACCAAGTTACCATTTTGATCATCAATCATGTTTCATTTCAAGTCCTGAGACTCTATTAACAGCCCACAAATGTTCAGCTTAAAGTCTCTAAATCCTAACCATAATACATTGAGTCATTTTGACTCACACACACGTTGTTCTGGCTTTCACCCGAACACGACCAAACCTTGGGTATACCAGCCCAACTCACCTGGAATCCGACGATTCCATTCTGAACCGTGAGTCCACCAACTCAAACAAATACACCAACCCTGAGTATATCAATTCAGACCACTTTGTATCCGAAGCGTACATACACAACATGGGCATTCACCCAATAAGGACATACTTTTCCATTCAATTGACTGGCCACATCTACCGTGTATTTGCCGCAATCACCCTGGGTATCAGTTATGATGGAACCCCGACCAACCTGCCTACCGTCATCTTCTAGCTAGTCTACGAAGGAACCCCAACATTTATACCAATGCCGACATCTCCTGACGTTTACCAAGAAGGGACCCCGATAGACACAATGCCGGCATCTTCTAACCCACCCAGAGAGGAACCCCGAACTATACACTATCTGATGTTCAGCCACTTTAAACTCCCTAGGACTCCGACATCTCTTGACTACCAGTCACGGAGGAACCACGGGCCATGCAGGACACCGCCACTCCTGACCTAGTCTAAGAGGCACCACGGACGACCTAGACAAATAGACCGACATCTCCCGATTATCAGTCACGGAGGAACCCCGGGCCTTACTGGACACCGTCTCTCCTGACCTAGTCAAAGAGGAACCATAGACTATATTTAACCCTGGTTAGATTTTCTAACCCCAGGTTAATCCCTGTTAATCCAAGCCTCGCTTGATTAATTGAAATACTTGGGCCTCGCACCTATGAACCAACTCCGGTAACACACCGTCTCATTAGGGAACGTTTCCAGGCTAATGGATCTCTCCATAGCCTTATACGACCTTCAAAATAACTTTTCATCATCCTAAAGTGGCGATACAATTTACCCGGGACCTGATCTGGGCTCCTCGATGGACCACATAAAATCACAACATCACATAGGGGTCTTTGACCCTTTTCCATTCACGCCAAAAGACTATCATATACTTCAGATAATTTCAGAGAAAAATACTGAGTTTTAACAGCTGCACTTTAGTCCAGAAGAAAATTGCAAAACTCACTAATTTTTTGATTTCGGACACAAAACACGCTGTCGCTTCTTCGTTTGAGATAACTAACTGCCGAGACGACAGACATTAGTCCCCACGGTCGACCGACAAGCATTAGTACCAACCGCACGGATTTCTATTAGGATCTCCAACAGATATTGGGTCCCACTTAATTTCTGGAAATATGGAAATTTCTCATTTTTCTCAATTTTATCACACATAATGGCCCCGCGGTCCTGCGAAATGATACATGACGGAACCGATACGATAGGGGTGTGTCCCGACAGACGATGAGCACACTGTGTGCGAGTTTCGCCAAAAGATACTGAGATTTCCTCGGTGCACTTCAATCCCGAGAAAAATCCATTTTTTTATTAATTTAACAAATAATTAACTAATTAACCTTCATTAAGGACCCATAAACACATAATTTTATTATATTAAAATTCCGGGTCGTTACAATCTCCCCTCCTTACAAACATTTCGTCCTCGAAATTTACATATACACTAGTCATCAAATAACTGAGGATGATTGCTCCTAATGACATGTTCAAGTTCCCATGTGGCTTCCTCTATGCTATGGTGTTCCCATAAAACTTTAACTAGCTTAATCGTTTTGTTTCGTAACACCTGTTCCTTGTGGTACAAAATTATCACTATCTTTTCTTCGAAAGTTAAGTCCTCTCTAACTTGAATTGGTTCATATCATATCACGTGCAAGGGATCAGGTACATATTTTCTCAACATGGATATGTGGAATACATTGTGAACCCTTGCTAGCTCTGGTGGTAAAGCCAAATGGTAGGCTACACCTCCTACTTTAGCCAAAATCTCAAAAGGTCCAATGAATCGCGGACTTAACTTTCCCCGCTTTCTGAATTGTACAATACCTTTTGATGGAGATATTTTCAAGAAGACATGATCGCCGACTTGAAACTCTATGTCTCGGCGCTTTCCATCTGCATAGCTTTTCTGTCGACTTTGTGCAGATAATAACCTCGATCAAATTAACTCGATCTTCTTTGTTGTTTCTTGTACCAACTCAGGTCCCAGTAGTTTACGTTCCCCTACTTCAGTCCAATATACTGGTGACCGACAACTCCTACCGTACAAGGCCTCTTAAGGAGCCATTTGAATACTTGCCCGATAACTGTTATTATATGCAAACTCAATCAATGGCAAGTGATCATCCCAGTTTCCTTGAAAGTCCAGACTGTAAGTGCGCATCATATCTTCTATAGTTTGTATTGTGCGCTCAGCCTGTCCATCGGTTTGCAGATGATAAGCTGTACTCATGTTTAGCTGCGTACCTAAAGCTTCTTGCAAGCTCCTCCAAAATCAGGAAGTAAATTGCGGATCGCGATCTGACACAATAGATACTGGCACACCATGCAGCTTCACAATCTCCTTGATGTACAACTTTGATAAATTTTCCAGGGTTATGGTATCCTTTATAGCAAGAAAGTGAGCCGACTTCGTCAATCGATCAACTATCCCCCAAACGGCATCATGTCCAATCCTTGTTTTTGGTAACCCTACCACAAAATCCATCGTAATGTGCTCCTATTTCCACTCAGGAATAGGCAATGAATTTAACAATCCAGGTGGTTTCTGATGTTCTGCCTTGACTTGCTGACAAACAAGGCATCGAGATACATACTCTGTAATTTCTCTCTTCATGCCGTTCCACCAGTAGTTATTCTTTACATCCTGATACATCTTTATACTTCCAGGGTGCACCGCAAAACGAGATCGATGTGCCTCATTGAGCAGTTCATTCTTCAACTCAGGATTTCTAGGCACACAGATTCGACCTTTGAATCGAAGTATTCCATCTTCCAATTCTTCAAAATCACCCAATTTTCCTTGAAGAATCTTATCTCTGATAACTTTGATCTCCTGATCTTCCAACTGTGCTTCTTGAATCTTTTGTAATAACACTGGCTTGGCCTAAATACTAGCCAACTTGGCACTATTATCCTGGAATCCTAGATTCAGATTCCAACTCTTGAATTCTTCGATCATCTTCCATCGCTCTGCCTTCATATATGCTACAGATCCAACTGTCTTTCTACTCAGGGCATCAGCAACCACGTTACCCTTACCAGGATGATACTGAATTACATAGTCATAATCCTTCAAGAATTCCATCCATCTACGTTGTCGCATATTGAGTTCCTTTTGGGAGAATAGATACTTTAAACTTTTGTGATCACTATAGATCACCAACTTCTCTCCATAAAGATAATGTCTCCACATTTTTAGTGCGAACACTACCGCAGCTAACTCCAGGTCATGCGGGGATAATTTCATTCGTGAATCTTGAGTTGTCTCGAACCACAAGCAATGACCTTTTTGTTTTGCATTAAGACACAACCGAGTCCCTTATTGGAAGCATCGCAACACACCTCAAATCCTCCAGATCCTGAGGGAGTTGTCAATACTGGAGCGGTTGTTAATCTCTTCTTTAATTCTTGAAAGCTTCGCTCCCGAGATGCCATCCATTCGAACTTCACATCTTTCTTAGTCAATTCCGTTAATGGAGCTGCTATCTTCTAGAAACCTTCTACAAATCTGAGGTAGTACCCAGCCAATCCCAGAAAACTTCAAACTTCAGTAACAGTGGATGGCCTTGCCCAATCGGTTACTACCTGAATCTTAGAAGGATCAACAGATATTCCATTTCTTGACACAATATGCCTAAGAAAGACTATCTCTTCCATCCAAAACTCGCACTTGGAGAACTTAGCATACAGCTGATTATCTCTTAATGTTTGTAGCATAATCCTCAAGTGCTCAGCGTGCTACTCACGACTAGGTGAGTACACCAAGATATCATCAATAAATACCACAATAAACTGATCCAAGTACGGAATGAAAAGATGATTCATCAATTCCATAAAGGCCGCAGGTGCATTTGTTAGTCCAAAAGGCATCACCAAGAACTCGTAGTGACTATACCGAGTTCGGAATGCTGTCTTCTGAATATCTTCTTCTTTGACCCCTCAATTGGTGATAGTCAGACCGTAAATCAATCTTTGAAAACACTTGGGCACCTTGCAACTGATCAAATAGATCATCGATCTTGGGGAGAGGATACTTATTCTTGATCGTCGCTTGATTCAGCAGACAATAATCTATACATAGACGCAGACTCCCGTCTTTCTTTCAGACAAATAACATCGGTGCTCCCCATGGTGAAACACTAGGATGGATCAAGACCTTATCTAATAGGTCTTGCAACTGAATCTTCAGTTCTTGCAACTCAGCTAGAGCCATCTAATACGGTGTTTTAGATATCGAGTCTACACCCGGAGTAACATCGATTGTAAAATCGATTTCTCTAGTAGGAGGGAGTCCTGGTAATTCATCAGGAAACACATCTCGAAACTTTCTGACCACCGGGGTATTCCCTAAAGTGTCATCTTCATCTTTATCGACCACCACTACAGCTAAATACCCAGTACACCCCTTATCTAGAAGGTGACATGCTTTAATTTTTGATATTAGCTTGGGTGCCTGACCTCGGATAATCCCCAGCATTTCAAACTCTGGGATGTCCGGAATTCAAAATATCACTTTCTTGGAATTAAAATCTACCACTGCATGGTAATTAGTCAACCAATCCATCCCTAGGATAACATCATAATCCTTCATGCCTTACACGATCAGATCTACTAACATCCGTACACTATTGACAAGTATGGGACACCTATCATAGACTGTTTTTGTGCACAGAACTTTCCCTGATGGTGTAGATATAGACATCATGCTTTTGAGTGTATTAGGCTTGTAACTTATGTGTTGAGCAAAACGAGTAGAGACAAACGAATGTGTAGCACCAGTGTCAATCAAAGCATAAGCAAGTACTTGAAATACTAAAAGTTTACCTTCGATGACACCTTCGGTCTGTTGTGCCTCTTCCTGGGTAATTGCAAACACTCTTCCTTTTCCGCCTTCCAACACTAGTGGTTGAGCCTTAGGGCAATCCTTCTTGAAGTTTCCAGGCTTTCCGCATTGGAAGCAAACCTTCGCTCTACAGTCCTTGGTCAAATGGCCCTGACCACATTTCTCGCACTTAAGCCCCAATCTTCCTGTAGACCCTTGGCTTTTCATGTCCTCGAACTTTCTTTTCCCAGTAAACTGCCAGTTATTCTCCTTTATCCAGGGCTTCCCAACTGTCCCTTTGCCTTTGCCAGCACTAGACTATGCCAGTTCTTCATGCACTCGCTCTAACTCTGAGTGCTCTATCTAATATCTCTAAGAAGGAGGCAAATCGTTGAGCTGCTAATTTCCCTCTGATAGCTGGCTTCAATCCTTCTTCAAATTTCTCAACCCTCCACTGCTCATCCTCGACAAATCTCGCAGCGAACCTCGAGAGTTGATTAAACTTTTGTTCATACTCGTTAACCGACATATTTCCTTGGGTCAGCTAAAGAAACTCCATTCCTTTCTCTTTTTCATTGACGCTGAAAAATAGCGCTCATAAAACAATTCAGTAAATTTTGCCCAAGTCACGGGCCTCTGATGCGGTGGAACTATCCTTTCCACTGTGTTCGACCAATGTTCCGCTTCTCCTTCAAGTAGAAAGATAGCGAACTCGGACTTGTCATTTTCTGGCAAGGACATAGCCCCAAAAACTTTTTCCAGACTTCTGATCCAGTTCTCCACCTTCAGCGGATCAGTAGTGCCCGAAAAGGCCGACGGTCCAAGCCTCTTAAACTTCTCCAATCGGGTCACATTCCCATGCTCTGGCATGGTAGCAATAGGGATACGACTACCATTCCCATTTCCATTCATATTCTGGGCCTATTGTTGCTGAATTTGGTTGGCTAGGGTTGTAATAGCCTCAAATGCCCCAGCCAAGGTATTCTCGGGTGCTTGTCGAGGTGGCATGATTCACCTATAATTATAAACTAACGAACTTTTAATAATAAAATGAAACTAAAATGCACTGAGAATTCGATATCCAAAAAGAGACATTTCATTCACTTCATCTTTAATATATACAAAGCAACACTGTACAGTATATAGTACACCAGCGTATACAAAATATCATGTAGCTGTACACATACAAAAAATAATCTAATGATGGAAAGATCGAGTAGGGCATCTATTATATTCCAAAACGCCAAAACGATATAGATGCACCACGCTCTTCCACCATGATCCTATACTTCATAAGTCTCAACCTCTATCGGTGAGACTGTTACACTACCCTCCTACGGTGCCTGGTCCTCTGTCTCAGGTCTAGCCTCTCTCAACAACCAATCAATCTCACTCTTTCTCAGGGATTCGCGCATTGCTTGTGCGGTCAATCCCTTGCGGAGTGGTTTTACCGCCTTTAGGTGAATAGTTTGGTAACAAGACCATCCAACGTGACGTCTTCTTTGCATAGTCACCGCCCACTCAAATAGAGTTATCTCCCTCTTTATGGGAATTCAGTGCGTCCTTGCCATTCCTGCACATGCACATATTCCAAATCAATGCCTGATTTTGAAACATGACATGTACAACAATCACTCAACTAGGAATATCGAATAAATCTCTAAGGGATCGCCTAACCAACAGTTCTTAGGTGTATTATGCTCAAGTATGATTTGTGTGATGGTTATTGCTATTGGCTCTGATACCAATTGTGACGCCCCGAACCCGCGCCTAGGGAATCAAGTTCCGAGACGCGCGTCCATTCATCAAATCATGCAAGCGGAAGACTTTACCCGCGAAAATGCGGGAAATTTAAACATTTATCAGATGTTTCCAAAAAACAAATAAAACCTGTCATCACAATAGTCATCATACAAACCATATACCTGTATTATTTACATCAAGTTTGTTTTACAAAAGTAGGCTCCTCTATCACGCCAGGTACAACTTCTACAAGCTTCCAAAATGTCTAGATGGACTTTTCATTTACTGGTCAGCAGCTCCAAGATCTGCTGACACAAAAGTCAGTGAGCTATAAAGCCCAATAAAACCACAATCCTTCTGAACTATTTTCCGCATAATAACACGCATCAATAATGATATAATAAACAGTTCAATTTGCATGTTACAGTAAAATAGAACAGTATATAATAAACTGTGACCTAAGGTAACTTAGGGTTACGTCACCCTAAGCGAGGTTCATGACCTCACATTACTTTCCAATTATGAAGTTCAGTTATGAATGTATTATATTACCAAGTTATCGTTTTGATCATCAATCATGTTTCATTTCGAGTCCTGAGACTCTATTTATTGGCCACAGCCCACAAATGTTCAGCTTAAAGTCTCTAAATCTTAACCATAATACATTGAGTCATTTTGACTCACACACACGCTGTTCTGGCTTTCACCCAAACACGACCAAACCTTGGGTATACCAACCCAACTCACCTGGAATTCGACGATTCTATATCGAACAGTGAGTCCACCAACTCAAACAAATACACCAACCCTGAGTATACCAATTCAGACCACTTCGTATCCGAAGTTTACACACACAACATGGGCAGTCACCCAATAAGGACATACTTTTCCATTCAATTGACTGGCCACATCTACCGTGTATTCGCCGCCATCGCCCTGGGTATCAGTTATGAAGGAACCCCAACCAACCTGCCTATTGTCAACATCTGGCTAGTCTACGGAGGAACCCCGACATCTCCTGACGTTCCACCAAGAAGGGACCCCGGTAGACACGATGCCGACATCTTCTAACCCACCCAAAGAGGAACCACGGACTACACACTATCTGATGTTCAGCCACTTTAAACTCCCTAAGACTCCGACATCTCCTGACAACCAGTCACGGAGGAACCACGGGCCATGTAGGACACCGCCACTTAGTCCAAGAGGCACCACGGACGACCTAGACAACTAGACCAACATCTCCCGACTATCAGTCATGGAGGAACCCCGGGCCTTACTGGACACCGTCTCTCCTGACCTAGTCAAAGAGGAACCACAGACTATACTTAACCCTGGTTACATTTTCTAACCCCAGGTTAATCCCAGTTAACCCAAGCCTCGCTTGATTAATTGAAATACTTGGGCCTCGCTCCTGTGAACCAACTCCAGTAACACGCCATCTCGTTAGGGAACGTTTCCAGGCTAATGGATCTCTCCATGGCCTTATCCGACCTTCAAAATCACTTTTCGTCATCCTAAAGTGGTGATACTATTTACCCGGGACCCGATCTGGGCTCCCCGATGGACCACATAAAATCACAACATCACATAGGGGTCTTTGACCCTTTTCCATTCACGCCAAAAGACAATCATATACTTCAGATAAAATAATATAGCAAAATAAGGGGAAAAAGAGAAGAAAAGATAGGGGTTTTACCTGCTTCACGCGTTTGGAGGTGTCTAGAGTCGAAATGGACACCGCCAACGCGCTCGAAAGGATGATCAACCAAAAGGTAGAGCGCATGCAACTTTCTCTCTACCTTTTTTTTCTCTCTCTACACGTAAAACGAGACACCGGAGAGAAAATCAGACGCCGCCAACGTGTCGGGGACGTCAAAAAACCCCAAGAGGACTTCCCTTTCCCTTTCTCTCTTCCTTTCTCTCTCCTCTTTCTCTCTCTTCCTTTCTCTCTCCTCACTTTCTCTCTCTAAAATAGTTCGGGCAGCTATCTAGCTCTACAGAGTTTTGTGGGAGAATGAGGGTTTTAACCCTCTTTATATAAGTAATGAGATGGGATCATGTGCAAAACCACATGACCAATAAGGTGTGGAGTTAACCAGTCAACTCGTTTGACCGATTGACTGTTTGACCAATGTTTGAACTGTTTTTGTATTTACGGTATCCGAAAGCTAGTAACATAGAGTCCGATTTTGACGAAACTTTAAGTGACCGAACTTGGGGCAGTCCGACACCTACTGTAAAAATTTTGGGGAAAAATATTGAGTTTTGATAGCTGCACTTTAGTCTGGAAGAAAATTGCAAAACCCACTAATTTTTTAATTTCAGACACAAAACATGCTGTCGCTTCTTCGTTTGAGATGACTAACTGCCGAGACGACAGACATTAGTCCCCACGGTCGACCGACATGCATTAGTGCCAACCGCACGGATTTCTATTAGGATCTAAAACAGATATCGGGTCCCACTTAATTTCTGGAAATATGGAAATTTCCCCTTTTTCTCAATTTTATCACACTTAATGGCTCCGCGGTCCCGCGAAATGATACCTGACGGAACCGATACGGTAGGGGTGTGTCCTGGCAGTCGACCGGCACACTATGTACGAGTTTCGCCAAAAGATACTGAGATTTCCTCGGTGCACTTCAATCCCGAGCAAAATCCATGTTTTTATTAATTTAACAAATAATTAACTAATTAACCTCCATTAAGGACCCATAAACACGTAATTTTATTATATTAAAATTTCGGGTCGTTACAGATCTCGATTGTTATCATGGGGATATGGGATGTTGCCCAGATATGGACCCTAGAGGAGGGGTGAATAGGGTCAATGACAGATTTAAAATTATTCCCTTTAAATGTGGAAAATAATAACTAAAGGAAATGCAATTAAGCACAAAATAGATAAAATAATAAAATCCACAAGAAGAAGGAGAAGGAGTTAAGAGATTCAAAAACAGATTTGTTTTCGTGGTTCGGCAAACCCAGCCTACTCGCCTCAAGCAACACCCGCTTGGAGGATTCCACTACAGTCCACATCTGCACAGGCTTTTTAATCTGGTGAAGCCTAAACCTTTTACAATCTCTCTTTCAGTCGAGATCCAACCTTCAACAATCCCTCTTTTGGTCAAGGCTAAACCACCAATAGAGCACAACCCTCTCTGTTAAATCGAAGCAGCAGCTTCACTGAAGAACACGCAGGTTCTTGGATTGAATACAATAAAGATTTTGGGTTTTACACCCGAACGAAAAACTCCTTTAAGAGTTAGATTTGAATGGAATGGCAAGCTCTAAGAAATCTCTCAAGTGGAAGATTGGATTTTAGCTCAAAGAGAAAAAACAGAGTATCGTTTTTGTAGATTTGGGATTTTTAGCTCAAGAGAATGATTTTCAATGTAACTGTGTAAGAGTGGGTGTATTAGTTGTTGGATCATTCAAAGATCACTTATATTTATAGTGGTCTGAAATTTATTATCGTTTGATGAGCAGTAAATGCGAAATACCTGTTATAAATATAGCCATTGGCAATAAAAACGGTTTTTCAGAATTTTTCTGAACTATCCAGTCGATTAGACGAGCCTCCTAATCGGCTGGATGGTTGCCTGATCGCCTGGATCGGTTTCCTAATCGGCGGGACTATAAAAACACATTTTATGAGATTTTGTTCTATCTAGTCAATTAGAGGAAGGAGTGATCGGCTGGATGGACCATCTAATCGGCTGGATGGTCCTCATGATCGGTTGGATAGACCAAAAAGTTTCTAGTTTTTGGTTTTTCTGATTTTTAATGCTTTTCTTTGACTTTAATGATTTGCACGAATTCCAAAGTCTTTAATTATGTTAGTAAAACATGATTAACATTCATAAAGATATTTTGAATGATCTAAAATGGATTAGCAAAGAGAATAACCTCGATCAGTACATGCAGACAAATTTTGAAAAATTTTGTTCTATCCAATCGATCATAGGGCTAGCTTGATCGACTGGATGGTCTGCCTAATCAGCTGGATGGCCTTCCTGATCGACTGGATAGTCTAATTTTATTTACAGAATTCATTTCGAAAACCTTTAAGATAAGATTTGATTCCAAGGTTTTGAACTTAACCTTTATGAGTATGATGAACATGTTTTAAGGTCCTGAATCATAATTTAATATTTGTTCAAGGGACCTATGGTCAATCTAAGGTATTTTGAGCTTTTTCACCAAATCAACCACTTGAGGATTTTTACAAGAAATCCTAGACTGACTACATACTACCTACACTAAGACCTTGATGGAGATGATCTTTGTGCTTTTATGGTCTTCAGCAGCAGTGTCTTCAAGACAATCTTCCAAATTCCTTTTTGTTGATAGTTGAACACCTTCTTGAAGCTTTGATTTGGAATTTTCATCATGGCTTGACTTGGTCTTTTCATTTAAGGTGCTTGAATATGCTTGGAATCCCTTATTTAATTCTTGAATTCTATAGAATAAGTTGCTCATGAAAGACATTACTATTACAAAATTCATTTCATTATTTATGTCATCATTAAAACTAATTGGCGGTCATATGGTTGTAACCTTAAGGCTAACAATCTCCCCCTTTTTGATGATGACACATATAATGGAATGAAATGGGTTAAGCTCCCCCTCAATAGATACTTTTCATAAAAATTATGAGGAGAGCTCCACCTAAGCATGTGCATATAAGAAAAATTATTTAAGTTGGAACCAAGAGAAGTTCCACAAAAGGATTCTTAAAAATTTTCCTTTTTAATACTAAGAGAAATTCCATAAGAGAGGTTTATTTTACTTTAAAGAATCAAGAGAAGTTTCGTGACATTCTTAATTGAATTCAAGTATTATAACAGAAAGGAATTTTGAAAGAAAAATTCTCATGTATTTCATGTGTTTCAAAGAACATCCATACATACAAAACATTCAAATTAGCATTCAAACTACACAACATTCAACATTTCATTCTATACTTCTCCCCCTTTTCAACATAAAAAAAAACAGACAAAACAAGAACAAGAAAACATAAAACTATAGGCCATCTTTCTTTTGTTTCTTGATGAGATCAGCAACCTTGGTAAAAATGTCTTCTTGAGGGGCTGCATCTTCATGGGTTGGAGTCTTGTTTTCTTCTTCATTAGATGAATGAGCAGGGGATTCATTAGAAGGATCAGAAGATGAAGATTGAACAGGGTCTTCATTATATGAGGGAAGGGAGATTAGAGGTTCTCCTTTGACAGTACCTTGCATGGGCTATTTTCCCATAGATTTTGAAGAGGATGGAGATTGAGAAGGAGGGGTAGAAGTGGTGGCTTTAGTAGCCAAGATGACTAAGAATTTTTTGATCTTCTTAAGGTCATCAGTGGCTCTTAGAATGATTGTAGCTGTCAAAGAATCTTGCTCAGCCATCTCAAGAAGTAGCTTCCCATGAGTCTTCAAATGTAGAGCTGAAGAGTCCACTTGACCTTGAATCATACTAGAAATCTTCCCAGTCTTCATGAATTCTTCCATTTGATCACCTTCAAGTCTTTGGAGCAGAGAAGTCACTAGCCCACTCTATTTTTAGTGACTGAGGTATCCATATTTACAGTCCCTAGGACTGAGTAGGCTACATCAATCCTTTCTTTCATATCTTCATGGACAGTAGTAATAGAAGCTTCAGTTGAGAACATCCTCTCTCATTTCAGCTCTAAAATCAGCTGAGGATCCCTCTAGGAAGGCAAGCCTGTCCCTTACTTCTGTCTACAAACCAAAGGCTTGGGCTTCTTGAATCTCCAATCGTTCTCTCATTTCAGCTTGAAAGCTGATCATTCTAGTGCTAATGGAGTCCAGTTTTCCCATCAGGAGACTAAGAACATCATCAGAAATGGAAGTTTTGAAAGAGTGCTCAGGTTGAGCAGAAGAACTACCAACTTCAAAGTGAGGAGCGGAGGCTCTAGGAGGAGAAGAGGGAGGACAGAAGGCTACTCTAGTAGGGGATGGAACAGGAGATGGAGAATGGAAGGGCTAATCAAGAGGGGGATCAGTAGGAGGATCAGAAACAAAGTGGGCAAGAGGAGGTGCTGGATCAGCAGATGAAGGAGGCTGTGCAAGGGAGGAGGAAGGCTGATTGCCAAAATTTTTGGGAGACCATTTCTGGAGTACCTGATTCCACTAATATCCCATTCTAACTAGTGTAGTTGGGCTATAGATATCATAGTGAGCAGGGTGAATGACTTCAAGGGTTGAGTCAAAAGAAAGTTCAAAGTGTTTAAAAATAATGGTAAGGAGCTGTCCATAGGGAAGACATGCATTCTTCTTGGGAACACACTCTATATATTGTGGAAGATGAGATAACAAAGATCAAAAGGTTTGGTGGTCAGAACACACCAAATAAGAAAAACATCAAAATATGAAAGGTAATTTCTACTACCTTTCTTAGGAAGGATGTTGTAGGAAATAATGTGATGAACCAGTCTTGTAACGCCCCAAAACACCCCCTAGGAGTTAGGCGATATTTGAGCTCGTTACCTACCACGACAACCATCCTGCAAGAGCATACAAGGCATGCCAAAAAGTGACACATAAAATTTCTTTAAAATAAATGTACTCCCAAGTGTTTACAAAAACAAACGACTGAATAAAATACAATAATACAGATGTACAAATGCTTGAATCACCAATTCAAGCCTACATGAAAATCCCCCCAAAAGTAAATCCCAAAATACATGTCTCTCTCACTCAACCCCCCCCTATAGTACCACATATCCAAGCCCCCAATGTCTGGTGACAATTCAATCAAGCTCCTACTCTCCCTGATAACCTCGATCCACGGACCCAGAATACATAAACGTATATTGTACCTACCGACATAAAAGTACGGCTGAGCATGGAATACTCAGCGAGTACAAGCTCCTAGCTAACCATTATAATAACGAGTAAATAACATATACAAGTGATGGAATAGTACAGATCATAATTATGTAAAGCAACATAATACATAAACATTTTATCAAGTCATAATTATCATGAAACTAAAACATGTCTATGCATCATACAATTCCTCTTTGAGTTGTCCTTTCAATATTTCTTATGAGCCAGAGGTTAGCACCCGCATATCCCTGGGCTACCAACCTCCTTGACAGTACAATACCTTTCTTATGAGCCAGGGGTTAGCACCCGCACATCCTTGGGCTACCAACCCCCTTGACAGTACAATACACTTCTTATGAGCCAGAGGCTAGCACCCGCACATCCCTGGGCTACCAGCCTCCTTGACAGTACGATACCTTACTTATGAGCCAGAGGTTAGCACCCGCACATCCCTGGGCTACCAACCCCCTTGACAGTACAATACACTTTTTATGAGCCAGAGGCTAGCACCCGCACATCCCTGGGCTACCAGCCTCCTTGACAGTACGATACCTTACTTATGAGCCAGAGGTTAGCACCCGCACATCCCTGGGCTACCAACCCCCTTGACAGTACAATACACTTCTTATGAGCCAGAGGCTAGCACCCGCACATCCCTGGGCTACCAGCCTCCTTGACAGTACGATACCTTACTTATCAGCCAGAGGTTAGCACCCGCATAATCTTGGGCTACTAACCTCCTTGATAGTTCCATATCTTTCTTATGAGCCAGGGTTTAGCACCCGCACAATCCTGGGCTACCAACCCCCTTGACAATTCCAATACTTTTCTTATGAGCCAGAGGTTAGCACCCTTAACCGTGGCTACCAACCTCCTTGACATTTCATTTATCAAACTTATGCGTGTGAGGCCTTACTTATTTTCCTTACATTTACCTGTACTCGTTTCACTTCTTAATGCTCATTTAAAAACCTTAGTTCATTCCCATATCTGTGCTTGTGTGTAGCAAGTTGTGGAAATCATAGTGACATAATCATGCATGCATAACAATTGGTGATATAATGGTGATATAATGAAAAACATCATATAGTATTACTATAATCCCAATAAGCATGTGAGTTTTCGAGGAACATATATAACATTTCATTCAAGTTTCCCAATTGGGGAGAAACCCCTAAATCATATTTTCATTGTCTTAATTTAGTCCTCATTCATGCATTTCATCAAATATGTGCTATGCAATAATTCTTTTAACCTTTAACTTGTATATTTAAATCAAGCATTTCATCAAACATGTAGTGTATGTGCATTATGGATACATTGCCCTTCCACCCTTTTCATCACACAATAATCATCACCTCTACATGGCATCCAAGCACCTCTACCATCCACATCCCATACATCCACAACCATTTAATTCATCTTGTTCATTTAGGGCATTTTACACATTATTAAGAAGAGGGAATATATACAAGATCACACACAAGCATGCTTAAAGGAAAACCTAGGTTATCACTAAGCTTAACTAGGAAGGGTGTACTAACCTTGAATAGGGGAGGAAAACCCTTGAAAAATACCATGGAAGATGCTGCCGAGCTTGGAGAACGTGCTCCTCGCGTGGTTGAGCCGCAAATTGAGAGATCCAAGCTTTTGGGATAGTCGTGGGTTTCAAAACCCCCTTGATTTTCTCAAGTTGATACCCTAGGGTGAAAACCCCTTCTCTCCTCTCTCTCTCTCTCTCTCAATATGGCTAAGGGTGTTTATGAATACCCTTGGCTCGAGCCAACCTTTAAAAATAAGGGTGGAGTGGCCAAAAGACCACAAAACCCCTTAAAAAAATTCTGAAAATCACGTAGGACCGATAGACGACCGATAGATGACCGATCGATCGGTAGTGGACCGATCGATCGGTGCTTATGACCGATCTCTCGGTAGTGGACCGATCTCTCGGTATTGACCGGTGCTGCAAAACGCACTTCAGTATTTTGGCCATAACTTTTGACTCGGAGCTCCGATTTTGACGATTCAACTTGCGTTGGATTTGTCTTTCGAAGAGGAACAATTTTTGTGTTTTGAAGAAATTCTAATTCTTCTTTATTAATAGACCAAAATGCCCCTAAAGCTGACTGGTCTGTAATGGGTTGCGACAGCCCAGATTTGCAGCCGACCCGATTTTGGAATTCCCACTTTTGACTCGGCCCCAACTCAAAATCTGGGAAAATGATAAACATGAACCTTGAAGAGGGTTCTAATACCTTTCCAAAAATTCAGTAATCATTTGATTATGAACAACGATGACTAAACTAGAGTCCTTTAAAGTTGAAGCAAATGCCAAGACATACCTTTTCAACACCTAGAACACCTCGAGTGTTTTCACACTCTTTTCCCTTGTGTCCAACACCCTACTCACAACTCATAAATCATTTTTCATAAGTCTTTAACCCACCTCAATGATCATCAAATTCACACCGACACGCATGAGAGGCTCCGGACTCTCTATTCCTCATGCACTAGCACTATTCACCAACAACCCATTGAAACACTTAGGGTATTTGTACCCTTGATTTTACCCACTTAGAGTATCTTTACACTCTCTTTTTAAGACTCAAACCATGTACCTAAAACCCTCAATTGACTAATCATAATATCAAGAACACAATGAGAGGCCTTAGGCCTTTACACACACCATATAAGGACACTATTCACTAACACTATTCATAGCATAGTGAACTCGGTTTCGGGGTTCTACAAGTCTGGCATCCAAAGTCAGACTATTAAGAGTGGGTAGAGAAGCTTGGGTAATTTCTTTAGAGCAGATAAGATTAAGAGCTTCAATTGGCTCAAATCCAAGATAATTTGGCTAATCTTTGGAAGCAAACATCTCTATGCTTCCAGTAGGGACAGAGAGAATGGAAGTGAGAATTTCTATAGACAGGGTGATGTCCTAGCCACAAACATAGGAAGTGAATGTGTTGATGGAAGGACTGAAGTGAATGTGAGAATAGAAAAGCTTGACTAATTCAGGGAACATGGGTTCCTTGAATTAAAGGAATTCGAGCCATCCTAGAGCTTTAAAGAGCTCGCAGATGTGACCTAGGCCCCACTCACTAAGAACATCGAAGTTGCGGACCTTACCATACACAATGGATCTGGAATGGATGATGTCTCTGATTTCTTTGCAGCTTTTCTGGTCTTGAAGCATGAGGCAGGAGCTTCTTCCTCTTCAGCAGGTTCCTTGGAGCGTTTTTGTCTTTTAGGGTTAGACCCACCTTCGGCTGTCTTTGTTCTCACCATTAGAGTAGATTGGAACTGATTTAGGAAGATTTGGAAGTGATTTAAAGATCTGGAGAGGAAGGAATGTGGAGAGCTAGGTTTTGGAGGGAAGAGCGAATGAGGTCTGGAATACGAGAGTTTTAAAAATGAAAAATAGATTTGGGGATTTTGGGTTTTAAAGAAAAAATTTTAAAATTTTTTTTCACTATCTAGTCGATTATATGGATGGTCTAATCGGCTGGATTGCCCATCTAATCGATTAGAACATTCATGTGATCAGTTGGATAGAAGAAAAACGCAGTTTTTGCAATAATTCATCCATAACATTCATTTTTACACTATTCAGTCGATTAGATGCATTGTCTGATCGGCTGGATCCACCATCCAGTCGATTAGATCACTGGGGTGATCGATTGGATAGAAGAAAAAATCTAAAAATTTGCAGATTTCTTCAAAATCCAATTTTCCATACAATGATCATTACATACTCAATCCAAAACATCAATTAATCATTGCAAATCAACATAAATCATTTTTGATCAAATAAAAGTATATTTTGGTAATTGTTATTAAATTTTACAAATTCTTAAGTTTTCACTTTTAAGATGATTTCTCTTAAGTTTTAAGCTTAGATTTTGAACATTTTGAGATTATAAAATTTCAGATAGCTTACTTATGCCTAATTCTCTTCTCAATGTACTAAACCTTTCATGTTGAAGGGTTTTGTCAATATATCAGCAAGTTGGTTGTTTGTATCCTTAAACTCCAACACAACATCCCTATTCTGTACATGATCTCTAATGAAATGATATCTGATTTCTATGTTTAGTTCTTGAGTATTGAATAAGATTTTTAGTCATACAAATGGCACTGGTATTGTCACATTTAATTGGAATATTAGAATAGAATAATTTATAATCTTCCAAGAGTTGTTTCATATAAAGATTTTGAGCACAACAGCTTCCAGCAGCTATGTATTTAGCCTCACCTGTGGACAAAGCAACAAAATTCTGTTTCTTACTAAACCATGAAACAAGGGAACACCCTAAGAACTGACAAGTGCTACTAGTACTTTTTCTATCAATTTTACATCAGGCAAAGTTAGCATCTGAGTAGCTTATTAATTCTAAAGATGTATTCTTTGGATATCAAAGTCCTAGATCTGTTGAACCTAACAAGTATCTAAAAATTCTTTTAACAACAGTTAGGTGAGATTCTTTTGGACAAGATTGAAATCTAGCACATAAGCATACACTAAACATAATGTCAGGTCTGCTTGCAGTTAAGTACATTAGACTTCCTATCATGCCTCTATATTTCTTTTCATCAACCTTCTTAGCATTTTCATCTTTATCTAACTTAATTGATGTGCTCATAGGAGTATCCATTATTTTAATGTTTTTGATACCAAATTTCTTAAGAAGTTCTTTAGTATATTTGCTTTGATTTATGAAGGTTCCTTGTTTAGTTTGCTTTATTTGAAGTCCAAGAAAGAATGTCAATTCTCCCATCATACTCAATTCAAATTCTTTTTGTATAATATTAGCAAACTCTTTACACAAACATTCATTGGTAGAACCAAAAATAATATTATCAACATATATTTGAACTAATAGCATATCATTTGATTTTGTTTTTACAAACAAGGTTGTATCAGGTTTTCCTCTTATAAATTTATTATCAATCAAAAAATTACTTAATCTTTCATAGCAAGCTCTAGGAGCTTGTTTTAGTCCATACAAAGCTTTTGTTAATTTAAACACATGATTAGATAGATTATGATTTTCAATGCAAGGAGGTTGCTCTACGTAGACTTTTTCAGAAATAAATCCATTTAGAAAAGTATTTTTCACATCCATTTGGATTAGTTTAAAGTCTTTATGACTTGCAAAGGCAAGTAGCATTCTAATGGCTTCAACTCTAGTAACTGGGGCAAAGGTTTCATCATAGTCTATCTTCTCTTCTTGGTTGTAACCTTGAGCTACCAACCTAGCTTTGTTTTTAATTATGTTTACGGATTCGTCCTTTTTATTTCTAAAAAATCATTTAGTACCAATAACAGATTTATCTTTTGGTCTAGGCACTAAATCTCATACTTGGTTTCTTTCAAATTGGTTAAGTTCTTCTTGCATTGCAATGCCCCAAGATTCATCTTCAGTGACTTCAAGGGCATTCTTAGGTTCAATTTGAGAAATGAAAGCTAGATTATTACATATGTTTCTTCTTTTCTAACTCCATTTTCTCTGTCACCAAGGATTAGGTCTTTAGGATGATCTTTAATTAATCTACAAGCTTTAGGTGGTTTGATTGATTCTTCAATATCAATTTCTTCTTAATCTTTATTTTTTACAAGATTTTCAGGATTTGTTTCATTAGATTCTTGTTGTTCATTTTCTTGATTAGTTAGTTCAAGATTAGATATTTCTTTAGAAATTTTCTCAATATTAGTATCTTCATCATCTTTAATTGGTTTAGTCTTTTTAAATGGATTAGCTTCATCAAATACTACATGAATTGATTCTTCAACCATTAAAGATTTTTTATTATAAACTCTATAAGCTTTGCTATTATTAGAATAACCTAGGAAGATTCATTCATTAGTTTTAGGATCAAATTTCTTGAAATGGTGTTTGTCATTTAGAATAAAACATTTGCATCCAAACACTTTAAAATAACCAATATTTGGGGATCTTTCTTTCCATAGTTCATAAGGGGTTTTCATTAATTTGTTCCTTATTATCACCCTATGAATAACATAACAAGAGGTATTGATGGCTTCAACCCAGAAATAATTAGGAAGTTTATGCTCATTAAACATTGTTCTAGCCATCTCTTAAAGAGATCTATTCTTCCTTTCAACAACTCCATTTTTTTGTGGAGTTCTTGGAGCTGAGAAGTTATGGTTAAAACCATTTTCTTCACAATAAAGCTCAAGCTCCTTATTTTTGAATTCACCACCTCTATCACTTCTTATGTTACTGATAGTGTATCCTTTTTTATTTTGCACTCTATTACAATTTTTTTTAAATAGATTAGGTGCTTCACTTTTATGTGATAAAAACAATACCCATGTATATCTAGAATAGTTATCAACAATCACAAAGGTATATGTTTTACCACCTAGACTAACTACTTCATTGGGTCCAAACAAGTCCATATGAAGAAGTTCTAGGGGCCTAGAGGTTGAGATAAATTTCTTATTCTTGAATGAGGATTTTATTTGTTTTTCAAGTTGACATGTATCACATATTTTATCTTTAACAAAAGTGATCTTTGGGAGACACTTTACTAAGTCATTTTTAGATAGTTTAGAAAGCAACTCGATACTAGCATGACCTAAACGTCTATGTCATAGCCAACTAGCTTCACTAACAGCAGATAAACACATCATGTTTTGAGCAATTAAATCATCAAATTCAAGAGTATAAACATTCTGATTTCTATGTGCAATAAACAAAGTATTGACATTATCCTTATCATTAATCATGTAAAGATTTGATTTAAAACAAACATTTAAACCTTTATCACAAAGTTGGCTTATTCTAATTAGATTATGTTTAAGTCCTTGAACTAATAAAACATTTTCAATTAGATTAGAAGAATTCTTACCAACATTTTTGATGCCAATGATCTTCCCCTTCGCGTTGTCCATGAAGGTCACATGCCCTCCATCCTTGGAAGAGATAGAAAGGAATAGGTCTTTGTTCCCACTCATGTGCCTTGAACAACCACCGTCCAAAAACCATACTGTTCTAGAGGAATTTGACTTGAAGCATACCTACAAAATAGGTTCAAGTAACTTTCTTTGGTACCCAAATCATCTTTGGTCCTCCATAGTTAGTTTTGGGTAGGGAAGTCCTTTTTAGAACCTAAACTTGTTTAACTACTACCTTTTTGTTAAAGTTATAAAAAGCAGTTGAAGGTGTAGTTGAACTACTAGGGGGTTTTGAGAATAATTTTTGATAGTCTTTTTTTTTTGACAAAGGATTATACCCCAAACTAGCTTTTCCAAAAACACAAGTTTGCCATCCCAAAATTCTAGCTAAATTATTTTCTCCAGTTGAAAGTTTAAAATCAATTTCAGTTAAGTCCTTAATCTTTGCCTCATTCTCATCACAATTGCATGTGTCAATTGGAGATGATTGATCCTTTTATCTCATCTTCAATTCTTCAATTTCCTTTTGAAGGTTTTCTTGTGATGTGAGGAGCAAGAAATTTTCCTTTTTAAGAGTTTTATTTTTAGAAACAATTTTTCTAAATTAAGCATACAATTCATCGAAAGCATCTCATATTTCTTTATAGGAAAGAGAGTCATTGGAGGAAGAAGTTACATCATCATTTTCAAGAGCCATGGAGCATAGGTTGGCTGTCTCTTCATCACTTGATGCTTCAGAGTTGCTATCTTCTATGTCATCCCAAGTGGCCTTCATGGCTCTCTTCTTGTATTTTTTGTTCTTGGCAAGTTGAGGACATTCCGATCTAATATGGCCTGACTTCTTGCATTCAAAACATGTGATCGGTTCCTTCTTGCTTGGTTCTCCCTTTGCTATCTCTTTGGAGAATTCCTTCTTAAATGGCTTCTTCTTGAAGTTCTTCTTATGTTTTAGAAATTTTTGAACTTTCTTGCCATTAGTGAAAAGTCTTCATCTTCTTCACTTTCCTCTTCTTCTTCACTCTCAATAGGCTGAGAGGCTTTCAAGGCCAGTCCTCTTTTTGGTCTTGGTTCATTTGATTGATGCTGTTTCATAATGACTTCATGAGTCATTAGTGAACCCAGCAGCTCATCCATTGTTAGCTTAGAGAAGTCTTTGGCTTCTTGAATAGCAGTAACCTTAGGAGACCAGTTATTTGGCAGAGATCTCAATATCTTCCTTATTGTTTCTACATTTGGATGTTTTACCAAGAGATTTTAAACCATTATTAATGTTAGTAAAATGGGTAAACATTTCAGCAATGGACTCATCCTTTTCCATTTTAAACAGTTCATATTTGTGAACTAACATACTGATTTTCTCATCTTTTACTTGGTTAGTTTCCTCATATGTAACTTATAATTTATCCCAAATTTCTTTGGTTGTATCACAGCCAGAGACTCTCTTGGGGACTCAGGGCGTAGTAAAGGTTGCTAATAGCCTTAGCATTGATCTGAATTTGTTTAATATCATTTTCATCCCATTCTTCCTCAACCCTAGGAATTTTAACATTACCAATGATTTTATGAGGAAGATAGGGACCATTGATGATTACCTTCCAGCATTGATAGTCTAAAGATTGAAGGTAATACATCATTCTGGTCTTCCAATAATTATAGCATTCTCCATTAAATAAGGGTGGTCTGGTTGTGGATTGTCCTTCTCCTAGGCCAGTTAAAAAACTATTGTTAGCCTTTAAGATCTTTAAACTGTAAGATTTTTAGATAAACTAAGAGTTATAGGCTCTGATACTACTTGTTGCCCAGATATGGACCCTAGAGGGTGGGGGGTGAATAGGGTCAATGGCAAATTTAAAATTATTCCCTTTAAATGTGGAAAATAAAAACTATAGGAAATGCATCTAAGCACAAAATAGATAAACTAATAAAATGCACAAGAAGAAGGAGAAAGAGTTAAGAGATGCAAACACAGATTTGTTTTCGAGGTTCGGCAAACCCAGCCTACTCCCCGTTTCCAGCAACACCAGGTTGGAGGATTCCACTATAGTCCATGACTGCACATGCTTCTTAATCTGGTGAAGCCTAAACCCTTTTATAATCTCTCTTTCGGTCGAGATCCAACCTTCAACAATCCCTCTTTTAGTCAAAGCCAAACCACCAACAAAGCACAACCCTCTCTGTTAAACCGAAGCAGCAGCTTCACTGAAGAACACGCAGGTTCTTGGATTGAATATAATAAAGATTTTGGGTTTTACATCCAAAAGAAAAACTCCTTTAAGAGTTGGATTTGAATGGAATGGCAAGCTCTAAGAAATTTCTCAAGTGGAAGATTGGATTTTAGCTCAAAGAGAAAAAACAGAGTATCGTTTTCGCAGATTTGGGGTTTTTAGCTCAAGAGAATGATTTTCAATGTAACAGTGTAAGAGTGAGTGTATTAGTTGTTGGATCATTCAAAGATCACTTATATTTATAGTGATCTGAAATTTATTACTGTTTGATGAGCATTAAATGCGAAATACTCGTTATAAATATAGTTGTTGGCAATAAAAATGGTTTTTCAGAATTTTTCTGAACTATCCAGTCGATTAAAGGAGCCTCCTAATCGGCTGGATGGTTGCCTGATTGCCTAGATCAGTTTCCTGATCGGCTGGATCAGAAATACACGTTTTATGAGATTTTGTTCTATCCAGTCGATTAGAAGGAGTGATCGGCTGGATGGACCATCTAATCGGCTGGATGATCCTCCTGATTGGTTGGATAGACCAAAAAGTTTCCAGTTTTTGGTTTTTCTGATTTTTAATGCTTTTTCTTTGAATTTAATGATTTGCACGAATTCCAAAGTCTTTAATTATGTTAGTAAAACATGATTAATAACTCATAAAGATCTTTTGAATGATCTAAAATAGATTAGCAAAGTGAACCAACCCGATCAGTACATGCAGAAAAATTTTGAAAAAATTTGTTCTATCCAATAGATCACAGGGTTGCTTGATCGACTGGATGGTCTGCCTAATCAGCTAGATGGTCTTCCTGACCAACTGGATATGTTAATTTTATTTGCAGAATCAATTTTCAAAACCTTTAAGATAAGATTTGATTCCAACGTTTTGAACTTAACCTTTATGAGTATGATGAACATGTTTTAAGGTCCTTAATCATATTTTAATATTTGTTTAAGGGACCTATGGTCAATCTAAGGTATTTTGAGCTTGTTCACCAAATCAACCACTTGAGGATTTTACAAGAAATCCTAGACAAACTACATACTACCTAGACTAAGACCTTGATGGAGATGATCTTTGTGCTTCTATGGTCTTTAGTAGCACTGTCTTCAAGACAATCTTCCAAAATCCTTTTTGTTGATAGTTGAACATCTTCTTGAAGCTTTGATTTAAAATTTTCATCATGTCTTGACTTGGTCTTTTCATTTAAGGTTCTTGAATATGCTTGAAATCCCTTCTTTAATTCTTGAATACTGTAGAATAAATTGCTCATGAAAGACATTAGTATTACAAAATTCATTTCATTATTTATGTCATCATTAAAACTAATTGAGAGTCATATGATTGTAACCTTAAGGCTAACATGGGATGCTTTGGTAACAAAATTGATGTTAACGGATTTGGAAATGGATAAAGAGTCTACGGACTCTAACTTTGATGTTGAGTCTATGGACTCAAGGATAAAGTTTGAACACGGGTGAAGGCCAGTTGATTGAGTCTGTGGACTCAAGGATAGAGTGTGTGCGGTTGTCTGGGATGGTAACCTAGTGGTGTAGACGATGATTGGATGAACTTGAAAATTGAGGTTGGGAACCTACAAATAAGGTAAAATAGCCCTCAGTGACCTCGGGTCACGGATTATGATATTATATGTTATTATAATATGAGAATTGTATTGCAACACTATATCGTTATTGATGATGATGATTGTTACTAGGTGGAAAATAGCTTAGATGGATTATGGATTTTGCTAGGCTTTATAGCTCACTCCTCTCATTTTATGTTTTTAGATTTGGAAGCGGTTGCTGAATTGGTAAGGAGTTATACTTGATGGATTCTGAAAGTTTACCAGCGTAGTTGTGGCGCTAAAAGTAACGGCTATTATAGCCAGTGAGGTAACATATTTGCTTATGATGGGTTATTGTGATGACCAGTTGTTATTGCTTATGTAAGCTCATCAGAAAAGTTGAAAAATTCCCATATTTTCGCGGGTAAAGTCTTCCGCATATGTGGTTATGATGAATGAGCATGCGTCTTTGAACTTGATTTCCTAGGCGCCGGTTCGGGGCTTCACAGTTGGTATTAGAGCTAAAAGCAATAACCATCATAACAAATTGTAATCGATACACTATTGGTTTTGAATCAAATGACGATTTGAAACCTTGTGTATACGATAGGAGTGAACGCTAGAGGGATAGATCATCTCCAGGAGAGTGTAAGGGATAGTAGGATAACTAGGTGATATATTATGGATGATCTTTTGAAGAAATAGATTTTTGAATATCCCTACTACAAAATAGTAAAGCGTTGTTGTTTTCGTGATAGGAAGAACGATGCCGCCCCGACGAGCACCTGAGGGTACATTGACTGGAGCCTATGAGGCTATTGCTGCCTTGGCTAATCTGATACAACAGCAACAAACTCAAAATAGGAACGGGAATGGTAATCGCATTCTCATCGCTACCATTCCAGAGTATGGGAATGTGACCCGCCTAGAAAAGTTCAAGAGGCTAGGAACATCAGCCTTTACGGGTACAACTGATCCGTTAAAAGAAGAGAACTAGATCAGGGGCTTAGAGAAAATATTTCGGGCTATGCCTTGTCTGGAGGACACCAAGCCAGAGTTTGCCATTTTCATGCTCGAGGGTGAGGCAGAACATTAGTGGACGACAGTTGAGAGAACAGTCCCAGAGGATCAAAAGCCCGTGAGTTGAGCAAATTTCACAGAGTTGTTCTATGAACGATATTTCTCTACATCCATGAAGAAGAAGAAAGAAATGGAATTTCTACAGCTGACCCAGGGGAACATGACAGTCAGCGAGTATAAGCAGAGGTTCAACCAACTCTCTAGGTTTGCTACCAAGTTCGTAGAGGACGAAATATGGAGGGTGGAAAAGTTTGAAGAAGGATTACGACCGGCATATTTTGCATATTATAGGTACAACTTCCCATCTCGTTTCTTTCCTTTCCGCTCCCCCTCTTAAGCGTGGATCGATGTGTAGGGAGGTGCATTTGCTTCATGGCAGCATAATGTAGCTATACTTTGATTTTTTTTCATATAAACTTTTATACAGATCAAGGGATGATCTAGCATAACACCCCGCCTCTTGCGCCAGTGGTGGGGTGTGGCCTAGGGGTGTATTCGGCCGGGCTGAGCTGGGCTTGGCCGGGGTTTGCTACCAGTGCGGCAAGCTAGGCCACATCAAGACATATTGCCCAACCTTGGGACAGTAGTTAGGCAATGGAGGAAAAGGCCAAAATTTGGGCAATGGAGGAAAGGTTCGCTTTTTCGCAATGACACAAGCAGAAGGCCAACTTAACGATGACATCGTCGAAGAGAAACTTTAGACGTCTGCGTCCTATCTTAGTAGACATGCTTACTTTTTTGTCTAATTTATTTTGGATAAGGATTTTACAGGAGAAAAAAAAATTCTTAATGTATGCATTTTGTGATAAGTATGGAATGATTTTATAATATTAATATTTTGGCTATGTTAATTCTTGAGAAATTTGGAAACCCGGAGATATTAATAGTTTACATGAGAATAATAAAATGGGTACCCTCAACTATTGGGAGAAACAAGTTGATCAAATTTTGAGAATGAAATTTTTGAAAGGAGGGGAGATTGTAACAACCCAGAATTTTAATATAACTGTGTTTAAAAAGTTAAGTATTTGTTAAATTGGTAGAAAGTGGGTTTTGTTCGGGATTGAAGTGTACCGATAAAATTTCAGTGTTTTTCCTTGAAAATCGCACCTAGCGTGCTGGTCGGCTATCAAAACAATAATCCATCATGCCGGTTCCATCATGCATCGATTCGTATTGCCACAATGTGATCGTTGTCCAAAATCCCAGGAAATTGGTGGGTTTTGTAATTTTCTTCCAGATTTATTTTTTGCTGTCGAAACTCATCATTTTCTCCCGAAATTTGTACAGTAGGTGTCAGACTATCCCTAGTTCGCTCACCTATTGTTTTGGTTCTGTCGTGTATCGATTCGTGAGACCATGGGGGTCTTAAATGTAAGAAAATTGAGAAAACCAAGAAATTCTAGATTTTTCCGGAATTCAATTGGGACTCTATAATTGTTGGGGATCCTAATAGAAATCTATGTGGCTGGTACTAATCCATGCCGGTAGGTCATGGGGACTATTGTTTGTCGTCTCGGCAGTTAGTTAACTCAAAAGAAGAAAAGACGGCCTATTTTGTGTCCGAAATCAGGAAATTAGTGGGTTTTGCAGTTTTCTTCAAGACTTACTTTTGATTGTCAAAACACAGTACTTGTAACGCCCCAAAATACCCCCTACGAGTTAGGATACTTTGGCGACGAGACTAGACCTTAATCAATCCTGCAAGGAGTATACAAGGCATGCTAAATCGTGATCCGAAAAATTTCTTTAAAATAAATTTAACTCCAAGTGTCAACACAAACAATGACTGAATAAAATACAATAATCCTAATAGTAAAATGCTTGAGTTACCCACTCAAGCTCACATGAAAAATCCACAAAAGAAAATCCCAAAATACATGTCTCTCTCTCTCTCTCTCTCATTCTAACCTATGGCCACAAGCCAACCCCTAACATCTGGCTAGCCATCTGAATAACCTCCTGCTCTCCTTGAGCTGCCTCGATCCAAGGGACCAGAGTCCATATATCGTATAGTGTACCTACCAACATAAAAGTACGGCTGAGCATGGAATACTCAGCGAGTACAAGCTACTAGCTAACAATAGTAATAACATTAATATGTCCTATATGATACAATTCATCAAAAGATACATAATTAGAGTGCGGAAGCTAAAGCGAAATAATAGTGTAAAGTAAATCATGAACATCATACTTTAACTCATGCATTATAAATTCGTATTCAAAAATCATGACTTGTTCTTGAAAATACTTTTCATGGTTTTCCAAACTTGCTTGCCGTATTTAGAACTTATTCTTTTCTTGCTCTTGTATCATGGGAATCACACATGCCTTGCTTGTTCTTGTCATGTTTTGACTTGTTCTTGCTTGTATACTTGTGAGCCAGAGGTTAGTACCCGCACACCCCTGGGTTACCAACCTCCTTGACATATCATTTCCTTGTGAGCTAGAGGCTAGCACCCTTCAACTTGGGCTACCAACCTCCTTGACATTTCATTTACTTGTGAACTTTTCTTGCGAGCCTTTTCTTGGGAGCCAGAGGGTAGCACCCTTCAACTTGGGCTACCAACCTCCTTGACATTTCATTTACTTGTGAACCTTTCTTGTGAGCCTTTTCTTGTGAGCCAGAGGCTAGCACCCTTCAACTTGGGCTACCAACCTCCTTGACATGTACTTGTTTCATTTACTTGTGAGCCAGAGGTTAGTACCCTTCACCTGGGCTACCAACCTCCCTGACATTCATGCTTTTCGTGAATCATGCATCTTGTTCTTATGTTTTTCTTGTATGTATACTCATATTTTGAAAAACTTGGTTCATGCGTGCGTGCGTGCATGTGCACAACAATTGGTGATATCATGGTGGCATGAACAATTCTAAGATGGCATATGGAAATTCAATCATTTCATTGTCACCAGAGCATTTAAAGAATTACATAGGGCACATTGGTACATTTGCTAAGTTGGAGAGCATAGTAGTGATATGAAAAGATTACGGACATCACGTAGCCTTTCAACATTTATGATCACATGAGAATTTGAGAACACCCATAAAGCATGTTATCATAATTTCTAAATTTTAGGAAAAGATCCCAAATTCATATTTCATTGCTTTGGTTCCACCCTTCACACATGCATTACATCAAACACCTTGCATGCAATGATTCTTTAAACTTTTATTCATGTTTTTCCTATTCAAGCATTTCCCCATTAGAGACTTCATGTAGCATTTCCACTTTCTATTGATAGTCATTTGTGAATGTAAGCAAGATAAAGAGCATTTGATCAATTTTACCTTTTAGGGAACAACACCAAAAATCATGCATGTTATAGACTTAATTAAGCATACTACTTCACATACAAGCATTTCATCAAACATGTGGTTTTCAACATTGTTATAGTAATTTATGCATATTTTTCTTGTTCTAACATTTTATCAAACACATGGTGTGTATTTGTTATGTGTACAATGCCCTTCCACTATTTTCCATCACACCATACGGCATCCAATCGCCTCCACATCCAACATTCCACATCCTATTCACCACTTAATTATCTTGTATAAATTAGGGCATTATTAGTTTAATGTAGAAATTTGGGTTTACACAAGCTCAAACCATTCTCAATTTAAGAAGACTAGGTTATTACTAAGTGAGCTAGTGAGGGTATATTAACCATGAATAGGGGAAGAAACCCTTGAAAATGTCGAGGAAGAACACTGCCGAGCTTAGAGAACGTGCTCCTCACGTGCTTGAACCGTGGATTGAGAAATCTAAGCTTTTGGGATGCTCTAGGGTTTCTAAACCCTTGATCTTTCTCCACTTGATGCTCTAGGAGAAAACCCCTTTTCTCCCCTCTTACTCTCCCTCAAAATATTGCTAAGGGTGTTTTTGAACACCCTTGGCTCGAGCAAGGCTTTATAGTCAAGGGTGGTATGGCCAAAAGACCAAAAAGCCCTTAATGAAATTTCAGCAAAACGCAAAGGACCAATAGATGACCGATCTACCGGTAGTGGACCGATCGATCGGTGCTTATGACCAATCTACCTGTAGTGGACCGAG
Source organism: Tetracentron sinense (assembly GCA_015143295.1). Classification (NCBI taxonomy): domain Eukaryota; kingdom Viridiplantae; phylum Streptophyta; class Magnoliopsida; order Trochodendrales; family Trochodendraceae; genus Tetracentron; species Tetracentron sinense. The sequence continues at coordinate 19,073,402 of CM026553.1, forward strand.
CAATCGGCAGTGACCAGTGCTCTGCAAAAACGAGCTTCGGTATTTCGGCCATAACGTTTGACTCCCTTATTGGATTTTGACAATTCAATTTGCGATGGATTCACCTTTTGAAGGGAAACAACTTTCATGTGTTGTACAACTTCAAATTTTGGGTTATTAATTTCCTAAATGTGCTCTAAAGTCAACTGGTCCGAAAATGGGTTTCGACAGCCCAGATTTTCAGCAGTCCCGACTTTGGAAATTGGACTTTTGACTCAACCCCGACTCAAAATCAGGGAAAGTGATCAACATGAACCTTGAAGAGGGTTTAGTGCCTTTCGAAAAATTCAATAATCACTCAATTCCAAGCAACGATGACTAATCTAGAGCCCTTTAAAGTTGAGGCAAATACCGAGACATACCTTTTCAACACCTAGAACACCTCGAGTGTTTTCACACTCTTTTCCCTTGTGTCCAACACCCTACGCACACGTCATAAATCATTATCCATAGGTTTTTAACCCACCTCAATGATCATTAAATTCACACCAACATGCATGAGAGGCTCCGGCCTCTTTATGCCTCATGCACTAGCACTATTCACCAACAACCCATTTAAACAGTTAGGATATTTTATACCCTTGATTTTACCCACTTAGAGTATCTTTACACTCTTTTTAAGACTCAAAAAATTTACCTAAAACCCTCACTTGACTAATCATAATATCAAGAACACAATGGGAGGCCTTAGGCCTTTACACACACACCATGTAAGGGCACTATTCACATGAACATTGAACTCAATTTTTGGGGCTCTACAGTATTTTTCCCTGAAATTTCTATAGCAAGTGTTGGACTATCCCAACTTTGGTCACCTGAAGTTTCATCATAATCGGGCATCATGAAGTAGGGTTTCAAAGCCCGTATATGTGAGAAAGTATACAAGAATTGTCAAATGGTCAAACCGTTGACTTGGTCAGCAGGACCATTAAAGGTGGTCATGTGCATGGCACATGACCCTTGACTTATAAATAGGGTGGCAGCCTTTTCATTCTCATGGTTTGCAACAGTGGGGGAGTTCTGCCAAACTCTCTTTCTAGAGAGAGAAAGTAGAGAGAGAAAGAGAGGAATGAGAAAAGAGGAGAAAGAAAGAAGAGAGAGAAACAAAAAGGGAGGTCCACCTTGACATATTTTGATGCTCCCTATGCATTGGTGGCGTATGATTTTCTCCTCAGTGTCTCGTTTGGCATGTAGAGATAGAGAGAAAGAAAAAGGAGGAGAGAGAAAGTTGTATGCGCTCTACCCCAGGGTTGGTCGTTGTGGGGAACGCGTTGGCGACATTTATATTCTTCCCTGGTGTCTTGATCGACGTGTAGAGAGAGAAAGGGGGAAATCTAGAGAGAGAAAGTGAAGGTGTGAGGGCAAGGAGCTTCACCTTGGGGTTGATCGTCCTCCCGAGCACGTTGGTGGTGTCCACTTCAGCCCTAGGCACCTTGAAGTGCAAGAAATAGGTAAAAGCCCCTTCCATCTCTTCTCTTTTCCCTGTTAATTGCTATATTCTTTACATGAAATGTATGTGCATTGATGGAAAAGGGTCTGAGACCCCGTGGAGGTGTTATAGGAAGTTGATTGTGCATGGAAAATAAGTAGAGAGGTGTAGCCCTCGGTCTCGGGTCTCAAAACCCCAGATTTAGACTCGCCGTATAAAAGGCGTGGGTGGAAAAAAGGTCGGAGATCCCTATGTGATGTTGCGATTTTATGTGGACCTTTAGGGAGCCCAAATTGGGACCTAGGTAAATTGTATCGTCACCCTGGGGAGTCAAAAGTTATTTTGCAGGTCGTATAAGCCAATGGACACATCCATTAGCCTGGAAACGTTCCCTAATGGGACTGTTTGTTACCGGATTAGGTTCACGGGCATGAGGCCTGAGTATTTCAGTTAACCAAGTGAGGCTTGGGTTAACTGGGGTTAACCTGTGGTTAGAAAACCTAACCAGGGTTAAAGTATAATCCTCCGTGACTGATAGTCAGGAGTGGGTGGATTTGATATCCATAGATCCTCTTTGGCTAGGTCTGGAGTGGTGGTATTATATGAGTCCTCCATGACTGATAGTTGGGAGTGGGTGGATTTGATATCCATAGATCCTCTTTGGCTAGGTCTGGAGTAGTGGTGTGATGTAGCCCTCCATGACTGATAGTCAGGGGTGGGTAAAATAATATCCATAGATCCTCTTTGGCGAGGTACGTGACTGATCATCAGGAGTGGGTGAAATAGTGTCCATAGATCCTCTTTGGTGAGGTACGTGATTGATCGTCAGGAGTGGGTGGAGTGTTATCCATAGATCTTCTTTGACTAGGTCAGGGGAGAACAAATTATTGTGTTATTTGATAGATATGCCATATTGAGGCTGAGTCAGTAGGTTATGATGCCTCTGATAGATATGCCATCCGTACTGTGGCTGAGTCAGATGATTGTATGATCTGATAAATATGTCATGAGGATAGAGTTCCTCACCATGGCTGAGTTAGATTATTGTCTTATCTGATAGATATGCCATACCGAGGCTGAGTCAGTAGGTTGTGATGCCTCTGATAGATATGTCGTCCGTACCGTGACTGAGTTAGATGGTTGTGTATCTGATAGATATGCCGTACCAAGGCTGGGTCAGTACGTTGTGATGCCTCTGATAGATATGTCGTCCGTACCGTGGCTGAGTTAGATGATTGTGTATCTAATAGATATGCTGTACCGAGGCTGAGTCAGTAGGTTGTGATGCCTCTGATAGATATGTCGTCCGTACCGTGGCTGAGTCAGATGGTTGTATGATCTGATAGATATGCTGTGAGGATAGAGTTCCCCTCCTTGGCTGAGTTAGATTATTATGTTATCTGATAGATATGCTGTACGAGGCTGAGTTAGTAGGTTGTGATGCCTCTGATAGATATGTCATCCGTACCATGGTTGAGTCAGATGGTGTGTATCTGATAGATATGCCGTACCGAGGCTGAGTTAGTAGGTTGTAATACCTCTGATAGATAAGCCGTCTGTACTGTGGCTGAGTCAGATGGTTGTGTTATCTGATAGATAAGCCGTGAGTATAGAATTTCCTCATCGTGGTTGAGTCAAATGGTTGTGTTGGCTGATAGAGATGCCTTAAGGTTAGAGTTCCTCACCATGGCTGAGATCAGATGATTGTGTTGGCCCTAGTGGGTGAAGGCCTGGATTATATATTGAGTCTATCGACTCAAGATTGTTCGGAGTCTAAGGACTCAAGGTTTGATTTCATTAGGTGTAAGCCCGGCTGATCTTAATAGTTATCATGGGGGTTTGGGACGCCATGATAACAAAATTGATGTTAACGGATTTGGAAATGGATAACGAGTCTGTAGAGCCCCAGACTTTTTCATGCTTAATACATGACACTTTCGTAGCCAATTTGCCGTTAAAGTAGTACAATTAATAAATAAGAAAGAAATTAAAAATTTTGAAATGTTAAAAATATTCCTTTTCGAAGTACGAACCCAACGCAAGTTGAATCGTCAAAATCCGACGAGCGAGTCAAAAGATATGGCCAAAACAGTTTGGACCTGCAGGCAACTGATCGCTCGATCTATGGAGCGATCGATCGGTCCAAAACCGATCGATCGATGGCTATCGACTGGTCGAAGAATTTGTATGGGGAAATTTTCCAGAGAGTTAATTTTTGGTCGAGAGCTCGGTCAACACACCGATCGCTCGGTAGGTAACCGATCGATCGGCCATAACCACCGATCACTCGGTATTCGTGTTTTTGTAGAAATTTCATTAAGGGTGTTTTCATCTTTTGGGCGTTTAACTCATGCCTTAAAGGCTTTGCTCGATCATTTGAGGGTTCATACACAACACTTAGAGTCTTTTTAGAGATAGAGAGAAAGGAGAAGGGGTTTCCTAACCTAGGGTTTGATTTTGAGAAGAAATCAAAGGGTTTGTGAACCCTAGATCACCTCAAGCGGGGATTGCTTCAAGATTCCGGTTCAAGCACTCGTGGAGCACTCTCCTCAAGCTAGGGCAGCATCTACATGCACGTTTTGGAGGAGAGTTCCTTCCCTCATTTTTCAAGGTCGGTGCCTCTTGCTACCGTCCTAGTTATAGCTCTTCTTTTCCTTTATTTCTCCTTGTTTTCTTTCATTTACACATGTGCTATGAGTTTGGAAGTGTGAACGTGGTGAATGGAGATGGAATAGGCGGTTGGATGCCAATGGTTGTGTTGTGATGATTGAAACGGGGGAGGGCATTGTATCCATAATAAACACACATTTATGATGTGAGTAAACTCACCTAGAAAAGCATGATTTAGGTTTAAATGAATAATGAACACACCATGTTTGATGAAATGCCAAGGTGAATAAAGTGAGTCGTAAATTAGGAAATGCATGCCTAATAAATTATAGAAATTGCTAGGGCCTATGATAGCGTGTTTTCTTGCTTTCCCTAAATGATGTGAATATTGCATTGCTCAATCATTGATGTTATATGTGTTGTGAATTACCCAAATGTCATATTTAAATTTAAATGCAAGTATGTACACGATTCCCACGACCACGACATGCATGACATGATTTACCCCACGAGCACGGCATGCATGACATGATTTACCGAGGTTTTCAAGAACAGGGTTAGAGGTGGGACATATCCTACGATATGTTTTACCTCACTTTTCACAAGAAAACAAGAGCAAACATTTCATGAGGGGTCTGCCCTCACTCACAAGTGCATAGCATAAAGAAGGGCCTCCCTTCCCTCGCAAGTACATACATATCATGAAGAAGGGTCTCCCTTCCCTCTCAAGTGCATTGTATAAAGAAGGGTCTCCCTTCCCTCTCAAGGCATCTCACAAGCGCATCTCATAAGTGTATCTCACAAGTTACATGATCACAAGCAAGCATGCATGACATGCATGACATGACACGACATACAAGAATCAAACAAGATAGACAAGACGAGTTTTCAAGCACCAAACAAGTACCTTAAGTCAAGTCAAGCGCACGGTGTTTTCAAGGGTTTTATCGGCTTTTATGAATGCAAGCATGATTATATACTGCTTTACTTTATTGTTATGATATGAATTATTCCTGCTTTGTATACGTGAATTGTTTCCTGCTCTATGTATCGCTATCTGTATGCTATGACTGTTGGTTAGTATTTGGTACACGCTGAGTATTCCATGCTCAGCCGTACATTTATGTCGGCAGGTTCTGAGGGAGCTGCTACTCCATTTGATGTCTGTGCTCCGAGCCCTTGGGTGGAGGAGGAGTACGTTGAGGAGCCTATGGAGGAACCTCAGGGTGAGGGTTATTATTAGGTGGTGGTAGATTCTGAGTGATATAGCTGTGGGTGAGTTGAGAGAGATATATCCATGTATTTTGGCGGGCATGTCCGCATTTTCTTTTGGTAGCCTTTTTGTATAAACTTGGATTTACGTATGTATGTACATAGAGGTTTGGTAGACTTCCGCTGTACCATGTTAGAGTATGTTTCTGCTGTTTTTATCCTCTATTGTATATGTTCAGTGGGTTTTTGTAGGATGTTTTGTCAAGCAAGTCATGTAATACCACGGCTTGAGAAGGGCATATGTCAGGAAACAAGTTAAGAAGGAGGTAAGTCGGAAGCGAGTCTTGATTCAAGTGAAAGACTAAACTTTAGTCTTAGTCAAAATGGTTGTTTCAACCAAGTACAAGTCTTAGGAACACTAGAACACCAAGGTATAATATTATAAATACACCAATGGTTGTGATGTGATGTATATTAGTATTATACAACTAGTACAAATTGAATCATTGTGCAATGGAACTGTGATAAATTGTGGTTTCAAGTTAGACTCATGTGGTGCTATTGTTCTCAGGACTTTAGTCATGAGGCGGGGCACACGGGGTCGTGGACCACACACCAAAGCTTCTTCTTCTTCACGAGATGAGGATGAGCAGTCGGACCTCTCTCAGGTCTTAAGCTCTATTGCTGAGACTCTCGCCATCCTGGCGGCTCGGTAGACTATACCTATTTCAGCGGCACCTACTCCACCACCTACGGCTCCAGTACATCGTACAGCTGGGGTTGAGGCATTCAGGAGATTGAGGCCTCCACCATTCCATGGGAGTGTGGACCCTCTTGCTGCGGAGGCATGGATCCTCCAGATGGAGAATATCTTTGCGGTCCTCTCGCCTACAGAGGAGGATAGAGTAGCATGGGCAGTTTTCATGCTAGAGGGCGAGGCCCACCATTGGTGGTTGTCCGCATTGAAGACATGAGATTTGATGATGCAGGGTCAACTTTGGACTTGGGAGGAGTTCGAGGATACTTTTTATAAGAAGTACTTCCCTATTGGAGCGCGGGAAAAGAAAGAAAGAGAGTTCATCAACCTAGAGCAAGGTTCGATGACCGTGGCCGCTTATGAGGCTAAGTTCTCGGAACTCTCTAGATTTGCACCTCACATGGTTGCCACCAAGGCAATGAAGGCGAGAAGGTTTGACCAAGGGCTCAAAGATGTTATCATGGAGAAGATTTCGGTTTTCAGACATGCTACCTACCCTGAGGTAGTAGACAAAGCCTTGTTGGTCGAGGCTAATTCCGAGGCTGTATCCAAGAAGAGGGAGTTGGCGAGAGGCCAAGCCAGTAGTTCAGCACATCCAGAGAGGTGGGCTCGTATCGGCCCTTATTAGTACACGTGGCCAGCACCACCGATGAGGCCATCTTATGCGCCTCCAACTCCACTGCAGAATGCCTCAGGCACCGCGACCTCAGGCTCTTCCAGCTCCACGGCCAGTTGCACCTCAGACGGTGAGGTATGCTCCACCTCCGACACCTCCGACTTATACACACGAGGTCTACACTTCGTGCGGCCGAAGGCACCCGACAGGAGATTGCCGAAGGGCATCGGGGGGATGTTTTCATTGTGGTCGCCAGGGCCATTTGATCAGGGATTGTCCCAGTCGGTATTTACCAGGCCAGTCTCAGGGGATTAGGCCCCCAGTACGCCCAGCAAGATCATACCAGGCGTCATCCCAGACTAGCCGATCTACACCTCCACCTCGCCAGGTGAACCTGGGGCGAGTTTTTACCTTGACAGAGGGCGATGCACTTGCATCTGACGATGTAGTGTAAGGTACGCGTTTAGAGTTCTTTAATTTTTCCATAAACTATCATGTTGTGCCTTATTCCTTGTGTACATATGTGGCATGTTATACATCTATGTATCTATATGTATACTCTGTTGATGCATGGATTGATGTAGCTAGTTGAAATTTCAGGAACCCTATTAGTCAACGAATGTTTGGCTAGAGTGTTGATTGATACCGGGTCTACTCATTCGTTTGTCTCGCCGAGCTTTTCAGAAGGCTTTTTGGTGGAGCCTAGTCAACTAGAACCGGAGTTAGCCATTTCGACTCCTCTCGACAAAACAGTGTTGACAAACAAAGTGTGTCACAATAGTGTGGTTCAAGAGGGAAGCCACTAGTTGGTGGTTGATCTAATAGTTCTTGGATTCCAAGACCTTGACGTGATATTGGGAATGGATTGGTTAGCGGCACATCACGGGCATGTAGCTTGCTTTGAGAAAATGGTACTCTTCAAGCCAGTAGAAGGAAAACCATTCCACTTTCGCGGGTTGAAAAGTAGAGATATTGCTCATTTTACGGCATTGAGCTTAGCTAACCCCGAGGCAAAGGACTCATCGACTTTCCGGTTGTGAGTGAATTCCTGGATGTATTTCTAGAGGAGTTGCCAGGATTGCCTCTAGACAGGGAGATTGAGTTTGTGATTGAGCTTGCACCAGGCACAACTCCTATTTTCAGGGCTCCGTATAGAATGGCCCCTATTGAACTCAAGGAGTTAAAGACTCAGTTGGAGGAATTACAAGGTCTTGGTTTCATTCGACCAAGTGTCTCACCGTGGGGTGCCCCGGTGTTATTTGTTAAGAAGAAAGATGGCTCGATGCGGATGTGCGTCGATTATTGGCAATTGAACAAAGTCACTATAAATAATAGGTATCCATTGCCTAGAATTGATGACTTGTTCGATCATTTGAAGGGAGCGAGATTTTTCTCAAAGATAGATCTTCGATCGGGCTATCACCAGTTGAAGATTAAGTCCGAGGATGTGCCCAAAACTGCTTTCCGGACTCGATATGGACACTACGAGTTCTTGGTGATGCCTTTTAATCTCACGAACGCGCCGGCAGCCTTTATGGATTTAATGAACCGGGTGTTCCGGCCATACCTGGATCGATGCGTGATCGTGTTTGTCGACGATATCTTGGTGTATTCCCAGACACGGGAAGATCACATGCGAGACTGTCACGCCCCAGAATACCCCCTAGGAGTAAGGGATACTTTAGAGGTGACTACGTGTACCTGTCAAACCATCCTGTAATGCAAGAGGCTAAACATAATATAATACAATGATAATCAGAGCGCGGAAACTAAACATAAGTGCGGAAGTATAAGCCAACTTTTTCTTTTCTTCTATAACTCCAAATAGTATTCCAAGTTAACATATACCAAATACAATCAAAGTAAAGGTGGACATGCCCACCTATCAAAATACAAAAAGGAACTCTCTAACCCTCTCCTCTCAACAGTAGTCGAGGTATGGCCACACATCCAAGTCCCTATCCTCCTGAGACTGCCATGGGATAGGTGGCTCCATCTCCTCTACATACTCCTCCTCGACCCAAGGCTCGGGGTCGAGGACATCCACAGTACCTGCCGACATAAAAGTACGGCTGAGCATGGAATACTCAGGGAGTGCAAACTACTAGCTAACCATAACAATAGCGAAAGCATAACAACAGTGAGCAATACAAGATATTAATTTAAAGCAATAGTGAAAGCATACGATACATAGCCATATCTTGACATGCGTGTATGAATGCAAAAACCTCGGTAAAACTCATGTCTCAGAAACCTTTTTCGTGTCTCGGTCAAATCATGTATGCGTGTCGTGTCTTGTCTTGTATTTCATGTCTTGATTTGTTCTTGACTTGTATACTTGTGAGCCAGAGGCTAGCACCCTTCCTTAGGCTACCAACCTCCTTGTCATGTTCTTGTTCCATTTCTCTTGTGAGCTAGAGGCTAGCACCCTTCCTTGGGCTACCAACCTCCTTGTCATGTTCTTGTTCCATTTCTCTTGTGAGCCAGAGGCTAGCACCCTTCCTTGGGCTACCAACCTCCTTGTCATGTTCTTGATTCATCATATACAAATACAATCTTGGAAAAACTCGGTTTCATGCATGCATGTGTAGTGTGTGTAGCACTTGTAATATCATGATGACAATATGACATGAAGAGTAGTGTATAGCAATTCAATCCACAGTATAACCATATAGGAATTTGAGTAATCTACGTGGCATTTGAATAGTTCATCATTCATAAGAACACATGTATAAGGCCTACTTTCATTTTCTTCATTTATGTCATTTATTCCTAGTTTAGGCATTTTGTCAAACACATAACATGCAAGGTTCCTTAATGGTTCATCTTCTTCTTTTTAGTGCCTACTTTCCATCGAAAAATCAAGGAATGTTCATTATTGGTAAAATGCCCATCCTCCATTTTCCATTCTTCACACCACACATTCATACACCATACATTTGGCATCCTATCGCCTCAATCAACCTCTCATCCATGCATCCACACCATTTTCCTCACCTTGTTTATATTTAGTGAATATGATACATTTCTTAAGGGAGAAATACATAGTAGCAAAATCATATAGTTCATAGAAAAACTAGGTTATTGTTAGGCGAAGGTAGTAGGGTGTACTAACCTTGAATCGAAGCTTGATCTTGGTGTAGACCTTGATTTAAACTCCAACTTGGAAGAAGAAAGCTCTTACTCGAACTATACTTGATTGGGTAGGAAACCCTCTTGAAAATACCGTAGAGAGTGTTGCCCTAGCTTGAGAATGGAACCCCACACGAGCTTGAGTTGAAATCTTAAAGAAAACGTGCTTGGGGACGATCTAGGGTCTTCACCCCTTTGATTTCTTCTCCAATGGAAAACCCTAGTTGCAAATCCCCTTCTCCTCTCTCTCTATCTCTCAAAATCCCTTAAGTGCTGTGAATGAAGCCCTAAAGGCTCGGGCAAGCCCTTATGGGTAAGGGTTTAAACCCCAAAAGACGAAAAAGCCCTTAATGAAAATTCTGAAAAAGCACGAAGACCGAGCGATCGGTGGTTATGACCGATCGATCGGTGTTTATGACCGATCGACCGATCAAAAACTCACTCTCTGGAAAATTTCCCCATACAAAATTTCTTACCGTGCGATAGCTACCGATCGATCGGTTATGGACCGATCGATCGCTGACTGGACCGAGCGATCGGTGCTCTGTATGTCTGGACTGTTTTGACCATATCTTTTGACTCGCTCGTCGGATTTCGATGATTCAACTTGCGTTGGATCCGTCTTTCGAAAACGAGCATTTATGACATTTCGGAATTTCTGATTTCTCCTTTATTTATTAATTACACTATGAAATGGCCAATTAGCTACGAGAGTGCCATTCAGTAAAGATGAAAAAGTCCGGGGTGCTACATTCTCTCCCCCTTACAAAAATTTCGTCCTCGAAATTTGGACAATGCGCTGCTTTATAATTTAAACAACTTAGCATAACAATTCGAAACAAAATTAAAAGTCATACACAAAATTATTCAAACAACTCGGGGTACTTCGCCTTGACTTCGGCCTCACGTTCCCATGTAGCCTCTTCTCGAGCGTGATGCTGCCATTGCACGAGAACTAGCGGAATAGTCTTGTTGCGAAGTACTTGGTCTCTTCGATCCAAAATATGAACCGGCTTCTCAACCAAAGTGAGATCCTCTCGAATCTCAACCGGATCAAGCTCGATGACGTGGGAAGGATCCGGGATGTACTTCCGAAGCTGGGAGATATGAAACACGTTGTGGACCGCCGCCATGTGAGCGGGCAAAGCAACACGGTAAGCAACTTCACCTACTCGAGTAATAATCTCGAACGGACCCACATATCTCGGGCTAAGCTTGCCTCTCTTCCCGAATCGCATAACACCTTTGGTCGGTGAAATCCTTACAAACACAAAATCACCGACTCGGAATTCAAGATCCCTCCTTCGGTTGTCGGCATAGCTTTTCTGTCTGTCCTGTGCGGTCTTCAACCTCTCCCGTATAAGCTTGACCCTATCCGCGGTTCGTTCAATCAACTGGGGGCCCAAAATCTTTCTTTCTCCAACTTCATCCCAATACAAGGGGGACCTACAACTTCTTCCGTATAAGGCTTCGAAAGGTGCCATTTGTATGCTTGCTTGATAACTGTTATTGTAGGCGAATTCCACCAAAGGTAGGTGATCCTCCCAACTTCCTTTAAAATCCAACATACAAGCTCGGAGCATGTCTTCTATCACTTGATTCACCCTCTCTGTTTGCCTGTCGGTCTGTGGGTGGAAAGCTGTGCTAAAGTCTAACCGGGAGCCCATTGCAACTTGAAAACTTTTCCAAAACCTGGATGTGAATCTTGGGTCTCTATCCGACACAATACTCACTGGCACCCCATGCAATCGGACTATTTCTTTGATGTATAGCTCCGGTAACTGATTGGAGTTGAATGTAGTCCGGTACGGTAAGAAATGAGCGGACTTCGTGAGTCTATCAATAACTACCCATATAGCAACGGTCTTCTTGACCGTCTTCGGCAATCCCACGATAAAGTCCATAGAGATATGTTCCCATTTCCACTCGGGAATAGGGAGAGACTGTAAAAGACCCGCCGGTCTCAAATGCTCCGCTTTCACCTGTTGGCACACCAAACACCGTGCCACATACTCCGCAACCTCCCTCTTCATGTTTCGCCACCAAAAGTGACTCTTGAGGTTTCGGTACATCTTCGTACCCCCAGGATGCACTGTGTACTTTGAATTGTGAGCTTCATCCATGATCTCTCTTCGAAGGTCTGCATTGGCTGGGACACAAAGTCTTCCCCTGATTGTAATTGCACCCCGGCTATTGAGAGAGAAGTCCGTACTACCTTTGGCAATTTCCTTGTCTCGAAAAGCCAACAAGTCAGCATCCGTGGCCTGGTAATCCTGGATCAAATCTATAAGGTACGGCCGAACCGTAACATTTGCCAAAACAGGACTGCGGACAGAATCATTCACACTGATGTCCAGATTCGCCAAATCGTCTAACAATCTCCATTCCCGCACCAACATGTGAGCCAACAACCCCGATGGTTTCCTACTCAAAGCGTCTGCCACCACATTTGCTTTTCCCGGGTGATATTGGATCGTGCACTCATAGTCTTTTAAGAACTCAATCCAACGCTGTTGTCGTAAATTGATCTCTTTTTGGGAAAAGAGATATTTGAGGCTCTTGGGGTCCGTGTACACATAGAACTCCACCCCGTACAGATAATGTCGCCAAATTTTGAGTGCAAACACGACCGCCGCAAGCTCTAAGTCGTGAGTGGGGTAGTTCTTTTCATTTTCTTTCAACTGCCTTAATGCATAGGCAATGACTTTCTTGTGTTGCATTAGGACACACCCGAGTCCGACGTGCGAGGCATCACTATACACCTCATACCCAAAAGGTCCAGATGGCACAGTAAGGACAGGGGCTGTGGTGAGGCGTTTCTTCAACTCTTGGAAACTTACTTCACATCGGTCACTCCAACTGAACTTTGCACTTTTTCTTGTCAAGTAGGTGAGAGGTGCAGCCAAACTGGAAAACCCCTCCACAAATATCCGGTAGTAGCCTGCCAATCCGAGGATACTATGTATCTCCGTGACGCTCTTGGGCCTCTCCCAACTCATGACTGCCTCAACCTTGGCTGGATCTACAGAAATGCCCTTGGCTGACACCACGTGTCCAAGAAATGCGACCTTCTCTAGCCAGAACTCGCACTTACTCAATTTGGCATATAGCCTATGCTCTCTCAACATCTCCAGAGCAAGGCGGAGGTCTCGTGCGTGATCTTCCCGTGTCTGGGAATACACCAAAATGTCATCAATGAATGCAATCACGCATCGATCCAAGTAAGATCAGAACACCCGGTTCATCAAATCCATGAATGCCGCCGGTGCATTCGTCAGCCCAAAAGGCATGACAAGGAACTCGTAATGCCCATACCGAGTCCTGAAAGCCGTCTTCTGAACATCTTCCGCCTTGATCCTTAATTGGTGATACCCCAATCTAAGATCAATTTTGGAGAAGAATCTCGCTCCCTTCAGTTGGTCAAACAAGTCGTCTATCCTTGGCAAGGGATAACGATTCTTGATAGTTACCTTGTTCAACTGACGGTAGTCTATACACATCCTCATAGACCCGTCCTTCTTCTTCACAAAGAGAACCGGAGCTCCCCACGGCGAGACACTTGGTTGGATGAAACCAAGTTGTTGTAACTCCTCAATCTGTTTCTTTAATTCTTCCAGCTCTATAGGGGCCATTCTATATGGTGCCCTTGAAATCGGAGCGGTACCCGGAGCAAGCTCTATAGCGAATTCGATCTCTCTATCAGGAGGTAATCGGGGAAGTTCTTCCGGAAACACATCTAAGAACCTCACTCACAACTGGAATAGCAGATGAGTTTTGTGCTTCTGGGTGTGCTATACTCAAGGCTGCGAGGCGAGCAATGTCCCTCTCTCTTAATCCTCGGAAGTGAAAAGGCTTACCCCCTTCCGGCTTGAAGTTCACCATCTTTTCAAAACACGCAACATGCCCGTGATGGTTTGCCAACCAATCCATGCCAAGAATGACGTCAAAGTCCAAATCTTGGAAATCCAAAATGATAAGATCGGCCACTAGTTCATTCTCCCCTACTTGAACCACACAATCTCTGAATATCTTGTTCGTGTCAACTGACTTACCGAGTGGAGTTGCAATGGTCAACTCCCGCTCTAACGGAATAGCCTCAGTCAAAAATCCCTTCGCGAAACTAGGTGACACAAAGGAGTGAGTGGATCCTGTGTCGATCAACACTCGGGCGAGACACTCGTTCACTAATAAAGCGCCTGTGCGATTAAGTAGCTACCATTAGCAGATTTCAAACAACAACAAGCATCATACATAGGTAACACTTAGTACAAATAATCACATAATAGACCATAGAAATTTACACAACTTAGAGTCTAGAATTTTATTTTTTTTGTGTACCTTGCACGACATCGTCGGATGCACGTGCGTCTCTATCCGATAGGGTGAAGACTCGGCCCTGAGTGACTGGGCGAGAAGGTCGGGTAGACTGTGAGGCCCTCGAAGCCTGAGAAGAGCTAGGCTGAGATGTCTGCAGAATCGGGGGCCTGCTCCCCGAAGACTGAGCTGGCAATCGACGTCGGGGACAATCCCGAATCATGTGGCCCTGGTCGCCATAATGAAAACAGCCTCCTGTCGCCTTCCGACATTCCCCTATTGGATGCCTCCTTCCATAAAGGGTGCAGACATCATGGGAATAAGTGGGAGGAGTATAACCCGTAGCCTGAGTCACTGCGGGGCGAGGACAATACGAGGTAGCCGGGCGAAATGCCGGTGGAGCAAAAGGGCGGGGAGCTTGTGGTGCTGAATACATCCTCTGTGACTGAGCTTGCCCTGCGGACTGATACAAGCTCATCCTTGCTCTTTTCTCCCCTGAACTACTCGACTGTCCTTTTTCCATTCCCCTCCTTTTGAAGAACTCCTCGGAGTTCTTCTCGGCCAATAGTGCTTTATCAACAACCTCGGAATATGTCTCATGTCTAAACATCGAGACTCGGTCCTTGAGATAGGCCTTCAACCCCCTCTCAAATTTCTGGGCCTTCATAGCCTCAGTAGCTATCATGTGTGGAGCAAATCGAGATAGCTCTGAGAACTTGGCTTTGTAAGCCGCTACAGACATATTACCTTGCTCCAAGGTAATAAATTCAATTTCTTTCTTTTCTTTCATCCCAACCGAAAAGTACTTCTTGTAGAAAACGTCCAAGAATTCTCCCCATGTCCATTCTTGGCCTTGCCGGGTCAACTCTCGGGTCTGAGGTGCAGACTTCCACCAATGATCGGCCTCGCCTTCAAGCATAAAGGTGGCCCATGTGACCCTTTCCACTTCAGTAGGTGCTAATACCGAGAATATCTTCTCAAGTTGCCGGATCCAACCCTCGGCAACAAGTGGATCAATGCTTCCACAAAAAGTTGGAGGCCTCATCCTCCGGAAAGCTTCTATCCCGGCTTGGGCTCAGTTAGGAGGAGCCGGTATAAGTGCCGCATTAGGCGAAGTGGCCGGTTGCCTTGCCGCCAACATAGCCAAAGTCTCGGCTATGGATGCGAATGCTTGGGCAAAGCCGGGTTGATCATCACCCGATGGAGCATCACCTCCATTGCCCCTCGTGTTGTACCCGCAACCCCGGTTATTGCGTCTCATTTTTTCTCCTGAGAACGACAATACAACATGAGTCTAACTTGGATACGCATTTAGTACAATTTTCGCAATTCACTCAATACATATTCATCAAGCATATTTAATAAGCATAACACAATTAACGCACACATGGTATACACAACAATGGCATCACATACAATCCATGTTCCTAGCGTAGGACTCCATGTTCGGTTGAAGTTCAACCTACTCTGACTAGGACTAACTTGTTAGTCCATACTTGGAATACAACTCTCTAAGGTGATTCTAATACCTTGTTCAATCATCCAAGTGACCCTAGGGACTCTAATGCCTAGAGCTTTGATACCACCTCTGTCACGCCCCAGAATACCCCCTAGGAGTAAGGGATACTTTAGAGGTGACTACGTGTACCTGTCAAACCATCCTGTAATGCAAGAGGCTAAACATAATATAATACAATGATAATCAGAGCGCGGAAACTAAACATAAGTGCGGAAGTATAAGCCAACTTTTTCTTTTCTTCTATAACTCCAAATAGTATTCCAAGTTAACATATACCAAATACAATCAAAGTAAAGGTGGACATGCCCACCTATCAAAATACAAAAAGGAACTCTCTAACCCTCTCCTCTCAACAGTAGTCGAGGTATGGCCACACATCCAAGTCCCTATCCTCCTGAGACTGCCATGGGATAGGTGGCTCCCTCTCCTCTAAATACTCCTCCTCGACCCAAGGCTCGGGGTCGAGGACATCCACAGTACCTGCCGACATAAAAGTACGGCTGAGCATGGAATACTCAGCGAGTGCAAACTACTAGCTAACCATAACAATAGCGAAAGCATAACAACAGTGAGCAATACAAGATATTAATTTAAAGCAATAGTGAAAGCATACGATACATAGCCATATCTTGACATGCGTGTATGAATGCAAAAACCTCAGTAAAACTCATGTCTCGCAAAACCTTTTTCGTGTCTCGGTCAAATCATGTATGCATGTCGTGTCTTGTCTTGTATTTCATGTCTTGATTTGTTCTTGACTTGTATACTTGTGAGCCAGAGGCTGGCACCCTTCCTTAGGCTACCAAGCTCCTTGTCATGTTCTTGTTCCATTTCTCTTGTGAGCCAGAGGCTAGCACCCTTCCTTGGGCTACCAACCTCCTTGTCATGTTCTTGTTCCATTTCTCTTGTGAGCCAGAGGCTAGCACCCTTCCTTGGGCTACCACCCTCCTTGTCATGTTCTTGTTCCATTTCTCTTGTGAGCCAGAGGCTAGCACCCTTCCTTGGGCTACCAACCTCCTTGTCATGTTCTTGTTCCATTTCTCTTGTGAGCCAGAGGCTAGCACCCTTCCTTGGGCTACCAACCTCCTTGTCATGTTCTTGATTCATCATATACAAATACAATCTTGGAAAAACTCGGTTTCATGCATGCATGTGTGGTGTGTGTAGCACTTGTAATATCATGATGACAATATGACATGAAGAGTAGTGTATAGCAATTCAATCCACAGTATAACCATATAGGAACTTGAGTAATCTACGTGGCATTTGAATAGTTCATCATTCATAAGAACACATGCATAAGGCCTGCTTTCATTTTCTTCATTTATGTCATTTATTCCTACTTTAGGCATTTCGTCAAACACATAACATGCAAGGTTCCTTAATGGTTCATCTTCTTCTTTTTAGTGCCTACTTTCCATCCAAAAATCAAGGTATGTTCATTATTGGTAAAATGCCCATCCTTCATTTTCCATTCTTCACACCACACATTCATACACCATACATTTGGCATCCCATCGCCTCAATCAACCTCTCATCCATGCATCCACACCATTTTCCTCACCTTGTTTATATTTAGTGAATATGATACATTTCATAAGGGAGAAATACATAGTAGCAAAATCATATAGTTCATAGAAAAACTAGGTTATTGTTAGGCGAAGTTAGTAGGGTGTACTAACCTTGAATCGAAGCTTGATCTTGGTGTAGACCTTGATTTAAACTCCAACTTGGAAGAAGAAAGCCCTTACTCGAACTATACTTGATTGGGTAGGAAACCCTCTTGAAAATACCGTAGAGAGTGCTGCCCTAGCTTGAGAAGGGAACCCCACACGAGCTTGAGTTGAAATCTTGAAGAAAACGTGCTTGGGGATGATCTAGGGTCTTCACCCCTTTGATTTCTTCTCCAATGGAAAACCCTAGTTGCAAATCCCCTTCTCCTCTCTCTCTATCTTTCAAAATCCCTTAAGTGCTGTGAATGAAGCCCTAAAGGCTCGGGCAAGCCCTTATGGGTAAGGGTTTAAACCCCAAAAGACGAAAAAGCCCTTAATGAAAATTCTGAAAAAGCACGAAGACCGAGCGATCGGTGGTTATGACCGATCGATCGGTTACCTACCGATCGATCGGTGTTTATGACCGATCGACCGGTCAAAAACTCACTCTCTGGAAAATTTCCCCATGCAAAATTTCGGACCGTGCGATAGCTACCGATCGATCGGTTATGGACCGATCAATCGCTGACTGGACCTAGCGATCGGTGCTCTGTATGTCTGGACTGTTTTGACCATATCTATTGACTCGCTCGTCGGATTTCGACGATTCAACTTGCGTTGGATCCGTCTTTCGAAAACAAGCATTTCTGACATTTCGGAATTTCCGATTTCTCCCTTATTTATTAATTACACTACGAAATGGCCAATTAGCTACGAGAGTGTCATTTATTAAAGATGAAAAAAGTCCGGGGTGCTACAGAGACCTTCGTCTAGCTTTGGAAATGCTGAGAAAGCACAAGCTGTATGCCAAATTTAGCAAGTGTGAGTTTTGGTTGGAAGAGGTGGCATTCCTAGGCCATGTTGTATCCGCGGAAAATATTTCGGTAGATCCGAAGAAGATAGAGGCAGTCATGAGTTGGGCGAGGCCCAAGAGTGTCATGGAGATACGTAGTTTCCTTGGGTTGGCAGACTATTACAGGAGATTTGTGGAGGGTTTCTCCAGCCTTGCAGCACCACTCACTTACCTGACAAGGAAGAACGCCAAGTTTGTATGGAGTGATAAGTGCGAGATCAGTTTCACGGAACTGAAGAAGAGGCTTACTACAGCCCGTATCCTTACTGTGCCATTCGGACCTTATGGGTATGAGGTGTATAGTGATGCTTCGCACGTTGGACTTGGGTGTGTACTCATGCAGCATAAGAAAGTCATTGCCTATGCATCAAGGCAATTGAAGGAGCATGAAAAGAATTATCCCACGCATGACTTGGAGCTTGTGGCGGTCGTGTTTGCACTCAAGATTTGGCGTCATTACCTTTATGGGGTGGAGTTCTATGTGTTCACAGATCACAAGAGTCTCAAGTATCTCTTTTCCCAAAAGGAGCTGAATCTAAGGTAACGGCGTTGGATGGAATTTTTGAAAGATTATGATTGTACCATTCAATACCACCCAGGTAAAGCAAATGTAGTGGCTGATGCTTTGAGTAGAAGACCTCCTGGATTATTAGCACACATGTTGATGCAGGAATGGAAGCTACTTGAAGATTTGGCAAATCTAGACATTAGTGTGAAGGACTCTGTCCGTAGTCCTATCTTGGCAAATGTCACGGTTCGGCCATACATTATAGATTTGAACCAAGAATACCAAACCACGGATGCTGAATTGTTGGCTTATCGGGACAAGGAAGTTGCTAAGGGAAGTGAGGACTTCTCTCTCACTAGCCGAGGTGCTATCACATTCAAGGGAAGGCTGTGTGTCCCAGCCAATGCAGATCTTCGGAGGGAGATTATGGATGAAGCCCACCAGACAAAGTACACTGTGCATCCAAGGGGTACGAAGATGTTCAGGAACCTCAAGAGTCACTTTTGGTGGCGGAATATGAAGAGCGATGTTGCTGAATATGTGGCACGGTGCTTAGTGTGTCAACATGTGAAAGCAGAACACATGCGACCTGCAGGTCTATTGCAGTCTCTTCCTATTCCCAAGTGAAAATGGGAGAACATCTCCATGGAGTTCATAGTTGGCTTGCCAAAGACGGCAAGGGGCTCAGAAGCGATTTGGGTTGTGGTGGACCGTTTGACAAAGTTCGCGCATTTCTTACCTTATCGGACCACGTTCAATTCTAATCAGTTGGCCGCTCTGTACATCAAGGAATTTGTTAGGCTACACGGGGTGCTAGTCAGTATTGTGTCAGATCGGGATCCAAGATTCACATCAAGATTCTGGAAAAGTTTTCAGGAAGCTATGGGTTCCCGACTTGATTTCAGCACCGCCTTTCATCCACAAACGGATGGACAAACCGAGAGGGTGAACCAAGTTATAGAAGACATGCTTCGGGCTTGTATGTTAGATTTCAAGGGCAGTTGGGAAGAACACCTGCCTTTGGTGGAATTCGCCTATAACAATAGCTATCAGGCGAGTATCCAAATGGCTCCATTCGAGGCTTTGTATGGGCCAAGTTGCAGGTCTCCTCTCTACTGGGATGAGGTAGGAGAACGAAAAGTACTTGGTCCGGAGTTGATCGAGCAAACTACAAGTATAGTTAAGATCATCCGGGATCGGTTGCAAGCCGCTCAAGATCGTCAAAAGAGCTATGCGGATACGCGCCGTAGGGACTTGGAATTCCAAGTTGGGGATCGAGTCTTTGTGAAAGTATCTCCTAGCAAAGGGATTATGAGATTCGGCAAAAGTGGCAAGCTTAGTCCTCGCTATGTTGGACTGTTTGAGATTATCACGCGAGTTGGTGAAGTTGCTTATCGAGTAGCTCTTCCACCTCACATGGCCGTGGTTCACAACGTTTTCCAGGTGTCTATGCTTCGGAAGTACATTGCGGATCCTTCGCATGTCATGGACTTGGAGCCGTTGGAAATACGGGAGGATCTCACTTTAGTAGAGAAGCCGATTCACATATTGGATCGGAGAGATCAAGTCCTTTGCAACAAAACTATTTCATTGGTTCTTGTGCAAAGGCAGCATCATGCTCGAGAAGAAGCTACAAGGGAACGTGAGGCCAAAGTCAAAGCGAAGTACCCGGAATTGTTTGAATGAGTTTTTGTATAGGTTTTGTATATGTGGCTTGCAATTTTGTTTTGATTCTGTAATGCATGTCCCGTCCAAATTTTGAGGACGAAATTTTTGTAAGGGGGGGAGGATGTAGAGCCCCGGACTTTTTCATGCTTAATACATGGTACTTTAGTAGCCAATTTGCCGTTAAAGTAGTACAATTAATAAATAGGGAAGAAATTGAAAATTTCAAAATGTCAGAAATGTTCCTTTTCAAAGTACAAACCCAACGCAAGTTTAATCTTCAGAATCCGTTGAGCGAGTCAAAAGATATGGCCAAAACAGTTTGGACCTGCAGGCAACCGATTGCTCGGTCCATGGAGCGATCGATCGGTCCAAAACCGATCGATCGGTAGCTATCGACTGGTTGAAGAATTTGTATGGCAAAATTTTCCAGAGAGTTAATTTTTGGTCGAGAGCTCAGTCAACACACCAATCGCTCGGTAGGCAACCGATCGATCGGTCATAACCACCGATCGCTTGGTATTCGTGTTTTTACAGAAATTTCATTAAGGGTGTTTTCATCTTTTGGGCATTTCACTCATGCCTTAAAGGCTTTGCCCGATCATTTGAGGGTTCATACACAACACTTAGAGTCTTTTTAGAGATAGAGAGAAAGGAGAAGGGGTTTCCTAACCTAGGGTTTGATTTTGAAAAGAAATCAAAGGGTTTGTGAACCCTAGATCACCTCAAGCGGGGATTGCTTCAAGATTCCGGTTCAAGCACTCGTGGAGCACTCTCCTCAAGCTAGGGCAGCATCTACACGCACGTTTTGGAGGAGAGTTCCTTCCCTCATTTTTCAAGGTCGGTACCTCTTGCTACCATCCTAGTTATAGCTCTTCTTTTCCTTTATTTCTCCTTGTTTTCTTTCATTTACACATGTGCTATGAGTTTGGAAGTGTGAACGTGGTGAATGGAGATGGAATAGGCGATTGGATGCCAATGGTTGTGTTGTGATGATTGAAACGGGGGAGGGCATTGTATCCATAATAAACACACATTTATGATGTGAGTAAACTCACCTAGAAAAGCATGATTTAGGTTTAAATGAATAATGAATAATGAACACACCATGTTTGATGAAATGCCAAGGTGAATAAAGTGAGTTGTAAATTAGGAAATGCATGCCTAATAAATTATGGAAATTGCCAGGGCCTATGATAGCATGTTTTCTTGCTTTCCCTAAATGATGTGAATATTGCATTGCTCAATCATTGATGTTATATGTGTTGTGAATTACCCAAATGTCATATTTAAATTTAAATACAAGTATGTACACGATTCCCACGAGCACGGCATGTGTCGCGCCCCAAAATACCCCCTAGGAGTTAAGGGATACTTTAGAGGTGACTACGTGTACCTGTCAAACCATCCTGTAATGCAAGAGGCTAAACATAATATAATACAATGATAATCAGAGCGCGGAAACTAAACATAAGTGCGGAAGTATAAGCCAACTTTTTCTTTTCTTCTATAACTCCAAATAGTATTCCAAGTTAACATATACCAAATACAATCAAAGTAAAGGTGGACATGCCCACCTACCAAAATACAAAAAGGAACTCTCTAACCCTCTCCTCTCAACAGTAGTCGAGGTATGGCCACACATCCAAGTCCCTATCCTCCTGAGACTGCCATGGGATAGGTGGCTCCCTCTCCTCTACATACTCCTCCTCGACCCAAGGCTCGGGGTCGAGGACATCCACAGTACCTGCCGACATAAAAGTACGGCTGAGCATGGAATACTCAGCGAGTACAAACTACTAGCTAACCATAACAATAGCGAAAGCATAACAACAGTGAGCAATACAAGATATTAATTTAAAGCAATAGTGAAAGCATACGATACATAGCCATATCTTGACATGCGTGTATGAATGCAAAAACCTCGGTAAAACTCATGTCTCGGAAACCTTTTTCATGTCTCGGTCAAATCATGTATGTGAGTCGTATCTTGTCTTGTATTTCATGTCTTGATTTGTTCTTGACTTGTATACTTGTGAGCCAGAGGCTAGCACCCTTCCTTAGGCTACCAACCTCCTTGTCATGTTCTTGGTCCATTTCTCTTGTGAGCTAGAGGCTAGCACCCTTCCTTGGGCTACCAACCTCCTTGTCATGTTCTTGTTCCATTTCTCTTGTGAGCCAGAGGCTAGCACCCTTCCTTGGGATACCAACCTCCTTGTCATGTTCTTGATTCATCATATACAAATACAATCTTGGAAAACCCGGTTTCATGCATGCATGTGTAGTGTGTGTAGCACTTGTAATATCATGATGACAATATGACATGAAGAGTAGTGTATAGCAATTCAATCCACAGTATAACCATATAGGAATTTGAGTAATCTACGTGGCATTTGAATAGTTCATCATTCATAAGAACACATGCATAAGGCCTACTTTCATTTTCTTTATTTATGTCATTTATTCCTAGTTTAGGCATTTTGTCAAACACATAACATGCAAGGTTCCTTAATGGTTCATCTTCTTCTTTTTAGTTTCTACTTTCCATCCAAAAATCAAGGTATGTTCATTATTGGTAAAATGCCCATCCTCCATTTTCCATTCTTCACACCACACATTCATACACCACACATTCGGCATCCCATCACCTCAATCAACCTCTCATCCATGCATCCACACCATTTTCCTCACCTTGTTTATATTTAGTGAATATGATACATTTCATAAGGGAGAAATACATAGTAGCAAAATCATATAGTTCATAGAAAAACTAGGTTATTGTTAGGGGAAGTTAGTAGGGTGTACTAACCTTGAATCAAGGCTTGATCCTTGGTAGGGACCTTGATTGAAGCTTCAACTTGAAAGATGAAGCCTTTGCTTGAAAGAAGCTTGAGTTGGGGAAGAAATCCCTTTCAAAAACGTGAGTGAGGGCTGCCCTAGCTTTGAGAATGCACCCCACCCGAGGTTGAGTTGAAATCTTGAAGAAAACGTGCTTGGGGACGATCTAAGGTCTTCACCCCTTTCATTTCTTCTCCAAAAGCAACCTAGGTTTAGGAAACCCTTTTCTCTTCTCTCTTATCTCCCAAATCTCTCTAAGTATAGTGAATGATGCCCTAAGGCTCGGGCAATCCTTAAGGAGAAAGGGTTTAACCCCCAAAAGACGAAAAAGCCCTTAATGAAAATTCTGAAAAACAGGAAGACCGAGCGATCGGTGGTTATGACCGATCGATCGGTTGCCTACCGAGCGATCAGTGTTTATGACCGATCGACCGGTCAAAAACTCACTCTCTGGAAAATTTCCCCATACAAAATTTCTGACCGTGCGATAGCTACCGATCGATCGGTTATGGACCGATCGATCGCTAACTGGACCGAGCGATCGGTGTTCTGTATGTCTGGACTGTTTTGACCATATCTTTTGACTCGCTCGTCGGATTTCGGGAATTCAACTTGCGTTGGATCCGTCTTTCGAAAACGAACATTTTTGATGTTTCGGAATTTCCAATTTCTCCCTTATTTATTAATTAGACTACAAAAACGGCCAATTAGCTATGAAGGTGCTATTCATTAAGGATGAAAAAGTCCGGGGTGCTACATTCTCCCCCCCCTTACAAAAATTTCATCCCCGAAATTTGGACGATAGATACATGTACAAAACCAAAGCAAAATCACAAGCCATATACACAACCTATTCAAACAACTCAGGATACTTTGCTTTGACTTCGGCTTCACGCTCCCACGTGGCTTCTTCTCTCGCGTGATGTTGCCATTGCACTAGGACTAGCGGTATAGTCTTGTTGCGAAGCACTTGGTCTCTTCGATCCAAAATATGAACCGGCTTCTCAACCAAAGTGAGATCCTCTCGAATCTCAACCGGATCAAGCTCGATGACGTGAGAAGGATCCGGGATGTACTTCCGAAGCTGGGAGATATGAAACACGTTGTGGACCGCCGCCGTGTGAGCGGGCAAAGCAACACGGTAAGTAACTTCACCGACTCGAGTAATGATCTCGAACGGACCCACATATCTCGGGCTAAGCTTGCCTCTCTTCCCGAATCGCATAACACCTTTGGTCGGTGAAATCCTTACAAACACAAAATCACCGACTTGGAATTCAAGATCCCTCCTTCAGTTGTCGGCATAGCTTTTCTGTCTGTCCTGTGCGGTCTTCAACCTCTCCCGTATAAGCTTGACCCTATCCGCGGTTCGTTCAATCAGCTCAGGGCCCAAAATCTTTCTTTCTCCAACTTCATCCCAATACAAGGGGGACCTACAACTTCTTCCGTATAAGGCTTCGAAAGGTGCCATTTGTATGCTTGCTTGATAACTGTTATTGTAGGCGAATTCCACCAAAGGTAGGTGATCCTCCCAACTTCCTTTAAAATCCAACATACAAGCTCGGAGCATGTCTTCTATCACTTGATTCACCCTCTCTGTTTGCCCGTCGGTCTGTGGGTGGAAAGCCGTGCTAAAGTCTAGTCGGGAACCCATAGCATCCTGAAAGCTTTTCCAAAACCTGGATGTGAATCTTGGGTCTCTATCCGACACAATACTCACTGGCACCCCATGCAATCGGGCTATTTCCTTGATGTATAGCGCCGCTAACTGATTGGAGTTGAATGTAGTCCGGTACGGTAAGAAATGAGCGGACTTCGTGAGTCTATCAATAACTACCCAGATAGCATCGGTCTTCTTGACCGTCTTCGGCAATCCCACGATAAAGTCCATAGAGATATGTTCTCATTTCCACTCGGGAATAGGGAGAGATTGCAAAAGACCCGCCGGTCTCAAATGCTCCGCTTTCACCTGTTGGCATACCAAACACCGTGCCACATACTCCGCAACCTCCCTCTTCATGTTTCGCCACCAAAAGTGACTCTTGAGGTTCCGATACATCTTTGTACCCCCAGGATGCACTGTGTACTTTGAACGGTGAGCTTCATCCATGATCTCTCTCCGAAGGTCTGCATTGGCTGGGACACAAAGTCTTCCCTTGAATGTAATAGCACCCCGGCTAGTGAGAGAGAAGTCCGTACTACCCTTGGCCACTTCCTTATCCCGGAAAGCCAACAAGTCAGTGTCTGTGGCTTGATACTCCTGGATCAAGTCTATAAAGTACGGCCGAACTATAACATTCGCCAAAACCGGACTGCGGACAGAATCGTTCACACTTATGTCTAGATTTGCCAAATCGTCTAACAGTCTCCATTCCCGCACCAACATGTGAGCCAACAACCCCGATGGTTTCCTACTCAGAGCGTCTGCCACCACATTTGCTTTTCTCGGGTGATATTGGATAGTGCACTCGTAGTCTTTTAAGAACTCAATCCAACGTCGTTGTCACAAATTGAGCTCTTTTTGGGAAAAGAGGTACTTGAGGCTCTTGTGGTCCGTGTACACATAGAACTCCACCCCGTACAGATAATGTCGCCAAATTTTGAGTGCAAACACGACCGCCGCAAGCTCCAAGTCGTGAGTGGGGTAGTTCTTTTCATGCTCTTTCAACTGCCTTGATGCATAGGCAATGACTTTCTTGTGTTGCATTAGGACACACCCGAGTCCGACGTGCGAGGCATCACTATACACCTCATACCCAAAAGGTCCAGATGGCACAGTAAGGACAGGGGCTGTGGTGAGGCGTTTCTTCAACTCTTGGAAACTTACTTCACATCGGTCACTCCAACTGAACTTTGCACTTTTTCTTGTCAAGTAGGTGAAAGGTGCAGCCAAACTGGAGAATCCCTCCACAAATCTCCGGTAGTAGCCTGCCAATCCGAGGAAACTACGTATCTCCGTGACGCTCTTGGGCCTCTCCCAACTCATGACTGCCTCAACCTTGGCTGGATCTACAGAAATGCCCTCGACCGACACCACGTGTCCAAGAAATGCGACCTTCTCTAGCCAGAACTCGCACTTACTCAATTTGGCATATAGCCTATGCTCTCTCAACATCTCCAGAGCAAGGCGGAGGTCTCGTGCGTGATCTTCCCGTGTCTGGGAATACACCAAAATGTCATCAATGAATGCAATCACGCATCGATCCAAGTAAGATCGGAACACCCGGTTCATCAAATCCATGAATGCCGCCGGTGCATTCGTCAGCCCAAAAGGCATGACAAGGAACTCGTAATGCCCATACCGAGTCCTGAAAGCCGTCTTCTGAACATCTTCCGCCTTGATCCTTAATTGGTGATACCCCGATCTAAGATCAATTTTGGAGAAGAATCTCGCTCCCTTCAGTTGGTCAAACAAGTCGTCTATCCTTGGCAAGGGATAACGATTCTTGATAGTTACCTTGTTCAACTGACGGTAGTCTATACACATCCTCATAGACCCGTCCTTCTTCTTCACAAAGAGAACCGGAGCTCCCCACGGCGAGACACTTGGTTGGATGAAACGAAGTTGTTGTAACTCCTCAATCTGTTTCTTTAATTCTTCAAGCTCTATAGGGGCCATTCTATATGCTGCCCTTGAAATCGGAGCGGTACCCGGAGCAAGCTCTATAGCGAATTCGATCTCTCTATCAGGAGGTAATCCGGGAAGTTCTTCCGGGAACACATCTAAGAACTCACTCACAACTGGAATAGCCGATGAGTTTTGTGCTTCTGGGTGTGCTATACTCAAGGCTGCGAGGCGAGCAATGTCCCTCTCTCTTAATCCTCGGAAGTGAAAAGGCTTACCCCCTTCCGGCTTGAAATTCACCATATTTTCAAAACACGCAACATGCCCGTGATGGTTTGCCAACCAATCCATACCAAGAATGACGTCAAAGTCTAAATCTTGGAAATCCAAAATGATAAGATCGGCCACTAGTTCATTCTCCCCTACTTGAACCACACAATCTCTGAATATCTTGTTCGTGTCAACTGACTTACCGAGTGGAGTTGCAATGGTCAACTCCCGCTCTAACGGAATAGCCTCAGTCAAAAATCCCTTCGCGAAACTAGGTGACACAAAGGAGTGAGTGGATCCTGTGTCGATCAACACTCGGGCAAGACACTCGTTCACTAATAAAGCGCCTGTGCGATTAAGTAGCTACTATTAGTAGATTTCAAACAACAACAAGCATTATACATAGGTAACCCTTAGTATAAATAATCACATAATAAACCATAGAAATTTACACAACTTAGACTCTAGAATTTTTTTGCGTACCTTGCACGACATTGTCGGATGCACGTGCGTCTCTCTCCGATAGGGCGAAGACTCGGCCCTGAGTGGCTGGGCGAGGAGGCCGGGTAGACTGTGAGGCCCTCGAAGCCTGTGAAGAGCTAGGCTGAGATGTCTGCCTAATCGGGGGCCTGCTCCCCGAAGACTGAGCTGGCAATCGACGTCGGGGACAATCCCAAATCATGTGGCCCTGGTCGCCACAATGAAAACAGCCTCCTGTAGCCTTCCGACATTCCCCTGCTGAATGCCTCCTTCCACAAAGGGTGCAGACATCATGTGAATAAGTGGGAGGAGTATAACCCGTAGCCTGAGTCACTGCGGGGCGAGGAGCATACGAGGTAGCCGGGCGAAAAGCCGGTGGAGCAAAAGGGCGGGGGGCCTGTGGTGCCGAGTACATCCTCTGTGACTGAGCCGGCCCTGCGGATTGATAAGACATAGTCCTAGCTCTCTTCTCCCCTGAACTACTAGACTGTCCCTTCTCTATTCCTCTTCTCTTAAAGAACTCTTCGGAATTCGACTCGGCCAACAATGCCTTGTCCACAACTTCTGAATATGTCTCATGTCGGAACATTGAGACACGATCCTTGAGGTAGGCCTTCAATCGCCTCTCGATTTTCCGGGCCTTCATAGCCTCGGTAGTTATCATGTGTGGAGCAAATCGAGATAGCTCTGAGAACTTGGCTTCGTAAGCCTCTACAGACATATTACCTTGCTCCAAGGTAATAAATTCAATTTCTTTCTTTTCTTTCATCCCAACCGGAAAGTACTTCTTGTAGAAAACGTCCAAGAATTCTCCCCATGTCCATTCTTGGCCTTGCCGGGTCAACTCTCAGGTCCGAAGTGCAGACTTCCACCAATGGTCGGCCTCGCCTTCAAGCATAAAGGCAGCCCATGTGACCCTCTCTACTTCCGTAGGTGCCAATACCGAGAATATCTTCTCAAGTTGCCGAATCCAACCCTCGGCAACAAGTGGATCAATGCTTCCACAAAAAGTTGGAGGCCTCATCCTCCGAAAAGCTTCTATCCCGGCTTGGACTCGGTTAGGAGGAGCCGGTATAAGTGCCGCATTAGGCGGAGTGGCCGGTTGCCTTGCCACCAACATAGCCAAAGTCTTGGCTATGGATGCAAATGCTTGGGCAAAGCCGGGTTGATCATCACCCGAAGGAGCATCACCTCCATTGCCCCTCGTGTTGTACCCGTGACCCCGGGTATTGCGTCTCATGATTTCTCCTGAGAACGACAATACATCATGAGTCTAACTTGGATACGCATTTAGTACAATTTCGTAATTCACTCAATACTTATTCATCAAGCATATTTAATAAGCATAACACAATTAACGCACACATGGTATACACAACAATGGCATCACATACAATCCATGTTCCTAGCGTAGGACTCCATGTTCAGTTGAAGTTCAACCTACTTTGATTAGGACTAACTTGTTAGTCCATACTTGGAATACAACTCTTTAAGGTAATTCTAATACCTAATTCAATCATGGTATCATTCCTATGTGACCCTAGGGACTCTAATGCCTAGAGCTCTGATACCACCTCTGTCGCGCCCCAAAATACCCCCTAGGAGTTAAGGGATACTTTAAAGGTGACTACGTGTACCTGTCAAACCATCCTGTAATGCAAGAGGCTAAACATAATATAATACAATGATAATCAGAGCGCGGAAACTAAACATAAGTGCGGAAGTATAAGCCAACTTTTTCTTTTCTTCTATAACTCCAAATAGTATTCCAAGTTAACATATACCAAATACAATCAAAGTAAAGGTGGACATGCCCACCTATCAAAATACAAAAAGGAACTCTCTAACCCTCTCCTCTCAACAGTAGTCGAGGTATGGCCACACATCCAAGTCCCTATCCTCCTGAGACTACCATGGGATAGGTGGCTCCCTCTCCTCTACATACTCCTCCTCGACCCAAGGCTCGGGGTCGAGGACATCCACAGTACCTGCCGACATAAAAGTACGGCTGAGCATGGAATACTCAGCGAGTACAAACTACTAGCTAACCATAACAATAGCGAAAGCATAACAATAGTGAGCAATACAAGATATTAATTTAAAGCAATAGTGAAAGCATACGATACATAGCCATATCTTGACATGCGTGTATGAATGCAAAAACCTCAGTAAAACTCATGTCTCGGAAACCTTTTTCGTGTCTCGGTCCAATCATGTATGTGTGTCATGTCTTGTCTTGTATTTCATTTCTTGATTTGTTCTTTACTTGTATACTTGTGAGCCAGAGGCTAGCACCCTTCCTTAGGCTACCAACCTCCTTGTCATGTTCTTGGTCCATTTCTCTTGTGAGCCAGAGGCTAGCACCCTTCCTTGGGCTACCAACCTCCTTGTCATGTTCTTGTTCCATTTCTCTTGTGAGCCAGAGGCTAGCACCCTTCCTTGGGCTACCAACCTCCTTGTCATGTTCTTGTTCCATTTCTCTTGTCAGCCAGAGGCTAGCACCCTTCCTTGGGCTACCAACCTCCTTGTCATGTTCTTGTTCCATTTCTCTTGTCAGCCAGAGGCTAGCACCCTTCCTTGGGCTACCAACCTCCTTGTCATGTTCTTGATTCATTTCACTTGTGAGCCAGAGGCTAGCACCCTTCCTTGGGCTACCAACCTCCTTGTCATGTTCTTGATTCATCATATACAAATACAATCTTGGAAAACCCGGTTTCATGCATGCATGTGTAGTGTGTGTAGCACTTGTAATATCATGATGACAATATGACATGAAGAGTAGTGTATAGCAATTCAATCCACAGTATAACCATATAGGAATTTGAGTAATCTACGTGGCATTTGAATAGTTCATCATTCGTAAGAACACATGCATAAGGCCTACTTTCATTTTCTTCATTTATGTCATTTATTCCTAGTTTAGGCATTTTGTCAAACACATAACATGCAAGGTTCCTTAATGGTTCATCTTCTTCTTTTTAGTGCCTACTTTCCATCCAAAATCATATAGTTCATAGAAAAACTAGGTTATTGTTAGGGGAAGTTAGTAGGGTGTACTAACCTTGAATCAAGGCTTGATCCTTGGTAGGGACCTTGATTGAAGCTTCAACTTGAAAGATGAAGCCTTTGCTTGAAAGAAGCTTGAGTTGGGGAAGAAATCCCTTTCAAAAACGTGAGTGAGGGCTGCCCTAGCTTTGAGAATGCACCCCACCCGAGGTTGAGTTGAAATCTTGAAGAAAACGTGCTTGGGGACGATCTAAGGTCTTCACCCCTTTCATTTCTTCTCCAAAAGCAACCTAGGTTTAGGAAACCCTTTTCTCTTCTCTCTTATCTCGCAAATCTCTCTAAGTATAGT
The DNA here is from genome assembly GCA_015143295.1 of Tetracentron sinense. Taxonomy (NCBI): domain Eukaryota; kingdom Viridiplantae; phylum Streptophyta; class Magnoliopsida; order Trochodendrales; family Trochodendraceae; genus Tetracentron; species Tetracentron sinense. The sequence goes on from CM026553.1 coordinate 19,104,276, forward strand.
GAATGATGCCCTAAGGCTCGGGCAAGCCTTAAGGAGAAAGGGTTTAACCCCCAAAAGATGAAAAAACCCTTAATTAAAATTCTGAAAAACACGAAGACCGAGCGATCGGTGGTTATGACCGATCGATCGGTTGCCTACCGAGCGATCGGTGTTTATGACCGATCGACCAGTCAAAAACTCACTCTCTGAAAAATTTCCCCATACAAAATTTCTGACCGTGCGATAGCTACCGATCAATCGCTGACTGGACCGAGCGATCGGTGCTCTGTATGTCTGGACTGTTTTGACCATATCTTTTGACTCGCTCGTCGGATTTCGACGATTCAACTTTCGTTGGATCCGTCTTTCGAAAATGAGCATTTCTGACATTTCGGAATTTCTGATTTCTCCCTTATTTATTAATTAGACTACAAAAACGGCCAATTAGCTATGAAGGTGCTATTCATTAAGGATGAAAAACTCCGGGGTGCTACAGCATGCATGACATGATTTACCGAGGTTTTCAAGAATAGGGTTAGAGGTGGGACATATCCTATGATATGTTTTACCTCGCTTTTCACAAGAAAACAAGAACAAACATTTCAAGAGGGGTCTCCCCTCACTCACAAGTGCATAGCATAAAGAAGGGCCTCCCTTCCCTCGCAAGTACATACATATCATGAAGAAGGGTCTCCCTTCCCTCTCAAGTGCATTGCATAAAGAAGGGTCTCCCTTCCCTCTCAAGGCATCTCACAAGCGCATTCATAAGTGTATCTCACAAGTTACATGATCACAAGCAAGCATGCATGAAATGCATGACATGACATGACATACAAGAATCAAACAAGATAGACAAGATGAGTTTTCAAGCACGAAAAAGGTACCTTAAGTCAAGTCAAGCGCACGGTGTTTTCAAGGGTTTTATCAGCTTTTATGAATGCAAGCATGATTATATACTGCTTTACTTTATTGTTATGATATGAATTATTCCTGCTTTGTATACGTGAATTGTTTCCTGCTCTATGTATCGCTATCTGTATGCTATGACTGTTGGTTAGTATTTGGTACACGCTGAGTATTCCATGCTCAGCCGTACATTTATGTCGGCAGGTTCTGAGGGAGCTGCTACTCCATTCGATGTCTGTGCTCCGAGCCCTTGGGTGGAGGAGGAGTACGTTGAGGAGCCTATGGAGGAACCTCAGGGTGAGGGTTATTATTAGGTGGTGGTAGATTCTGAGTGATATAGCTGTGGGTGAGTTGAGAGAGATATATCCATGTATTTTGGCGGGCATGTCCGCACTTTCTTTTGGTAGCCTTTTTGTATGAACTTGGATTTACGTATGTATGTACATAGAGGTTTGGTAGACTTCCGCTGTACCATGTTAGAGTATGTTTCCTCTATTGTATATGTTCTGTGGGTTTTTGTAGGATGTTTTGTCAAGCAAGTCATGTAAGCCATGATTAGTCGTCCAAAGTTCACTCTAACTCCTAGGGTGGGTTTTAGGGCGCGACAGAGTCTACGGAATCTAACTTTGATGTTGAGTCTATGGACTCAAGGATAAAGGTTGAACACGGGCAAAGGCCTGTTGATTAAGTCTGCGGACTCAAGGATAGAGTGTGCGCAGTTGTCTGGGATGGTAACCTAGTGGTGTAGACGATGATAGATGAACTTAGAAATTGAGGTTGGGAACCTCGAAATTAGTGAAATAGCCCTAAGTGACCTTGGGTCACGGATTACGATATTATATATTATTATAATATGAGAATTGTATTGCAACACTATCATTATTGATGATGATGATTGTTACTAGGTGGAAAATAGCTTAGATGGATTGTAGATTTTGGTGGCTCTATAGCTCACTCCCCTCATTTAATGTCTTCAAATTCGGAAGCGGTTGCCGTTTGGCAAGGAGTTATACTTGATGGATTCTGAAAGGTTACCGGTGCAGTTGTGGCCTCAAAATGAACGTCTATGGTAGCTAGTGAGGTAATGTATTTCCTTATCATGGTTATTGTGATGACCAGTTGTTATTACTTATATAAACTCATCAGAAAAGTTGAAAAATTCCCGCATTTTCGCGGGTAAAGTCTTCCGCATACGTGGTTATGACCTATGAGCATGCATCTTGGAATTTGATTTCCCAGGCATGGGTTCAGGGCATAACAGATGTCTTCTTCTAACTTTCTGTTTAGAAAAATAGTTTTGATATCCATTTACCATATCTCATAGTCATGGTGTGTAGCTATAGCTAAGAATATCCGAATGGATTTGAGCATAGCTACTGGTGAAAAGGTATCCTCATATTCAACTCCTTGAATTTGAGTGTAACCTTTTGCAACAAGTCTTGCTTTATAGGTCTCCACATTGCCATCGACACCCTTCTTCCTTTTATAAATCTATTTGCATCCAATGGGCCTTATACCATCTATGGATCTACTAAAGTCCAGACGCCATTGTCATACATAGAATCTATTTCAGCATTCATGGCTTTATGCCATTGAGATGCATCTACATCTAATGTAGCTTCCTGAGAAGTGTTAGGATCTGTATCCTCGTCATGACGGGAAACTAGATAAACCTCACTATTGTAATATTGAAGTTTATCTGGTGGTCTAGAAACTCTTTCAGACCTTCTCAGTGGAATAAAATTAGAAGAGTCTGTAGTGGAAGGATTAAGTTAATTTGGGATATTGGCTGTGTTGTCTTTCATCTCATGAAATTCAACCTTTTTAACAACAATTGTTTGGTCTGCCTTGGAGTAGAAATAGAAACCCTTAGTTTCCTTTGGATACCCTACAAAATTTCATTTTTCTGTTCTAGATTCTGTTGTGACCCAAAATACCCCCTGGGAGTTAGGGATACTTTGGCTTGTGATGTGCCATATCCAATACCAAACAATCCTATAATAATAACCAAGGCATAACACAATATAATCATGAATAGTGCAGAAGCTTAAATCAAAGTGTGGAAGCTTAAATCAAAGTACGGAAGCGTAACCCAAAAATTTCTTTTCTATATATACTCTGTATTCCAAGTGTGTACATACATAATGAAAGTAAAGGTGGACATGCCCACCTATCAAAATTCAAAATTAATCTCACTATCACTCCTCTCAGTAATAGTCTAGATAGGGCCACCTATCTAGATCTCTATCCTCCTAGGATTGCATCGGGATAGGTGGATCCCTTTCTTCCTCGCACTCTTCTTCAACCCATGGCTCCGGGTTGGGGATGTTGAACTGACTTGTCGACATAACATGTACGGCTAAGTATGGAATACTCAGCGGGCCAAAACTACTAGCTAACAGTGCTATCATTATTATAATATTACATACAAGTGCGTAAGGAAATACTAATCACAAGTTCATGCTTAAAAACTCCATCATGGAAAATCTTTCATAAAACTTGTTCTTTTCATGGAGAACAAACCGTTTTTTGCATGCTTATGAATGCTTATGAGCCTTGTGTTTTCTTATGACTTCTTGTGAGCTTTCGAGTTCTTATAGCCTTTCTTATGAGATTATGAGTTCTTTTGAGCTTCTTGTGAGCTTGCGAGTCCTTGTGAGTCCTTGTGAGCTTCTTGTGAGCTTATGAACCTTGGAGACATATGCAAGATCTTAGACTTATGAAATTCTTGCTAGTTCTTGAAAGCATTGCGATACTTATGATCCTTGGAGTTTATGCAAGATCTTGGACTTGATCCTTGTGAGCATGAGGTAACTTGTGACGCCCCGAACCCGCGCCTAGGGAATCAAGTTCCGAGACGCGTGTCCGTTCGTCAAATCATGCAAGCGGAAGACTTTACCCGCAAAAATACGGGAAATTTAAACATTTATCAGATGCTCCCAAAAAGCAAATAATACCTATCATCACAATAGCCATCATACAAACCATATACCTGTATTATTTACATCAAGTTTGTTTTACAAAAGTAGGCGTCTCTATCACGCCAGGTACAACTTGTACAAGCTTCCAAAATGTCCAATTGGACTTTCCACTTACTGGTCAGCAGCTCCGAGATCTGCTGACACAAAAAGTCAGTGAGCTATGAAGCTCAATAAAACCACAATCCTTCTAAACTATTTTCCACATAATAACACGCATCAATAATGATATAATAAGCAGTTCAATTTGCATGTTACAGTAAAATAGAACAGTATATAATAAATTGTGACCCAAGGTCACTTAGGGTTACGTCACCCTAACAGAGGTTCCCGACCTCACATTACTTTCCAATTATGAGGTTCAGTTATGAATGTATTATATTACCAAATTATCGTTTCAATCATCAATCATGTTTCATTTCGAGTCCTAAGACTCTATTAATTGGCCACAGCCCACAAATGTTTAGCTTAAGGTCTCTAAATCATAACCAAAATACATTGAGTCATTTAGACTCACACACGCTGTTCCGGCTTTCACCCGAACATGACAAAACCTTGGGTATACCAACCCAACTCACCTGGAATCCGATGATTCCATACCGAACTATGAGTCCACCAACTCAAACAAATACACTAACCCTGAGTATACCAACTCAGACCACTTCGTATCCGAAGCTTACACATACAACATGGGCATTCACCCAATAAGAACATTTTTCCATTCAATTGGCTGGCCACATCTACCGTGTATTCGCCGCCATCGCCCTGGGTATCAGTTATGAAGGAACCCCGACCAACCTGCCTACCGTCATCTTCTGGCTAGTCTACGGAGGAACCCCGACATCTATACCAATGCCGACATCTCCTGACGTTCCACCAAGAAGGGACCACGATAGACACGGTGCCGACATCTTCTAACCCACCCAGAGAGGAACCCCGGACTATACACTATCTGATGTTTAGCCACTTTAAACTCCCTAGGACTCCGACATCTCCTGACTACCAGTCACGGAGGAACCACGGGCCATGCAGGACACCGCCACTCCTGACTTAGTCCAAGAGGCACCACGGACGACCTAGACAAACAGACCGACATCTCCCGACTATCAGTCACGGAGGAACCCCGGGCCTTACTGGGCACCGTCTCTCCTGACCTAGTCAAAGAGGAACCACAGACTATACTTAACCCTGGTTAGATTTTCTAACCACAGGTTAACCCCAGTTAACCCAAGCCTCGCTTGATTAACTGAAATACTTGGGCCTCGCGCCCGTAAACCAACTCCGGTAACACACCGTCCTGTTAGGGAGCGTTTCCAGACTAATGGATGTCTCCATAGCCTTACAAGACATATAAAACAACTTTTCGTCACTCTAGGGTGGCGATACATTTTACTCGGGACCCGATCTGGGCTCCCTGAGGGACCACATAAAATCACAACATCATATAGGGGTCTCCGCCCCTTTTTCATTCACGTCAAAAGACATGCATATACATCACATGAAATAATATAACAAAATAAGTGGAAAAGGAGAAGAAAAGAGAGGGGTTTTACTGTTTCACGCGTTTCGAGGCCTCGTAGGCAAAAACGGATGTCACCAACGCGTTCCCAACGACGATCAACCCCAAGGTAGAGCGCATGCAACTTTCTCTCTCAACTTTCTCTCTCTACCTTTTTCTCTTTCTCTCTCTACACGCAAAACGAGACGTCGGAGAGAAAACCTTACTACCTTTTTCTCTTTCTCTCTCTACCTTTTTGAATTTTTCTGCATTTATGGTATTCAAAACCTTACTACATAGAGTCCGATTTTGACGACACTTTAGGTGACCGAACTTGGGGCAGTCCGATACCTACTGTAAAAATTTCGGGGAAAAATACTGAGTTTTGACAGCTGCACTTTAGTCCGGAAGAAAATTGCAAAACCCACTAATTTTCTGATTTCGGACACAAAACACGCTGTCGCTTCTTCGTTTGAGATAACTAACTGCCGAGACGACAGACATTAGTCCTCACGGCCGACTGACACACATTAGTGCCAACCGCACGGATTTCTATTAGGATCTCTAACAAATATTGGGTCCCACTTAATTTCTGGAAGTATGAAAAATTCCCGTTTTTCTCAATTTTATCACACATAATGGCCCCGCGGTCCCGTGAAATGGTACATGACGGAACCGATACGGTAGGGGTGTGTTCCGGCAGTCGACCGGCACACTGTGTGCGAATTTTGCTAAACGATACTGAGATTTCCTCGGTGCACTTCAATCCCGAGCAAAGTTCACTTTTTATTAATTTAACAAATAATTAACTAATTAACCTCCATTAAGGACCCATAAACACATAATTTTATTATATTAAAATTCCGGGTCGTTACATAACTGATCTTAGAATACCAACCCAAAGTTTGGCTTTGTCAATGTTTATGCTTCTTTCTTATGAACTGCCTTGGAAAAACCTTATTTGTGATTCTTGAAATACATGCTTATGTGAAAACCTTGGTCATGCAAAACTTATCGTGTGTGGAGTGCTTGTGAGCATCATGATGTATATATATTGAAGCCTTAGCCTTAAACAATTCATATAAATTCTTACAAGACATGTTATCATTATAGTATACTTGAATAATTCTAGAAATATAGCATATTGTCATTCATTGCATTACATCATCATCATCATGGCTTTTAAGCCTATCCCATCACATGATACTTAAAATCATCATTTGTTTATAGATAATCACATTGTCACGCCCCAAAATACCCCCTAGGAGTTAAGGGATACCTTAGGTGTGATTATACTTAAGTTGGCAAACCATCCTGTAATGAACAAGGCATAACATGTTCTGATGAAAATATAATAGAGTGCGGAAGCTAAAATATTGCGGAAGCACAAACCAACTTTTTCTTTTCTATAAACCTAACAAGTATTCCAAGTTTATATACAAAACATGACAAGTAAAGGTGGACATGCCCACCTATCAAAATACAAAAGAATATAACTCTCTCTCTCTATCAATAGTCACCCCCATGGGGCCAATGGTCTAAGTCCCTGGCCTCCACCTGAGGCTCGACTACCGGATCCTCATCTGGTTCTTCCACACTGTAGTCTTCCTCTATCCAAGGGTCCTGAGCACAGATGTCGAAAAGGGCATGTGTACCTGCTAACATAAGATGTACGGCTAAGTATGGAATACACAGCGAGTACAAGCTCCTAGCTAACAATAGTAATAACGAACATAATATCATATACAAGTGCAGAAAAGAGTACAGTTCATAATCCTTAAAAACAACATCATACGAAGGCATTTATCAACACATAATTCTCATGAAACAAAATACGTCTGTGAGTCATATGCATCCTTATGAGCTTTCCTTATGAGTTTCCTTATGAGTTGCTTATGAGTTTCTTATGAGTTCCTTATGAGTTTCCTTATGAATTCCTTATGAGTCATTTCTTATGAGCAAGAGGTACTACCCTCCTTGATATTTCCTTATGAGCCTTTCTTATGAGCAAGAGCTTAGCACCTTTCCCTTGGGCTACCAACCTCCATGACAATTCCTTATGAACCTTTCTTATGAGCAAGAGGCTAGCGCCCTTCACTTGGGCTACCAAACTCCTTGACATTTCCTTATGAGCCTTTCTCATGCGCAAGAGGCTAGCACCCTTCACTTGGGGTACCAACCTCCTTGACATTTCCTTATGAGTATTTCTTATGAGCAAGAGGTCTCCAACCTCCTTGACATTTCCTTATTTGGACTTATGAGATATTGCTTATTTCCATTACATTTACTCTTGTTTGGTTCACTTCTCAGTGCTTATGAAAACTTGTTTTATGCATAGGTGCTCGTGCATAGCAATTTGTGGAATCATGATGACATATAACATTTAAACCTTTCCATAATTATATGAGAATTTCAAATAAAATAAGCATATGCTACAAATTGGGAACCACATTGTAACCCATGCTTTCAAAAATCTTGGTTTCATTCCTTAAGTTCTCATTCATGCATTTCATCAAACACGTGAGGTGTGTTCATTATGAGTAAGATGCCCTTCCACCATTTTCCATCACACATCACATCACAACACATGGCATCCAATCACCTCAACTCCTCATCCATTCGTACATCCCACCATTTACATTTATCTTGTCTATATTTAGGGAAAATAGCTTACTTCCACGAAAGGAGAAATAGGGGAGATCAATACATCATATTCATAAGAAAAAAACTAGGTTATTGCCAAGGTTAACTAAGAAGGGTGTACTAACCTTGAAATTTGGAGAATAACTTATGGGGACTTGAGAAAAATGAGATCCAAGCTTTCCCTTGATCACAAACACCAACCTTTGGCCAAACCCTAGCTTTCCCTTCTCTTCCTTCTTTAATCTCCCAAAATGCAAGTTTGAGGGTTTTGGAAACCCTCCACCCCGAAATTGGGTTTATATAGGAAAAGGGGGAGGTCAAAGACCATCCTACCCTTAATGATTTGCTTAAAAAGATCAAAATAGGCAAAATGCTTGAGGAGTGGTCGACCGGTCATGGGGAGCGATCGACCGGTCAAAACCTCCCCCCTCTGGAAAAATCTCCCATACAGTTTTAGTGCGAGAGTGGTTGACCGGTCATGGGGATCAGTCGACTGGTAGGCGAGCGTGAAGGGGGATCCGGATAAAAATTTATGCAAAAACTGGATCCCCTAGATCTTAACACCATAAAAAGCATCAAAATTATCTAAGAGTTTTAGTCATATCACATCGGTGAATGTTTTTCACCGGTGAAGCTTAATCCACTCGAACCGTCAGAACTCTTTGTAGAGATTTCTCCAAAAAAATACTAGAAGCTCGATCCTTGTTTTTCGCTATCCCCACAAAGCTTTAGAATCTCCTTTGGAATTATAGAAGCAAGAGGAAGAAGATGGATCATTGGTATAGACCTTTTATAACCAATAATACTAATGTTCAAAACCCTAGATTTGCAAAACCCAACCAGGACCATCGATATAGCTCACGAAATCCCTAGGGGCCCCCCCTAGGGCTCACGGTTTGGAGAGAGAGAGGAGAGGAGGAAAAAATTCTGGAGAATTCTACTTAATGGTCTAGGGTGTTGGGGTATTTATAGACTAGGATCTTATCTTAATCCTACTCCAACTTGATCTTATCTAGTAGGATTTATTAATTAACAATAACTCTTATTATTAATTAAATAAAATCCTAATTAATCTATAACTACTTTAGTTACAGTAATCCTATTAATTAAAGAGTCCCTATTATAAGAGGATTCCTTAATTAAAAGGGATAAGTCAACATCCTACACCAAAGTAGAAAACCTAGTCAAACTAGGAATCCACAAGGGGGAGCGTGAGCTTCTATGGGGCGCGGGATTTGAGGAGTTAAAACTCCTTATTGTAATCTAATTGCAATACCATCTTAATCCTAATTGCAATCCGACACTAGGATTTTAATTCCATAATAAAAGGAATTATATTTCAATAATTATCCAATTAAACAAATCCTAATCCAATTACATTCCTCAAGTGGGCGCCCCACCCTAGGGTTTAAACCCATGGGCTTTGGCCCATATTAAAGGTCCATTTTAATAGGTTTATGGATATGGGTCAAACCCATTTCCTCTTTAATTATGTTAATGAAATAATTACTAAAATAATCCCTTAGTTTAAATTAACAATTAATTTAAACAATAGATTAACTATTAAAGTTAATCACTTAAAATAATTGATTAACTTTTAATCAATTATTGAGTATTTCTTATGTGAGCCCCTCCACAGATTGCTCTTTGACATTCTTACCCTGGCTTATCCAATGTTATCCCAGTGACCCTGAACGGGAATTACATCAGAATTACAAGTGACGTGAGATATCCATGTTGCAATTGAATCCCAGTGTATGAACATTAACCATTACGGATCCTACCACATGAACCTTTAAATTCAATTTATCCTTCCAAATACATTATCCCTAATGGGCCTTCGAGATTGATATACTATCTAACCCAAAGCCCATTGCAAATCATCCAGGTTTCCAAGACTTATGATTAAGCCATGAGAAACAATTTCTCATGAAAAACATTTTGAAAAAATCATTTTATAAGTATAATACCTTTTAATAAAAGTATATTTCAAAACTTATTTTGTTTTCAAAATCACCTGTGCAGGATTTGAACTTAATCAACTGTCTTACCCAGAACTTGGATAATCTCTCAAATTAATGAGCATGTATTTCTTGTTTCAAATTCATCATGACTCGAACAACTTTCTGACTGTCCAACTGTCACTGTATTGTATTCCCTAAGTTAGAAAATATGTTGGTGGAATCAAAACAGTCAGATCACTGCCCAGTTATAGATGAACTCATCAGATCTAAGGATCATCGAAACCGTTCAATGTGAATGAGAGACCAACTATCTGATAGTATGTTTATGCAAGAGGTCTCTCATTGAATGCAATCAATCAGTGTACATTTAAGCACCAATATGCTAATGTGTAGTCTCCACTACAATAGTTCGAGATAGAACTACATCTCAACTATTGAGAACATCTTAGCATTCTGGCAGCCATATAAGTGAAGTGCCCAGCTTCACCCACAACTGTGACTATATAAGGTTTAAGGAACCGAAAAGTTATATCTACCTGTGATAATCTAGTCACATAACTTTCCTACAATATATCCTATAGACCTTTATCGATATCTCATATCGTATAGATCATCTCATGATCATGGTTAATTACCCATAATGAATACACAATAGATTAATAAGAAGCATTTATTAATTAAATTAATAAGGTTCTAACAATCTAAATGACTTTTCTGGGCATCATGTCCAACAGAGCGGTCGATCAGTCAAGGCATTGGTTGAGCGGTAGTGCACGGGTCGACCGGTTAAGGCACTGGTGGACCGGTTGGTCTGTGTTTTTCCTATTTTGCTGTTTTTCCTCACTTTTCCTACTTTAGTATTTTGGCCATAACTTTTGACTTGTTCGTCGGATTTTGACGATTCAACGCGTTGGATTCGTCATTTGAAGAGGAACAATCCTGGCATTTTAGAATCTTCTAATTCTTCTTTATTTATTAATTGGACTATGTGAAAGGCTAATTGGCTATGGGATCGCTGTTCATTAAGTACGAAAAGTTCCGGGGCACTACATTCTCCCTCCCTTACAAAAACTTCATCCTCAAAATTAGGATGGTACTTGCAGTACAAAACCAAAACAGACTTACATGAGACAACCAAAAATCTATTCAGACAACTCTGGGTACTTCGCTTTGACCTTGGCCTCGTGCTCCTATGTGACCTCTTCTTTAGAGTGATGTTGTCATCGAACGAGGACCAAGTGGATAACCTTGTTGCCCAAAACTTGTTCTCGTCTATCTAATATCTGCACTAGTTGCTCTACTAGTGTGAGATTCTTCCGGATTTCTACCGGATTAAGCTCGATGACATGGGATGGGTCCGGGATGTATTTTTGGAGGATGAAGATATGGAATACATTGTGGACCGCTACTATGTGGCTGGCCAAGGTAACCCGATAAGCAACCTCACCAACTCTAGTGGTGATCTCAAACGGACCCATATATCTTGGGCTAAGCTTGCCTCTCTTCCAGAACCTCATGATGCCCTTTGTCGCGACCCAAAACCCACCCTAGGAGTTAGAGTGAACTTTGGACGACTAATCATGACTTGCTTGACAACCAACCTGCAAAACCCCACAGAGCATATACAATAGAGGATATACACAGCGGAAACATACTCTAACATAGCACAGCGGAAGTCTAAACAAACCTCTATGTATATACGAATCAAGGTTTACACAAAAGGAATCCAAAAGAAAGTGCGGACAGACCCGCCAAAATACATGAATGTATATCTCTCATCTCACCCACAGCTAATCCACTCAGAATCTAACACCACCTACTGATAACCCTCTACGGGAGGTTCCTCTAAAGGCTCCTCGACGTACTCCTCTTCCACCCATGGACCAGGAGCACAAACATCAAATGGAGGAGCAGCTCCCTCAGAACCTACCGACATAAGAAGTACGGCTGTGCATGGAATACTCAGCGGGTACCAAATACTAACCAACAGTCATAGTATACAGATAGCATACATAAAGTAGGAAACAAATTGCATATACAGAACAGGAACAATTTATATCATACAAGGAAGTAAAGCAATTTATAATCATGCTTGTATTTCGTAGAAAACCGATAAAACCTCTTGAAAACATCGTGCACTTGACTTGACTTCAAATATCTTTTCGTACTTGAAAGCTTGTCTTGTCTATCTTGCTTGATTCTTGTATGTCGTGTCATGTCATGCATGTCATGCGTGCTTGCTTGTGATCATGTAACTTGTCGCGACCCGTGAACTTTGGACGACTAATCATGACTTGCTTGACAACTAACCTGCAAAACCCACAGAGCATATACAATAGAGGATATAAACAGTGGAAACATACTCTAACATAGCACAGCGGAAGACTACCAAACCTCTATGTATATACATACACAAATCCAAGTTTATACAAAAAGCAATCCATACGAAAGTGCGGACATGCCTGCCAAAATACATAAATCTAACTCTCATCTCACCCACAGCTAATCCACTCAGAATCTAATCACCACCTACTGATAACCCTCTACGGGAGGTTCCTCCAAAGGCTCCTAGACGTACTCCTCTTCCACCCATGGACCAGGAGCACAAACATCAAATGGAGCAGCAGCTCCCTCAGAACCTGCCGACATAAGAAGTACGGCTAAGCATGGAATACTCAGCGGGTACTAAATACTAACCAACAATTATAGCATAGAAATGGCAACACATGATCAGGAGCAATTTATATATGTCAAATGGAAAAATTCATATCATACAAGGAAGTAAAGCAGTTTATAATCATGCTTGAAATTTGTAGAAAGCCGATAAATCCTCTTGAAAACATTGTGCACTTGACTTGACTTGAAATCTCTTTTCGTACTTGAAATCTTGTCTTGTCTATCTTGCTTGACTCTTGTATGTCGTGTCATGTCATGCATGTCATGCGTGCTTGCTTGTGATCATGTAACTTGTGAGATTCTCTTGTGAGATGCACTTGTGAGATGCCTTGAGAGGGAAGGGAGACCCTACTTTATGCAATGCACTTGCGAGGGAAGGGAGACCCTTCTTTATGATATGTATGTACTTGCGAGGGAAGGGAGGCCCTTCTTCATGATATGCACTTGTGAGTGAGGGGAGACCCCTCGTGGAATGTTGGTTATTGTCTTCTTGTGAAAAGCGAGGTAAAACATATCGTAGGATATGTCCCAACTCTAACCATGTTCTTGAAAACCTCGATAAATCATGCCATGCATGCCGTGCTCGTGGAAACCGTGTACATACTTGCATTTAAATTTAAAGATGACATTTGGGTAATTTCACAACACATATAGCATCAAAGATTGAGTAATGTACTATTCATAGCATTATGGGAAAGCAGGAAACACACTATCATAGTCCCTAGCAATATTCATAATTTATTAGGCATGAATTTCCAGATTTTCAGCTCACTGTGTTCACCTTGGAATTTCATCAAACATGGTGTGTTCATTATGGATTTACCCTACAACATGCTTTTCTAGATGGGTTTTACTTAAATCATACATGTACGTTCATTATTGGAACAATGCCCTTCCCCATTTGTTCATCACACACAACCATTGGCATCCAATCGCCCATCCCATCTCCATTCACCATTCACCATTCACCATTCACCATTCATCCATCTCATAGCACATGTGTAAATGAAAGAAAATGAAGAGAAAAGAAGGGGAAAGAGGAACTATAACTAGGAGGGTAGTAAGAAGTACCGACCTTGAAGAAATGAGGAAGAAACCCCTTTCCAAAACTACTGTGTAGCTGCTGCACTAGTTTAAGGAGATGCTCCTCACGAGTTTGTGCCTTGATCTTGAAGAAAAATGGGCTGGAGGTTGATCTAGGGTCTCAAAACCCTTTGATTTCTCTCCAAAATGGAAACCCTAGATTGCAATCGCCTTCTCCTCTTTCTTCTATTCTCTCAAACTCTCTAAGTGTTGAATGATGCCCTAAAGGCTCGGGTTAAACTCTTAAGGTAAGAGTGAACTGACAAAAGACCGTAATACCCTTACTGGGATTTTTTGCAATGACGCGAGGACCATGAATAGTGCTGAACACATTGTGCTGTGAATAGTGCCAACTCGTGGTGCCGTGAATAGTGCCAACTCGTGGTGCTGTGAATAGTGCAACTCGTGGTGCCATGAATAGTGCAACTCGTGGTGCCATGAATAGTGCCAACTCGTGGTGCCATGAATAGTGCAACTCGTGGTACCGTGAATAGTGCAACTCGTGGTGCCATGAATAGTGCAACTCGTGGTGCCGTGAATAGTGCAACTCGTGGTGCCGTGAATAGTGCAACTCGTGGTGCCATGAATAGTGCCAACTCGTGGTGCCATGAATAGTGCAACTCGTGGTGCCGTGAATAGTGCAACTCGTGGTGCCGTGAATAGTGCAACTCGTGGTGCCATGAATAGTGCCAACTCGTGGTGCCTTGAATAGTGCAACTCGTGGTGCCGTGAATAGTGCAACTCGTGGTGCCATGAATAGTGCAACTCGTGGTGCCGTGAATAGTGCAACTCGTGGTGCCGTGAATAGTGCAACTCGTGGTGCCATGAATAGTGCCAACTCGTGGTGCCATGAATAGTGCCAACTCGTGGTGCCATGAATAGTGCAACTCGTGGTGCCATGAATAGTGCAACTCGTGGTGCCGTGAATAGTGCAACTCGTGGTGCCATGAATAGTGCAACTCGTGGTGCCATGAATAGTGCCAACTCATGGTGCCATGAATAGTGCAACTCGTGGTGCCGTGAATAGTGCAACTCGTGGTGCCATGAATAGTGCAACTCGTGGTGCCATGAATAGTGCCAACTCGTGGTGAGCTGTACAACGTGCCGTTGTCTGTGCTACGATTTCCTACAGGTACAGACTGTTTTGGCCATATCTTTTGACTCGTTCGTCCGATTTTGACGATTCAACTTGCGTTGTGTTCGTACTTCGAAGAGGAACAATTTTGATATTTCGAAATTTCCAAATTCTTCCTCATTTATTAATCATACCTCTTAAAAGGCAAGATGACAACGAAAGTGTCATGTATTAAGCATGAAAAAGTCTGGGGCTCTACATCCTCCC
Source organism: Tetracentron sinense (assembly GCA_015143295.1). Taxonomy (NCBI): domain Eukaryota; kingdom Viridiplantae; phylum Streptophyta; class Magnoliopsida; order Trochodendrales; family Trochodendraceae; genus Tetracentron; species Tetracentron sinense. The sequence continues at coordinate 19,119,345 of CM026553.1, forward strand.
CCCCTTACAAAAATTTCGTCCTCCAAATTCAGACACTACTTGCATTACAAATCAAAACGGACATTACAAGTCATATACAGACTTCACACAGAAACTCATTCAAGTAATTCTGGGTACTTTGCTTTGACTTCGGCTTCACGCTCCCATGTAGCTTCTTCCCGAGCATGGTGTTGCCATTGCACAAGAACCAAAGGGATTGTCTTGTTACGAAGCACCTGATTCCTTCGATCTAAAATCTGGACTGGCTTTTCAATCAAGGTGAGGTCCTCTCGAATCTCCAACTGTTCCAAGTCTATGACATGCGATGGATCCGCAAGATACTTTTGAAGCATGGACACATGGAAGACGTTATGAACTGTAGCCATGTGAGGTGGAAGAGCTACTCGATAAGCAACTTCACCAACCCGTGTGATAATCTCAAAAGGCCCAACATACCGAGGACTGAGCTTGCCTCGCTTCCCAAATCTCATGATCCCTTTGCTAGGAGATACTTTCACAAAAACTTGATCCCCTACTTGAAATTCCAAGTCCCTACGGCGTGTGTCCGCATAACTTTTCTGGCGATCTTGAGCGGCTTTCAATCGATCCCGGATGATCTTAACTGTGTTTGCAGTTTGCTCAATCAACTCCGGACCAAGTACTTTCCTTTCGCCTACCTCATCCCAATAGAGAGGAGACCTACAACTTCGCCCATACAAGGCCTCAAATGGTGCCATTTGAATACTTGCCTGATAGCTGTTATTATAGGCAAATTCAACCAATGGCAAGTGCTCTTCCCAACTGCCTCTGAAATCCAACATACATGCCCGAAGCATGTCTTCAATGACTTGGTTCACTCTCTCGGTTTGTCCATCCGTCTGTGGATGAAAAGCGGTGCTGAAATCAAGTCGAGAACCCATAGCCTCCTGGAAACTTTTCCAAAATCTTGACGTGAATCTTGGATCCCGATCCGACACAATACTAACAGGCACTCCGTGCAATCTAACTACTTCCTTGATGTATAGTGCAGCCAACTGACTTGAGTTGAAAGTAGTTCGGTAGGGTAAGAAATGAGCGGACTTTGTCAAACGATCCACTACTACCCATATCGCATCTGAGCCCCTTGCCGTCTTTGGCAAGCCAACTATGAAATCCATGGATATGTTCTCCCATTTCCACTCGGGAATCGGAAGGGAATGCAATAGACCGGCGGGTCGCATGTGTTCTGCTTTCACCTGTTGGCACACTAAGCACCGTGCCACATATTCCGCAACCTCCCTCTTCATATTCCGCCACCAAAAGTGACTCTTGAGGTTCCGGTACATCTTTGTACCCCCTGGGTGCACTGTGTACTTCGAACGGTGTGCTTCATCCAAAATTTCTCTTCGAAGATTTGCATTGGCTGGGACGCACAGTCTTCCCTTGAATGTGATAGCACCCCGACTAGTGAGAGAGAAGTCCTCACTACCCTTAGCAACTTCCTTGCCCCGATAAGCCAACAATTCAGCATCCATGGCTTGATATTCTTGGATCAAATCTATAATGTACGGCCGAACCGTAACATTTGCCAAGGTAGGACCACGGACAGAGTCATTCACACTGATGTCCAGATTTGCCAAATCTTCTAGTAGCTTCCATTCTTAAACCAACATATGTGCTAATAACCCTTGAGGTCTTCTACTCAAAGCATCTACCACTACATTTGCTTTACCCGGGTGGTATTGAATGGTACAATCATAGTCTTTCAAAAATTCCATCCAACGCCGTTGCCTTAGATTCAGCTCTTTTTGGGAAAAGAGATACTTGAGACTCTTGTGATCAGTGAACACATAGAACTCCACCCCATAAAGGTAATGACGCCAAATCTTAAGTGCAAACACGACCGCCGTAAGCTCCAAGTCGTGCGTGGGATAATTCTTCTCATGCTCCTTCAACTGCCTTGATGCATAGGCAATGACTTTCTTGTGTTGCATAAGCACACATCCAAGTCCAACGTGTGAGGCATCACTGTACACCTCATACCCAAGAGGTCCGGATGGCACTGTAAGGACAGGGGCTGTAGTAAGCCTCTTCTTCAGTTCCGTGAAACTAATCTCGCACTTATCACTCCATACAAACTTGGCATTCTTCCTTGTCAGGTAAGTGAGCGGTGCTACAAGGCTAGAGAAACCCTCTACGAATCTCCTGTAGTAGCCTGCCAACCCAAGAAAGCTGCGTATCTCGGTAACACTCTTGGGCCTCGCCCAACTCATAACTGCTTCGATCTTCTTTGGATCTACCGATATACCTTCTGCAGAAACAACGTGGCTTAGGAATGCCACCTCTTCCAACCAAAACTCACACTTGCTAAGTTTGGCGTATAGCTTGTGCTCTCTTAGCATTTCCAAGGCAAGGCATAGGTCGCGTGTGTGATCTTCCCGTGTCTGGGAATAGACCAAGATGTCATCCACAAATACAATCACGCACCTATCAAGGTGTGGCCGGAACACCCGGTTCATCAAATCCATAAAGGCTGCCGGCGCGTTCGTGAGTCCAAAAGGCATTACCAAGAACTCGTAGTGCCCATACCGAGTCCTGAAAGCAGTTTTGGGATCATCTTCTGCCTTAATCTTCAACTGGTGATAACCCGATCGAAGATCTATCTTTGAGAAAAATCTCGCTCCCTTCAACTGATCGAACAAGTCATCAATCCTAGGCAAGGGATACCTATTCTTTATGGTGACTTTGTTCAATTACCGGTAATCGACACACATCCGCATCAAGCCATCTTTCTTCTTAACAAACAACACCGGGGCACCCCATGGTGAGACACTTGGTCGAATGAAGCCAAGGCCTTGCAATTCTTCCAACTGAGTCTTCAACTCCTTGAGTTCAATAGGGGCCATCCTATATAGAGCTCTGAAAACAGGAGCTGTGCCTGGTGCAAGCTCTATCGTAAACTCAATCTCCCTATCTGGAGGCAATCCTGGCAACTCCTCTGGAAATACATCCAGGAACTCACTCACAACCGGAATAGTCGATGAGTCCTTTACCTCGGGGTTGGCTAAGCTCAACGCCGCAAAACGAGCAATAGATCTACTTTTCAACCCGCGGAAGTGGAATGGCTTTCCTTCTACAGGCTTGAAGAGTACCATTTTCTTAAAGCAAGCTACATGCCCATGATGTGCTGCTAACCAATCCATTCCCAATATAACATCAAAGTCTTGGAATCCAAGGACGATGAGATCAACCGCCAATTCGTGGCTTCCAACTTGGACCACACTATTTCTATACACTTTATCTGCCAATACTGTTTTGCCGAGAGGAGTCGAAATGGCTAACTCCGGTTCTAGCTGACTTGGCCCTGCAGAAAAACCTTCTGAAAAACTCGGCGCGACAAACGAATGAGTAGACCCGGTATCAATCAATACTCGAGCCAAATACTCATTGACTAGTAGGGTTCCTGAAATTTTAACCAGTGGAGTTAATCCATGCATCAACAGAGTATACACATAGGTATATATATATATCATACCAAGTATGTACACAAGGAATAATACACAACATATCAATCACGAATAATGAAAATAATTCCAAACGTGTACCTTGCACCACATCATCAGATGCAAGTGCATCACCCTCTGTCAAAGCAAATACTCGCCCCTGGTTCGCCTGGCGAGACTGAGGTGTAGACCGGGTAGTCTGAGATGACGCCTGATATGATCCTGCTGGGCGTGCTGGTGGACTAATCCCCTGAGACTGGCCTGGTAAATGCCGACTGGGGCAATCCCTGATCATATGGCCCTGGCGACCACAATGAAAACATCCACCCGATGCCCTTCGGCAATCCCCTGCCGGGTGCCTTCGGCCGCATGAAGTGCAGACCTCGTGTGCATAAGTCGGAGGGGCCGGAAGTGGAGCATACCTCATCGTCTGAGGTGCAACAGGCCGTGGTGCTGGAAGAGCCTGAGGTCTCGGTGCCTGAGGCATATACTGCCATGGAGCTAGAGGCGCATAAGATGGCCTCATCGGTGGTGCTGGCCACGCATACTGATAGCGAGTCCGCCTCTCTGGAGGTGCTGAACTACTAGCTTGGCCTCTCGCCAACTCCCTCTTCTTGGACACTGTCTCCGAATTGGCCTCGACCAATAAGGCCTTGTCTACTACCTCAGGGTAGGTAGTATGCCTGAAAACGGAAACCTTTTCCATAATCACATCCTTGAGCCCTTGCTCAAATCTTCTCGCCTTCATTGCCTCAGTAGCAACCATATGAGGCGCAAATCTCGACAACTCCGAGAATTTGGCCTCGTATTGTGCCACCGACATCAAACCTTGCTCAAGGTTGATGAATTCTCTCTCTTTCTTTTCCCGCGCTCTAATCGGAAAATACTTCTTGTAAAAAGTATTCTTGAACTCCTCCCAAGTCCAAGGTAGACCCTGCATGGTCAAATCTCTCATCCTCAATGCGGACAACCACCAATGATGGGCTTCGCCTTCTTGCATGAAAGCTGCCCATGCTACTCTCTCCTCCTCTGTAGGTGAGAGGACCGTAAAGATCTTCTCCATCTGGAGGATCCATGCCTCCGCAGCAAGAGGGTCCACACTCCCATGGAATGGTGGAGGCCTCAATCTCCTGAATGCCTCAACTCCAGCGGTACGATGTACTGGAGCTGCGGGCGGTGGAGTAGGTGCCGCCGATGATGGTATAGCCTGCCGAGCCGCCAGTATGGCGAGTGTCTCAGCAATAGAGCCTAAGACTTGAGAGAGGTCCGGCTGCTCATCCTCATCCCGTGAAGAAGAGGAAGCTCTGGTATGTGGTCCACGACCCCGTGTGTTCCGTCTCATGACTCAAGTCCTGAGAATAATAACACCACATGAGTCTAACTTGAAACCACAATTTACTTCAATGCCATTTCACAATAATCCAATTTGTATTAGTTGTATAATACTAATATACATCGCATTAAGTCATCAGAGTATTTATAATATTATACTTTGGTGTTCTAGCGTTCCTAAGGCTCGTACCTGGTTGAAACAACCATTTTGACTAAGACTAAAGTTTAGTCTTACCCTTGGATCAAGACTCTCTTCCGACTTACTTTCTTCCTAACTTGTTTCCTGACATATGCTCTTGTCAAGCCGTGGTATAAGATTCTAAGTGACCCTAGAGACCTAAAGCCTAAGCTCTGATACCACTTCTATCGCGACCCAAAACCCACCCTAGGAGTTAGAGTGAACTTTGGACGACTAATCATGACTTGCTTGACAACTAACCTGCAAAACCCACAGAGCATATACAATAGAGGATATAAACAGTGGAAACATACTCTAACATAGCACAGCGGAAGACTACCAAACCTCTATGTATATATATACACAAATCCAAGTTTATACAAAAAGCAATCCATACGAAAGTGCGGACATGCCCGCCAAAATACATAAATCTAACTCTCATCTCACCCACAGCTAATCCACTCAGAATCTAATCACCACCTACTGATAACCCTCTACGGGAGGTTCCTCCAAAGGCTCCTCGACGTACTCCTCTTCCACCCATGGACCAGGGGCACAAACATCAAATGGAGCAGCAGCTCCCTCAGAACCTGCCGACATAAGAAGTACGGCTGAGCATGGAATACTCAGCGGGTACTAAATACTAACCAACAATTATAGCATAGAAATGGCAACACATGATCAGGAGCAATTTATATATGTCAAATGGAAAAATTCATATCATACAAGGAAGTAAAGCAGTTTATAATCCTGCTTGAAATTCGTAGAAAGCCGATAAATCCTCTTGAAAACATCGTGCACTTGACTTGACTTGAAATCTCTTTTCGTACTTGAAATCTTGTCTTGTCTATCTTGCTTGACTCTTGTATGTCGTGTCATGTCATGCATGTCATGCGTGCTTGCTTGTGATCATGTAACTTGTGAGATTCTCTTGTGAGATGCACTTGTGAGATGCCTTGAGAGGGAAGGGAGACCCTTCTTTATGCAATGCACTTGCGAGGGAAGGGAGACCCTTCTTTATGATATGTATGTACTTGCGAGGGAAGGGAGGCCCTTCTTCATGATATGCACTTGTGAGTGAGGGGAGACCCCTCGTGGAATGTTGGTTCTTGTCTTCTTGTGAAAAGCGAGGTAAAACATATCGTAGGATATGTCCCACCTCTAACCATGTTCTTGAAAACCTCGATAAATCATGCCATGCATGCCGTGCTCGTGGAAACCGTGTACATACTTGCATTCAAATTTAAAGATGACATTTGGGTAATTTCACAACACATATAGCATCAAAGATTGAGTAATGTAATATTCATAGCATTATGGGAAAGCAGGAAACACACTATCATAGTCCCTAGCAATATTCATAATTTATTAGGCATACATTTCCAGATTTTCAGCTCACTGTGTTCACCTTGGAATTTCATCAAACATGGTGTGTTCATTATGGATTTACCCTACAACATGCTTTTCTAGATGGGTTTTACTCAAATCATACATGTACGTTCATTATTGGAACAATGCCCTTCCCCATTTGTTCATCACACACAACCATTGGCATCCAATCACCCATCCCATCTCCATTCACCATTCACCATTCACCATTCACCATTCATCCATCTCATAGCACATGTGTAAATGAAAGAAAATGAAGAGAAAAGAAGGGGAAAGAGGAACTATAACTAGGAGGGTAGTAAGAAGTACCGACCTTGAAGAAATGAGGAAGAAACCCCTTTCCAAAATGACTGTGTAGCTGCTGCCCTAGTTTGAGGAGATGCTCCTCACGAGTTTGTGCCTTGATCTTGAAGAAAAATGGGCTGGAGGTTGATCTAGGGTCTCAAAACCCTTTGATTTCTCTCCAAAATGGAAACCCTAGATTGGAATCGCCTTCTCCTCTTTCTTCTATTCTCTCAAACTCTCTAAGTGTTGAATGACGCCCTAAAAGCTCGGGTTAAACTCTTAAGGTAAGAGTGAACTGACAAAAGACCGTAATACCCTTACTGGGATTTTTTGCAATGACGCGAGGACCGTGAATAGTGCTGAACACATTGTGCTATGAATAGTGCCAACTCATGGTGCCGTGAATAGTGCCAACTCGTGGTGCTGTGAATAGTGCAACTCGTGGTGCCATGAATAGTGCCAACTCGTGGTGCCATGAATAGTGCAACTCGTGGTGCCATGAATAGTGCAACTCGTGGTGCCATGAATACTGCAACTCGTGGTGCCATGAATAGTGCCAACTCGTAGTGCCATGAATAGTGCAACTCGTGGTGCCATGAATACTGCAACTCGTGGTGCCGTGAATAGTGCAACTCGTGGTGCCATAAATAGTGCCAACTCTTGGTGCCTTGAATAGTGCCAACTCGTGGTGCCATGAATAGTGCAACTCGTGGTGCCGTGAATAGTGCAACTCGTGGTGCCATGAATAGTGCAACTCGTGGTGCCGTGAATAGTGCAACTCGTGGTGCCGTGAATAGTGCAACTCGTGGTGCCGTGAATAGTGCAACTCGTGGTGCCATGAATAGTGCAACTCGTGGTGCCGTGAATAGTGCAACTCGTGGTGGCATGAATAGTGCCAACTCGTGGTGCCGTGAATAGTGCAACTCGTGGTGCCGTGAATAGTGCAACTCGTGGTGCCATGAATAGTGCCAACTCGTGGTGAGCTGTACAACGTGCCCGTGGTGAGTTGTACAACGGATGCACACAGTATACGTTATCAGAGTACGTTGTCTGTGCTACGATTTCCTACAGGTACAGACTGTTTTGGCCATATCTTTTGACTCGTTCGTCCGATTTTGACGATTCAACTTGCGTTGTGTTTGTACTTCGAAGAGGACCAATTCTGACATTTCAAAATTTCCAAATTCTTCCTCATTTATTAATCATACCTCTTAAAAGGCAAGATGACAACGAAAGTGTCATGTATTAAGCATGAAAAAGTCTGGGGCTCTACATAACTTGTGAGATACACTTGTGAGATATCCTTGTGAGATACGCTTGAGAGATGCCTTGAGAGGGAAGGGAGACCCTTCTTTATGCAATGCACTTGCGAGGGAAGGGAGACCCTTCTTCATGATATGTATGTACTTGCGGGCCCTTCTTCATGATATGCACTTGTGAGTGAGGGGAGACCCCTCGTGGAATGTTGGTTCTCATTTTCTTGTGAAAAGCGAGGTAAAACATATCGTAGGATATGTCCCACCTCTAACCATGTTCTTGAAAACTTCGATAGATCATGCCATGCATGCCGTGCTCGTGGGAACCGTGTACATACTTGCATTTAAATTTAAAGATGACATTTGGGTAATTTCACAACACATATAGCATCAATGATTGAGCAATGTAACATTCATATCATTTAGGGAAAGCAGGAAACACACTATCATAGGCCCTAGCAATATTCAGAATTTATTAGGCATGCATTTACTAATTTACAGCTCACTTTATTCACCTTGGCATTTCATCAAACATGGTGTGTTCATTATGGATTTACCCTACAACATGCTTTTCTAGATGGGTTTTACTCAAATCATACATGTATGTTCATTATTGGAACAATGCCCTCCCCATTTTAATCATCACCACACAACCATTGGCATCCAATCGCCCCTTACATCTCCATCCACCATTCACAACCATCCATCTCATAGCACATGTGTAAATAAGGAAAATAAATAGAAATGAAGGGAAAATAGGAACTATAACTAGGAGGGTAGTAAGAAGTACCGACCTTGAAGAAATGAGGAAGAAAACCCTTTCCAAAACGACTGTGTAGCTGCTGCCCTAGTTTGAGGAGATGCTCCTCACGAGTTTGTGCCTTGATCTTGAAGAGAAATGGGCTGGAGGTTGATCTAGGGTTTCAAAACCCTTTGATTTCTCTCCAAAATGGAAACCCTAGGTTGGAATCGCCTTCTCCCCTTTCTCCTATTCTCTCAAACTCTCTAAGTGTCGAATGATGCCCTAAAGGCTCGGGTTAAACTCTTAAGGTAAGAGTGAACCGACCAAAAGACCATAATACCCTTACTGAATTTTCTGCAAAATGCGAGAACCGAGCATGTTGAGCTGTGAACAGTGCTAAACACATTGTGCTGTGAACAGTGCCAAACACGTTGTGCTGTGAACAGTGCCAACTCGTTGTGCTGTGAACAGTGCCAAACACGTTGTGCTGTGAACAGTGCCAAACACGTTGTGCTGTGAATAGTGCTAACTCGTTGTGCTGAGCTCGTTGTCCATTGTGGATAGTGCCGAACACGTTGTCCGTTGTGTTGTGCCTAGTGCTGAGCTCGTTGTCCGTTGTCTTATGTACAACGTGCCCGTCGTGAGCTGTACAGCGTACCGTTGTGAGCTGTACAACGTACCGTTGTGAGCTGTACAACGAACCCGTTGTTGCTGTACAACGGATGTCCAGCGTATACGTTATCGGAGTACGTTATCTGAGCACGTCCTTAGTGCATTCCGAGTTACGTCCTTAGCGCATAACCGAGCTACATCCTCAGCGCATAACCGAGCTACGATTGCCTGCAGGTCCAGACTGTTTTGGCCATATCTTTTGACTCGCTCGTCCGAGCTACGTCCTCAACACATAACCAAGGTGAGGTCCTCTCGAATCTCCAACGGTTCCAAGTCTATGACATGCGAAGGATCCGCAATGTACTTCTGAAGCATAGACACATGGAAGACGTTGTGAACTGCGGCCATGTGAGGTGGGAGAGCTACCCTGTAAGCAACCTCACCAACTCGTGTGATAATCTCAAAAGGCCCAACATGCCGAGGACTGAGCTTGCCTTGCTTTCTGTAAATCCCTAAATAGGTGTTGGCAAATTCCGTGATCATTAGATAGGTCATGTGAGTCAAGTCGTCGAGTCATGTTCAACTTGTCAGAAGAGAAGAGCTAAAGCTTAAAGAAGATTGAAGAAAGAGAAGAAAAAGCTCCTACTTTGGATCTAGACAGGTAATGGACTTAGAGACCCCTACCTAGGTTGGATTTGGCTTAGATAACTCTAAACATACCTAGGAGGATAGTTTTAAACCTAACAAAGTTGTTTGATCTCATTTGAATCAAATAAAAATGAAATGAATCATGGTTTGAAAACAATTCTGTCTCAACCGATCGCTCGGTATTGGGACCGATCGACCGGTGGCCTACCAAGCGATCGGTGGCTATCGACTGGACAAAAAGTTTGTATGGGATATTTTTCCAGAGAGTTGATTTATAACCGAGCGATCGGTCATTTGGACCGAGTGATCCGTTTTGGACCGAGCGATCGGTCCCCGTAAAAAGAATTTTTCTTTTTCTGGATTGTTTTTTTAAACCCAATATCAACAATTTTTTGGAGACCTAATTCGTGTCTTTGATATTTTTGAAAGAGTAGAGGTCTGAGAAACTCTTCTAGGGTTTTTCTTATTGCTTTTATTAGATCTTTGTTGATCCCTCCTCTTTCTTTGATCCTAGAGAATGCAAGTATAGATCTAAACCTTTGATCTTGCATTGTGTGATCTCAAATCTGTATGAGATCCCTCTAGGGTTTGAAATTTTCTAAATTGATTCACAACCCTACACCTTGTGTGTGTGTCCGGTGTTTGATCCGGAGCCTTCGTGGAAGGAGATCGATCGTGTGTGATCGTGGTTTTCAAGTAGCTTGAAAAGATTTGGTCGGTGTGGAACCAAAGCTGCTATGGCGGAGATCAAACCTGCTGGTTCGTGGAAATCAAGAGTAAGAGTCTATACCTAGGAACGTCGTTTCTGTTTTGGTAAGATCTTGTCTTGTACTTGATATCTTTTCATAGTGAAGTTTATTGCTGGACAAGGTCCCGTGGTTTTTTTCCCGTTAGGGTTTTCCACGTAAAAATCTTCTGTGTTTGATTTGTGTGGATTGTCTGATTGAATTGTTCATTGATTTCTAAACATATTAATTGAAAAATTAAAATTGGTTAGAAATTATTAGATAGACCTATTCACCCCCCCTCTAGGTCTTAGAGATCATTGATCTGGATAAATTTCAATTGGTATCAGAGCAAGTTCACTGATAAGGCTAATCCCTTAAGTGTGATCCTGTATTATCCGTGATCATGAGTACTCTAAGAGGAGGAGGATCCGTCTCTTGTCCCCCACTTTTTGATGGAAATAATTATGCATACTGGAAAGCTAGAATGAGAGCCTTTCTCAAATCTATTGACGACTGAATTTGGATGTCTATACAGAATGGGTGGACTACGCCCATAAAAACTGTAGGTGATTTGACTTTCGTCAAATATTATGATGAATGGACCAGAGAAGAGCTTGAGTCAAGTGGATGGAACACTAAAGGTCTCAATGCTATCTTTACTGCAGTCACTGCTGAGGAATTCAGACGAATTTCTTCATGTGAAACAACAAAGGAGGCTTGGGACATTCTTGAAATTACCCATGAGGGTACTGCCACTGTTAAAATCTCAAAACTCCAAATGTTAACCACCAAATTTGAACATTTAAACATGGAAGACAATGACACTTTTGATGAATTCTATGCAAAACTTAGTGACATTGTCAACGCTAGTTTCAATTTTGGTGAGAAAATATCTGAGTCCAAAATAGTTAGAAAAGTCCTTAGATCTCTCCCAGAGAGATTTCAACCCAAAGTCACTGCAATCGAAGAGAGTAAAAATGTTGACTCTCTGAAGATTGAGGAATTGGTTGGTTCACTCCAAACCTATGAACTCAATCTCCGTCCATCCAAGAAGAACAAATCTTTAGCCTTGAAATCCATCAAGGAAACTTTGGATGAGGATGACAGTGATGGAGATATGAATGAGGAAGAAATGGCTCTCTTCGTTAAAAAATTTTGAAAATTTTTTAGAATGAAAAAGAGGTTTAATCCCAAACACGGAGGAAAATCTTTTGAGAAGTCAAAGTCTAAGCCCTGGGAAAACAAGAAAAATTCCAAGAGTGGCGACAAGAAATCCCAAGGTGTTCAATGTTATGAATGCCATGGCTTCGGTCATATTTCACCTAACTGTCCTAACAAGAAGAAGAGTAAGGGCAAGGTGATGAATGCCTGTTGGGATGACAGTGATTCCAAGAATGAAGAATCGGACAGTTCCTCTTCAAGTGAAGATACTGGAAATCATACGGCTTTCACTATTTCCCTTTCTGGGATTCTTGAGACTACCTCTGCGGTTGATGAAAAGGATAGAAGTGATGAGAGTGTTCATACTGAGTCTAGTGAGGACATACAGAAGAGTCAAACTGACTCTGAAAGTGATGAAGATTTGAAAACAACTTATGATAAGTTGTATGCTGAAAGTTTGAAGCTGACTAAAACAAAAATCTCCTTGAGTAAAAAACTCAAAATCATTCAAAATGAAAGAGATATTTGTAAACTAGAAGCAGAAGAGAAGAGTGCTCTAGTTAGTCAGTTGGAAAATGAAAAAGGAGCATTAGTTATGAAAGTTCAATGTCTTTTGGAAGAGAATGTATCATTGACTAATGTGGTCAGAAAATTAGAATTTGAAAGAGACACTTCCATGAAAGAAATTGAAGAGTTAAGAACTCTGCAAATGGAGCTGGAAACTTTTAAAGACTCTCTTGTTGATAAGGTGAAATTTCTTGAAAAAGAGCATCAAATTACCCTTAAAGACAAGACTGACTTGATTCAGAAGGTCTATACTCTTGAAAAAGAAGTAAGAATGTTTGGTAACACTAGCTGCCTAGATGAATTAGTTAGAAAGTATGGATCAAATTCGAGTAGATCTGGGATAGGACATGCTGACACACCAGCTGGTCCTTTAGCTGTTGGTACAATGGCTAGTGCAGTGTTTGAGCCAATACATTCTGATCCTAAAGAAAATTTACCTTCTACATCAAGTACTAAGGCTTATACAAATTTTGTAAAGCCTACAAATACAGCTCTTAGAGTGAATGCTTTGAGGAATCAAATTCCTATTAGAAGAAATCCTCCTCCTCTCCCAAGATTCATACCCACATGTCACTTTTGTGGTGTGAGAGGTCACATTCGACCTAATTGTAATGCTTTTAGGAGAGCTCCCCGAAATGGTTCATTGAACCAAAATCAAAGTCAAGGTACTCTTCAAATGCAGATTCAGGTTCTAGCTGAAAAGTCTAAAATGTTGAGCGATGATGTTAAAATAATTGCTCAAATCTCTAGGACAAGAACTGGTCAATTTATTCCAAATGATTATTCAAGAGGAAACAATTTGACTTATCAAAAACCTAGAACTGAACAAAACAGAAAAAGGTCAAGGAGGACAAAAAGGAAAAAGGTCTCTACTACACAGATTAATGATCAAAGATCTAAACAAAGTTTAAAGACTGTGTATGTAAGAAAGGAAGACCTTAAGTGCTTTGTCATTCATACTGCCTTGAAAGCCCAAAACACAAAAATGTGGTACTTCGACAGTGGGTGTTCTCGGCATATGACAGGTAACAAGTCCTTATTTATTCAATTTGAGGACTGTCCAGATGGGACTGTTACTTTTGGTGATGGAAGCAAGTCTTTAGTCAAAGGAAAGGGTATCATCGATTCACCAGGCATACCTAAATTGAAAGATGCCTTGTTTGTTGAAATACTGAAAGCTAATTTAATTAGCATAAGTCAACTATGTGATGATAATCATGCTGTGCACTTTACCCAAAATAAATGCTTAGTCATTAATGGTAAAGGTAAGTGTGTTCTAGAAGGATTGAGAACCACTGACAATTGCTACGGCCTAACTCCCAGTCCTAATCCCTCAAATGTCTGTTATAAGACTAAAATTGAGGAGGTTGATTTGTGGCACCGAAGACTAGGTCACATGAACTTCAAAGACCTATGTAAAATCTCTAAGCAAGAGCTTGTGAGAGGTGTTCCCAAACTAGGGAAGCCTTCTACTGCTGTGTGTGGGCCATGCCAAATTGGTAAACAAATTAGAACCCCACATAAGACGACTTCAAGTATTGCTACTTCATATCCACTGGAATTAATTCATATGGATCTTATGGGTCCTACAAGAACTGAAAGTCTAGGTGGAAAGCGATACATCCTAGTCATGGTTGATGATTTCTCAAGAATGTCATGGGTGGCATTTATAAGGGAGAAATCCGATGCTTTTGACAATTTCAAAAGTATTTGCCTGAAAATTCAAAATGAGAAAAGATGCCCAATCACTCGAATTCGAAGTGATCATGAAAAGGAGTTTGAAAACTCTAAGTACAACGACTTTTGTGATGAGTCGGGTATCAAACATGAATTTTCTGCACCTATTACACCTCAGCAGAATGGTGTAGTAGAGAGGAAGAACAGGGTTCTCCAAGAGATGGCTAGAGTTATGCTTCATAGCAACAATCTAGCTTCTCATTTCTGGGCTGAAGCAGTTAACACTGCTTACTATATAGTTAATAGAGTTTTTGTAAGACCTGGAACAAGGAAAGCCCCATATGAGTTGTGGAATAACAAGAAACCTAGTGTCAAGTACTTTCGAGAATTCGGAAGTAAATGCTATATCCTTAAGGATAGAGAGCAACTGGGCAAATTTGAATCCCGGAGTGATGAAGGGATATTTCTTGGATATTCCACCATCAGTAGAGCTTATCGAGTTTATAACTTGAGATCCTCTACAATTATGGAGTCCATAAATGTAGTTGTGGATGACTCCGGTGTTGAAAATGTGCAACTTGAGGATGATGAAAGTGTTGAAAATGAAAATGTTGAAACTGTTTCAACTCCACTTATTGATAAGCAAACATCTCTATCAAAACCTACACATCCTAGGGTAATGAGTCCTCACACCCCCACTGATATAATTGGTGACGTTGAAAGTGGAGTGAGAACGAGGAAACAAATTGAAAATGAAGTTAGCTACATTTGCTATACTTCATCTTTTGAACCCAAGAATGTAGCTGAAGCTCTTGCAGATGATAATTGGATAAATGCAATGCAAGAAGAGTTACTTCAGTTTACTAGGAATGATGTTTGGTATTTAGTACCTAGGCCTAACAATACAAATGTGATAGGTACCAAATGGATTTTCAAGAACAAATCTGATGAAAAAGGTACTATCATAAGAAATAAGGCTAGGTTAGTTGCACAAGGATACACCCAAATTGAAGGTATTGACTTCGAAGAAACGTTTGCTCCTGTAGCTAGGCTAGAATCAATAAGAATTCTTCTAGCTGTGGCTTGCCATATGAAATTCAAACTTTTTCAAATGGATGTTAAGAGTGCCTTTCTGAATGACATTCTATATGAGGAAGTCTATGTGGAACAACCAAAAGGGTTTGAAGATCCACATCACCTTGATCAAGTCTATCGGCTAAAAAGAGCCCTCTATGGTTTAAAGCAAGCTCCAAGAGCTTGGTATGAGAGGCTGACTACTTATCTCTTGGAAAAAGGATTTTCGAGAGGGGGAGTAGACAGAACCCTTTTCATAAAGAATGTGAAAGGTGATATTGTCATCGCCCAGATATATGTTGATGACATAGTGTTTGGTTCCACATTAGACTTACATGCTCATTCATTTGCTGAACAAATGAAAAATGAATTTGAAATGAGCATGGTTGATGAGCTAAGTTTCTTCCTTGGTCTACAGATCAAGCAATTGGATTCTGGGATCTCAGTATCTCAAATCAAATATGCTAAAAATCTAGTGAAGAAATTTGGCATGAGCTCTGCTAAGCATGTAAGGACTCCTATGAGTTTTACTACAAAACTTAGTAAAGATGCTACATGCAAAGGTGTTGATCAAACTTCTTATAGAAGCATGATTGGTAGTTTACTCTACATAACTGCTACTAGACCTGACATAGCCTTCAGTGTTGGTGCTTGTGCCCGCTATCAAACGAGCCCAAAAGAGTCTCACTTGCTTCCAGTTAAGCGTATCATTCGATATGTGAGTGGAACTCTATCATTTGGCCTCTTGTATTCTTTTGATACAAATGCCACAATAGTTGGATATTCCGATGCAGATTGGGCCGGAAATGCTGATGATAGGAAAAGCTCCTCAAGAGGATGTTTCTATATTGGAAACTACTTAGTTGCTTGGCTTAGCAAAAAGCAGAATTCAATTTCATTGTCCACTGCAGAAGCTGAGTACATAGCAGCTGGCAGTTGTTGCACTCAACTTCTGTGGATGAAGCAGATGTTGAATGATTACGGGATTGAACAGAGCACTATGACTGTGTATTGTGATAATTCTAGTGCTATCAATATTTCCAAAAATCCCGTTCATCATTCTCACACAAAACACATAGACATAAGACATCACTTCATCCGTGATCTTGTTGAGCAAAAGATTGTGTCTATAGAGTATGTCCAAACAGAGAATCAATTTGCGGACATTCTAACAAAACCCTTAGATTCCCTTAGGTTTGAACTCCTTAGGAAATCCATAGGTTTGTGCGGAGTTGAGTAAAGATGTACTTGTTTCATAGCCTATGTGTTCTTCATGTTCTATTTATGTCATAGAGCAATTTTTTTAAGTAATAAAAATCCAAAAACATTCAAAAAATTGAAAAATATTGCAAAAAAAAAATAATAATAATGTGTTTGTATGACCTTATTTGTCCTATCATTTTGCTTAATGTTATTTCCTTGAAATCATATTTGATCATATAATCCAAGGATAAATATTTCATAGGATTGAGTAATATAGGATAGTTCAATTTTTGGTTCGATCTTGTGATTGAATTTGGTCATACTAACAAATCTCAGTTAGAGTTGAGTAAACAAAGATGTTATCTAATGCACATGCACTCTGACTGATTCTTTAGATGGTATTAGTTCCTAATTAAAGGTTCTGATATTATAACATATGGTTCACTAGATTAATCAAATCTAGTATAACCAATGTCATAAAAAATTCCATAAGGTGAGCCCCCTAGTTATAAAAATTATTGACATGGAGAGGACTACCTGCGAGTTTGTGTGATAGCTACTAGTGAATGCAAACAGTGAGTAATGGCTACCTAGACAAACAGTAGGTATCTATATGGATTGCTAGTGTGAAAGCCCCCACTGTCATTAGAAAGAGCTACCTTCTCACTTGAGTGAAAGTCACCAATGTTCTAAAAACTATATATGAGTACTCCAGAAAGAATTTTCACAATGAGTACAATTTGACGGAAAAAGAAATGAAATAAATCTGTTAGTCAAATTTGGGGTAAAAATTGCTCATCATATAAATATGGAAGTTTATTGGTTTTAAAACTAGTTTTTGAAAATTTTAGAGATCCATTTGAGCCATAATGTCAAAATCTAGATTAAGGAAGGAAACCAATTCAAAGAGTCAAGTAATGAATTTTGATTTCACACTCACATTACTTCTAATTGTTTCTTGACTCTGATTGTGAATTTGATGCAATTACCATATTTAATCACCGGTGAAAATCAATTAATGTTTACATAATCCTTGTTTATGACTATACTTGATATATCAATTCTTGGGTGATTATTATTTATGATTTTAATGAAATCAATTGTTGCATATTTTTTTGGTCAATTGGTCATTTTGAGGTAAACAATGAGTTTAAACCAAACCATAGGTTGAGGGGGAGAAATGGTTAAAATTGTAAAATTTTTGAAAATTTTTCAGACCACCGATCGCTCGGTGCTAAAGACCGATCGATCGGTCTTTCGTGAACAGAGTTATAAAACCCTCATTTCTATTTTTTTTGTTCACTTGTTCTCCGATCTCCAGAGCGATCTCTCGGTTACCTCTCATCCAAATCTTTCCTACGGTAATTCCATTCTATTCTAAAGGTTTCCCAAGCATCTAAAAGTAAGATTTGGGTCTCTTATTGAAGTAGCGAAACTCACTAAGGATGCTAGACTAGTAAACCTAGTTATGAGTGCAAATATCCATCCAAAGGTTCATGCTGCGGACCTTAGGGAAGATAGAGCTAGATTTCTGTTTAGTCTTCTACGTGGGCGTGATATTGATCTTGCCGCTCACATCATTGACTTGATGATCCAAGCCCATCAAACTAGTACAGCAGTTGGAGCCCTACCATCTGGTTCACTCATCACTAAACTTCTTGGTTCTCAAGGAGTTATCGCTCCTCCTGGTGTTCCTACTCGAGTTCCTAAGGGTCCAATCAACAAAAAGACCCTAGCTCAGAGTTTTTCACATGCTTCAGTTCGAGATACAGAGGAGGGAGCAGAAGTTGGTTCTGGGTCATCTCGTCCTCCTCCGACCACTATGGATGATCTTGGCAGGATGATGCGAGAGATGCAGATGGATCTCAGGACTCATGTTTCATCATACGAGGAGTTTACCACAGAGGTTCGTGGTAGACTTCGATCTCTCGATGCAGCGGTGCTGGGCGTACAGAGAGATGTTCGAGATTTTCGAGCTTACTATGAGTCCCAGCTCACTTCTGATGATGAGCAGGAGTGATAGTTCTTGATTGGAGTTTATCTTAGTCGAGTGATAGTTTTTGTTTGACATTTTGATGTATTTTGTCTTCGTTGTACTTAGTACAAACCTACTTGGATATTATTGACTTGTTATGGATGTATACATTTGAATGGTTTATGCTCTTTATCTTCTATCTCATTTCATTTGGATGATTATGCATTACTTTTCAAGTCCACCTTTGGCATTTCGAGCCAAAAAGGGGGAGAGTTATGATTAATGAATGTGTTAATGTGTTAGATGAGGTTGGATGAGGTTATAAATGAGTGTATAAATGTTTTGGATGATGTTATGGAATGCTTAACCTGTTATGGATATAGTATTGTGGAATGGATATAGTATTGTGGAATTGTGGATGTTATGTTATACATATTTTCATTCTTCAAATATTTTATCCTATATTTTATTTCCCATGCTTCACAGGTTTTTGATTCAGCATGTGCAGGCAAACAGGTTCTAAGTTTGGTGAATCATGACAAGCTAACATGTCAAAAGTCCTATAATTATATTTTTGAGTCATGTAAAGGTCAATTTTCCATTTTTGAATCAATTGGGAAAATTTGAACCTAGTATATGAGTTAGTCTTGTTTTGTCCCGGAATTGCCAAAGGGGGAGATTGTAAATCCCTAAATAGGTGTTGGCAAATTCCGTGATCATTAGATAGGTCATGTGAGTCGAGTCGTCGAGTCATGTTCAACTTGTCAGAAGAGAAGAGCTAAAGCTTAAAGAAGATTGAAGAAAGAGAAGAAAAAGCTCCTACTTTGGATCTAGACAGGTAATGGACTTAGAGACCCCTACCTAGGTTGGATTTGGCTTAGATAACTCTAAACATACCTAGGAGGATAGTTTTAAACCTAACAAAGTTGTTTGATCTCATTTGAATCAAATAAAAATGAAATGAATCATGGTTTGAAAACAATTCTGTCTCAACCGATCGCTCGGTATTGGGACCGATCGATCGGTGGCCTACCGAGCGATCGGTGGCTATCGACTGGACAAAAAGTTTGTATGAGATATTTTTCCAGAGAGATGATTTATAACCGAGCGATCGGTCATTTGGACCGAGCGATCCGTTTTGGACCGAGCGATCGGTAGTGAGCACTGATCGATCGGTCCTCGTAAAAAGAATTTTTCTTTTTCTGGATTCTTTTTTTAAACCCTATATAAACAATTTTTTGGAGACCTAATTCGTGTCTTTGATATTTTTGAAAGAGTAGAGGTCTGAGAAACTCTTCTAGGGTTTTTCTTATTGCTTTTATTAGATCTTTGTTGATCCCTCCTCTTTCTTTGATCCTAGAGAATGCAAGTATAGATCTAAACCTTTGATCTTGCATTGTGTGATCTCAAATCTGTATGAGATCCCTCTAGGGTTTGAAATTTTCTAAATTGATTCACAACCCTACACCTTGTGTGTGTGTCCGGTGTTTGATCCGGAGCCTTCGTGGAAGGAGATCGATCGTGTGTGATCGTGGTTTTGAAGTAGCTTGAAAAGATTTGGTCGGTGTGGAACCGAAGCTGCTATAGCGGAGATCGAACCTGTTGGTTCGTGGAAATCAAGAGTAAGAGTCTATACCTAGGAACGTCGTTTCTGTTTTGGTAAGGTCTTGTCTTGTACTTGATATCTTTTCATAGTGAAGTTTATTGCTGGACAAGGTCCCGTGGTTTTTTTCCCGTTAGGGTTTTCCACGTAAAAATCTTTTGAGTTTGATTTGTGTGGATTGTCTGATTGAATTGTTCATTGATTTCTAAACATATTAATTGAAAAATTAAAATTGGTTAGAAATTATTAGATAGACCTATTCACCCCCCCTCTAGGTCTTAGAGATCATTGATCTGGATAAATTTCAATTTCCAAATCTCATGATGCCTTTGCTAGGAGATACTTTCACAAAAACTTGATCCCCTACTTGAAATTCCAAGTCCCTACGGCGCGTGTCTCCGTGCAACCTCACCACTTCCTTGATGTACAAAGCGGCTAACTGACTAGAGTTGAAAGTAGTTCGGTAAGGTAAGAAGTGAGCGGACTTCGTCTGTCGCGACCCAAAATACCCCCTAGGAGTTAAGGATACTTTGACTCGTGACCGCCGTATCATACCTCCAGTATGATACATAAGGCACATGTGGAAACCTGTCAGAGTACCTGAATATACATAGCGGAAAAGAAATACAATGCACAGCGGAAAATAAAATACTAACAATAGCGGAAGCAAAAAGAATACTCCTATAACTTGGCTCAAGTAAGAACCAACAAGTATACATGTGTGAGAAACCCAAAAGTGGAGTGGACAAACCCCACACTCACATAACAAAAGACACAAGTTCTAAGTCGGTCGATCAACAGAAATCGAAGTCACGACTCCTATCTAAAGCACCATCGTCATGATAGTGATCCATGGAAGGCTCCGGGTCACGGTACTCTTCCTCGACCCAAGGTTCTTCGCCACACAAATCGAATGGAACCCGAGCACCTGCCGATCATAACAATATCGACTGAGCATGGAATACTCAGTGTATACAAACTAATAACAATAAAGCGGTTAGGCATAGAGCATACAAGACATGGAGAATGAAATCCGTAAAATCCTTAAAGCATGGAAACCGTGAAAGCATATATGAGATAATATTCGAAACCAAAACTGTAACCGTGTGAGTCAATCAATAATCATAGCCTTATGAGTTCTTGTGAGTTCATGGAGTTACTTAGAGTCATTATGATCCGTAGAGACATAGAGCATAGAGCAATACCATAGAGCATTTCCATAGAGCATAACCTTAGAGATCTTAGAGCATTTCATTGTGATCCGTGGAGCTTGTGAGACGATCTTAGAGCATTATCATAGAGTTTCCTTGTGAGCATGGTATGATCCTTAGAGCTTGTGAAACGATCTTAGAGAAATCATAGATTTACTTAGAATCATTCATTATTTGTCTTTTCGTGAAAAACCTTTATTTGTACTTTGAGAAATCCATGGAAACCATCGGTTCATGCGAGACATGCGAGCATATGCACTTAATAAGAGAAATCATCGTATTTAAGCATAGAATCCCTTAGAGGTATTTTATCAAACACTTAGAGTGCATCATAATAGTAACCTTCATCCAAGTATATAATCACACCTTTTCATACATAAAATCAATACATATAGATAGGGCATAGATAAGAAGAATCATAATTAGTAACTAGTAGGATTGTAAGATTGTAGTAGAGTGTATCTACCTTAGAGAAATCAATGAGTTTGACTCCCAATGGCTGGAACAAGCAATAACCTTGTGTTCTTGGTTGAGAATCACCAAGGGAAGTGGAAGAACCTTGATCTTCCACAAGCTTGATCAACAAGTAGTTCCTCTCCTTCTTCTCTCTCTCAAAATCTCCTAAGATAGGGCACAGAGGGTTTCTGAAACCCTAAGGCACGAACCCAGCCCTTTTATAGGCAAAGGGTGATGGTTAAAGTCTTAAACACCCTTAATGAAGAAAAACTGCGTATGACCGATCGATCGGTGGTATGGACCGAGCGATCGGTGGCTTACCGGTCGATCGGTGTTATGACCGAGAGATCGGTCAAAAACACACTCTCTGGAATTTTTCCCCATACAAAAAAGTTAACCGTGCGACAGCCATCGAGCGATCGGTAGTGGACCGATCGATCGCTGGTAATGACCGAGCGATCGGTGCTCTGTATGTCGGGACTGTTTTGACCATATCTTTTGACTCGCTCGTCGGATTTCGACGATTCAACTTGCGTTGGATCCGTCTTTCGAAAACGAACATTTCTGACGTTTCGGAATTTCTGATTTCTCCCTTATTTATTAATTAGACTACGAAAACGGCCAATTAGCTACGAAGGTGCTATTCATTAAGGATGAAAAAGTCCGGGGTGCTACATTCTCCCCCCCTTACAAAAATTTCGTCCCCGAAATTTGGACGATACATACATGCGTAAAACTATAGCAAAATACAAGGGAATGCCATGGCCTTAAACAAATAAATGGGGGTACTTTTCTCGTACTTCGGCTTCTCGTTCCCATGTAGCCTCTTCCTTGGAATGATGCTGCCACTTCACTAGGACTAAAGGGATAGTCTTGGTTCGCAACACTTGATCTCGACGATCCAGAATCTGAACTGGTTGCTCAACCAACATAAGATCCTCTCGAATCTCAACAGGATCAAGAGCGATGACGTGAGACGGATCCGAAATGTATTTTCTAAGCATAGAGACTTGAAATACATTATGGACCGCTGCCATGTGAGGCGGTAGTGCTACCCTGTAAGCAACCTCACCAACCCTTGTGACGATCTCAAATGGTCCCACGTACCTAGGACTGAGCTTTCCCTTCTTCCCGAATCGCATGATTCCCCGACTCGACGAAATCTTCACAAAGACCCGATCTCCAACTCGGAACTCTAAATCTCTGCGGCGTACATCCGAATAGCTCTTCTGCCTATCCTGAGCACTTTTCAATCGCTCCCGGATAATTTTGACCCTTTCTGCGGTCCGCTCTATCAACTCAGGACCAAGAATTTTCCTCTCACCAACTTCATCCCAGTATAGCGGTGATCGACAACTTCGACCATACAGAGCTTCAAAAGGTGCCATCTGGATGCTTGCCTGATAGCTATTGTTGTAGGCAAACTCAACCAACGGCAACTGTTCCTCCCAACTACCCTGAAAATCCAGCATACAAGCTCGGAGCATATCCTCCACTACTTGATTCACCCTCTCCGTTTGTCCATCGGTCTGAGGATGGAAGGCGGTACTGAATTCTAAACGCGAACCCATAGCATCCTGGAAAGTTTTCCAAAACCTGGAAGTAAACCGAGGATCTCAATCAGACACGATAGAAACTGGCACACCGTGCAGTCGAACCACCTCCTTAACATATAGGGCTACCAACTGATTTGCATTGAAAGTAGTTCGGTACGGAATAAAATGTGCAGACTTAGTCAACCTGTCCACAATCACCCAAATAGCATCGGAGCCCTTCGCCGTTCGCGGCAAACCCACAATGAAATCCATCGAGATGTTCTCCCATTTCCACTCCGGAATAGGAAGGGACTGCAAAAGACCTGCCGGCCTTTGATGTTCGGCTTTTACCTGCTGGCAAATCAAACATCTGGCGACGTACTCAGCGACTTCCCTCTTAATGTTTCGCCACCAGTAGTGCTTCTTGAGATTCTGGTACATCTTAGTACCTCCCGGATGTACCGTGTACTTTGATCGGTGAGCTTCATTCAAAATTTCATCCCTCAAAACTGTGTCGGCGGGGACACACAACCTGCCCTTAAATGTGATAGCACCATCACCATTTAAAGCGAACTCCTGACTGCCGTTACTCACCGACTTGTCTCGGTAAGCAAGCAACTCCACATCTGAATTCTGTAACTCCTTGATCTGGCTCAGCATCTGTGGCCTAACCACCACGTTGGACATTGTCGGCCCATAGGTGACATGCCTGAGAGTAGTGTCCAAATGACACATATCATGTAATAATTTCCACTCTTGCACTCTCAATTGAGCCATAACTCCGTAAGGTTTTCTGCTAAGAGCATCGGCTACCACGTTAGCCTTACCCGGGTGGTACTGGATGGAACAGTCGTAGTCTTTCATGAACTCCATCCAACGAAGCTGCCTCATATTCAACTCCTTCTGGAGGAAAAGATACTTCAAGCTCTTGTGGTCTGTGACCACCACGAACTCTTCTCCGTAGAGGTAGTGACGCCAAAGTTTCAGTGCAAAGATGACTGCAGCGAGCTCTAAGTCATGTGTGGGGTAATTCTGCTCATGCTCCTTCAGCTGACGGGAAGCATAAGCGACCACCTTTTTATGCTGCATCAAAACACATCCAAGTCCCACTAGTGAAGCATCACTATAGACTTCGAAACCACCGCTCCCAGATGGAACTGTAAGAACAGGAGCCGAAGTAAGCTTCTTTTTCAACTCCAAGAAACTAGCCTCGCACTTATCACTCCAAGTGAACCTCGTGTTCTTCCGTGTGAGATAGGTAAGCGGAGCTGCTAAACTTGAAAATCCTTCCACAAACCTTCTGTAATATCCTGCCAACCCGAGGAAACTGCGAATCTCGGTGACACTCTTCGGCCTTTCCCAATTTATCACCGCTTCAATCTTTGCAGGATCAACTGAAATACCTTCAGCAGATACCACGTGTCCAAGGAAAGACACCTTGTTCAGCCAGAACTCACACTTGCTCAACTTAGTATATAGACTATGCTCTCGAAGTGTCTGCAATACCAGACAGAGATCTCTCGTGTGATCCTCCTGTGACTGTGAATATACAAGGATATCATCTACGAACACGATCACACATTGATCGAGAGACGATCTGAACACCCGATTCATCAAATCCATGAATGCTGCCGGCGCGTTAGTCAGTCCAAAAGACATGACCAAAAACTCGTAATGACCGTATCGAGTTCGGAATGCTGTCTTCGGAATGTGCTCTTTCTTGATCTTCAACTGATGATAACCAGATCGAAGGTCAATCTTGGAGAAAAACTGCGCACCCTTCAATTGGTCAAACAAGTCGTCTATCCGAGGCAATGGATAACGATTCTTGATCGTGACCTTGCTCAATTGCCTGTAATCAATGCACATACGCATTGATCCATCTTTCTTCTTCAAGAAGAGAACCGGAGCTCCCCAAGGTGAGACACTTGGCCGGATAAAACCAAGGCCTTGCAATTCTTCTAACTGCCCTTTTAACTCCTTAAGCTCAATAGGGGCCATCCTATACGGAGCTCTTGAAATCGGAACTGTGCCTGGAGCTAGCTCAATCGCAAACTCGATTGCACGATCGGGAGGCAATCCCGGCAAGGTTTCCGGAAAAACATCCATATACTCACATACCACTGGAATGAGTGTGGAGTCTCGCACTTCTACACCCTCGAGACTAAGAGCTGCAAAGCGGGCAATGTCTCTTCTCTGAAGTCCCCTAAAATGAAACGGCTTTAACCCCACGGGTTTAAAATGCACCACCTTCTCGAAACACGCCACGTGTCCATGGTGAGTTGAGAGCCAATCCATACCTAGGATGACATCGAAATCCCAATCCTGAAATCCCAGAAGGATCAAGTCGGCTGGCAACTCGTGCTGCATGACTTGTACAACACTATCCGGATACACTTTATCTGTCTCAATAGATTTTCCCAATGGAGTCGAAATGGACAACTCCCTAAGTAGCTTGCTTGGCTCGGACGTAAAGCCTTTGGCAAAGCTTGGTGAAATGAACGAGTGAGTGGATCCTGTGTCTATCAACACTCTTGCCAAACATTCATTTACGAGCAACGAACCTGAGAATTTGAATCATCCCAGTTATAACACAACTGTACATATAGATACAAACATCGCAAAACACCACATAGGATATATATAGATACGAACATATCATGGCAATATTAGAACTTCGACAAAGACTAGTTCGCGCGTACCTTGCACAACATCATCAGATGCCTGTGCGTCTCTATCAGTCATGGCAAAGACTCTGCCCTGGTTCGCCTGACGAGGCTGCTGGGTAGGCTGCAAGGATCTAGAGGCCTGAGATGAAGACCCCTGAAGTGAATTCTGCCTGCCTGGAGGCCGAACTCCCTGTGATCCAGACTGTGACTGCTTGCGTGGGCAATCTCGAATCATATGGCCCATCTCGCCACAGTGGAAGCATCCACCTGACATTCTTCGGCAATCTCCAGTCTTATGCCGACGACCACATACGGCGCACTCCTCAAATGTCTGCGATGCGGAGGAAGCCGGAGGCATAACCCTCGTAGCTTGCGATGTCGTAGGACGCGGTGCCTGAGGCGCAAAAGAAGGTCTCTGAGCCGACATCGGCTGGGAGAACTGGTACGGTGCAGTCCTAGTCCTTTTCTCTGAAGAACTACTCGACTGACCCCGAGACATGCTCTTCTCGAAGCCACTGTCTCTTCTTCTCACGAAGTCTTCCGCATTCTTTTCGGCGATCTTCGCCTTCCCTACTATCTCTCTCCAAGACTCTACCTGGAGGATGGACACCCGATCTCGGATGAAAGCCTTCAAGCCCATCTCAAACTTCCTGACCTGTAGGTCTTCAGTAGCCACCAAGTGCGGAGCAAACCTAGACAACTCGGTGAACTTAGCCTCATACTCGGCTACGCTCATCGACCCTTGCTCCAAAAGCATAAACTCTCTCGCCTTTTGTTCCCGAATAAACCTGGGAAAGTATTGTTCCTTGAAAGTCTCTAAGAACTCCGCCCAAGTCCAGGGCACACCTGCCTTAGCAACATCTCTCTGCCTTTGGGCAGCTCTCCACCAGTGTTCGGCTTCACCCTCCATCACGAAGGAAGCCCATTCTACCCTTTGCTCATCGGTACAACGGAGAGCCCGGAAGGTCTTCTCCAGCTGCATAATCCAAGACTCCGCCACCATGGGGTCCAGAGTGCCATAGAATGTAGGAGGCCGCAGTCTCCTAAAAGCTTCGAGCCTCGCGGTGTGATGCACCGTTGTAGGCACAGGCGTGGACGGTGGGGTAGGCATAGGCCTTGCTGCCAACAATACCAAAGTCTCGGCTATGGAGTCCATAGCATTTGTGAAATACAATGGTTCCTCTTCTCTCGGAACTTCACTCTCGGCCCTCCGAGTATGGTAACCTCGACCCCGATTGACACGTCTCATGATATCAAATCCTGAGATCAATTTGGCAAAACATGAGTCTAACTTGGATACCAAACCTCACATATCATATAGCAATTCAATAATCATGAAATGCTAACACCGCATTTAGTATACATCAAGGTATACACGTAAGAATACCATCACAACTTAGAGTACCCTAGCGTAGCTAAGACACTTGCATTGGGCATCTATCTTTTCTAGGATCCTACACTAACCTAAAGATTCACTTGATACCGGTTATGTCGTGGTAACAAGCCTAAGACAACTGAGTCCTTCTGAGTTCTAAGTTCAACTCATAGGAATTACTTCCGCTTAGACCAAGCCTGAGTGACCTAACTAAGTCTGTCATTAGACATAACTAGCTTTGATACCAAGTCTGTCGCGACCCAAAATACCCCCTAGGAGTTAAGGATACTTTGACTCGTGACCGCCGTATCATACCTCCAGTATGATACATAAGGCACACGTGGAAACCTGTCAGAGTACCTGAATATACATAGCGGAAACGAAATACAATGCACAGCGGAAAATAAAATACTAACAATAGCGGAAGCAAAAAGAATACTCCTATAACTTGGCTCAAGTAAGAACCAACAAGTATACATGTGTGAGAAACCCAAAAGTGGAGTGGACAAACCCCACACTCACATAACAAAAGACACAAGTTCTAAGTCGGTCGATCAACAGAAATCGAAGTCACGACTCCTATCTAAAGCACCATCGTCATGATAGTGATCCATGGAAGGCTCCGGGTCACGGTACTCTTCCTCGACCCAAGGTTCTTCGCCACACAAATCGAATGGAACCCGAGCACCTGCCGATCATAACAATATCGACTGAGCATGGAATACTCAGTGTATACAAACTAATAACAATAAAGCGGTTAGGCATAGAGCATACAAGACATGGAGAATGAAATCCGTAAAATCATTAAAGCATGAAAACCGTGAAAGCATATATGAGATAATATTCGAAACCAAAACTGTAACCGTGTGAGTCAATCGATAATCATAGCCTTATGAGTTCTTGTGAGTTCATGAAGTTACTTAGAGTCATTATGATCCGTAGAGACATAGAGCATAGAGCAATACCATAGAGCATTTCCATAGAGCATAACCTTAGAGATCTTAGAGCATTTCATTGTGATCCGTGGAGCTTGTGAGACGATCTTAGAGCATTATCATAGAGTTTCCTTGTGAGCATGGTATGATCCTTAGAGCTTGTGAAACGATCTTAGAGAAATCATAGAGTCACTTAGAATCATTCATTATTCGTCTTTTCGTGAAAAACCTTTATTTGTACTTTGAGAAATCCATGGAAACCATCGGTTCATGCGAGACATGCGAGCATATGCACTTAATAAGAGAAATCATCGTATTTAAGCATAAAATCCCTTAGAGGTATTTTATCAAACACTTAGAGTGCATCATAATAGTAACCTTCATCCAAGTATATAATCACACCTTTTCATACATAAAATCAATACATATAGATAGGGCATAGATAAGAAGAATCATAATTAGTAACTAGTAGGATTGCAAGATTGTAGTAGAGTGTATCTACCTTAGAGAAATCAATGAGTTTGACTCCCAATGGCTGGAACAAACAATAACCTTGTGTTCTTGGTTGAGAATCACCAAGGGAAGTGGAAGAACCTTGATCTTCCACAAGCTTGATCAACAAGTAGTTCCTCTCCTTCTTCTCTCTCTCAAAATCTCCTAAGATAGGGCACAGAGGGTTTCTGAAACCCTAAGGCACGAACCCAGCCCTTTTATAGGCAAAGGGTGATGGTTAAAGTCTTAAACACCCTTAATGAAGAAAAACTGCGTATGACCGATCGATCGGTGGTATGGACCGAGCGATCGGTGGCTTACCGGTCGATCGGTGTTATGACCGAGAGATCGGTCAAAAACACACTCTCTGGAATTTTTCCCCATACAAAAAAGTTAACCGTGCGACAGCCATCGAGCGATCGGTAGTGGACCGATCGATCGCTGGTAATGACCGAGCGATCGGTGCTCTGTATGTCTGGACTGTTTTGACCATATCTTTTGACTCGCTCGTCGGATTTCGACGATTCAACTTGCGTTGGATCCGTCTTTCGAAAACGAACATTTCTGACGTTTCGGAATTTCTGATTTCTCCCTTATTTATTAATTAGACTACGAAAACGGCCAATTAGCTACGAAGGTGCTATTCATTAAGGATGAAAAAGTCCGGGGTGCTACATCGTCAAACGATCCACTACTACCTATATCGCATCTGAGCCCCTTGCCGTCTTTGGCAAGCCAACTATAAAATCCATGGATATGTTCTCCCATTTCCACTCTGGAATCAGAAGGGATTGTAATAGACCTGCGGGCCGCATGTGCTCTGCCTTCACCTGTTGGCACACTAAGCATCGTGCTACATACTCCGCAACATCCCTCTTCATATTCCGCCACCAAAAGTGACTCTTGAGGTTTGGATACATCTTTGTACCCCCTGGATGCACTATGTACTTCGAACGGTGTGCTTCATCCAAAATCTCTCTTCGAAGATCTGCATTGGCTGGGACACACATCTTCCCTTGAATGTGATAGCACCCCAACTAGTGAGAGAGAAGTCCTCACTACCCTTAGCAACTTCCTTGTCTGGATAAGCCAACAATTCAGCATCTGTGGCTTGGTATTCTTGGATCAAATCTATAATGTACGGCCGAATCGTAACATTTGCCAAGGTAGGACCGCAGACAGAGTCATTCACACTGATGTCCAGATTTGCCAAATCTTCTAGTAGCTTCCATTCTTGAACCAACATGTGTGCTAACAACCCCAGAGGTCTTCTACTCAAAGCATCAGCCACTATATTTGCCTTACCCGGGTGGTATTGAATGGTACAATCATAGTCCTTCAGAAATTCCATCCAACGCCGTTGCCTTAGATTCAGCTCCTTTTGGGAAAAGAGATACTTGAGACTCTTGTGATCGGTGAACACATAGAACTCCACCCTATAAAGGTAATGACGCCAAATCTTAAGTGCAAACACGACTGCCACAAGCTCTAAGTCGTGCGTGGGATAATTCTTCTCATGCTCCTTCAACTGCCTTGATGCATAGGCAATGAATTTCTTATGCTGTATGAGTACGCACCCAAGTCCAACGTACGAGGCATCACTATACACCTCATACCCATAAGGTCCAGACGGCACAGTAGGGACAGGGGCTGTAGTAAGCCTCTTTTTCAGTTTCGTGAAACTGATCTCGCACTTATCACTCCATACAAACTTGGCGTTCTTCCTTGTTAGGTAAGTGAGCGGTGCCGCAAGGCTAGAGAAACCCTCTACGAATCTCCTGTAGTAGCCTGCAAACCCAAGAAAGCTGCGTATCTCGGTAACACTCTTGGGCCTTGCCCAACTCATAACAGCCTCTATCTTCTTTGGATCTACCGATATGCCTTCCGCGGAAACAACGTGGCCTAGAAATGCCACCTCTTCCAACCAAAACTCACACTTGCTAAGTTTGGCGTATAGCTTGTGCTCTCTTAGCATTTCCAAAGCAAGGCATAGGTCGCGTGTGTGATCTTCACGTGTCTGGGAATAGACCAAAATGTCATCAACAAATACAATCACGCACCTATCAAGGTATGGCCGGAACACCCGGTTCATCAAATCCATAAAGGCTGCCGGCGCGTTCATGAGTCCAAAAGGCATCACCAAGAACTCGTAGTGCCCATACCGAGTCCTGAAAGCAGTTTTGGGAACATCTTCCACCCTAATCTTCAACTGGTGATAACCCAATCGAAGATCTATCTTCGAGAAAAATCTTGCTCCCTTCAACTGATCGAACAAGTCATCAATCCTAGGCAAGGGATACCTATTCTTTATGGTGACTTTGTTCAATTGTCTGTAATCGATGCACATCCGCATCGAGACATCTTTCTTCTTAACAAACAACACCGGGGCACCCCACGGTGAGATACTTGGTCGAATGAAACCAAGGCCTTGTAATTCCTCCAACTGAGTCTTCAACTCTTTGAGTTCAATAGGGGCCATTCTATACGGAGCCCTGAAAATAGGAGTTGTGCCTGGTGCAAGCTCGATCACAAACTCAATCTCCCTGTCTGGTGGCAATCCTGGCAACTCCTCTGGAAATACATCCAGGAATTCACTCACAACCGGAATAGTCGATGAGTCCTTTGCCTCGGGGTTAGCTAAGCTCAACGTCGCAAAACGAGCAATATATCTACTTTTTAACCCGTGAAAGTGGAATGGTTTTCCTTCTACTGGCTTGAAGAGTACCATTTTCTCAAAGCAAGCTACATGCCCATGATGCGCTGCCAACCAATCCATTCCCAATATAACATCAAAGTCTTGGAATCGAAGGACGATGAGATCAACCGCCAACTCGTGGCTTCCAACTTGGACCACACTATTTCTATACACTTTATCTGCCAATACTGTTTTGCCGAGAGGAGTCGAAATGGCTAACTCCGGTTCTAGCTGACTTGGCTCTACAGAAAAGCTTTCTGAAAAATTCGGCGAGACAAATGAATGAGTAGACCCGGTATCAATCAACACTCGAGCCAAATACTCATTGACTAGTAGGGTTCCTGAAATTTTAGCTAGTTACGTCAATTCAAGCATCAACCGTGTATACACATAGGTATATATACATATAAAACATGCCAAGTACGTACAGAGAGAATAGAGCATAACATAACAATCACGAATAAAGAAAATAACTCCAAACGCGTACCTTGCACCACATCGTTAGATGCAAGTGCATCACCCTTTGTCAAGGCAAAAACTCACCCCTGGTTTGCCTGGTGAGACTGAGGTGTAGACCGGGTAGTCTGAGATGACGCCTGATATGATCCTGCCGGGTGTGCTGGTGGCCTAATCCCCTGAGACTGGCCTAGTAAATGCCGACTGGGGCAATCCCTGATCATATGGCCCTGGCGACCACAATGAAAACATCCACCCGATCCCCTTCGGCAATCTACTGCCGGGTGCCTTCGGCCGCATGAAGTGCAAACCTCGTGTGTAAAAGTCGGAGGGGGAGCATACCTCATCGTCTGAGGTGCAACAGGCCGTGGGGCCGGATGAGCCTGAGGTAGCGGTGCCTGAGGCACATACTGCCGTGGAGCTGGAGGCGCATAAGATGGCCTCATCGGTGGTGCTGGCCATGCATACTGATAAGGGCCGGTACGAGTCCGCCTCTCTAGAGGTGCTGGACTACTGGATTAGCCTCTCGTCAATTCCCTCTTCTTGGACACCGTCTCAGAGTTGGTATCAACCAACAAGGCTTTATCCACCACTTCAGCGTAAGTGGCGTGCCTAAAGACCGATACTTTCTCCATGATGACATCCTTGAGTCCTTGCTCAAACCTCCTCGCCTTCATTGCCTCGGTGGCAATCATATGTGTCGCGAAGCACGATAGCTCCGAGAACTTGGCCTCATAAGCGGCCACAGACATCGAACCTTGCTCAAGGTTGATGAATTCTCTCTCTTTCTTTTCCCGTGCACCGATCGGAAAATACCTCTTGTAAAAAGTATCTTTGAACTCCTCCCAAGTCCAAGGTTGACCCTGCATGATCAAATCTCGCGTCCTCAATGCGGACAACCACCAATGGTGGGCTTCACCTTCTAGCATGAAAACTGCCCATGCTACTCTATCCTCCTCTGTAGGCGAGAGGACCGCAAAGATCTTCTCCATCTGGAGGATCCATGCCTCCGCAGCAAGAGGGTCCACACTCCCATGGAAGGGTGGAGGCCTCAATCTCCTGAATGCCTCAACTCCAGCGGTACGATGTACTGGAGCTGCGGGCGGTGGAGTAGGTGCCACCGATGATGGTATAGCCTGCCGAGCCGCCAGTATGGCTAGTGTCTCAGCAATAGAGCCTAAGACCTGAGAGAGGTCCGGCTACTCATCCTCATCCCGTGAAGAAGAAGAAGCTCTGGTATGTGGTCCACGACCCCGTGTGTTCCGTCTCATGACTAAAGTCCTGAGAATAATAACACCACATGAGTCTAACTTGAAACCACAGTTTATTTCAATGCCATTTCACAATACTTCAATTTGTATTAATTGTATAATACTAATATACTTCACATCAAGTCATCAAAGTATTCATCACATAATACTTATACTTTAGCGTTCTAGCGTACCTAGGACTCGTACTTGGTTGAAACAACCATTTTAGACTAAGACTAAAGTTTAGTCTTACACTTGGATCAAGACTCTCTTCCGACTTACTTTCTTCCTAACTTGTTTCCTGACATATGCTCTTGTCAAGCCGTGGTATTCGAATCTAAGTGATCCTAAAGACCTAAAGCCTAAGCTCTGATACCACTTCTGTCGTGACCCAAAACCCACCCTAGGAGTTAGAGTGAACTTTGGACGACTAATCATGACTTGCTTGACAACCAACCTGCAAAAACCCACAGAGCATATACAATAGAGGATATACACAGCGGAAACATACTCTAACATAGCACAGTGGAAGTCTAAACAAACCTCTATGTATATAAGAATCCAAGTTTACACAAAAGGAATCCAAAAGAAAGTGCGGACAGACCCGCCAAAATACATGAATGTATATCTCTCATCTCACCCACAGCTAATCCACTCAGAATCTAACACCACCTACTGATAACCCTCTACGGGAGGTTCCTCCAAAGGCTCCTCGACGTACTCCTCTTCCACCCATGGACCGGGAGCACAAACATCAAATGGAGCAGCAGCTCCCTCAGAACCTGCCGACATAAGAATACGGCTGAGCATGGAATACTCAGCGGGTACCAAATACTAACCAACAGTCATAGTATACAGATAGCAAACATAAAGTAGGAAACAAATTGCATATATAGAACAGGAACAATTTATATCATACAAGGAAGTAAAGCAATTTATAATCATGCTTGTATTTCGTAGAAAACCGATAAAACCTCTTGAAAACATTGTGCACTTGACTTGACTTGAAATATCTTTTCGTACTTGAAAGCTTGTCTTGTCTATCTTGCTTGATTCTTGTATGTCGTGTCATATCATGCATGTCATGCGTACTTGCTTGTGATCATGTAACTTGTGAGATACACTTGTGAGATATCCTTGTGAGATGCACTTGAGAGATGCCTTGAGAGGGAAGAGAGACCCTTCTTTATGCAATGCACTTGTAGAGCCCCAGACTTTTTCATGCTTAATACATGACACTTTCGTTGTCATTCTGCCTTTTTAAAAGGTATAATTAATAAATAAGGAAGAAATTGGAAATTTCCACATCAGAAATGTTCCTTTTCGAAGTACAAACCCAACGCAAGTTGAATCGTCAAAATCGGACGAGCGAGTCAAAAGATATGGCCAAAACAGTCTGGAACTACAGGCAATCGTAGCTCGGAAGGCGCTAAGGACGTAGCTCGGCTATGCGCTAAGGACGTAGCTCTGACAACGTGCTCTGATAAGGCACAGACAACGTACTCTGTTAACGTATACGTTGTACATCCGTTGTGCAACAGACAACGGGTACGTTGTGCAACACAACGTGTACGCTGTACAGCTCACGACGGGCACATTGTACATAAGACAATGGACAACGAGCTCAGCACTAGGCACAACACAACGTGACAACAGGTTCGGCACCCTTCACAACGGACAACGTGTTTGGTACTATTCACAGCACAATGTGTTTGGTACTATTCACAGCACAACGTGTTTGGTACTATTCACAGCACAACGTGTTTGGTACTATTCACAGCACAACGAGTTGGCACTATTCACAGCACAACGAGTTGGCACTATTCACAGCACAACGTGTTCAGCATTGTTCACAGCACAACGTGTTCAGCACTGTTCACAGCTCAACGTGTTCAGCATTCGTGTTTTTACAGAAATTCCAGTAAGGGTATTATGGTCTTTTGGTCGGTTCACTCTTACCTTAAGAGTTTAACCCGAGCCTTTAGGGCTTCATTTTCGACACTTAGAGAGATTGGGAGATAAGAAGAGAGGAGAGGGCGATTCCTAAACCTAGGGTTTCCATTTTGGAGAGAAATCAAGGGTTTCGAGACCCTAGATCACTTCAAGTCTGGTTTTTCTCCAAGATCTCGGCTCAAGCACTCTTGGAGAGCGTTCTCCAAGCTAGGGCAGTAGCTACACAGTCGTTTTGGAAAGGGGTTTCTTCCTCATTTCTTCAAGGTCGGTACTTCTTACTACCCTCCTAGTTATAAATCCTCTTTTCCTTTCATTTCTCATTATTTTCTTTCACTTACACATGTGCTATGAGATGGATGGTTGTGAATGGTGAATGGAGATGGAATGGGCGATTGGATGCCAATGGTTGTGTGTGATGAACAAATGGGGAAGGGCATTGTTCCAAATAATGAACATACATGTATGATTTGAGTAAAACCCACCTAGAAAAGCATGTTGTAGGGTAAATCCATAATGAACACACCATGTTTGATGAAATGCCAAAGTGAATAAAGTGAGTTGTAAATTACTAAATGCATGCCTAATAAATTCTGAATATTGCTAGGGCCCATGATAGTGTGTTTCCTGCTTTCCCTAAATGATATGAATATTACATTGCTCAATCATTGATGCTATATGTGTTGTGAAATTACCCAAATGTCATATTTAAATTTAAATGCAAGTATGTACACGGTTCCCACGAGCACGGCATGCATGACATGATTTATCGAGGTTTTCAAGAACATGATTAGAGGTGGGACATATCCTACGATATGTTTGATCTCGCTTTTCACAAGAACACAAGAACCAACATTCCATGAGGGGTCTCCCCTCACTCACAAGTGCATATCATGAAGAAGGGCCTCCCTTCCCTTGCAAGTACATACATATCATAAAGAAGGGTCTCCCTTCCCTCGCAAGTGCATTGCATAAAGAAGGGTCTCCCTTCCCTCTCAAGGCATCTCTCAAGGCATCTCACAAGTGTATCTCACAAGTTACATGATCACAAGCAAGCATGCATGACATGACACGACATACAAGAATCAAGCAAGATAGACAAGACAGGCTTTCGAGTACGAAAAGATATTTCAAGTCAAGTCAAGTGCACGATGTTTTCAAGAGGTTTTATCGGCTTTCTACGAAATGCAAGCATGATTATGAATTACTTTACTTCCTTATATGATATAAATTGTTTCTATCTAACATATATGAATTGCTTCTGCTTTATGTATGCTATCCGTATGCTATGACTGTTGGTTAGTGCTTAGTACCCGCTGAGTATTCCATGCTCAGCCGTACTTCTTATGTCGGCAGGTTCTGAGGGAGCTGCTACTCCATTTGATGTTTGTGCTCCTGGTCCATGGGTGGAAGAGGAGTACGTCGAGGAGCCTTTGGAGGAACCTCCCGTAGAGGGTTATCTGTAGGTGGTGTTAGATTCTGAGTGGATTAGCTCTGGGTGAGATGAGAGTTAGATTTATGTATTTTGGCGGGCATGTCCGCACTTTCTTATGGTTACCTTTTTTATAAACTTGGATTTGCGTATGTGTATACATAGGGGTTTGGTAGAGTTCCGTTGTGCTATGTTAGAGTATGTTTCCGCTGTTTATATCCTCTATTGTATATGCTCTATGGGTTTTGCAGGTTAGTTGTCAAGCAAGTAATGATTAGTCGTCCAAAGTTCACTCTAACTCCTAGGGTGGGTTTTGGGTCGCGACAGCACTTGCGAGGGAAGGGAGACCCTTCTTAATGATATGTATGTACTTGCGAGGGAAGGGAGACCCCTCGTGGAATGTTGGTTCTCGTTTTCTTGTGAAAAGCGAGGTAAAACTTATCGTAGGATATGTCCCACCTCTAACCATGTTCTTGAAAACTTCGATAAATCATGCCATGCATGCCGTGCTCGTGGGAACTGTGTACATACTTGCATTTAAATTTAAAGATGGCATTTGGGTAATTTCACAACACATATAGCATCAATGATTGAGCAATGTAACATTCATATCATTTAGGGAATGCAGGAAACACACTATCATAGGCCCTAGCAATATTCAGAATTTATTAGGCATGCATTTACTAATTTACAGTTCACTTTATTCACCTTGGCATTTCATCAAACATTGTGTGTTCATTATGGATTTACCCTACAACATGCTTTTCTAGATGGGTTTTACTCAAATCATACATGTATGTTCATTATTGGAACAATGCCCTCCCCATTTTAATCATCACCACACAACCATTGGCATCCAATCGCCCCTTACATCTCCATCCACCATTCACAACCATCCATCTCATAGCACATGTGTAAATAAGGAAAATAAATAGAAATGAAGGGAAAAGAGGAACTATAACTAGGAGGGTAGTAAGAAGTACCGACCTTGAAGAAATGAGGAAGAAACCCCTTTCCAAAACGACTGTGTAGCTGCTGCCCTAGTTTGAGGAGATGCTCTTCACGAGTTTGTGCCTTGATCTTGAAGAAAAATGGGCTGGAGGTTGATCTAGGGTTTCAAAACCCTTTGATTTCTCTCCAAAATGGAAACCCTAGGTTGGAATCGCCTTCTCCCCTTTCTCCTATTCTCTCAAACTCTCTAAGTGTCGAATGATGCCTTAAAGCCTCGGGTTAAACTCTTAAGGTAAGAGTGAACCGACCAAAAGACCATAATACCCTTACTGAATTTTCTGCAAAACGCGAGAACCGAGCACGTTGAGCTGTGAACAGTGCTAAACACGTTGTGCTGTGAACAGTGCCAAACACGTTGTGCTGTGAACAGTGCCAACTCGTTGTGCTGTGAACAATGCCAAACACGTTGTGCTGTGAACAGTGCCCAACACGTTGTGCTGTGAATAGTGCTAACTCGTTGTGCTGAGCTCGTTGTCCATTGTGGATAGTGCCGAACACGTTGTCCGTTGTGTTGTGCCTAGTGCTGAGCTCGTTGTCCGTTGTCTTATGTACAACGTGCCCGTCGTGAGCTGTACAGCGTACCGTTGTGAGCTGTACAATGTACCGTTGTGAGCTGTACAACGAACCCGTTGTTGCTGTACAACAGATGCCCAGCGTATACGTTATCGGAGTACGTTGTCTGAGCACGTCCTTAGTGCATTCCGAGCTACGTCCTTAGCGCATAACCGAGCTACGTCCTCAGCGCATAACCGAGCTACGATTGCCTGCAGGCCCAGACTGTTTTGGCCATATCTTTTGACTCGCTCGTCCGATTTTGACGATTCAACTTGCGTTGGGTCCGTACTTTGAAAAGGAACATTTCTGACATTTCAAAATTTCCAATTTCTTCCTTATTTATTAATTATAACTCTTTAAAGGCAAAATGGCAACGAAAGTGCCATGCATTAAATGTTAAAAGGTCCGGGGCTCTACACCCTTAGTTGGTGAAATTTTGACAAACACCAGGTCACCAACCATGAATTCAAGATCTCTCCTACGGGTGTCCGCATAGCTCTTTTGTCGGTCTTGTGCGGTCTTCAACCTTTCCCGGATAAGCTTAACCCGATCAGCTGTCTGCTCAATCAACCTGGGGCCTAACACCTTCCTTTCTCTGACTTCATCCCAGTATAGAGGGGATCTATAATTTCTCTCGTATAAAATCTCAAAAAGGTGCCATTTGAATGCTTGCTTGATAACTGTTATTGTAAGCGAATTTAACCAATGGTAAGTGGTCTTCCCAACTGCCCTTGAAGTCTAGCATTCAAGCCCAGAGCATGTCCTTTATCACTTGATTCACGCGTTCTATTTGCCCATCCATCTGTGGATGAAAGGCGGTGCTAAAGTCTAGTCGGGAACCCATCGTGCTTTGAAAGCTTTTCCAAAACCTAGATGTCAATCTTGGATCCCGGTCTGAGACAATGACACTCCATGCAACTGAACCACTTCTTTGATATACAATACCACCAATTGGTTCGCGTTGAACGTTGTCCGATAAGGCAAGAAATGGGCAGACTTTGTCAAACAATCAACCACTACCCAAATTGCATCGAAGTTCTTGGCTATCCATGGCAACGCCACAATGAAATCCATAGAGATGTTCTCTCATTTCCACTCGAGAATAGGGAGGGACTGCAATAGACATGCGGGTCTCATGTGTTCTGTCTTGAATTGCTGGCACACCAAGCATCAGGACACGTACTCGGCCACTTCTCTCTTCATGTTCCGCCACCAAAAGGGCCCTTTAAGTTTCTATATATTTTGGTACCCCAGGGTGAACGGTGTAGCACCCCGGACTTTTCCAACTTTAATGAATAGCATTTTCGTTATCAATTGGCCTTCCTCATAGTATAATTAATAAATAAGGGAGAAATCAGAAATTCCGAAACGTCAGAAATGTCCGTTTTCGAAAGACGAATCCAACGCAAGTTGAATCGTCAAAATCGGCAAACAAGTCAAAAGATATGGTCAAAGTATTGGAACTTGCAGAGCACCGATCGATCGGTCCTCATCAGCGATAGATCGGTCCAAAACCGATCGATCGATGGCTATCGACTGGTCAGAAATTTTATATGGGGAAATTTTCTAGAGAGCATGTTTTTGACCGGTCGATCGGTCAATAACACCGATCGCTCGGTCGGCAACCGATTGCTCGGTCATAAGCACCGATCGCTCGGTCTATCGAGTTTTGCAGAATTTTTAGTAAGGGCGTTTTCATCTTTTGGGTGTTAACCCTTACCCATAAGGGCTTGCCCGAGCCTTTAGGGCTTCATTCACCTCACTTAGAAGGTTTGGAGAGAGAAGAAGAGAAGAGAAGGGGGATTTACATCTAGGGTTTTCCACTTGAGAGAATCAAGGGTTTTAGAACCCTAGAACCGTTCTAAAGGCTTGGATTCTCCAAATCCAACCTCAAGCTCGTGTGCAGTACCTCTTCCAAGCGAGGGCAGCGTTTCTACATCATCCTCAAGGATTTTTCTTTCCCTTTTGAAGATTAGTACACTCTTCCTAGTTACTTTGGTAATAACCTAGGATTTTCCTAAGTAAATATGTGTTAGATCTTCCCCATTGCTCCCTTGTGTTGGTATATGCTAAATCCCCAAAACATAAACAAGATAATACAAATAAAGGGTGGAATGTATGAATGGATGAGGAGTGGAGGCGATTGGATGCCATGTTGTGATGTATTAAATGATGG
Organism: Tetracentron sinense; assembly: GCA_015143295.1. Lineage (NCBI taxonomy): Eukaryota > Viridiplantae > Streptophyta > Magnoliopsida > Trochodendrales > Trochodendraceae > Tetracentron > Tetracentron sinense. The sequence continues at coordinate 19,159,434 of CM026553.1, forward strand.
AAAAATGGTGGAAGGGCATACTACGCATAATGAACACACCCCAAGTGTTTGATGAAATGTTCGAATAAGAAAATATGAAATAACTAAAGGTAAAAAGGTTGAATACCACATGTTTGATAGAATGCATGAATAAACTAAGATTTGAAAGCATGAGTCACATAAATGTTCCCCATTTGGCAAGTTGTATACATGTGTTTATTTCGCTTCTTAAATTCTCACGTGAGTTGGGAATTGTTAAAATGCTATATGTCATCATGATTTCACGATTGCTATGCACGAGCACATATGTAAATGGAGGATATTGTCAAGGAGGTTGGTAGCCCCGGTTAAGGGTGCTAACCTCTGGCTCATAAGAAAAGAAATGGTATTGTCAAGGAGGTTGGTAGCCCAGGGATTATACGAGTGCTAGCCTCTGGCTCATAAGAAATATATTGTACTGTCAAGGGGGTTGGTAGCCCAGGGATTATAGGGGTGCTAGCCCCTGGCTCATAAGAAATATATTGTACTGTCAAGGGGGTTGGTAGCCCAGGGATTATACGGGTGCTAGCCCCTGGCTCATAAGAAATATATTGTACTGTCAAGGGGGTTGGTAGCCCAGGGATTATACGGGTGGTAGCCCCTGGCTCATAAGAAATATATTGTACTGTCAAGGAGGTTGGTAGCCCAGGGATATGCGGGTGCTAACCTCTGACTCATAAGAAATATTGAAAGGATAACTCAAAGAGGTTTCGTATGATTCATAGACGTGTTTTGGTTTCATAACAATTATACTTGATAAAACGTTTATGTATGATGTCGTTAGAAATTGATTATGAATTGTACTCCTTCTATTACTTGTATATGATGTTTTTCGTTATTACCATTGTTGGTTAGGAGTTTGTACTCGCTGAGTATTCCATGCTCAGCCGTACTTTCATGTCGGTAGGTACACGAGCTCCTCTTGACATATGTGATCCGGGTCCTTGGATAGAGGAGGACTACGGCGAGGAGGAACCTTATGAGGATCTGGTAGTCTAGCCTCAGGCTGAGGCTAGAGACTTAGACCACTGGCCCCACGGGGGTGACTGTTGAGCGAGAGAGAGTCGTATTTTGTCTTTTGTATTTGATAGGTGGGTTTGTCCACCTTAGACTTAGACATGTTTTGTATATAACTATGTCCACTTGGAATACTATAGTTTGGATCATTATAAAGAAAGGAAAAATTTGTTTGCGCTTCCGCATTTATATTTAGCTTCTGCGCTCTGATTATCATTTTTTGTACTGTATTCTCTTGTTAATTACAGGAGGGTTTGGCAGGTACGAAGTATCACACTTAAAGTATCCCTTAACTCCTAGGGGGTATTTTGGGGCGTGACAGAGGTGGTATCAGAGCTCTAGGCATTTGAGTCCCTAGGGTCGCTTAGTACTAGATACCATAATTGAACAAGGCATTAGGTGTAGGAAAGAGTTGTATTCCAAGTATAGACTAACAAGTTAGTCTTAGTGAAAATAGGTTGAACTTCAACCAAACTTAGAACCCTACGCTAGGAATACGACATGTATGTTATTATATGATGTTGTATACCATGTGTGCATAAATTATGTTGTGCTTATTAAATGTCTAATGAATATGTATTAAGTGAATTGCGAAATTGTATTAAATGCGTATCCAAGTTAGACTCATGTGGTACTGTTGTTCTCAGGATCACATCATGAGACGCGGTGCTCGGGGTCGTGGATACAATACGAGGGGAAGTGGAAGTGATGCCCCTTCCGGTGACGAGCAACCCGATTTTGCCCAAGCTTTTGCATCTATAGCCGAGACTTTGGCTATGTTAGTAGCAAGGCCGGTTGCTGTTACTCCTTCTACGCCTCCGCCACCTCCGGCACACCATGCTTCAGGATTGGAGGCATTTAGGAGATTGCGTCCTCCTACCTTCTTCGGTACTACTGACCCCATGGTCACCGAGGCATGAGTGATGCAATTGGAAAAGATTTTTAGAGCGCTCCACTGCACGGATGAATAGAGAGTGGACTGGGCCACCTTCGTGATGGAAGGTGCGGCCGAGCATTGGTGGAGAGCCGCACAGAGACAGAGGGAGTCCACCAGGGCGGGAGAGCTGTGGACATGGTCGAAATTTTTGGATGTCTTCTATAAACAGTATTTTCCGGTGGCTGTCAGAGAACAAAAGGAGATTGAATTCATGACTCTTGAACAAGGAGAGTTGAGTGTGGCCGATTATGAGGCTACCTTTGTGGAGTTGTCGAGATTCGCACCTCACCTAATTGCATCGGAGCATATGCGAGTCAGGAAATTTGAGCGGGGATTGAAACCCTCCATTAGAGATAGGGTCTCGATGTTCCACGTGGCTACCTGGGGAGAGGTTGTGAGAAAAGCGAAGCTTGCCGAGAAGAATTCGGAAGAATTCTTCAAGAGAAGGGATGTGGCTCGAGGCCAATCGAGTAGTTCGGGGTCGGCAAAGAAGAGGGCTAGGGCAGCCCCATATCAGGCATCCAAGCCGATACGGTCACAGAGGCCTCCCTTGACATCACAGGTATCTCGGCCTACCACTACACCGGTACCTCGTCCCACACTTTCACAGGCCACCCGATATGTTCCACCTTCATCCTCATCAGCATTTGAGGAGTGCTCCTATTGTGGTCAGAGTCACCGGATTGGTAAATGTCGGAGGATTTTGGGTGGGTGCTTTCACTGTGGAGATGTGAATCGCATGGTTAGGGATTGCCCACGCAGGCAGTTGCAGCCTATCCAACCCCAGGGGAGTAGGCCCTCAGTTCGACAGGATTCCCAGTCGGGATCCTCACAGGCTTCTGCGTCTAGGCCTTCACGACCCACGTTATCCACTCCACCGCCTCGCAGGGCAGACCAGGGGCAGGTCTTTGCCTTATCGGAACGGGATGCACGTGCATCTGACGATGTCGTGCAAGGTATGCTATCATGCTAAAGTTTTGAGTTGTAATTGGCTTCTATTATGTGATGTGATTGCTTATATGTATGACATACTACCTATACTTATGTGTTATTGTGTGAAATCTATTAATGTGAATTTAATTAATCACACAGGCGCGTTATTAGTGAATGAATGCCTAGCCCGAGCGTTGATCGACACAGGATCCATTCATTCCTTTGTATCGCCTAGCTTTGCGAAAGGATTTTCAACCAAGTCCAGTCAGTTGAAGCATGAATTGACCATCTCCACACCGCTCGGCAAGTCGGTGGACACGAACCGTATATACAGGGACTGTGTAGTGTGTAGTCCAAGTGGGACAGAAAGAGTTGTTAGCTGACCTCATCATCCTGGACTTCCAAGACTTAGATTTCGATGTTATACTCGGTATGGATTGGCTATCAGCTCACCACAGACATGTGGCATGTTTCGAGAAGATGGTGAACTTCAAGCCGATGGGAGTTAAGCCATTTCACTTTCGAGGGTTGAGGGAAAGAGACATTGCTCGCCTCGCAGCTTTGAGCTTAGTAAACCCAGAAGCACAAAACTCCTCGGTCATCCCGGTCGTGAGTGAGTTCTTGGATATGTTTCTAGAGGAACTTCCCGGATTACCTCCAGATCGGGAGATTGAGTTCGCTATAGAGCTTACTCCAGGCACCACTCCGATTTCAAGGGCGCCGTATAGAATGGCCCCAATAGAGCTTGAAGAACTAAAGAAGCAAATTGAGGAGCTACAACAACTTGGTTTCATCCGACCAAGTGTGTCACCATGGGGAGCTCCGGTCCTCTTTGTGAAAAAGAAAGACGGGTCAATGAGAATGTGCATAGATTACTGGCAGTTGAACAAGGTGACTATTAAGAATCGTTATCCTTTGCCTCGGATAGACGACTTGTTCGACCAACTGAAGGGAGCGAGATTTTTCTCCAAGATTGATCTAAGATCGAGGTATCATCAGTTAAAGATCAAGGCGGAAGATGTTTCGAAGTCGGCTTTCAGGACTCGGTATGGGCACTACGAGTTCCTTGTCATGCCTTTTGGGATGACGAATGCACCGGCGGCGTTCATGGATTTGATGAACCGGGTGTTCCGATCGTACTTGGATCGATGTGTGATTGTGTTCATAGATGACATTTTGGTGTATTCCCAGACACGGGAAGATCACGCACGAGACCTTCCTCTTGCTCTGGAGATGTTGAGAGAGCCTAGGCTATACGCTAAGTTAAGCAAGTGCGAATTTTGGTTGGAGAAGGTGGCGTTCCTAGGCCACGTAGTGTCGACTGAGGGCATTTCTATTGACCCGGCAAAGATAGAGGCAGTTATGAGATGGGAGAGACCCAAGAGCGTCACGGAGATACGTAGTTTTCTCGGGCTGGCAGGCTACTATCGGAGATTTGTGGAGGGATTCTCCAGTTTGGCTGCACCTCTCACTTACTTGACGAGGAAGAATGCCAAGTTTAGTTGGAGCGACAAATACGAAGTGAGCTTTCAGGAGTTGAAGAAACGCCTCACCACGGCCCCCGTCCTTACTGTGCCATCCGGGAGTGGTGGTTTTGTGGTTTACAGTGATGCCTCGCATGTGGGGTTGGGATGTGTACTTATGCAGCACGGCAAAGTCATTGCTTACACCTCCAGGCAATTGAAAGAGCATGAGAAGAATTATCCCACTCACGATTTAGAGCTCGCCGCAGTTGTGTTTGCCTTGAAGTCACAGATCATAAAAGCTTGAAGTACCTGTTCTCCCAAAAGGAATTGAATTTAAGGCAGAGGAGATGGGTAGAGTTTTTGAAAGACTACCAATGTTCCATTCAATATCATCCGGGCAAGGCGAACGTTGTAGCCGATGCTCTTAGCCGGAAACCCACTGGACTTTTGGCGCACATGATGCTGAGGGAATGGAGGTTGTTAGAAGATGCATCCAATCTCAACATCAGTTTTAGTCTCCCTAGTTTTGGGCCAGTAATGGCTAATATCACAGTTAGGCCATATATCCTGAGCATGACGAGGGAGTTTCAGGGAATGGATGCCGAGCTACTGTCTTGCCGAGACCAGTCAGTTAAAGGTGGCAGCAAGGATTTTGCGGTGAGGGATGATGATATTATCACTTTCAAGGAAAGAGTATGTGTCCCAGCCGATGAGAAGCTTAAACGAGAAATCTTGTACGAGGCTCACCGGTCCAAGTACACCGTTCACCTCGGGGTACCAAGATGTATAGGGACTTGAAGAAGCACTTTTGGTGGCGAAACATGAAGCGAGAAATAGCGGAGTACGTGTCCCGATGCTTGGTGTGCCAACAAGTCAAGGCCGAGCACAGGAGACCGGCGGGTCTGTTGTAGTCTCTCCCTATTCCCGAGTGGAAATGGGAACATATCTCTAAGGACTTCATTGTGGGGTTGCCAAAGACAGTTAGAAAGACTGATGCGATATGGGTTGTTGTTGACAGACTCACGAAGTCCGCCCATTTCTTACCGTACCGGACTACATTCAACTCAAATCAGTTAGCTGCCTTGTACATTAAAGAGATAGTCCGATTGCATGGAGTACCAGTGAGCATTGTCTCAGACCGGGATCCAAGATTCACATCCAGGTTTTGGAAAAGTTTTCAGGATGCCATGGGTTCCCGACTAGACTTTAGCATGGCCTTCCATCCACAGACGGATGGGCAAACCGAGCGAGTGAATCAGATTATTGAAGACATGCTCCGTGCATGTATGTTGGACTTCAAGGGAAGTTGGGAAGATCACCTATCTTTAGTGGAATTCGCCTACAACAATTGTTACCAGGCAAGCATACAGATGGCACCTTTTGAGGCTTTGTACGGAAGGAGTTGTAGATCCCCGTTGTATTGGGATGAAGTGGGAGAAAGAAAAATTTTGGGCCCCGAGTTGATTGAACAAACTGCAGATAGAGTCAAGCTCATCCGGGAAAGGTTGAAGACCGCACAAGATAGACAGAAGAGCTATGCCGACAACCGAAGGAGGGATCTTGAATTCCGAGTCGGTGACTTTATTTTTGTCAAGATTTCACCGACCAAGGGTGTTATGCGATTTGGGAAGAGAGGCAAGCTTAGCCCGAGATATGTGGGTCCGTTCGAGATCATTACTCGAGTTGGTGAGGTAGCTTACCGAGTTGCCTTGCCCGCTCACATGGCGGCGATCCACAACGTATTTCACATCTCCATGCTTCGGAAGTATATCCCGGATCCTTCTCATGTCATCGAGCTTAATCCGATAGAGATCCGAGAGGAGCTCACCCTAGTTGAAAAACCGGTGCAGATCTTGGATAGGCGAGATCAAGTCTTGCGCAACAAGACCGTTCCCTTGGTCTTGGTAAGATCGCAACACCATTCAAGGGAGGAAGCTACTTGGGAACGAGAAGCCGAAGTACGAGAAAAGTACCCTCATTTATTTGTTTAAGGCCTTGAAATTCCCTTGTATTTTGTTATAGTTTTACGCATGTATGTATCTTCCAAATTTTGGGGACGAAATTTTTGTAAGGGGGAGAATGTAGCACCCCGGACTTTTCCAACTTTAATGAATAGCATTTTCGTTACCAATTGGCCTTCCTCATAGTATAATTAATAAATAAGGGAGAAATCAGAAATTTCCGTTTTCGAAAGACGAATCCAACGCAAGTTGAATCGTCAAAATCGGACGAACGAGTCAAAAGATATGGTCAAAATAGCGGAACCTGCAGAGCACCGATCGATCGGTCCTCATCAGCGATCGATCGGTCCAAAACCGATCGATCGGTGGCTATCGACTGGTCAGAAATTTTATATGGGGAAATTTTATAGAGAGCATGTTTTTGACCGGTCGATCGGTCAATAACACCGATCGCTCGGTCGGCAACCGATCGATCGGTCATAAGCACCGATCGCTCGGTCTATCAAGTTTTGCAGAATTTTTAGTAAGGGCGTTTTCGTCTTTTGGGTGTTAACCCTTACCCATAAGGGCTTGCCCGAGCCTTTAGGGCTTCATTCACCTTACTTAGAAGGTTTTGAGAGAGCAGAAGAGAAGAGAAGGGGGATTACATCTAGGGTTTTCCACTTGAGAGAATCAAGGGTTTTAGAACCCTAGAACCGTTCTAAAGGCTTGGATTCTCCAAATCCAACCTCAAGCTCGTGTGGAGTACCTCTTCCAAGCTAGGGCAGCGTTTCTACATCATCTTCATGGATTTTTCTTTCCCTTTTCAAGGTTAGTACACTCTTCCTAGTTTGGTAATAACCTAGGATTTTCCTAAGTAAATATGTGTTAGATCTTCCCCATTGCTCCCTTGTGTTGGTAAATGCTAAATCCCTAAAATATAAACAAGATAATACAAACAAAGGGTGGAATGTATGAATGGATGAGGAGTGGAGGCGATTGGATGCCATGTTGTGATGTATTGAATGATGGAAAAATGGTGGAAGGGCATATTACGCATAATGAACACACCCCAAGTGTTTGATGAAATGTTCGAATAAGAAAATATGAAATAACTAAAGGTAAAAAGGTTGAATACCACATGTTTGATAGAATGCATGAATAAACTAAGATTTGAAAGCATGAGTCACATAAATGTTCCCCATTTAGCAAGTTGTATACATGTGTTTATTTCGCTTCTTAAATTCTCACGTGAGTTGGGAATTGTTAAAATGCTATATGTCATCATGATTTCACGATTGCTATGCACGAGCACATATGTAGATGGAGGATATTGTCAAGGAGGTTGGTAGCCCCGGGATTATACGGGTGCTAGCCCCTGGCTCATAAGAAATATATTGTACTGTCAAGGGGGTTGGAATAATATGCCCAAGGGATATACAGGGTGCTAGCCCCCTGGCTCATAACGGATATATATGTTAACATGTGCAAGGGGGTAGAGCCCAGGGATATAAGGGGGTGCTAAGGCGCCCTAGACTCATAAGAATATATTGGTACATGTCAAGGGGGGGGGAGGAGGAGAGAAAGGGAGAAGAAGAGGGGGAGAGAAAAGGG
>CM026553.1:19167458-19325854 GCA_015143295.1 Tetracentron sinense
CTCCCGGAGTGATGAAGGGATATTTCTTGGATATTCCACCAACAGTAGAGCTTATCGAGTGTATAACTTGAGAACCTCTACAATTATGGAGTCCATAAATGTAGTTGTGGATGACTCCGGTGTTGAAAATGTGCAACGTGAGGATGATGAAAGTGCTGAAAATGAAAATGTTGAAATTATCTCAACTCAACCTATTGATAAGCAAACATCTCCATTAAAACCTACACATCCTAGGGTCATGATTCCTCACACCCCCACTGATATAATTGGTGATGTTGAAAGTGGAGTGAGAACGAGGAAACAAATTGAAAATGAAGTTAGCTACATTTGCTATACTTCATCTTTTGAACCCAAGAATGTAGCTGAAGCTCTTGCAGATGATAATTGGATAAATGCAATGTAAGAAGAGTTACTTCAGTTTACTAGGAATGATGTTTGGTATTTAGTACCTAGGCCTAACAATACAAATGTGATAGGTACCAAATGGATTTTCAAGAACAAATCTGATGAAAAAGGTACTATCATAAGAAATAAGGCTAGGTTAGTTGCACAAGGATACACCCAAATTGAAGGTATTGACTTCGATGAAACTTTTGCTCCTGTAGCCAGGCTAGAATCAATAAGAATTCTTCTAGCTGTGGATTGTAATATGAAATTCAAACTTTTTCAAATGGATGTTAAGAGTGCCTTTCTGAATGGCATTCTACATGAAGAAGTCTATGTGGAACAACCAAAAGGGTTTGAAGATCCACATCACCTTGATCAAGTATATCGGCTAAAAAGGGCCCTCTATGGTTTAAAGCAAGCTCCAAGAGCTTGGTATGAGAGGCTGACTACTTATCTCTTGGAAAATGGATTTTCGAGAGGGGGAGTAGACAGAACCCTTTTCATAAAGAATGTGAAAGGTGATATTGTCATCGCCCAGATATATGTTGATGACATAGTATTTGGTTCCACATTAGACTTACATGCTCATTCATTTGCTGAACAAATGAAAAATGAATTTGAAATGAGCATGGTTGGTGAGCTAAGTTTCTTCCTTGGTCTTCAGATCAAGCAATTGGATTCTGGGATCTCAGTATCTCAAATCAAATATGCAAAAAATCTAGTGAAGAGATTTGGAATGCTAAGCATGCTAGGACTCCTATGAGTACTACTATAAAGCTTAGTAAAGATACTTCAGGGAAGGATGTCGATCAGACTAATTATAGAAGCATGATTGGTAGTTTGCTCTACCTAACTGCTACTAGACCCGACATAGCCTTTAGTGTTGGAGCATGTGCCCGTTATCAAGCAAATCCCAAAGAGTCTCACTTAGTTGTTGTCAAGCGTATCATTCGCTATGTGAGTGGAACTATGTCCTTAGGCCTCTGGTATTCTTTCGATACCAATGTCATTGTCGTGGGGTATTCTGATGCTGATTGGGCTGGAAATACTGATGATAGGAAGAGCACCTCCGGCGGGTGTTTCTATATTGGAAACTGCTTAGTTGCTTGGCTTAGCAAAAAGCAGAATTCCATTTATTTGTCTACAGCCGAGGCTGAGTATATAGCAGCAGGTAGTTGTTGCACCCAACTTCTGTGGATGAAACAGATGTTGAAGGATTATGGGATTGATCAAAGCACTATGATTGTGTATTGTGATAACACAAGTGCAATCAATATCTCCAAAAATCCCGTACAACACTCTCGCACAAAGCATATAGACATTAGGCATCACTTCATCCGTGATCTTGTTGAGCAAAAAGTTGTGTCTATTAAGTATGTCCAAACAGAGAATCAATATGCGGACATTCTCACAAAACCTTTAGATTTCCTTAGGTTTGAACTCCTTAGGAAATCCATCGGTTTGTGCGAAGTTGAGTAATGGTATACTTGTTTCATAGCCTATGTGTTCTTCATGTTCTATTTATGTCATTTAGCTATTTTTTTTGTTATTTTCTTTAATTAATAAAAATCCAAAAACATTCAAAAAAAAAAAATATATATTGAAAAATATTGCAAAAAATAATGTGTTTGTATGACCTTATTTATCCTATCTTTTTGCTTAATGTTATTTCCTTGAAATCATATTTAACCATATAATCCAAGGATAAATATTTCATAGGATTGAATAAACTAGGATAGTTCAATTGTTGGTTCGATCTTGTGATTGAATTTGGTCATGCTAATTAACCTCAGTTAGAGTTGAGCATACAATGATGTTCTAATTTGCACATGCACTCTGACTGATTCTTTAGATGGTTTTAGTTCCTATTTAAAGGTTCTGATATTATACCATATGGTTCCCTAGATTAATCAAATCTAGAATAACCAATGTCATAAAAAATTCCATAAGGTGAGCCCCCTAGATATAAAAATTATTGACATGGAGAGGACTACCTGTGAGTTTGTGTGATAGCTACTAGTGAATGCAAATAGTGAGTAATGGCTACCTAGACAAACAGTAGGTATCTATATGGATTGCTAGTGTGAAAACCCCTACTGTCATTAGAAAGAGCTACCTTCTCACTTGAGTGAAAGTCACCAGTGTGTTAGTGTCAATATATGTGTACTCCAAAAAGAATTTTCATAATGAGTACAATTTGACTGAAAAAGAAATGAAATAAATTTATTAGTCAAAAATGGGGTAAAAATTGCTCATCAGATAAATATGGATGATTATTGGTTTTAAAAACTAGTTTTTGAAAAATTTAGAGTCCCATTTGAAATATAATGTCAAAAACTAGATTAAGGAAGGAAACCAATTCAAAGAGTCAAGTAATGAATTTTGATTTCATACTCACATTACTTCTAATTGTATCTTGACTCTGATTGTGAATTTGATGCAAATACCATATTTGATCACCGGTGAAAATCAATTAATGTTTACATAATCCTTGTTTATGCCTATACTTGATATATCAATTCTTGGGTGATTATTATTTATGATTTTTATGAAATCACATGTTGCATATTTTTTTTTGGTCAGTTGGTCATTTTGAGGTGAAAATGTATTTTCAATGTTCCATTGGTTGAGGGGGAGAAAAGGTTTTAACTGTAAAAATTTTTGAAAAGTTTTCAGACCACCGATCGCTGTGTGCTAAAGACCGATCGATCGGTCTTTCGTGAACAGTGTTATAAAACCCTCATTTCTATTTTTTTTTGTTCACTTGTTCTCCGACCTCCAGAGCGATCCCTCGGTTCCTACTCCTCCAAATCCTCCATACGGTCATTCCTTTCTATTCTAAAGGTTTCTCAAGCATCTAAAAGGTAAGATTTGTGCATTTTCTTCGATTTAGATTGATTTTCTCGTCTAGGGCATCGTTTTCTTGCATTTTCTTCCATGGCTTTCGTTTTGTCGTTAATCCTTCTTGCCTATCTCATGTCTGGAGTTCCCAAACGTCGGAGGTTGGTCCTCAACAACCAAGAGGATCCTCCTCAAGATGAGGAAAACCTAGAGCCATCTACTTTCACTCCAATAGGGCATGGTATTTCCATTGGGGACAGGCCAATTCGTAGAATCATTGATTCTACTGCTGAGAATCGCCAAAAGGCTTTGGCTGATAAAACTGGTAAAAACAAGGGTAAAGCCTCATCTTCCCATGCCAGTCGGTCATCTTCTTTCATTAATCCTACGGCTGCTCAACTTTACCGTGAATATTTTAGCAAGAAGGCTATCATGGTTGAGCGAGGAATTCAAATTTCCGACTTTGATGATTATTACCTTCCTAAGCTCATTGCCGATCGTCAATGGGAAGGTATTCTCAATCTATCATGTCCAGCTCCTATTCAGTTGGTTCAGGAATTTTATTCAAATTTTTCTGATATTAACTTGAAAACTTGGTCTTTCAAAACTAGAGCTTTAGAAAAATCTGTGGTAAATAATCTTGATTTGATTGCTGCTATTCTTGGTTTTCCTCGAGTTCTAAATGCTTATTATCCTTATAGATATAAGACTGATGAGAATAAAGAAACCATGGAACAAGTTGTTACTTTTCTAAGTGGCACTCCTTCATTTTGGGTTGGTTCTCTAATTGAAGTGTCTAAACTCACTAGGGATGCAAGACTTGTAAACCTAGTCATGAGTGCCAATATCCACCCAAAGGTTCATACTGTGGACCTTAGGGAAGAAAGAGCTCGTTTTCTATTCAGTCTTCTTCGTGGGCATGATATTGATCTTGCAGCACATTTTATCGATTTGATGATCCAAGCTCATCGATCTGACACTGTAGTTGGAGCCCTTCCTTTTGGATCTCTTATCACTAAACTTCTTGGTTTACAAGGGGTATTTGCACCTCCTAGTGCTCCTACTAGAGTACCGAAGGGTCCAATCAATAAAAAGACCCTATCTCAGAGTTTCTCACATGCCTCAGTTCGAGATACAGAGGAGGGAGCAGAAGTTGGTGCTGGGTCATCTCGTCCTCCTCCGACCACTATGGATGATCTTGGGAGGATGATGCGAGAGATGCAGATGGATCTCCGGACTCATATTTCATCATACGAGGAGTTTACTACAGAGGTTCATGGTAGACTTGGATCTCTCGATGCAGCCGTGCTAGGAGTACAGAGAGATGTTCGAGATTTTCGAGCTTACTATGAGTCACAGCTCACTTCTGATGATGACCAGGAGTGATAGTTCGTGAAAGGAGTTTATCTTAGTCGAGTGACAGTTTTTATTTGACATTTTGATGTATTTTGTCTTGGTTGTACTTAGTACAAACCTACTTGGATATTATTGACTTGTTATGGATGTATACATTTGAATGGTTTATGGTCATTATTTTCTATCTCATCTCCTTTCAATGGTTTATGCTTTCCTTTTCTAATCCACCTTTGGCATTTTGAGCCAAAAAGGGGGAGAATGTGTTAATGGTATTATAATAGATGTTATGGATGATGGATGAGATTTTGGAATACTAACCTGTTATGGATTGTGGAATTGTGAATGGTTGTGAATGGGTATACATATTTTCATTCTTGAATGGTTATACATGTTTTCATTCTTATCCTATATTTTATTTCCCATGCTTCACAGGTTTTTGATTTAGCATGTGCAGGCAAACAGGTTCTAAGTTTGGTAAATCATGACAAGTTAACATGTCAAAAGTCATGTAATTATTTTTGAGTCATGTAAAGGTCAATTTTCTATTTTTGAATCAATTGGGAAAATTTGAACCTAGTATATGAATTAGTCTTGTTTTGTCCCGGAATTGCCAAAGGGGGAGATTGTAAATCCCTAAATAGGTGTTGGCAAATTCCGTGATCATTAGATAGGTCAGTTGAGTCGAGTCGTCGAGTCATGTTTAACTTGTCAGAAGAGAAGAGCTAAAGCTTAAAGAAGATCGAAGAAAGTGAAGGAAAAAGCTTCTACTCCGGATCTAGACAGGTAATTGACTTAGAGACCCTACCTAGGTTGGATTTGACTTAGATAACCCTAAAAATACCTAGGAGGATAGTTTTAAGCCTACCAAAGTTATTTGATCTTAGTTGAATCAAATAAAAATAAAATGAAAATGGTTTTGGCAAAAATTCTGTCTCAACCGATCGCTCGGTATTGAGACCGATCGATCGGTGGCCTACCGAGCGATCGGTGGCTATCGACTGGACCAAATTTTTGTATGGGGAAATTTTCCAGAGAGGTGATTTATAACCGAGCGATCGGTCATTAGAACCGATCGATCCTTCTTGAACCGAGCGATCGGTAGTGAGCACCGATCGATCGGTCCCCGTAAAAAGAATTTTTCTTTATCTGGACTCTTTTTTTAACCCTATATAAACAACTTTTGAGAGACCTAATTCGTGTCTTTGATATTTTTGAAAGAGTAGAGGTCTGAGAAACTCTTCTAGGGTTTTTCTTATTGCTTTTATTAGATCTTTGTTGATCCCTCCTCTTTCTTAGATCCTAGAGAATGCAAGTATAGATCTAAATCTTTGATATTGCATTGTGTGATCTCAGATCTGTATGAGATCCCTCTAGGTTTTGAAATTTACTAAATTGATTCACAACCCTACACCTTGTGTGTGTGTCCGGTGTTTGATCCGGAGCCTTCGTGGAAGGAGATCGATCGTGTGTGATCGTGGATTTGAAGTTGCTTGAAAAGATTTGGTCGGTGTGGAACCGAAGCTGCTAAGGCGGAGATCGAACCTGCTGGTTCGTAGAAATCAAGAGTAAAAGTCTATACCTAGGAACGTCGTTTCTGTTTTTGGTAAGGTCTTGTCTTGTACTTGATATCTTTTCATAGTGAAGTTTATTGCTGGACAAGGTCCCGTGGTTTTTCCCCGTTAGGGTTTTCCACGTAAAAATCTTTTGTGTTTGATTTGTGTGGATTGTCTGATTGAATTAATCATTGATTTCTAAACATATTAATTGAAAAATTAAAATTGGTTAGAAATTATTAGATAGACCTATTCACCCCCCCTCTAGGTCTTAGAGATCATTGATCTGGATAAATTTCAATGCGGAATGTGAATGCCTAGTTGCCGTTCATAGCCCGTCGCAACTAGCATCCATGCGTGTCATGCCATGCAGAGTTATGCGTGTCATGTGATGCTATGCTATGCGTGTCATGCGATGTTATGCATGTCATGCGAGGGGATGGGAGACCTTTCCATAAGTTGGCCTTTCCGTGGTGCTGGGGCCGCATAAGTTGGCCTCATCGGTGGTGCTGGCCATGTATACTAATAAGGGCCGGTACGAGCCCGCCTCTCTGGAGGTGCTGAACTACTGGCTTGCCCTCTCGCCAACTCTCTCTTCTTAGACACCGCTTCAGAATTGGCCTCGACCAATAAGGCCTTGTCTACCACTTCAGGGTAGGTAGCATGCCTGAAAACGGAAACCTTCTCCATAATAATATCCTTAAGCCCTTGCTCAAATCTTCTCGCCTTCATTGCCTCAGTAGCAACCATATGAGGCGCAAATCTTGATAATTCTGAGAACTTGGCCTCATAAGTGGCCATAGACATCGAACCTTGCTCAAGGTTGATGAATTCTCTCTCTTTCTTTTCCCGTGCACCGATCGGAAAATACTTCTTGTAAAAAGTATCCTTGAACTCCTCCCAAGTCTAAGGTTGACCCTGCATGGTCAAATCTCGCATCCTCAATGCGGACAACCACCAATGGTGGGCTTCGCTCTCTAGCATGAAAACTGCCCACGCTACTCTATCCTCCTCTGTAGGTGAGAGGACCGCAAAGATCTTCTCCATCTGGAGGATCCATGCCTCCGCAGCAAGAGGGTCCACACTCCCATGGAATGGTGGAGGCCTCAATCTCCTGAATGCCTCAACTCCAGCTGTACGATGTACTGGAGCTGCGGGCGGTGGAGTAGGTGCCGCCGACGATGGTATAGCTTGCCGAGCCGCCAGTATGGCGAGTGTCTCAGCAATAAAGCCTAAGACCTGGGAGAGGTCCGGCTGCTCATCCTCATCTCTGGAAGAAGATGAAGCTCTGGTGTGTGGTCCACGACCCCGTGTGCCCCGCCTCATGACTAAAGTCCTGAGAACAATAGCACCACATGAGTCTAACTTGCAACCACAGTTTATGGCAATGTCATTTCACAATAATTCAATTTGTATTAGTTGTATAATACTAATATACATCACATCAAGTCATCAGAGTATTCATCACATTATACTTATACTTTAGTGTTCTAGTGTACCTTAGACCCGTACTTGGTTGAAACAACCATTTTGATTAAGACTAAAGTTTAGTCTTACACTTGGATCAAGACTCTCTTCCGACTTACTTTCTTCCTAACTTGTTTCCTAACATATGCTCTTGTCAAGCCGTGGCATAAGATTCTAAGTGACCCTAGAGACCTAAAGCCTAAGCTCTGATACCACTTCTGTCGCGACCCAAAACCCACCCTAGGAGTTAGAGTGAATCTTGGACGACTTAATCATGACTTACATGACTTGTTTGACAAACCAACCTGCAAAAACCCACAGAGCATATACAATAGAGGATGACAGCGGAAACATAACTATAAAACACATCGGAAGTCTAACAAACCTCTAAGTATATACACATGGTCCAAGTTTGATACAAAGAAATCAAAACAAAGAAAGTGCGGACATGCCTGCCAAAATACATGGATATAATCACTCATGCTCACCCACAGCTAATCCACTCAGAATCTAACACCACCTACTGATAACCCTCTACGGGAGGTTCCTCCAAAGGTTCCTCGACGTACTCCTCCTCCACCCATGGGCCAGGAGCACAAACATCAAATGGAGCAGCAGCTCCCTCAGAACCTGCCGACATAAGAAGTACGGCTGAGCATGGAATACTCAGCGGGTACTAAATACTAACCAGCAGTCATAGTATACATATAGCATACATAAAGTAGGAAACAAATTGCATATATAGAACAGGAACAATTTATATCATACAAGGAAGTAAAGCAATTTATATTCATGCTTGCATTCAAAAGACTGATAAAATCCTTGAAAACATCGTGCACTTGACTTGACTTGAAATACCCTTTGCGTGATTGGGAACTTGTTAACCGTGCCATGCTTGTCATGCTTGCATTTTCATAATTTAAACATGTTCACATGCCTAGTTTCCGTTCATAGTCCGTCGCAACTAGTACCCTATATGCAGATGGGTATGCCTAGTTGCCGTTCATAGCCCGTTGCAACTAGCATCCATGCGGAATGTGAATGCCTAGTTGCCGTTCATAGCCCGTCGCAACTAGCATCCATGCGTGTCATGCCATGTAGAGTTATGCGTGTCATGTGATGATATGCTATGCGTGTCATGCCATGCTATGCTATGCGTGTCATGCGATGTTATGCGTGTCATGCGAGGGGATGGGAGACCTTTCCCTATGCGATGCATGATTGTCTCGCCCTTGTCAAAAGCGAAGTGAAACATATCTTAGGATATGCCCCACCTCTACGTCCCATACTTAAAACATCGGTAAATCACGTCATTTCATGCGTGCTTGTGAGATCGTGTGCATACTTGCATTTGGAATTGAATATGGCAATTTGGGGTAATTCACAAAGCATAGCATATAACAATTTAAGTGAGTAATAATCTATGCATTTTAAGAAATGTAAGAAACACACTAACATGAACCCTAACAAATTTCAAGAGCAATTAAGCATGGGTTCCCTTAATTCATCATTTATTTTGTTCACCTTGACATTTCATCAAACATGGGGTGTGTTCATTATTCACTTAAACCTAGATCATGCTTTTCTAGGTGGGTTATGCTCACATCACACTTGTATGTTCATTATTAGTACAATGCCCTTTCCCATCCGTTCATCACATCATCCACACGGCATCCATTCGCCAACATCCATCTTCATTCACCATTCATACCACCAATCTCATAACACATATATAAGTGAAGGAAAACAAGGAGAAACAAAGGAAAAAGGGAAGCTATAACTAGGAGGGTAGTAAGAAGTACCGACCTTGATCAATGAAGAAGAAAACTCCTCCAAAAACGTGCGTGTAGATGCTGCCCTAGTTTGGGGAAAGTGCTCCTCACGAGCTTGAACCTTGATCTTGAAGAAAAATGAGCTTGAGGATGATCGTGGGTCTTGAAGCCCCTTTGATTTCTCCCCCAAAGCAAAACCCTAGGTTTGGAATCGCCTTCTTCTCCTCTCCTTAGCTCTCAATCTTCTAAGTATTGTAAATAAGCCCTAAAGGCTCGGGCAAGACTCTTAAGGTAAGAGTAAACCGCCCGAAAGACTAAAACACCCTTACTAAATTTTCTGCAAAAACGCGAGTACCGAGCGATCGGTGTTAATGACCGATCGATCGGTTGCCTACCGATCGATCGGTTTCATAACCGAGCGATCGGTTAAAATTTCACTCTCTGGAAAATTTCCCCATACAAAAATCTTGACCAGTCGATAGCCTCCGAGCGATCGGTTTTGGACCGATCGATCGCTCCATGGACCGAGCGATCGGTGGCCTGCAGGTCCAGACTGTTTTGGCCATAACTTTTGACTCGTTCGTCCGATTTTGACGATTCAACTTGCGTTGGGTTCATACTTCGAAAACAAACATTTCTGACATTTCAGAATTTCCAATTTATTCCTTATTTATTAATTATACCTCTTTAAAGGCAAAATGGCAACGAAAGTGTCATGCATTAAATGTGAAAAGGTCCGGGGCTCTACAATAACGATTCATGATTTTGACTTTGTTCAACTGTCTATAATCGTTGCACATCGATCCATCCTTCTTCTTCACAAAGAGTACCGGAGCTCCCCATGGTGACACACTTGGTCAGATGAAACCAAGTAGTTACAACTCTTTAATTTGCTCCTTCAACTTTTTATGTTCAATTGGGGCCATCCTATACTGTAATCTAGAAATCGGAGCTATAACCAGAGCAAGCTCTATTGCGAACTCGATCTCCCGATCTGGAGGTAATCCAGGCAATTTCTCTGGAAACACATCCAGAAACTCACTCATAACCGGAATGGCTAGGAGTTTGGTGTCTCTGGGTTTGCTAAGCTCAGAGCTACTAGGTGAGCAATATCTCTTTCCCCCAACCCTCAAAAGTGAATGGCTTAACTCCTTCTGGTTTGAAGTTCACAGTCTTCTCGAAACATGCCACGTGTCCGTGGTGAGCCGATAGCCAATCCATGCCAATCCATGCCAAGTATGATATCAAAATCTCCGTTCGAGGCTTTGTATGGGCGAAGCTGCAGGTCTCCTCTCTACTGGGATGAGGTAGGAGAAAGAAAAGTACTTGGTCCGGAGTTGATTGAGCAAACTGCAAACACAGTTAAGATCATTCGGGATCGATTGAAAGCCGCTCAAGATCGCCAGAAAAGTTATGCGGACACGGGCCGTAGGGACTTGGAATTTCAAGTAGGGGATCAAGTTTTTGTGAAAGTATCTCCTAGCAAAGGGATCATGAGATTTGGAAAGCGAGGCAAGCTCAGTCCTCGGTATGTTGGGCCTTTTGAGATTATCACACGGGTTGGTGAAGTTGCTTATCGAGTAGCTCTTCCGCCTCACATAGCCGCAGTTCACAACGTTTTCCATGTGTCTATGCTTCGGAAGTACATTGCGGATCCTTCGCATGTCATAGACTTGGAACCGTTGGAGATTCGAGAGGACCTCACCTTGATTGAAAAGTCGGTTCAGATTTTGGATCGAAGAGATCAAGTGCTTCGCAACAAGACTATCCCTTTGGTTCTAGTGCAATGGCAACACCATGCTCGGGAAGAAGCTACATGGGAGCGTGAAGCTGAAGTCAAAGCGAAGTACCCAGAATTATTTGAATGAGTTTTTGTATAAGTTTGTATATGACTTGTAATTTTCTTCTTGGTTTGTAATGCAAGTAGCGTCTAAATTTCGAGGACGAAATTTTTTCTAAGGGGGGAGGATGTAGAGCCCCGGACCTTTTCACATTTAATGCATGACACTTTCGTTGCCATTTTGCCTTTAAAGAGGTATAATTAATAAATAAGGAAGAAATTAGAAATTCCGAAATGTCAAAAATGTTCGTTTTCGAAGTACGAACCCAACGCAAGTTGAATCGTCGAAATCGGACAAACGAGTCAAAAGTTATGGCCAAAACAGTCGGGACCAGCAGAGCACCGATCGCTCGGTCCATGGAGCGATCGATCGGTCCAAAACCGATCGCTCGGAGGCTATCGACTGGTCGAGATTTTTGTATGGGGAAATTTTCCAGAGAGTGAAATTTTAACCGATCGCTCGGTTATGAAACCGATCGATCGGTAGGCAACCGATCGATCGGTCATTAACACCGATCGCTCGGTACTCGCGTTTTTGCAGAAAATTTAGTAAGGGTGTTTTAGTCTTTTGGGCAGTTTACTCTTACCTTAAGAGTCTTGCCCGAGCCTTTAGGGCTTATTTTACAATACTTAGAAGATTGAGAGCTAAGGAGAGGAGAAGAAGGCGATCCCTAACCTAGGGTTTGATTTTTGGAGGTGAAATCAAAGGGTTGTCAACCCACACTCACCTCAAGTCCATTTTCTTCAAGATCTCGGCTCAAGCTCGTGTGGGGCACTTTCCTCAAGCTAGGGCAGCAACTCACGGTCGTTTTGGAAAGGGGGATTTCTTCCTCACTTGATCAAGGTCGGTAATCTTTGCTACCCTCCTAGTTATAGCTTCTCTTTTCCTTTATTTCTTCTTGTTTTCCTTCACATATATATGTGTTATGAGATTGGTGGTATGAATGGTGAATAGAGATGGATGTTGGCGAATGGATGCCGTGTGGATGATGTGATGATCGAATGGGAAAGGGCATTGTACTAATAATGAACATACAAGTGTGATGTGAGCATAACCCACCTAGAAAAGCATGATCTAGGTTTAAGTGAATAATGAACACACCCCATGTTTGATGAAATGCCAAGGTGAACAAAATAAATGATAAATTAAGGGAACCCATGCTTAATTGCTCTTGAAATTGTTAGGGTTCATGATAGTGTGTTTCTTACATTTCTTAAAATGCGTAGATTATTACTCACTTAAATTGCTATATGCTATGCTTTGTGAATTACCCCAAATTGCCATATTTAATTCCAAATGCAAGTATGCACACGATCTCACGAGCACGCATGAAATGACGTGATTTACCGATGTTTTAAGTATGGGACGTAGAGGTGGGGCATATCCCAAGATATGTTTCACTTCGCTTTGACAAGGGCAAGACAATCATGCATTGCATAGGGAAAGGTCTCCCATCCCCTCGCATAACATGCATAGCATCGCATGACACGCATAGCATAGCATGGCATAACACGCATAGCATAGCATCACATGACACGCATAACTCTGCATGGCATTACACGCATGGATGCTAGTTGCGACGGGCTATGAACGACAACTAGGCATTCACATTCCGCATGGATGCTAGTTGCGACGGGCTATGAACGGCAACTAGGCATTCACATTCCGCATGGATGCTAGTTGCGACGGACTATGAACGGCAACTAGGCATGTGAACATGTTTAAATTATGAAAATGCAAGCGTGACACGGTTAACAAGTTCCCAATCACGCAAGGGGTATTTCAAGTCAAGTCAAGTGCACAATGTTTTCAAGGGTTTTATCAGTCTTTCTGAATGCAAGCATGAATATAAATTGCTTTACTTCCTTGTATGATATAAATTGTTCCTGTTCTATATATGCAACTTGCTTCCTACTTTATGTATGCTATCTGTATACTATGACTGTTGGTTAGTATTTAGTACCCACTGAGTATTCCATGCTCAGCCGTACTTCTTATGTCGGCAGGTTCTGAGGGAGCTGCTGCTCCATTTGATGTTTGTGCTCCTGGTCCATGGGTGGAGGAGGAGTACGTCGAGGAGCCTTTTGAGGAACCTCCCGTAGAGGGTTATCAGTAGGTGGTGTTAGATTCTGAGGGGATTAGCTGTGGGTGAGCATGAGTGATTATATCCATGTATTTTGGCGGGCATGTCCGCACTTTCTTTGTTTTGTTTTCTTTGGTATTAACTTGGACCATGTGTATATACTTAGAGGTTTGTTAGACTTCCGCTGTGTTTTATAGTTATGCTTCCGCTGTTATCCTCTATTGTATATGTTCTGTGAGTTTTGCAGGTTGGTTCGTCAAGCAAGTCATGTAAGTCATGATTAAGTCGTCCAAGATTCACTCTAACTCCTAGGGTGGATTTTGGGTCGCGACATCTTATGTCGACCAATACTCTAGCAGGGCATTCATTCACTAATAGGGTGTCTATGTGATTAAGTAATTCACGTCAATAGATTTCACAACACCATGCATATCTCATATAGGCAACATGTAGGATACACCAAAAATATATAATATAATAGCATGCATTGACAACTTAGAAAATTTAGAACTATAACGTACCTTGCACGACATCATCCGATACCTGTGCGTCTCATTCCGACAAGGTAAAGACCCGGCCCTGGTTTGCCTTGCGAGGCGGTGGAGTGGGCTGTACAGGCCTAGATGCAGAAGCCTGTGAGGATCCCTGCTAGGAAGTTTGTCAAATTGGGGGCCTGTTCCCTTGAGGCTGGATGGGCAGTAACTGCTTACAAGGGTAATCCCGGATCATATGACTCACATCTCCACAATGAAAACACCTGCCTGCAATTTTTTGACACTCTCCGATGCGGTGTCTCTAGCCATAATAGGGGCATTCCTCGAATGCCGATGAGGATGTAGGTGGAACATATCTAGTGGTTTGTGAGAGAGCGGGACGAGATACCGGTGTAGCAGTCGACCGAGATGCCTGTGCTGCCAAGGGAGGCCTCTATGACTGCATCGGCCTGGATGCGTGATATGGGGCGGTCTTGGCCCTCTTCTCCGTTGACCCTGAACTACTAGGCTGGCCTCGAGTCATCTCTCTCCTCTTAAATAATTCTTCCAAATTCCTCTCGGCAAGCTTTGCCTTGCTCACAACCTCTCCCTAGGTGCCTACCTAGAACATCGAGACCCTGTCTCTAATGGAGGGTTTCAATCCCCACTCAAATTTCCTGGCCTGCATATGCTCGGATGCAATTAAGTGAGGTGCGAATCTTGATAACTCTACAAAAGTAGCCTCATAGTTGGCCACACTTAAATCTCCTTGCTCAAGAGTCATGAATTCAATCTCCTTCTGCTCTCTGACAGCCGTCGGAAAATACTGCTTATAAAAGACATCCAAAAACTACGGCCATGTCCACGGCTCCCCTGCCCTGGTGGACTCCCTTTGTCTCTGTGTGGCTCTCCACCAGTGCTCGATCGCACCTTCCATCACGAAGGTGGCCCAGTCTACTCTCTGTTCATCCGTACAGTGGAGCGCTCTAAAAATCTTTTCCAGTTGCATCACCCATGCTTCGGCGACCATGGGATCAGTTTACCGAAGAAGGTAGGAGGACATAATTTCCTAAATGCATCCAGAAGCATGGTGTGCCGGAGGTGGTGGAGGTGTAGAAGGAGTAACAGCAATAGGCCTTGATGCTAAAATAACCAAAGTCTCGGCTATAGACGCAAAAGCTTGAGCAAAATCGGGTTGCTCATCACCTTAAGGAGCATCACTTCCCCTCCCCCTCATATTGTATCCGTGACCTCAAGCACCGCATCTCATGATCAGATCCTGAGAACGACAATAGAACATGAGTCTAACTTGGATACTTGTTTAGTAACAATTCCATAATCACATAACAGTTATTAAGCATATGACAATTCATTCAAGGCATACATAGCACCATAACAAGCGTACATTTGTTTTCTAGCACAAATTACTAAGTGCGGTTAGTTTTCAACCAGTTATGGACTAAGACTAACTCATTTGTCTATACTTGGAATACAACTCCTCTCTTTGACCTAAGACCTTGTTCAACCATGGTATCAGTTCTAAGTGACCCTAGGGACTCCAATGCCTAGGCTCTGATACCACTTCTGTCACGCCCCAAAATACCACCTAGGAGTTAAGGGATACCTTAGGTGTGACTATACTTAATCTGGAAAACCATCCTGTAGTGAACAAGGTATAATATGTTCTAATGGAAATATAATACAGAGTGCGGAAGCTAAATTATTGCGGAAGCACAAACCAACTTTTTCTTTTCTATAAACCTAACAAGTACTCCAAGTTTATATACAAAACATGACAAGTAAAGGTGGACTTGCCTACCTATCAAAATACAATAGAATATAACTCTCTCTCTCTCTATCAATAGCCACTTCCATGGGGCCAATGGTCTAAGTTCCTAGCCTCCACCTGAGGCTTGACTACCGGATCCTCATATGGTTCTTCCTCGCCATAGTCTTCCTCTATCCAAGGGTCCTGAGCACAGATGTCGAAAGGGGCACGTATACCTGCCAACATAAGATGTACGGCTGAGTATGGAATACTCAGCGAGTATAAGATCCTAGCTAACAATAGTAATAACAAACATAATACCATATGCAAGTGCAGGAAAGAGTACAATTCATAATCCTTAAAAACATCATACAAAGGCATTTATCAACACATAATTCTCATGAAACAAAATACGTCGTCTGTGAGTCATATGCGTCCTTATGAGCTTTCCTTTTGAGTTTCCTTATGAGTTTCTTATGAGTTTCCTTATGAGTAACTTATGAGTCATTTCTTATGAGCAAGAGGTACCAACCTCCTTGATATTTCCTTACGAACCTTTCTTATGAGCAAGAGGTTAGCACCCTTCACTTGGACTACCAACCTCCTTGACAATTCCTTATGAGCCTTTCTTATGAGCAAGAGGCTAGCACCCTTCACTTGGGCTTCCAACCTCCTTGACATTTCCTTATGAGCCTTTCTTATGAGGAAGAGGCTAGCACCCTTCACTTGGGGTACCAATATCCTTGACATTTCCTTATGAGTCTTTCTGATGAGCAAGAGGTCTCCAACCTCCTTGACATTTCCTTATTTGCACTTATGAGATCTTGCTTATTTCCTTTACATTTAATCTTGTCTGGTTCACTTCTTAGTGCTTATGAAAACTTGTTTTATGCATAGGTGCTTGTGCATAGCAATTTGTGCAATCATGATGACATATAACATTTAAACCTTTCCATAATCATATGAGAATTTGAAGAACAAAATAAGCATTTGCATAAAACCTACAAATTGGGAACCACCATGTAACCCATGCTTTCAAAAATCTTGGCTCCATTCCTTAAGTTCCCATTCATGCATTTCATCAAACACGTGAGGTGTGTTCATTATAAGTAAGATGCCCTTCTACCATTTTCCATCACACATCACATCACAACACATGGCATCCAATTGCCTCAACTCCTCATCCATTCATACATCCCACCATTCACATTTATCTTGTCTATATTTAGGGAAAATAGCTTATTTCAACAAAAGGAGAAATGGGGGAGATCAATACATCATATTCCCAAGAAAAAACTAGGTTATTACCAAGGTTAACTAGGAAGGGTGTACTAACCTTGAAATTTGGAGAATAACTTGTGGGGACTTGAGAAAAGAGATCCAAGCTTTCCCTTGATCACAAACACCAACCTTTGGCCAAACCCTAACTTTCCCTTCTCTTCCTTCCTCAATCTCCCAAAATTTAAGTTTGAGGGTTTTGGAAATCCTTAACCTCGAAATTGGGTTTATACAGGAAAAGGGGGAGGTCAAAGACCATCTTACCCTTAATGATTTGCTTAAAAAGATCAAAATAGGCAAAATGCTCGAGGAGCAGTCAATCGGTCATGGGGAGCGGTCGATCGGTCAAAAAACCCCCCTCTGGAAAAATCTCCCATACAGTTTTAGTGCAAGAGCAGTCGACCGGTCATGGGGAGCAGTCGACCGGTAGGCGAGGGGTCGATCGGTCAGGGCACCGGTCGAGCGGTAGTGCATGGGTCGACCGGTCATGGCACCGGTCGACCGGTTGGTCTGTGTTTTTCCCATTTTACCGTTTTTCCTCATTTTTTCTGACTTTGGTATTTTGGCCAATACTTTTGAGTCGTTCGTCGGATTTTGACGATTCAATGCGTTGGATTCGTCATTCAAAGAGGAACAATTCTAGCATTTTAGAATCTTCCAATTCTTCTTTATTTATTAATTGGACTACGTGAAAGGCCAATTGGCTATAAGAACGTTGTTCACTAAGTATGAAATGTTTCGGGGCGCTACACATTCACTTGCAAGTATAGCTAAATTCATCCTCTTATTGAAAAAACCCCAAATCGAAAAACCCCCAAATCATAAACCCTGATTTTACTCATTTGATCATAATCTAGTTTACCCCAAATCATACATTTGTTATTTGCATCATAGTAAAGCTAAATCACCCATTGAATCATCTTTTCCCATCTTTGTGTGATAACAAAACTAGATAGTAGGTTTACTTACCTTTTTGATCAACTTCTTGGTTGAGAAAAACCATGAGTGGAATCCCTACTTGATTGAGGAAGACACCACCTTGATCTATGCTCCTCTTAATCTACAATCCAAAACCCTCCTTGAAATCTCCCTTCTTCTTCCTCTTCTCTCCCAAGGTCTCTCTTAGGTTTAGGGTAACCAAAAACCCCCAAAAAGATCATCTATTTATAGGCCAAGGGGTGAAAACCCCAAAAATCACACACCAAAAAAAGTTGAATCGCGTGCCTACGAGCGTTCGTAGGCTTCCTACAATCGATCGTAGGTTACCCAATGAGTTTATAGCATTTCTAGGGCTTTAAAATTGATCGTAGCAACTCTACTATTGTTTGTAGTGCCGCTATGATAGTTTGTGGGTCAATTACGATCGTTCGAACATGGGGCAGAAATTTTTCAGATTTTTACACTTTCATATTTTGGCCATAACTTTTGAATCCCTTATCGGATTTGGACAATTCAACTTATGTTGGACTTGTATTTCAAAGGGAAACAATTTTGTGTCTAATGAACAAATCCTAATTTTGAGTTTTTAATTACCTAAATAGGCTCTAAAGCTGACTAGTCCGAAAATGGATTTCAGCAACCCATGTTTTCAACAGATTCGACTTTGGAAATCAAACTTTTGACTCAACCCTGACTCAAAATCCAGAAAAGTGATCAACATCAACCTCAAAGAGGGTTTAAATAAATTTCCAAATATTCAAGAAGTGCTCAATTCCAACAAGCGGTGAGAGAACTAGAGCTATTTAAAGTTGAGGGTATGCAAAGGCATAACCCTTATTGATACTTAAGAGTATTCTATACTCTTACTTTCTTCATTCTAAACACCCATATAATAAAAATATATTCTTAAAGTTGTTATTATATATCATCATTCATTATACTAAGCCATCAAGATCCGGGGTTCTACATCCTCCCCCCCTTACAGAAATTTCATCCTCGAAATTTGAACGACCCACAGGGGTAATAAAAACAAAATTTATATGAACATGTCCCTTATACAAAAAAATGAGCGTACTTCTCTTTTACTTCGGCTTCGTGCTCCCACGTAGCTTCTTCTCGTGTATGATGTTGCCACCGAACTACAACTAAGGGAATAACCTTGTTACGCAAAACTTGATCTCTATGGTCGAAAATTTGAACCGACTCTTCCACTAATGTGAGATCCTCCCGGATTTCCAACGGATCAGGATCTATAACATTTGAAGGATCCGGGATGTACTTTCGGAGCATGGACACATGGAACACATTATGAACTGCCACCATGTGAATGGGTAGAGCAACCTGAGATGCAACTTCACCAACTCGGGTGAAAATTTCAAATGGACCCACATACCTCGGGCTGAGCTTTCCTCTTTTGCCAAACCTCATAACACCCTTTGTCAACGAAACCTTCACAAATACCATATCCCCAATGCGGAGCTCGAGATCTAATCTATGGGTATTGGCATAGCTCTTTTGCCTATCCTGAGCCATCTTCAACCTCCCCCTGATGATCTTGACTCTGTTTGTAGTCTGCTCGATTAACTCGGGACCCAATATTTTTCTCTCTCCAACTTCATCCCAGTATAGAGGAGATCTACAACTTCGACCATACAAGGCCTTGAAAGGTGCCATTTGGATATTCGCCTGATAGCTGTTATTGTAGGCGAACTCAACCAATGAAAAGTGATCCTCCCAACTGCCCTTGAAGTCTAACATGCAAACTCTATAACTTGGTCCACCCTCTCGGTCTGCCCATCTGTTTGAGGATGATAAGCTGTGCTAAAATCCAAACGGGAACCCATAGTTCTTTGAAAGCTCTTCCAAAACTTGGAAGTGAATCTCGAATCCCTATCTGAACAATACTTACTAGCACCCCATGCAACCGACAGTGAGATAACAATAACATGGAGCATGCAAGACATAGAGCCGTGGAGCATAGAAGTCCGTCAAAACCCGTACCAATTCCAAGACCGTTTCCTAATGAGTTCTTATAAAGTCCAAAACCATATGAGTCTTATGAGTGTATGAGAATCAAGTCTTATGAGTTCTTTTAATTCCTTAGAGTTCTTAGAGTTATTATGAGATCCTTAAAGTTCTTATGAGTTCTTGTGAACCGTGAAATCTTAGAGCACTTATGAGCTTGTGAGCGTTCACTTATGAGATTTATGAGATCGCTTACGAGGTTCTTATGAGTTCTTGTGAGCCAAAGTTTAGTACCCGCACAACCCTGGGCTACCAACCTCCTTGATTCTTGTGAGATTTCTTATGAGCATTAACTTAGAGCCAGACCTTAGCACCTGTGAAAAGACTTAGAGCTGAGCATGTAAATACCCTTCATCGAATACATAGAAGTGGGCTGCCAAGATCCTTGATTTCTTATGAGATTTCTTAGAGCCAGGCATGATATATCCTTAGATATACCCTATCCTTGACCAACCTGATGTTGGGCTTTATCAATGCTTATGAGCTTGGTAGTTTATGAGTTCTTAGAGATTCTTATGAATGCTTCAATAAACCGCACTTAAGAGAAATCATGGAGACATGCGAGACTTATGAGCCTTAGAGTAATTGGAAAACCATAGAGGGCATAGAGTGCATGTGAACATCATACTATACTTAGAAAGCTTAAAAACATGGATTCATAATCATAGAAATTCAATACTAGTGATAGCTTACAAATACTTAGAATTCATCATCCAATTCATCCAAGAACACGCTTTAAAACATGGTTTTATTTAAAGAATAGTCAAGGGTAGATAGTAGAGTGTATCTACCTGAAATAGAAGTTTTTACATTTCTGTGGAACAAGAATCAAGCGTGAGGAAGCTTGGATGAAGCTTTAAGAAAGCTGGAAAATCTGAAATCTCTTTTCCAAAGATACAAACAGAATTTTCCTTGGAAAATTCTAAGCTTAAGAATCACTTTGGGGATGAAATCCAAACTTTAAAACACCAAGGAAGCAAGAAGGACTCTTCATTTGGTGGAAAAAATGAACTCAAGAACACCCAAGAACTACCTTAGCTTCCTTCTTCTTCTTCTCTTTCAATCTCTCAAAAAAATCCAAGCTTAGGGTTTGCAAACCCTAAGTCACGAATTTGGGATCCTATTTATAGCCTAAAGGTTGGCAAAATATCCCAAAAGATCTCAGAAAATATACCAAAATATCTCCCAAGGTCGGTGGAAATGTTCTGGACGTTTTTACCATTGTCTGGGTTGAATTCGTCGATGAAATTCGACCCATGAGTCACTTCGTCGACGAATTTGGGCCCCCTTCAGCAATTCATTACCGAAATTGCATGACAGGCCCCTGATTTTTCCCATTTTGGTATTTTGAACATAACTTTTGACTCGTTTATCCATTTTTGACGATACAACTTACGTTAGATTCTTCTTTCAATGGGATACAAATTTCATGTTTTACAAATTTTCTAATTCTTCTATCTTCATAGATCAAATTGCCTTTAAAGCTGACTGGTCTGAAAATGGAATTCAGCAGCCCAGATTTTCAGAAGACTCGTTTCCAGAAATCTGACGTTTGACCTACCCTCGACTCAAAATCTGAAAGAGTGATAAACATGAACCTCGAAGAGGGTTTTAATACCTTTCCAGAAATTCAAGAATCACTCGATTCCGATTAGCAATGAGAATTCTAGAGCTCATCAAATTTGAGGGTATGTTTATGCATTCCTTTGTTTGACACTTAGAGTATACCATACTCTCATTTTTCATTTATCCCATACCCCCACAACACTTTCCATACATATTTTGATTCGTTCAATACCTCCTTTCATTATAAAACATGAACCCACAATGTCATTAAGGCTTTAAGCCTTGAAGGCACTATTCATAGCACTATTCACTCACTATTCACAACACTATTCACATGAACAGTGAACCTAAATTCTGGGGCTCTACATCCTCCCCCCTTATAAAAATTTCATCCTCGAAATTAGGATGATACAAAAACATACCAAGGAACAAAATACATGGAATCTAACAAAAGAACTATAAAAACAAGTGAGGGTACTTTTCTCTCACTTCGGCCTCACACTCCCATGTAGCCTCTTCCTTGGAATGATGCTGTCATTTCACAAGGACAAGTGGAATAGTCTTGTTGCGCAAGACTTGATCTCGACGATCCAAGATCTGAGCCGGTTGCTCCACTAATGTGAGTTCCTCTCAAATCTCCACAGGATCAAGATCCATGACATGCGAAGGGTCCGACATATATTTCTTGAGCATGGAAATATGAAAGACATTATGGACCGCCGCCATGTGAGGAGGTAGTGCCACTCTGTAAGCAACTTCCCCCACACATGTGATCACCTCAAAAGGTCCCACATACCTTAGGCTAAGCTTCCCCCTCATGCCAAACCTCATGATTCCCCAACTTGGAATTCCAAGTCTCTACGGTGAGTGTCCGCATAGCTCTTCTGTCGATCTTGGGCAGTCTTCAAATTCTCCCGAATGATCTTGACCCTATTTGTGGTCTGTTCGATCAACTCAGGACCTAACACCTTTCTTTCACCAACCTCATCCCAGTAAAGAGGAGCTCTGCAACTTCTCCCATATAAGGCCTCGAAAGGTGCCATCTGGATGCTCGCTTGGTAACTGTTGTTGTAGGCGAACTCAACCAATGGCAAATGATCCTCCCAACTGCCCTGGAAGTCTAACATGCACGCTCTGAGCATGTCCTCAATCACCTGGTTCACCCTTTTGGTCTGCCCATCAGTTTGAGGATGAAAGACAGTGCTGAAATCTAACCGAGAACCCATAGCACTCTGAAGCCCTTCTAGAACCTGGAAGTAAATCTCGGGTCTCGATCAGATATGATGGAAACTGGCACCCCGTGCAGTCGAAGCACCTCCTTAGTGTAGAAGGCTACAAGCTGGCTCATGCTGTACGTAGTCTGATAGGGTATGAAATACGCAGACTTTGTCAACCGATCAACTACAACCCAAATTGCATCGGAGCCCCTTACCGTCCTTGGCAAGCCAACTATGAAGTCCATCGAGATATTCTCCCATTTCCATTCCAGAATAGGGAGGGACTGTAAAAGACCTACTGGTCTCTGATGCTTGGCCTTCACCTGCTGACACAACAAACATCTAGAAACATACTCTGCGACTTCCCTCTTCATGTTTCGCCACCAGTAGTGTCGCAACCCAAAACCCACCCTAGGAGTTAGAGTGAATCTTGGACGACTAATCATGGCTTGCATGACTTACTTGACCAACCAACCTGCAAAACCCACAGAGCATATACAATAAGGATAAAAATAGCGGAAACATACTCTAACATGGTACAGCGGAAGTCTACCAAACCTTTATGTATATACATACGTAAATCCAAGTTTATACAAGAAGGAAACCAAAAGAAAGTACGGGCATGCCCGCCAAAATACATGGACATATCTCTCTCAACTCACCCATAGCTATATCACTCAGAATCTACTGCCACCTAATAATAATCCTCTCCCTAAGGTTCCTCCACCGGCTCCTCAACGTACTCCTTCTCCACCCAAGGGCTCGGAGCACAGACATCAAATGGAGCAACTGCTCCGCTATCATCTGCCGACATAAGAAGTACGGCTGAGCATGGAATACTCAGCGGGTATCAAATACTAACCAATATTCATAGCATAAAAATGGCAATACATAAATCAGGAGCAATTCATATACGTTAAACAGGAACAGTTCATGTCATACAAGGATGTAAAGCAATTTATAATCATGCTTCCATTTCGTCAAAAGTCGATAAAACCTCTTGAAATCATTGTGCACTTGACTTGACTTAAGGTACCATTTTCGTGCATGAAAACTTATCATGTTTGTCTTGTCTTGTCATATCATGTCGTGTCATACGTGCCATGCCATGTCATGCGTGCTTGCTTGTGATCATGCAACTTGTGAGATATCCTTGTGAGATGCACTTGAGAGGGAAGAGAGACCCTTCTTTATGCAATGCACTTGAGAGGGAAGGGAGACCCTTCTTCATGATATGTATGTACTTGCGAGGGAAGGGAGGCCCTTCTTTATGCTATGCACTTGTGAGTGAGGGGAGACCCCTCGTGGAATGTTTGTTCTTGTTTTCTTGTGAAAAGCGAGGTAAAACATATGGTAGGATATGTCCCACCTCTAATCATGTTCTTGAAATCCTCGGTAAATTATGTCATGCATGCCGTGCTCGTGGGTTCGTGTGCATACTTGCATTTGAATTTAAACATGACATTTGGGGGATTTCACCATGTATAGCATATAACAATTTTTAAACAATTAAACATTCATAATATTTTAGGGAAAACAAGGACTTATGCTGTCGCGACCCAAAACCCACCCTAGGAGTTAGAGTGAACTTTGGACCACTAATCATGGCTTACATGACTTGCTTGACAAACCAACCTGCAAAAACCCACAGAGCATATACAATAGAGGATACAAACAGCGGAAACATACTCTAACATAGCACAGCGGAAGTCTAAACAAACCTCTATGTATATACGAATCCAAGTTTACACAAAAGGAATCCAAAAGAAAGTGCAGACAGGCCCCCCAAAATACATGAATGTATATCTCTCATCTCGCCCACAGCTATTCACTCAGAATCTACAACCACCTAATGGTAACCCTCTACTGGAGGTTCCTCCAAAGGTTCCTCGACGTACTCCTCCTCCACCCAAGGGCTCGGAGCACAGACATCAAAAGGAGCAGCTGCTCCGCCATCACCTGCTGACATAAGAAGTACGGCTGAGCATGGAATACTCAGCGGGTACCAAGCACTAACCAACAGTCATAGCATACGGATAGCATACATAAAGCAGGAAACAATTCACGCATATAAAGCAGGAATGATTCATATCATGACAATAAAGTAAAGCAATATAATTCATCATGTTTGCAATCATAAAAGCCGGTAAAACCCTTGAAATCTTGTGCACTTGACTTGACTGAAATTATCCTTTTTATGCTTGAAACCTTGTCTACCGTGTCATGCGTGTCATGCTTGTATCATGCGTGTCATGTCATGCCATGCATGTATCATGATTGCTTGTTCTGAAAAGTAATCTACTTGTGACTGAAGGGAGACCCTTCTTCCTAGAATGCTCATGCTTGTCATGCTATGTCATGTCATGCTTACTCGGAAAAGTAAACTACTTATGAGGGAAGGGAGACCCTTCTTCCTAGAATGCTCATGCTTGTCCTTCCACTTGTGAGATTCACTTGTGAGATGTCCTTGTGAGATGCACTTGCGAGGGAAGGGAGACCCTTCTTATGAAAATGCATGATTGTCTTGTCCTTGCCAAAAGTGAGGTAAAACATATCGTAGGATATGCCCCACCTCTAAATCCCATTCTTGAAAATATGATAAATCATGTCATGTATGCGTGATCGTGAGGTCGTGTGCATACTTGCATTTGGAATTAAATATGGCATTTGATTAATTCATAACACATAACATCAATGATTTGAGCAATTTAATATTCATATCATTTAGGGAAAGCGAAAAATCACACTATCATGACCCTAGCAATTTCCATAAACCTTAAACATGCATTTTCTTAATTTATTATTCATTTTATTCACCTTGGCATTTCATCAAACATGGTGCATTCATTATTTATTAACCCTACAACATGCTTTTCTAGGTGGGTTTTACTCACATCACATATGTATGTTCATTATGGGTACAATGCCCTCCCCGTTCATCCATCACATCAATACACACGGCATCCAATCGCCCACATTCATCTCCATTCACCATTCACCATTCACAACCCATCTCATAATGCATGGATGTATAAAGGAACACAAAGAAAATAAAGGAAAAGAAGAACTATAACTAGGAGGGTAGCAAGAAGTACCGACCTTGAAGAAATGAGGAAGAAACCCCTTCCAAAAACTACCATGTAGCTGCTGCCCTAGCTTGGATCACGAGCTCCTCGAATGCTTGAGCCTTGATCTTGAAGAAAACGAGCTTGGGGTTGATCTAGGGTCTTAACCCCTTTGATTTCTCCCCAAATAAAAACCTAGGTTTTGGAAAACCCCTTTCCTCTTCTCTCCTATCTCATTCCCTCTCAAAATATGGCTAAGGGTGTTTATGAACACCCTTGGCTCGAGCCAACCCTTAAAAATAAGGGTGGAGTGGCCAAAAGACCAAAAAACACTAAAAAATTTTCTGAAAATCGCGTAGGACCGATAGATGACCGATCTACCGGTAGTGGACCGATCGATCAGTGCTTATGACCGATCTACCGGTAGTGGACCGATCTCTCGGTCTTGACTGGTGCTGCAGAATGCACTTCAGTATTTTGGCCATAACTTTTGACTTGGTGCTCCGATTTTGACGATTCAACTTGCGTTGGATTTTTCTTTAGAAGAGGAACAACTTTCATGTTTTGAAAAAAATTCTAATTCTTCTTTATTCATACACAAAAATGCCCCTAAAGCTGACTGTTCTGCAATGGGTTGCGACAGCCCAAATTTGCAGCCGACCCGATTTTGGAAATCCCACTTTTGACTCAACCCCGACTCAAAATCAGGGAAAGTGATCAACATGAACCTTAAAGAGGGTTCTAATACCTTTCCAAAAATTCAGTAATCACTTAATTCTAAGCAACGATGACTAAACTAGAGCCCTTTAAAGTTGAGGTAAATGCCGAAACATACCTTTTCGAACCTAGAATACCTCGAGTGTTTTCACACTCTTTTCCCCTTGTGTCCAACACCCTACTCACACCTCATAAATCATTCTTCATAAGTCTTTAACCCACCTCAATGATCATTGAATTCACACCGACATGCATGAGAGGCTCCGGCCTCTCTATGCCTCATGCACTAGCACTATTCACCAACAACCCATTGAAACACTTAGGGTATTTGTACCCTTGATTTCACCTACTTAGAGTATCTTTACACTCTCTTTTTACGACTCAAACCATGTACCTAAAACCCTCAATTGACTAATCATAATATCAAGAACACAATGGGAGGCCTTAGGCCTTCACACATACCATACGAGGGCACCTTTCACTGGCACTATTCATAGTATAGTGAACTTGAATTTCTGGGGTTCTACATATGCTAGCATAATCCCTAACAAGTTACCTAAGTAATTTAGCATGCATTTTCTTGATTTATACTCATTTCATTCACCTTGGCATTCCATCAAACATGGTATGTTCATTATTTGTTAACCCTACAATACGCTTTTCTAGGTGGGTTATAATTCCATCATACATGTTTGTTCATTATGGATACAATGCCCTCCCCATTTTAACTATCACAACACAACCATTGGCATCCAATCGCCCATTCCATCTCCATTCACAACATCCACACATCCCAACTCATAGCACAAGTATGGATGAAGGAAAACAAAGAAACATGGAGGAAAAGAGGAACTATGACTAGGAGGGTACCAAGAAGTACCGACCTTGACAAATGAGGGAAAGAATCCCCTTCCAAAACGTCCGTGAGTCACTGCCCTAGCTTGAGGAGAGTACTCCACGAGTGCTTGAACCGGAATCTTGAAGCAATCCAAGCTTGAGGTGATCTAGGGTTCACAAACCCTTTGATTTCTTCTCAAAAATCAAACCCTAGGTTAGGAAAATCCTTCTCTTCTCTCTTCCTCTCTAATATCCTCTAAGTGTGGTAAATGAGCCCTAAAGGCTCGGGCAATCCTATATAGGAAAGGGTTTAACGCCCAAAAGATGAAAACACCCTTAATGAAATTTCTGCTAAAACACGAGGACCAAGCGATCGGTGTTTATGACCGATCGATCGATTGCCTGCCGAGTGATCGGTGTGTTGACCAAGCTCTCGACCAAAAATCAACTCTCTCCCATACAAATTTTTCGACCAGTCGATAGCCTCCGATCGATCGGTTTTGGACCGATCGATCGCTCCATGGACCGAGCGATCGGTGCTCTGTAGGTCCAAACTGTTTTGGCCATATCTTTTGACTCGTTCGTCGGATTTTGACGATTCAACTTGTGTTGGGTTCGTACTTCGAAAAGGAACATTTCTGATGTTTTGGAATTTTCATTTTTTTCCTTAATTTATTAAGTATACTACTTTAAAGGAAATTGGCTACGAAAGTGCCATGCATTAAGCATGAAAAAGTCTGGGGCTCTACAAGTAGTGCCTCTTGAGATTCTGGTATATCTTAGTAACTCCAGGATGTATCGTGTACTTGGATTGATGAGCCTCGTCCAAGATCTCACTCCTCAACACCGCGTCAGCTGGAACACACAACCTACCTTTGAATTTAATGGCACCATCACTATTTAAAGCAAACTCTGGACTACCACTGCTAACTGACTTGTCTCGATAAGCAGGCAACTCTGCATCCAAACTCTACAACTCCTTAATCCGAACCAGGATATAAGACTTGACCGTAAGATTAGCCATGACTGGCCCAGAGGTAGGAATGCTAAAACTAGTATCAAGGTTCGCCATTTCCTCCAACATCTTCCACTCATGGATCATCATGTGAGCCATGTACCCAGAAGACTTCCTACTCAGAGCATCCACTACCATATTTGCTTTACTGGGGTGGTACTGGATAGTGCAGTCATAATCCTTCAGAAACTCTACCCAACAACGTTGCCTTAAATTTAGCTCCTTCTGGGAAAACAGATACTTTAAGCTCTTGTGATCAGTAAACACATTGAACTGCTCCTCATAAAGGTAGTGACGCCAAATCTTCAGTGCAAAGACAACTGCAGCAAGCTCTAGATCATGCGTAGGATAGTTCTTGTCGTGGTCTTTCAACTGCAGGGAGGCATAGGCAATGACCTTCCCATGTTACATCGGAACACATCCTAACCCGATAAATGATGCATCACTGTAAACTACAAAACCACCGCTCCCAGATGGGATTGTGAGAACAGGGGCTGTAGTAAGCCTCCTCTTTAACTCCATGAAGCTTGCCTCACACTTCTCACTCAAAGTAAACTTAGCGTTCTTCCGTGTGAGATAAGTAAGCGGAGCCGCTAAGCTAGAGAATCCTTCCACAAACCTCCTGTAGTACCCTGCCAGGCTGAGAAAACTGTGAATCTCTGTAACACTCTTCGGCCTCTCCAATTCATTACTGCCTCTATCTTTGTAGAGTCGACTGAGATACCCTTGGCAGACACCACATGGCCAAGGAACGCCACCTTCTCCAACCATAACTCGCACTTACTCAACTTAGCATACAGGCTATACTCTCGAAGAGTCTCACATGATCATCCCGTGTCTTGGAATACACAAGGATATCATCAATGAACACGATCGAACAACGATCGAGAAATGGTCTGAATACCCGGTTCATCAAATCCATGAAAGTAGCTGGCGCATTCGTCAGACCAAAAGGCATGACCAGGAACTCGTAGTGCCTATATCGAGTCCTCAAGGCCGTCTTGGGAACGTCTTCGACCTTGATCTTCAACTGATGATACCCAGATCGAAGATCAATCTTCAAGAAGAACCTCGCTTCTTTGAGCTGATCAAACAAGTCGTCTATCCGAGGCAATGGATAACGATTCTTGATCGTGACCTTGTTCAGCTGCCTATAGTCAATGCACATCCGCATCGACTCATCCTTCTTCTTCATGAAGAGTACTGGAGCTCCCCACGGTGAAACACTCGGCCGGATGAAACCAAGCTTCTGTAATTCCTCCAATTGCTCCTTCAACTCGTTAAGCTCAATAGGGGCCATCCTGTATGGAGCCCTAGAAATCGGAGCAGTGCCAGGAGTAAGCTCAATAGCAAATTCTATCACTCGATTTGGAGGCAACCCAGGCAATTCCTCGAGAAACACATCCATATACTCACACACAACCGGGATGGTTGTGGAGTCTTGCTCCTCCAGTTTTGATAGACTTAGAGTTGTAAGACGGGCGATGTCTCGCTTCCGTAGCCCTCGATAATAAAATGGTTTCTTCCCAACTAGTTTGAAGTTCACCATCTTCTCGTAGCACGCCACATGCCCATGGTGAGTCGAGAGCCAATCCATCCCAAGAATGACGTCGAAGTCCAAATCTTGAAATTCCAGGATAATTAGGTCAACTGGCAAGTCATGCTGCCCAACATGTACAATGCAACCCCGATATACTTTGTTCGCATCGACTGACTTACCGAGCGGAGTCGAAATAGATAACTCCTAGGGTAATCGACTCAGCTCTAAGGCAAAGCCCTTGGCAAAGCTAGGCGAGATAAAAGAATGCGATGATCCCGTGTCAATCAACACATGTGCTAAGCACTCGCTAATCAAGAGGGTGCCTGAACATTATACTTACTACGTCAAACAAAGCGTAAAGACTCATAACATATAAGTAACATGTTTATACAAGCATGTACATACATCACATATAGTCAACATCTCATAAACTTAAACAATTTGACTTGAGCGTACCTTGCACAACATCATCTGATGCATGTGCATCCTGCTCGGTAATGGCAAAAACCCATCCCTAATTCTCCTAGCGAGGCGACTGGGTAGGCAGTGGGGGCTTAGAAGCCTGTGAAGACCCATGCTGTGAAACATACCTGAATAGAGGTCGAACTCCCTGTGGCCTGACTGGTAACTGCCTCCGTGGACAATCCTTGATCATATGGCCCTGATCACTATAGTGGAAGCAACCACCCGAGAGTTTACGGCACTCTTCGGCCTTGTGCCTCTTACCACAAGCAGCCCACTCCTCAAATGGCGATGATACTGAGGACATGGGCAATGCATATCTAGTTACCTTTTGCTAGTAGGGTGGGGTGCCTGTGGGGCAAAAGGAGGCCTCTGAGCTTGCCTAGGTTACGAAGTTGGATATGGAGTAGTCCTGGCCCTCTTCTCAGGTGGTGCTGAGCCACTAGACTATCCTCTGATCATACTTCTTTGTCTGAGAAAGTCCTCTGAACCCTTCTTGACGATCTTCACCTTGCTTTCTATGTCTCCCCAAGTTACCACCTGGAGCTCGACGATCCTATCCCTGATAAAGGCCTTCAGCCCTCTCTCAAACTTCCTAACTCGCATGTGCTCAAATGCAATCATATGAGGTGCAAACCTCGACAACTCCGTAAATTTGTCCTCATACTTGGCCACGGTCATCTCTCCCTGCTCGAGGGACACAAACTCCCACTCCTTCTGCTCCCTGATGAAGACTGGAAAGTACTGCTCATAGAAGACATCCATGAACTCTCCCCATGTCCATGGCTCTCCTGCCTTGGTGATGTCCCTCTGCCTCAGTACAGATCTCCACCAGTGCTCAGCTTCACCTTCCATCACGAAGGAAGCACATTCAACCCTCTGCTCATCAGTACAGCGGAGTGCCCGAAAAATTTTCTCCAACTGCATTATCCAGGCCTCGATGACCATCGGTTCCGTTGTCCCACAGAAGCTAGGAGGACGGAGCCTCCTCAACGCTTTAAGTCCTACAGTGTGATGGACTAAAGGAAACCCAGGTGCTGGCGTAGGTGTAGCAGTAGGCTACCTGGCAGCAAGGATAGCCATGGTCTCTATCATAGTCTCCATAAGTCGTGAGATGTCGGGTTGCTCATCGTCCAATAGAGCCTCTCCTCCATTTCCTCTGGTCTAGTACCCACGGCCCCTAGTGTTAGTCTCATGGTTGTATCCTGAGAACAAGAACACGACGTGAGTCTTCCTTGGAAACCAGATAATCCACATGACATATTGCAGTTGATAACTCGCCTTATATGGCGTAGTATACATCGGAGTACACACATAATAGTATGAACATACCAATAAAATCCTAGCGGTGCTAAGTTCTTAACTCAACAAATGAGTTAACTAGTTACGGGTCTAGACTAGATGACTAGTCCATACTTGGAATCTAAACTTCCTAACTTGACCGAAGGACTTGCTTGATACCCATTATGTCACGGTATCAAACTTAAGTTAAAAAGTTCATCCGAGTTCTAAGTTCAACTCCGAGAACATGCTTCCGCTTAGAAGACAACTTCGCCCTAGAGAACTAACCCCTAAGTTCTGATACCAAGTCTGTCGTGACCCAAAATACCCCCTAAGAGTTAGGGATACTTTAGCTCGTGACCCCCGTATTATACATCCCGTATGATACATAAGGTATACATATCAACCTGTCAGAGTACACAAGTCATAACACATAGTGGAAACAAAACGGAAACAGCTTATAATACAATACTCCTATCATTCGGTTCAAGTCTGAACCAACAGAACATGCCAAAAGGATGGAGTGGACAAGTCCCACTCTCAATACCATCAAAATATAAGTATACTTTCTCTCACTCTCTCAACAGAAATCGAAATCAGGTCGCCTATCTAGCGCCCCCTCATCTTGGTAATGATCCATGGTAGGCTCCGGCTCATAGTATTCTTCCTCTATCCACGGCTCCGTGCCACAGACATCGAAAGGAACATGTGCACCTGCAGAAGTCAATAGTCAGCTGAGCATGGAATACTCAGCGATATACAAACTAATAGCTAACAGTGAGATAACAATAACATGGACCATGCAAGACATAGAGCCTTAGACCATAGAAATCTGACAAAACCCATACCAATTCCAAGACCGTTTCCTTATGAGTTCTTATGAAGTCCAAAACCATATGAGCGTATGAGAATCAAGACTTATGAGTTCTTTGAATTCGTTAGAGTTCTTAGACTTCTTATGAGATCCTTAAAGTTCTTATGAGTTCTTGTGAACCGTGAAATCTTAGAGCACTTATGAGCTTGTGAGCATTCACTTATGAGACTTATGAGATCTTATGAGCTTATGAGGTTCTTATGAGTTCTTGTGAGCCAAAGGTTAGTACCCGCACAACCCTGGGCTACCAACCTCCTTGATTCTTGTGAGATTTCTTATGAGCATTAACTTAGAGCCAGACCTTAGCACCCGTGAAAAGAATTAAAGCCGAGCATGTAAATACCCTTCATCGAATACATAGAAGTGGGCTACCAAGATCCTTGATTTCTTACGAGATTTCTTAGAGCCAGGCATGATATATCCTTAGATATACCCTACCCTTTACAAACCCGATGTTTGGCTTTATCAATGCTTATGAGCTTGGCAGCTTATGAGTTCTTAGAGATTCTTATGAATGCTTCAATAAACCACACTTAAGAGAAATCATGGAGACATGCGAGACTTATGAGCCTTAGAGTAATTGGAAAACCATAGAGTGCATGTGAACATCATACTATACCTAGAAAGCTTAAAAACATGGATTAATAATCATAGAAATTCAATACTAGTGATAGCTTACAAATACTTAGAATTCATCATCCAATTCATCCAAGAACACGATTTAAAATATGGTTTTATTTAAAGAATAGTCAAGGGTAGATAGTAGAGTGTATCTACCTGAAATAGAAGTTTTTACACTTCTGTGGAACAACAATCAAGCTTGAGGAAGCTTTGAGAAAGCTGGAAAATCTGAGATCCATTTTCCAAAGACATTAACAAAATTTTCCTTGGAAACTTCTAAGCTTAAGAATCACTTTGGGGATGAAATCCAAACTTTAAAACACCAAGGAAGCAAGATAGACTCTTCCTTTGGTGGAAAACACAAACTCAAGAACACCCAAGAACTACCTTAGCTTTCTTCTTCTTCTTCTCTTTCAATCTCTCAAAAAAATCCAAGCTTAGGGTTTGCAAACCCTAAGACACGAATTTGGGATCCTATTTATAGCCTACAGGTTGGCAAAATATCCCAAAAGAGCTCAGAAAATATCCCAAAATATCTCCCAAGGTCGGTGGAAAAGTTCTGGACGTTTTTACCAACATCTGGGTTGAATTCGTTGATGAAATTCGGCCCCAAGTCACTTCGTCAACGAATTTGGACCCCCTTCAGCAATTCGTCGCCAAAATTGCATGACAGGCCCCTGGTTTTCCTGCTTTGGTATTTTGAGTATAACTTTTGACTCGTTTATCCAATTTTGATGATTCAACTTGCGTTGAATTTTTCTTTTAAAGGGCTACAACTTTTATGTCTTACAAGTTTTGCAATTCTTCTATATTCATAGAACAAATTACCTTTAAAGCTGACTAGTCTGAAAATGGAATTCAGCAGCCCAGATTTTCAGCAGACTTGTTTCTGGAAATCTGATGTTTGACCTACCCTCGACTCAAAATCTGAAAAAGTGATAAACATGAACCTCAAATAGTGTTTCAATACCTTTCCAAAAATTCAAGAATCACTTGATTCCGATTGGCAGTGAGAATTCTAGTGCTCGTCAAAGTTGAGGGTGTGTTTATGCATTCCTTTCTTTGACACTTAGAGTACACCATACTCTCATTTTTCATTTATCCCAAACCCCCACAACACTTTCCATACATATTTTGATTCATTAAATACATCCTTTCATTATAAAACATGAACCCACAATGTCATTAATGCTTTAGGCCTTGAAGGCACTATTCACAACACTATTCACATGGACAGTGAACCTAAATTCCGGGGCTCTACTGGAGCTGACATTGAGTACGAGCATTTTGATGGGGCAGAGCAGCCTAAGGCCTCTCACGTCAACCTTGACAGGCCAGCTTCTTCGGACCCAATGTTTTTCCTTAGGGACTAGCACGAAGAAATCAAACAAATGAAGGAGGAGATGAGATGAACGAATGGTGCATCTACTAATACCAGTTTGTCGTTAGAGGATCGGCCTTTATGATCTAGGGATGTCATTCGCATTGGTTTCAAAGTATCAGATTTTGACAAGTATAATGGCACAGGCTGCCCGAAGCAACATCTGCAGTTATACCTGGAGGACATGCTCCAGTAAGAATCAGCCTCTCCTCATCCAGTTCTTTATGAAAAATTTAAAGGAGGCAGCCCTTACGTGGTGGATGTCAGTGGACAAGAAAAAAATCAAGACTTGGCAGGATGCCAAGGATGTAACGCTCCGAAATACCCCCTAGGAGTTTAGGGATATTTTAGGTGTCACACTACGTACCTATCAAACCATCCTGTAATGCACAAGATAAAATACAGTACTAACAACGATAATCAGAGCGTGGAAGCTATCATATATGCGGAAGCGTAAACAAATTTTCATTTCTTCTAATGATCCAAAATAGTATTCCAAGTTAACATAAATACAAGACATGTCTAAGTCTAAGGTGGACAGGCCCACCTATCAAAATATCAAAATACATAAGACCCAAACACTTTCTCGATCAATAGTCACCCCCGTGGGGCCAATGGTCTAAGTCTCTCGCCTCCGCCTGAGGCTCGACTACTAGATCCTCATACGGTTCTTCCTCCCCGTAGTCCTCCTCTATCCAAGGACCCTGATCACATATGTCAAGAGGGGCTCGCGCACCTGCCGACATGAAAGTACGACTGAGCATGGAATACTCAGCGAGTACAAGCTACTAGCTAGCCATAACAATAATAACACACGTAATAGTCATACCATGGAAAGCAGTAATAGAAGCATCACGAACTAAACAGTATTTGACATGGTACAATACAATCATTTAGAAGTGTGTGCATGAATGCAAAAACACCGATAAAACCCAAGCTTGAAACCCATGTCCAGTCTCGATATGCCTCGTAGAAATCATATAAGCGTGCATGCATGAATGTATGATCATCATCTTGTAAACTTTCATATTGTAACTTGTGAGCCAGAGGCTAGCACCCGAATCTCCCTGGCTGCCAACCTCCTTGATATGCAATGCACTTGTGAGCCAGAGGTTAGTACCCGAATGTCCCTGGGCTACCAACCTCCTTGATATGCAATGCACTTGTGAGCCAGAGGTTAGTACCCGAATGTCCCTGGGCTACCAACCTCCTTGATATGCAATGCACTTGTGAGCTAGAGGTTAGTACCCGAATGTCCCTGGGCTACCAACCTCCTTGATATGCAATGTTTGGTTTTCTTGTGAGCCAGAGGCTAATACCCGAATGTCCCTGGGCTACCAACCTCCTTGACATGCAATATTTTCTTGTTGTTTGTTATATGCACATGCTCTTGAAATCTCGGTTCATGCTATCATGCGTGCTCATGTGCGTGCCAATAATAACAATCGTGGGAATGCGCTTAACAAAAGAGGTATGGCATTACAATTCAATTCATAATATTAGCATAGGTAACTTAAGTAATTCACATGACATTGGATCAATTCATCGTCTATAAGAACACATGCATAAAACCTATTTCCATTTTCTTCATCTAAGTCGTTTATTCATAGTTTAGGCATTTTGTCAAACACAACACATGCCATGTTTCTTAATAATTCAGCTTGTTCTTTTTAGCGCATATTTTCCATCCAAACATCAAGGTAAGTTCATTATTGGTAAAATACCCATCCACCATTTCCATCACACACATCACACAACATACATCTCGGCATCCAATCGCCACATCCAACATTCCATCCACACATCCACACCTCTTCCAGTATCTTGTTTATA
Source organism: Tetracentron sinense (assembly GCA_015143295.1). Lineage (NCBI taxonomy): Eukaryota > Viridiplantae > Streptophyta > Magnoliopsida > Trochodendrales > Trochodendraceae > Tetracentron > Tetracentron sinense. Next base: position 19,203,651 of record CM026553.1, read on the forward strand.
TTTAATGGGGGATAACACATTTCATAAGGAGGAAAACATAATATAAAGAATCACATTTTATATAAAAAAAAACCTAGATCTTTGCTAGGGTAAGTTAGTAGGGTGTACTAACCTTAGATCAAGGCTTGATCCTTGGTAGAAACCTTGATTGAAGCTCCAACTTGAAAGAAGAACACCTTTGCTTGAAGGAGACTTGAGTTGGGGAAGAAACCTCTTTCAAAAACGTGCTTGGGTTGCTGCCCTAGCTTGGAGAACGCTCTCCACGAGTGCTTGAGCCGTGATCTTGGAGAAAAACCGGACTTGAAGTGATCTAGGGTCTCAAAACCCCTTTGATTCTTCTCCAAAAGCAAAACCCTAGCTTAGGAAACCCTTTCTCCTCTCTTCTAATCCCCCAAATCCTCTAAGTGTTGAGAATGAGCCCTAAAGGCTCGGGTTAAACTCTTAAGGTAAGAGTGAACCGACCAAAAGACCATAATACCCTTACTGAAATTTATGCAAAAACACGAGTGCCGAACACGTTGAACTGTGAATAGTGCCAAACACGTTGTGCCGAACACGTTGAGCTGTGAATAGTGCCGAACACGTTGTGCTGTGAATAGTGCCGAACACGTTGTGCTGTGAATAGTGCCGAACACGTTGTGCTGTGAATAGTGCCGAACACGTTGTGCTGTGAATAGTGCCGAGTACATTGTGCTGTGAAGGGTGCCGAACCCGTTGTCACATTGTGTTGTGCATAGTGCTGAGCTCGTTGTCCGTTGTCTTATGTACAACGTGCCCGTTGTGAACTGTACAACGTACCCGTTGTCTGTTGCACAACGGATGCACAACGTATACGTTATCAGAGCTAGAGCTACGTTATCAGAGTACGTTGTCTATGCGTTGTCTGTGCCTTATCAGAGCACGTTGTCAGAGCACGTTATCAGAGCTACGTCCTTAGTGCCTTCCGAGCTACGTCCTTAGTGCCTTCCGAGCTACGATTGCCTGCAGGTCCAGACTGTTTTGGCCATATCTTTTGACTCGTTCGTCGGATTTCGACGATTCAACTTGCGTTGGGTTCGTCTTTCGAAAACGCACATTTCTAACGTTTCAGAATTTCCGATTTCTCTCTTATTTATTAATTAGACTATGAGGAAGGCCAAGTAGCTACGAAAACGGTATTCATTAAGTATAGAAAAATTCGGAGTGCTACATTCTCCCCCCTTACAAAAATTTCATCCCTGAAATTTGGACGATACATACATGCACAAGACCATAAAAAAATTACAAGGGAGTGCTAAGGCCTTAAACAAATAACTGGGGATACTTTTCCCGCACTTCGGCTTCTCGTTCCCATGTAGCTTCCTCCCTTGAATGGTGTTGCCATCTCACTAAGACCAAGGGAATGGTCTTGTTACGCAAGACTTGATCTCTCCTATCCAAGATCTGCACCGGTTGTTCAACTATGGTGAGGTCCTCTCGAATCTCTATCGGATCCAACTCGATGACATGAGAAGGATCCGGGACGTACTTTCGAAGCATAGAGACATAGAATACATTGTGGACCGCCGTCATATGAGCGGGTAAAGCAACACGGTAAGCTACCTCACTGACTCGAGCAATGATCTCGAACGGACCCACATATCTCGGGCTAAGCTTGCCTCTCTTCCCGAATCGCATAACACCCTTGGTCGGTGAAATCCTTACAAACACAAAATCACCGACTCGGAATTCAAGATCCCTCCTTCGGTTGTCGGCATAGCTTTTCTGTCTATCTTGTGTGGTCTTTAACCTCTCCCGGATAAGCTTGACCCTATCCGCGGTTTGTTCAATTAACTCGGGGCCCAAAATCTTTCTTTCTCCCACTTCATCCCAATACAACGGGGATCTACAGCTCCTTCCGTACAAAGCCTCGAAAGGCGCCATTTGTATGCTTTCTTGATAACTATTGTTGTAAGCGAATTCCACCAAAGGTAGGTGATCTTCCCAACTTCCCTTGAAGTCTAGCATACATACTCGGAGCATATCTTCAATAACCTGATTCACCCTCTCGGTTTGCCCGTCGGTCTGTGGGTGGAAAGCTGTGCTAAAGTCTAACCGGGAGCCCATTGCACCTTGAAAACTTTTCCAAAACCTGGATGTGAATCTTGGGTCTCTATCCGACACAATACTCACTGGCACCCCGTGTAATCGGACTATTTCCTTGATGTATAGCTCCGCTAACTGATTGGAGTTGAATGTAGTCCGGTACGGTAAGAAATGAACGGACTTCGTGAGTCTATCAACAACTACCCATATAGCATCGGTCTTCCTAACCGTCTTCGGCAACCCCACGATGAAGTCCATAGAGATATGTTCCCATTTCCACTCGGGAATAGGGAGAGACTGCAAAAGACCCGCAGGTCTCAAATGCTCCGCTTTCACCTGTTGGCACACCAAACACCGTGCCACATACTCCGTAACCTCCCTCTTCATGTTTCGCCACCAAAAGTGACTCTTGAGGTTCCGGTACATATTCGTACCCCCAGGATGCACTGTGTACTTTGAACGGTGAGCTTCATCCATGATCTCTCTCCGAAGGTCTGCATTGGCTGGGACACAAAGTCTTCCCTTGAATGTAATAGCACCCCGGCTAGTGAGAGAGAAGTCCGTGCTACCCTTGGCAACTTCCTTGTCCCGAAAAGCCAACAAGTCAGCATCCGTGGCTTGATACTCTTGGATCAAATCTATAAGGTACGGCCGAACCGTAACATTTGCCAAAACGGGACTGAGGACGGAGTCATTCACACTGATGTCCAAATTTTCCAAATCTTCTAACAATCTCCATTCTCGCACTAACATGTGAGCCAACAACCCCGGTGGTTTCCTACTCAAGGCGTTTGCCACCACGTTTGCTTTTCCCGGGTAATATTGGATAGTGCACTCATAGTATTTTAAGAACTCAATCCAACGTCGTTGTCGTAAGTTTAACTCTTTTTGGGAAAAGAGATACTTGAGGCTCTTATGGTCCGTGTACACATAGAACTCCACCCCGTACAGATAATGTCACCAAATTTTGAGTGCAAACACGACCGCCGCAAGCTCCAAGTCGTGAGTGGGGTAGTTCTTTTCATGCTCTTTCAACTACCTTGATGCATAGGCAATGACTTTCTTGTGTTGCATTAGGACACACCCGAGTCCGACGTGCGAGGCATCACTATACACCTCATACCCAAAAGGTCCAGATGGCATAGTAAGGACAGGGGCTGTGGTGAGGCGTTTCTTCAACTCTTGGAAACTTACTTCACATCGGTCACTCCAACTGAACTTTGCATTTTTCCTTGTCAAGTAGGTGAGAGGTGCAGCCAAACTGGAGAATCCCTCCACAAATCTCCGGTAGTAGCCTGCCAATCCGAGGAAACTACGTATCTCCGTGACGCTCTTGGGCCTCTCCCAACTCATGACTGCCTCAACCTTGGCTGGATCTACAGAAATGCCCTCGGCCGACACCACGTGTCCAAGAAATGCGACCTTCTCTAACCAGAACTCGCACTTACTCAATTTGGCATATAGCCTATGCTCTCTCAACATCTCCAGAGCAAGGCGGAGGTCTCGTGCGTGATCTTCCCGTGTCTGGGAATACACCAAAATGTCATCAATGAATACAATCACGCATCGATCCAAGTAAGATCGGAACACCCGGTTCATCAAATCCATGAATGCCGCCGGTGCATTCGTCAGCCCAAAAGGCATGACAAGGAACTCGTAATGCCCATACCGAGTCCTGAAAGCCGTCTTCTGAACATCTTCCACCTTGATCCTTAATTGATGATACCCCGTTCTAAGATCAATTTTGGAGAAGAATCTCGCTCCCTTCAGTTGGTCAAACAAGTCGTCTATCCTTGGCAAGGGATAACGATTCTTGATAGTTACCTTGTTCAACTGACGGTAGTCTATACACATCCTCATAGACCCGTCTTTCTTCTTTACAAAGAGAACCGGAGCTCCCCACGGTGAGACACTTGGTTGGATGAAACCAAGTTGTTGTAACTCCTCAATCTGTTTCTTCAATTCTTCCAGCTCTATAGGGGCCATTCTATACGGTGCCCTTGAAATCGGAGCAGTGCCCGGAGTAAGCTCTATAGTGAACTCAATCTCCCGATTCGGAGGTAACCCGGGAAGTTCCTCCGGAAACACGTCCAAGAAATCACTCACGACCGGAATGGCCGAGGAGTTTTGTGCTTCTAGGTTTGCTATACTCAAGGCTGCGAGGCGAGCAATGTCCCTCTCTCTTAATCCTCGGAAGTGAAAAGGCTTACCCCCTTCTGGCTTGAAATTCACCATCTTCTCAAAACACGCAACATGCCCGTGATGGTTTGACAACCAATCCATCCCTAAGATGACATCAAAATCCAAGTCTTGAAAATCTAGGACGATGAGATCGGCTAACAGTTCATTCTCCCCCACTTGAACCACACTATCCCTGAATATCTTGTCCGTATCAACTGACTTGTCGAGTGGAGTTGCAATGGTCAACTCCTGCTTTAACGGAGTAGCCTCAGTCAAAAATCCCTTTGCGAAACTAGGCGACACAAAGGAGTGAGTGGATCCTGTGTCAATCAACACTCGGGCGAGACACTCGTTCACTAATAAAGCGCATGTGCGATTAAGTAGCTACTATTAGTAGATTTCAAACAACAACAAGCATCATACATAGGTAACCCTTAGTATAAATAATCACATAATAAACCATAGAAATTTTACACAACTTAGACTCTAGAATTTTTGCATACCTTGCACGACATCGTCGGATGCACGTGCGTCTCTCTCGGATAAGGCAAAAATTCGGCCTTGTGTGGCTGGGTGAGGAGGCCGGGTAGACTATGAGGCCCTCGAAGCCTGAGAAGAGCTAGGCTGAGATGTCTGCCTAATCGGGGGCCTGCTCCCCGAAGACTGAGCGGGCAATTGACGTCGGGGACAATCTCTAACCATGTGACCATGGTCACCACAATGGAAGTAACTTCCTGAAACCCTCCGGCATTCTCCTGCTGGATGCCTCCTTCCACAAAGAGTGCAGACATCATGCAAATAGGAGGAAGGAGCATATCCCGTAGCTTGAGTAACTGCGGGGCGAGGAGCATATGAGGTAGCCGGGTGAAAGGTCGATGGAGCAAAAGAGCGAGGAGCCTGTGGTGCCGAATACATCCTCTGTGACTGAGCCGGCCCTGCGGACTGATACAAGCTAGTCCTTGCTCTCTTCTCCCCTGAACTACTCAACTGTCCTTTATCTATTTCTCTTCTTTTGAAAAACTCCACGGAGTTTGACTCGGCCAAAAGTGCCTTATCAACAACTTCAGAATATGTCTCATGTCTAAACATCGAGACTCGGTCCTTGAGGTAAGCCTTCAATCCTCTCTCAAATTTCCGGGCTTTCATAGCCTCGGTCGCTATCATGTGTGGAGCAAATCGAGATAGCTCCGAAAATTTGGCTTCATAAGCCGCTACTAACATATTACCTTGCTCCAAGGTAATGAATTCGACTTCCATCTTTTCTTTCATTCCGACCGGAAAGTACTTCTTGTTGAAAACCTCCAAGAATTCTTCCCAAGTCCAGTCTCAACCTCGCCGGGTTAACTCTCGGGTCCGAAGTGCAGACTTCCACCAATGGTCGGCCTCGCCTTCAAGCATAAAGGCGGCCCAAATGACCCTTTCCACTTCCGTAGGTGCCAATACCGAGAATATCTTCTCGAGTTGCCGAATCCAACCCTCGGCGATAAGTGGGTCAATGTTTCCACAAAAAGTTGGAGGCCTCATCCTCCGAAAAGCTTCTATCCCGGCTTGGGCTCGGTTAGGAGGAGCTGGTATAAGTGCCGCATTAGGCGGAGTGGCCGGTTGCCTTGCCGCCAACATAGCCAAAGTCTCGGCTATGGATGCGAATGCTTGGGCAAAGTCGGGTTGATCATCACCCGATGGAGTATCACCTCCATTACCCCTCGTGTTGTACCCGCGACCCCAGGTATTGCGTCTCATGATTTCTCCTGAGAACGGCAATACAACATGAGTCTAACTTGGATACGCATTTGGTACAAATTTCGTAATTCACTCAATACATATTCATCAAGCATATTTAATAAGTACAACACAAATAATGTACACATGGTATATAACACAATAGCATAACTTACAATCCGTGTTCCTAGCGTAGGACTCTATGTTCGGTTGAAGTTCAACCCATTTTGACTAAGACTAACTTGTTAGTCTATACTTGGAATACAACTCTCTAAGGTGATTCTAATACCTTGTTCAATCATCCAAGTGACCCTAGGGACTCTAATGCCTAGAGCTCTGATACCACTTCTGAAACGCCCCGAAATACCCCCTAGGAGTTTAGGGATATTTTAGGTGTCACACTACGTACCTATCAAACCATCCTGTAATGCACAAGATAAAATACAATACTAACAACGATAATCAGAGCGCGGAAGCTATCATATATGCGGAAGCGTAAACAAATTTTTATTTCTTCTAATGATCCAAAATAGTATTCCAAGTTAACATAAATACAAGACATGTCTAAGTCTAAGGTGGACAGGCCCACCTATCAAAATATCAAAATACATAAGACCCAAACACTTTCTCGATCAATAGTCACCCCCGTGGGGCCAATGGTCTAAGTCTCTCGCCTCCGCCTGAGGCTCGACTACTAGATCCTCATACGGTTTTTCCTTCCCGTAGTCCTCCTCTATCCAAGGACCCTGATCACATATATCAAGAGGGGCTCGCGCACCTGCCGACATGAAAGTACGGCTGAGCATGGAATACTCAGCGAGTACAAGCTACTAGCTAGCCATAACAATAATAACACACGTAATAGTCATACCATGCAAAGCAGTAATAGAAGCATCACGAACTAAACAGTATTTGACATGGAACAATACAATCATTTAGAAGTGTGTGCATGAATGCAAAAACACCGATAAAACCCAAGCTTGAAACCCATGTCCTGTCTCGATATGCCTCGTAGAAATCATGTAAGCGTGCATGCATGAATGTATGATCATCATCTTGTAAACTTTCATATTGTAACTTGTGAGCCAGAGGCTAGCATCCGAATCTCCTTGGGCTGCCAACCTCCTTGATATGCAATGCACTTGTGAGCCAGAGGTTAGTACCCGAATGTCCCTGGGCTACCAACCTCCTTGATATGCAATGCACTTGTGAGCCAGAGGTTAGTACCCGAATGTCCCTGGGCACTATTCACAGCTCATCGTGTTCGACACTCGTGTTTTTGCAGAAATTTCAGTAAGGGTATTGTGGTCTTTTGGTCGGTTCACTCTTACCTTAAGAGTTTAACCCGAGCCTTTAGGACTCATTCTCAACAATGAGAGGATTTGGGGGATTAGAAGAGAGGAGAAAAGGTTTCCTAAGCTAGGGTTTTGCTTTTGGAGAAGAATCAAAGGGGTTTTGAGACCCTAGATCACTTCAAGTCCCGTTTTTCTCCAAGATCACGGCTCAAGCACTCGTGGAGAGCGTTCTCCAAGCTAGGGCAGCAACCCAAGCACGTTTTTGAAAGGGGTTTCTTCCCCAACTCAAGTCTCCTTCAAGCAAAGGTGTTCTTCTTTCAAGTTGGAGCTTCAATCAAGGTTTCTACCAAGGATCAAGCCTTGATCTAAGGTTAGTACACCCTACTAACTTACCCTAGCAAAGATCTAGGTTTTTTTTTTATATAAAAATGTGATTCTTTATATTATGTTTTCCTCCTTATGAAATGTGTTATCCCCCATTAAATATAAACAAGATAATGGAAAAGGTGTGGATGTGTGGATGGAATGTTGGATGTGGCGATTGGATGGCGAGATGTATGTTGTGTGATGTGTGTGATGGAAATGGTGGATGGGTATTTTACCAATAATGAACTTACCTTGATGTTTGGATGGAAAATATGCGCTAAAAAGAACAAGATGAATTATTAAGAAACATGGCATGTGTTGTGTTTGACAAAATGCCTAAACTATGAATAAACGACTTAGATGAAGAAAATGGAAATAGGTTTTATGCATGTGTTCTTATAGACGATGAATTGATCCAATGTCATGTGAATTACTTAAGTTACCTATGCTAATATTATGAATTGAATTGTAATGCCATACCTCTTTTGTTAAGCGCATTCTCACGATTGTTATTATTGGCACGCACATGAGCACGCATGATAGCATGAACCGAGATTTCAAGAGCATGTGCATATAACAAACAACAAGAAAATATTGCATGTCAAGGAGGTTGGTAGCCCAGGGACATTCGGGTACTAGCCTCTGGCTCACAAGAAAACCAAACATTGCATATCAAGGAGGTTGGTAGCCCAGGGACATTCGGGTACTAACCTCTGGCTCACAAGTGCATTGCATATCAAGGAGGTTGGTAGCCCAGAGACCTTAGGGTACTAACCTCTGGCTCACAAGTGCATTGCATATCAAGGAGGTTGGTAGCCCAGGGACATTCGGGTACTAACCTCTGGCTCACAAGTGCATTGCATATCAAGGAGGTTGGCAGCCCAGGGAGATTAGGGTGCTAGCCTCTGGCTCACAAGTTACAATATGAAAGTTTACAAGATGATGATCATACATTCATGCATGCACGCTTACATGATTTCTACGAGGCATATCGAGATAGGACATGGGTTTCAAGCTTGGGTTTTATCGGTGGTTTTGCATTCATGCACACACTTCTAAATGATTGTATTGTACCATGTCAAATACTGTTTAGTTCGTGATGCTTCTATTACTGCTTTGCATGGTATGACTATTACGTGTGTTATTATTGTTATGGCTAGCTAGTAGCTTGTACTCGCTGAGTATTCCATGCTCAGCCGTACTTTCATGTCGGCAGGTGTGCGAGCCCCTCTTAACATATGTGATCAGGGTCCTTGGATAGAGGAGGACTACGGGGAGGAAGAACCGTATGAGGATCTAGTAGTCGAGCCTCTGGCGGAGGCGAGAGACTTAGACCATTGGCCCCACAGGGGTGACTATTGATCAAGAAAGTGTTTGGGTCTTATGTATTTTGATATTTTGATAGGTGGGCCTGTCCACCTTAGACTTTGACATGTCTTGTATTTATGTTAACTTGGGATACTATTTTGGATCATTAGAAGAAATGAAAATTTGTTTACGCTTCCGCATATATGATAGCTTCCGCGCTCTGATTATCGTTGTTAGTACTGTATTTTATCTTGTGCATTACAGGATGGTTTGATAGGTACGTAGTGTGACACCTAAAATATCCCTAAACTCCTAGGGGGTATTTCGGGGCGTTACAAAGGATAGCTTTGTTAAGCAGTATTCCTTCAACTAGGAGCTCCGACCTTAGACGAGCCAGCTCAAACAGATGAGCTAGCGCAACAGTGAATCATTCTTGGAATACGCCTGATGGAGGGAAATGGCGGCAAAGATCCTAACTCTAATCCCTAAGGAAGAACTGGCAAGCATGTTTATAGGCACCTTGAAGCAACCCTACTCCACTCTAATGGTAACACTACCAGTGGTAGATTTTGGTACCATCGTCAAGATGGGTACCCGTATAAAGACTGTCATCAAAAGTGGGGCTATCCAGTCTAGTCTAGGGCTTGCTCCCCCCAGAACAACTACCTCAGTCAGCAGGAACAACGGTCCCAGGGACCAGAGAAAGAAAAAAGATGTGCACATGGTAGCTTACACAGCACCAATTAGGTTACCAGCTCTAGCAGCTCAGTCGTAGCCAGCCATCAGAAACACCCGGCCAGCCCGACCTAACCAGGGGTAAAACCTTCAACAAGACCGACCTCCTAGAAACTTTACCCCTCTTCCCTACACACTTAGCCAACTTCTGGACCTTTTGACCAAACAAGGTCTTCTCACCTTGAGAGGCCCTACTCTTCTCTTACCCCCCGACAAACAAAGAAAAAATTACAGAGCCGATCATCATTACGCCTTTCATTAAGGCCCAGGCCATGCTACAGACTATTGCATTGGCCTAAAATGCGTCATCTAAGATCTCTTGGATGAGGGAAGAGTTAAGCTGGCACCTAGCAAAACCAACATCAATCAGGCAACACTACCCCTACATAACAATCAAGTCAATTTCGTTCAGTGGGAAGAGCCCGGGGTAGGGTAGTCAAGACCCAGCACATTGGCAATAGATGACAGCATCATCAGGCCCTCTTACCGACCTCCAATCATATTCCCTCTTCCTTGGTCAAATATCCAGGCCATCCAGGCTCCAGTACAGATCCCTGCTCTTGAACCGAACGAAGAGCAGATTGTCGACACTATCCCCTGTCCTGCAAATTGACCCACAGCACGAGCTCAAGCCTCTACCTCTACTGGCCCTATCAGGATCCCCTGCATCCCCTCTCAACCTTTCACCCTCAATCATATACCCTCTCCTTACTCTCTTATCATAGAGAGTGAAAGTATAGCCAATCTAACCCAATCTAGCTGGGTGTATTAACCTCCAGCGACTGAGTTAGTAAAAGGGAAAGGAAAAGAGACAGAAAAAACAAGGGTATCAGACCTAGAAAATGAAGTAGCAGACTCTGCAGTGTTACTAAAAATCTTGGAAAATATAGATGAATTCAATATAATACAGCAGTTGAGTAAGTCATCAGCACCCATATAACACCGAGCATTACACCTGAAAAACTAAGGCATTTGGTGGAGCAAGTGCTAGAGCTAAAAGTTATCTCCTTTACATAAGAAGAAATCCAGGATGGTGATAGGGACCACACCTGGGCTTTATACATTGCAGTACAGTGCGTAGATAAAAATTTATCATCAGTGCTCATCGATAATGGTTCCGGCCTAAACATCTGCACTTTATCAACACAGTAAAGCTTAGGTATAGATCTCAGTCAGGTGAAGAAGAGACCCATGACAATAAGGGCTTTTGACAACTCAACAAGGTGGAATTCAGGCGACATCGACCTGACTATCGGGGTCAGACCTTCTCAGTTGACTACAAATTTTCAAGTCGTGAATGTACCCGCTTCATTCAATTTGTTCCTCGAAAGGCCATGGATCCACGCAGTTGGAGCCATCCCCTCCTCTCTCCATCAGAGAATCAAGTTTATCCAGGATGATCACATGGTCGTGATCCCGTCAGAGGAGTTGGCTAGTTCCCTCGGGGACATCCAAGAGCTGGGGTAGGGCACTGCCTTCATGACTAATCAATTAGAGCAAGTCTGTTCTATCACCTAAATAGAAGAACAGAACAAGCAAGGAATACCTCCATTTTTCAGGATGATGGCCAAGATGAACTACCAACCAGGGTTATGCATGAGAGTCAGGAATCAAGGAATAAGAAAGAGATATATACTGCCTCGCTACATTCCGCCCTTTGGATTGGGTTACAAGCCCAAGTTTAAGGACTATTTCTCCAATCTGACGCAGCGAAACCAGAACCCCAACCCCATATCTATGTAACCTTCCCAGTCAAAACCTTCTAATCCTACCCCAGTACCCCTGTTGCACCAATTGCCTTAACCCGCAGCCCAATGCCGAATCTTCAGAGATTCCAAATCTAGAGATTTTCAGCATGGCCTAGATGTTCGACAGGTTGACTGTAGAAGATGCTGTAGAAGTAGAAGATATAGCGAGAGAGCTGGTCTGCACCCTCTCCAATAGCGCTGAAGCGTCCAAATCTAGAGATTTTCAGCATGGCCTAGATGTTCGACAGGTTGACTGTAGAAGATGCTGTAGAAGTAGAAGATATAGCGAGAGAGCTGGTCTGCACCCTCTCCAATAGCGCTGAAGCGTAATATAGTTGTCGGCTACTAATCCATTGGTGGACCGAGGCTCTCACCATTGAGGCCACTCAAGGCTGGGGCAAGCATAATGCAGGATAGGTTGGTCACATCAAGCAGTGACCAAGCATCACCCTTTGTAGAGCCCAGGAAATTGGGGTCACTGTTCAAGTGAAAAGTGCCCTTGTATGGTATGTGTAAAGGCCTAAGGCCTTACATAGTGTTCTTGGTATTATGATGAGTCAAGTGAGGGTTTTAGGTACATGTTTGGTATCTCAAAATGAGAGTATAAAGATACTCTAAGTGGGTAAAAACAGGGGTATAAAATACCCTAAGTGTTTAAATGGGTTGTAAGTGAATAGTGCTAGTGCATGAGGCATAAAAAGGCCAAAGCCTCTCATGCATTTCAATTTGAAATTAATGATCATTGAGGTGGGTTAAAAACCTATGGAGAATGATTCATGAGGTGTGATTAGGGTTTTGGACCCAAGGGAAAAGAGTGTGAAAACTCTCAAAGTGTTCTAGGTGTTGAAAAGGCATGTTTCGGCATTTACCTCAACTTTAAAGGGCTCTAGTTTAGTCATCGTTGCTCAGAATTGAGTGACTATTGAATTTTTGGAAAGGTATTAGAACCCTCTTTGAGGTTTATGTTTACTATTTTTCCATATTTTGAGTTGGGGTTAATTTAAACGTCTGATTTTCAAAATTGGATCTGCTGTAATATGGGTTGACGAAACCCATTTGCAGATCTGTCGGCTTTATAGCCATTTTTTGAAAAGTAAAACTCAAAATTTTAAGTTGTATGACAGATGAAAGTTGTTCCTCTTCAAAAGACAAATCCAACGCAAGTTGAATCGTCAAAATCCGATAAGGAAGTCAAACGTTATGGCCAAAATACAAAAGCGCATTTTTGCTAACAAACTCGCTCGAGCGAGATTGACCAAAATGCAATTTTTGAGTCCTGGGTGCAACCCGCTCGAGCGAGATGAAAGCCCGCTCGAGCGAGATTGCCCAGAAATGTTTTTTTAGGGTTTTTCTCAACCCAAACACCTATATATACCCCATTCTCTCAAGATCAAGGAAACCCCCAAATTCAATCTTCAAGCTTCTCAAGACCAAATGGGGGGAGCAAAGATCGTGCAAGCCAAGGATTTTTTCACGAACTAAGCCACGAGGAAACGATCACAAATGGGATTTCGTGAGAAGATCAAGAGGAGCTCAAATCCCCACTTCTCATACTTCCACAAGCTTGGATCTTCAAACTAGGATCTTCCTCCTCAAGTTGGATCCTCCATTCAACTTGGGGGTTTCTATTCAAGGTTTTTCCTCAAAAATAAGAGTTAAGCCACGAAGGTTAGTACACCCTTCTATCTACCTTAGTAATAACCTAAAATTCCTTCTGGATGTTGTAGATTGATCTTCCATATTGTTCCTTTCTTGTTATAATGCTTTAATTTTTCAAAATAAACAAGATAAAGTGATGGTTATGGATGTATGGATGGATGGTGGTTGAGGCGATTGGATGCCATGTGAATGGTGATGAATGAGTGTCGGAAAATGATGGATGGGCATTGTATGCATAATACACACACACCTTGTGTTTGATGAAACGTATGAACTTAAAAACTTGAACGAAATGGCTATGAATGTGTTGTACACTAAGTGTTCGATGAAATTCATGAATGAGAATGACATGAATAAAAGGAAGGTATTAAAGGCATGATTTAAGTAGTTTTCCTTAAAAGGAGATTTAAATCAAATGCTCTATATAAGATTGTTAAATTCTCATGTGATTACAAATTGAAATGCTACATGCTCTTCTCTAAATTGTTCATGTTATTATGAATTGTCACATTTGCTGCACCCAAGCACGCTTGCATACACGAACCGAATATCGTACAAGTATACGAAACACAACCAAGAACAAGACAAGAGTGAAATCCACAAGTCAAGAATAAGATTTAAGTAAGATAAGAACTTGAAGAACTTGTAAGGACTTAAAGTATTTGTAAAAACTCATAAGCTAGTGGGACGGCCTGAGGAGCGCCACTAACCATCTGATATTCCCAAGCTACTTTGGGTGGGTGTTTAGTGGGATGATACAAAGAGCGCCACTAGGTAAGAACTTGTAAGAACTTGAAGAACTCGTAAGAACTCGTAAGCTAGTGGGACGGCCCGAGGAGCACCATTAACCATCTGATATTCCCAAGCTACTTTGGGTGGGTGTTTAGTGGGATGGTACAAAGGGCGCCACTAGGTAAGAACTCGTAAGCTAGTGGGACAGCCCGAGGAGCGCCACTAACCATCAGATTTTCCCAAGCTACTTTGGGTGGGTGTTTAGTGGGATGGTACAAAGGGCGCCACTAGTGAAGAGTGAAGAACTCATAAGAACTCGTATGCTCACAATAAAGGTTATATGAACTCTTAAGCTCACAAGAACTCGTAAGAAATCTCACAAGACTCATAAGCTCACAAGAACTCGTAAAACATCTCATAGGACTCATAAGCTCACAAGAACTTATAAGGAATCTCACAAGACTTATAAGCTCACAAGAACTCGTAAGACATCTCATAAGACTCATAAGCTCACAAGAACTCGTACGGACTATAAGCACCCGATTTTTATACCCCCACCTAACTGTAGTTAAAGCCCATTTTAACTATGGTTATCCCCTCACACCTATCCTTAGGACTAAACCCTAGGTGAACTCTAGATGGACCGTAGGTGAACCCTATTTAAAAGCCTAGGTGAACACTAGTTAAACCCTTAGTTAATCTTAGGAATCAAAACCATGTCCTAAACCCTTAGACGTAGGTGACACTAGCAAATCCCATGGCCCATAAGGCCTTACCCCATTATCTATGCCCCTTAAAAGCCCCAAAAATACCTTATGACAACCCCCTATACCCGAGTGTGCAGGGCTTAGGCCCACTTCAATTAATTCCAGAATGTTGGTCAAAGTTCTACCGACATTAAATTTTGCCTTAGTTTCCTGATGTCGGTAGAAATTCTACCGACATCTTCAAGTTCCGAGTTTTTCAGTCTGCTACACCCCTATACACTCCACCCTCACCTCGGGTTCTCCCTTCTCAGCCCTTAGTCGACCTCACCAGGATCCAATACCATCTCCCCCCTTCTTTTTAAACCCTCCTAGGTCCCCTGTTTCTTCCCTATAAATCCCAACGCCACCTTCAGTTTAAAGGGTCTGTAACTTTTTAGCGGAGAACCCCTGCTATAAAAACCGTGATCCCTGACCTTGGTCTTGATCCTAAGACTCCCTTGGACCTACCTCGAGCATCCCCAACCACTGCAAGCATTGTTGGAGTGTACACCACCTGTGCACAGACCCCCTGTCAAGTTCGGTCCAAACAGAGCATTGGGTAGGGATTCCCCCTACCCATTTCCATATTGTTTTAGCAGCATTGTGAGCCCCTGGTCATCTCCAGGGGACCTTTTCATGTTTTTTTGCTGTTGTTGCTAGTGTCAATAGACCCTCATAGGGTGTTCACCCACCTAAACTATAGGTGAGGTGAACCCCTTCAGGTACAACATCTCCCTCGGGCTTGCAGACCTTCCCAGGACCTTCTAAGGGTCCCTTAATTCATGAGGGAACCCCTAGATACCTCTGTGCCCAGCCCTAGTGCCACAGACCTGGTTTTACAAAAATCCAGGAATGGAGGTACTCTCAGTACCATCATTCCTGAAATGATCTTATTCCCTGTTGTCGGTGATCCCTCTACCGACCCCTTGTTTCTGAGCATTCTCCAGAATGTCGGTTATACCTCTACCAACAGTCTGTTTTTTGCCTGATTTGGGATGGGCGGTAATCCCTCTACCGCCAGCTTGCACTGTCAAGCACAGTGGCTTTACACCTTTGTGGGGCCCACTCTAGGCATCACCTGGGGCCCACACAGAGCTTGATCAGCCTGATCTCTTCCCAGGAGTCCCCTCTACACTCCCCCACCCTCGGTTCACCTCGGGTTACAGTTTAACCCTAGTTAACAGTGGCAATAAACAATCTTAAAACACTGTCCATATTGTAGGTAATTGCATTACCGACATTAAACTTTGTTTTATTTATGGGCTTTCGCAGGGGCCCAGGCCTGGAAAGAGGCTACATTAGGCCCTGCCTAGCCCCTTGGGCCCACCTTGGACTATACCTGACCCTTAACTGTGGTTAAATCCACCTCCTGTTAACCTTTAACCGCGGTTAAGCACCCCTTAACCCCACAAATTTTAGGAAATTAAACAGATATTCCTAAAACTGAGATTGGACCTTAATCCTGACCTTGGCCCTTTCCCTAACCCTGGTTAGCAACCCTAACCACAGTTAGACCCCCTTAACTGCGGTTAGCAACCCTAATCGTAGTCAAACTTCGGTTTACGACCTACCGGGCCTAAAAACCCAAGTCTACCAGACTTACCTCGGCCTACCGGACCCCGCCTTAGCCTATCGGGCTACAACTCACTCACCCTTTACTGTGGTTGGCAACCCTAACTGTAGTTGGTTGGGCCTAATCCCAGTTAGCAATCCTAACCCGGGCCGGACTCTTCCTTAGTCTACCGGACTACTCCCTAAGCCTACCGGGCTTACATTCCTTGCACTTGACCCTCCTCGGTCAACCAATCCTAGTCTACTGGACTAGCCCATGTTAGCCACCCTTGGTGCACACACACATGCCCCTAGCCTCGGCACAGGCTCACATGCCAGAACTACGCTCGGTCTGATTTCACCTTGTGAGTACGTAGGCAGACCAACACGGGCCCGACCCCAGTTAGCTTTTTTTCCCTTCTTAGATTAGTGTTCACTTAAACCTTCTGGCATTCTAAACAAGATTAACTTAATTTGGCTTAAACCCGGGAAGTACGGAACCGTTGTAAAACGGAAGCCTCGGGTGCCTAACACCTTCCCCAGACTTAACTGAACCCCTTACCCGGATCTCTCTCGTGGACCGAAGACCTTATCCAAAACTTTGGGGGACTTATCCCTTCTGAATGAGCCACAAAATAGATTTAGGGCAGTGAATTTCTCGCGCTCACAGCTCTGGCGACTCTGTCGGGGAATAGTTTCAAGGTTCAACCAAGAACCCAGGGTTAAGCCAACTAAACCTTAATCTTGTATAAAATGCCTAAGCGTTCAACTAAACACTAATCATTTTACTTCTCTTGATTAATTGTGTACTGTGCATCCATACATGTCATAGTAGTGTAATTAATCCCATTCAACCCAATAGACAGGCTTATTACATTAACGGCTGTGGGATGATCATCCTCAGTGTCAGTGACTTAAACGTCTTGGAGGTCTGCGAAGTTACTCCTATTAGGTGATATCCCTCAGGGTAGGATTCTGAACGCTCCCGCTTACACCAATCGTCCCTTTTCAGGTATGTTCTATACCGGGGAGTCGCATATACGGTGTTAAGTGATATACCCGTCCTACTAGGAACACCCTTGCATCAAACCAACATTCATACATGTAGTCTAGGCTTCAGTATAGTCTACAAGCAGTCCATTCTGGAAGGGTTACTACAAACCCTAACCTGCTTGCACCCTATACTTGTCCCCAATCATGGTTGACTACCCGGGCACATTCTACCCAGATAACCACCCACTCAGGGGCATGTAATGAGCTAAACCTGTACTTGTAATAAACTACATCCAACCCTGCTTCCTGACATAGCTTCTGGGGTCCAAATCTCAGGCAGACAGGCCTTCACTAGGCCTGTCCCAACCTTGATCTAATAAGTCCCTCGGTTTCTAACAACGTGGGCTAAAGCACGTCGAACCTCCGTCCGTCTGCCCTATCGGATCACGTGTGCCGTGTCACACCCAATCAAAATCTGCATCATCATTTTGCATCCCATCTGTATACACAGTACACTCACAGAGTCTGTATCATTATCCAGGTCGATGGCAGGTCCTTCAGGGGTAACTCAGTCAATGGGCCGACAATCACGGCCCATGCATCTAACTTCTAAGGGGGCATGTGATGACAACCTCCAGGCTTCAATTGGGGCTTTCACCTAGAATCAATGTCTCATTTGGGCTCAGTACTACAAAACTAGAAATATCCTAGACCTCATGAACACTGCTATCCAGTGCTGGAGCCCATCTCACATGGTATTTCGTTTTGGTAAGAACGAGCTCTGCCCAACACTGGAAGAGATTGAGCGCATTCTAGGATTAAATATGGACGGGAAAGCCATAGTACCATACTACAAGACAACATACCAGGCAGACCTATCTAGGTTCTTGCATATCAAGCCTGCCTACTTGCAGCCCGATCCTAACGGCTCTTTTGATCGGATATCCGTGTCTTTTCTCGAAAAGAAATACAAGCACAAATGGAACCCTGACTCTATTTCAACAGAACTTCCCGGTTTCAATGCCCTTGCACTGATAGCCATGTCTCAACTGGTGTTCCCAAGGTGTCGTTCGCTCGTCGAAGCAGTTCTAGTCGGGATCATCGAGGACATGTACAACTCCTGCTTGGTTGTACCAGTCATTCTAGCCGAGCTTCTCAGAGCTCTTAACGAGTCTACAAACCGTAGAAAAGGCATCTTCTATGCCAGTACACCTCTCCTACACCTCTGGTTGGTAAGTCACTTGCATACAATCATTTCAGTACCGGATGACATCCGCGACGCTTACAGTCTGCCCAGAAGATTTCTCAGAATCAAGGGCCAATAGTAACTATAGATGTTGGGGAGTTCTACCAGCTCCTCCAAGACCTTTCAGAGGAAGAAATCACTTAACAATGCAATTGGCTTGTGTTGAACAGGCTACCCCATGTTATCATCACCGGCAGACGATGCATGATTCTTACTGGTCTAACAGGCTCCGTAATCTATACACCACTCTGAGTCCTCCAACAGTTTGGACTCCCTCAACGTATCCCCGTGATAGACCAGTAGGAAAATGATTGGATCACCTTCACAGTGCACTCCGACAACCTCACCCGGCACTTCCAGTCAGCTTGGCGCAGCTCCAGGTGAGACCAATGGCCAAACTTCATGGTCTTGTCAGGGCCATCAACCAACTCGGCATACCGACAATGGGTGGATAATCCTGACATTCTACTCGGTATGCCTGCACCTAGAGAACTGCCCACACCAGTTGCAGCTCCATCACAAGGGACCATACCCCTAGCAGAGATGGTGATTCCCTGGACAGACTTCTTCCTAGAGAGACAGCTCCAGACCCAGTAGAAATGGAAGAAGCTATGGAAAGCCCAGCGTGCATTTAGGCAACAGGAAGCAAAACAAGGCCGTGAACTCCAAGCTGTGCAAGAGCAGGTTGAACAAATGGAGCAGACAATCCAATCCCTTCATAAGAGACATAGAGGCGACACCAAGGAAACAACTGTCATCCCGGCCCAACTTCACTTCCACCAAGAACAACTTGATAGTGTAAAGGTGGAGATGACCTCCCGTATCCAACAATTTGGATACCGCATGTTCAACGCTACCGAAACCCTCTCGCGCATGGAGGTTGAAGTCACATCCCTCCAGAAACAGATAATGGATCTTGAGGGCATGCCTCATGCACTTGACTTTGCGATCCCTGAAGGGCTGCCTAGGATCGAGTCTTTTTCCTTTTTCTTTGAGTCTCACTATCCATGTACTCACTGCACTCTTCATGCATCAATGAAAATCTTTTTCTATCATCTACCTTTTGTCCTCATGCATAATCATGATTAGCCGTTGCATTCTTTTCAGTTGCATGAGCCGACCTGTGACTCGTTCTCTGACTGCGATTCTCGCAGAAGCAGGAGCTACTGACGTAGTCTTGATGGAAGTACCAATCACAGAGATACCCCCTTGCACAGTCCGATCAGAGAGCAACTCCTACAAAGTACAATTAGAAAGCAGTACAGGATCGATGGTAAAACCTACAGATCAGCACCAGCGGACCATTGAGATCCTACAGTCACATGACAAAGACATAACAGCCATACAGGCAAAGCTTGATAGTGTTCTGGAATCCCTGAAGATTATAATTGGCACACGGACCGAAGAACCCTCCACCTGGATCCCAACCGAAGAACCATCCGAGCGACCTACACCTAAGCCTCGCCATTTCCCCTTTATCATACCTAATCCCGTACCCGCAACAGGTGGAGAGGAATATGACCAGTACAAAGAGCAGCCGAAAATCTCACACGTCCACCAGGACCAACCATCATCCTCAGATCCAACCCCTTCCTTACAAGACGAGATCAAGCAGATGAAAGAGGAGATGAGAAGAATGAAAGGTATATCCACCAGTACAAGTCTATCACTAGAAGACTTAACCTTTTCATCAGAGGATGTTGTTCCCGAATGTTTCAAGGTCCCAGACTTTGATAAATATGATGGCTCAGGCTGTCTAAAACAACACTTGCAATTATACTTGGGGGACATGCTTCAACACAATAAAAACCAACCCTTGCTCATCCTGTACTTCTAGAAGAGTCTGAAGGGGGCAGCCCTTACATGGTGGATGTCGGTGGACAAGCAGAAAGTCAAGACCTGGCAGGATGTCATGGACAGTTTCATAGAGCAGTACTCCTTCAACAGGAGCTCCGCCCTCAGAGGAGCCAGCTCGAACAGCTAAGCCAGCGCAACAACAAATCATTTCTGGAGTACGCCACCTGCTGGAGGGAAATGGTAGCAAAGATCCCAACTCCTATCCCTAAGGAGGAACTGGCAGGCATGTTCATGGGCACCCTAAAGCAGCCTTACTCTACACTCATGGTGACCTTACCAGTAGTAGACTTCGGCACTATCGTTAGGACAGGTGCCCGTGTCGCGACCCATAACCCACCCTAGGAGTTAGAGTGAACTTTGGATGACTAATCATGACTTGCTTGACAACTAACCTGCAAAACCCATAGAGCATATACAAAAGAGGATATAAACAGTGGAAACATACTCTAACATAGCACAGCGGAAGACTACCAAACCTCTATGTATATACATACGCAAATCCAAGTTTATACAAAAAGTCTCCAAAAGAAAGTGTGGACATGCCCGCCAAAATACATGAATCTAACTCTCATCTCACCCACAGCTACTCCACTCAGAATCTAATCACCACCTACTGATAACCCTCTATGGGAGGTTCCTCCAAAGGCTCCTCGGCGTACTCCTCTTCCACCCATGGACCAGGAGCACAAACATCAAATGGGGCAGTAGCTCCCTCAGAACCTGCCGACATAAGAAGTACGGCTGAGCATGGAATACTCAGCGGGTACTAAATACTAACCAACAATTATAGCGTAGAAATAGCAATACATAATCAGGAGCAATTCATATATGTCAAACGGAAACAATTCACATCATACAAGGAAGTAAAGCAGTTTATAATCATGCTTGTAATTCGTAGGAAACCGATAAATCCTCTTGAAACATCGTGCACTTGACTTGACTTGAAATATCTTTTTGTACTTGAAAGCTTGTCATGTCTATCTTGCTTGTGATCATGTAACTTGTGAGATATCCTTGTGAGGTGTCCTTGTGAGATGCCTTGAGAGGGAAGGGAGACCCTTCTTTATGCAATGCACTTGCGAGGGAAGGGAGACCCTTCTTTATGATATGTATGTACTTGCGAGGGAAGGGAGACCCTTCTTCATGATATGCACTTGTGAGTGAGGGGAGACCCCTCGTGGAATGTTGGTTCTTGTCTTCTTGTGAAAAGCGAGGTAAAACATATCGTAGGATATGTCCCACCTCTAACCATGTTCTTGAAAACCTCGATAAATCATGTCATGCATGCCGTGCTCGTGGAAACCGTGTACATACTTGCATTCAAATTTAAAGATGACATTTGGGTAATTTCACAACACATATAGCATTAAAGATTGAGTAATGTAATATTCATAGCATTATGGGAAAGTAGGAAACACACTATCATAGTCCCTAGCAATATTCATAATTTATTAAGCATGCATTTCCAGATTTTCAGCTCACTGTGTTCACCTTGGCCTTTCATCAAACATGGTGTGTTCATTATGGATTTTACCCTACAACATGCTTTTCTAGATGGGTTTTACTCAAATCATACATGTACGTTCATTATTGGAACAATGCCCTTCCCCATTTGTTCATCACACACAACCATTGGCATCCAATTGCCCATCCCATCTCCATTTACCATTCACCATTCACCATTTACCATTCATCCATCTCATAGCACATGTGTAAATGAAAGAAAATGAAGAGAAAAGAAGGGGAAAGAGGAACTATAACTAGGAGGGTAGTAAGAAGTACCGACCTTGAAGAAATGAGGAAGAAACCCCTTTCCAAAATGACTGTGTAGCTACTGCCCTAGTTTGAGGAGATGCTCCTCACGAGTTTGTGCCTTGATCTTGAAGAAAAATGGGCTGGAGGTTGATCTAGGGTTTCAAAACCCTTTGATTTCTCTCCAAAATGGAAACCCTAGGTTGGAATCGCCTTCTCCCCTTTCTCCTATTCTCTCAAACTCTCTAAGTGTCGAATGAAGCCCTAAAGGCTCGGGTTAAACTCTTAAGGTAAGAGTGAACTGACCAAAAGACCGTAATACCCTTACTGGGATTTCTGCAATGACGCGAGGACCGTGAATAGTGCTGAACACATTGTGCTGTGAATAGTGCCAACTCGTGGTGCCGTGAATAGTGCCAACTCGTGGTGCTGTGAATAGTGCAACTCGTGGTGCCATGAATAGTGCAACTCGTGGTGCCATGAATAGTGCAACTCGTGGTGCCATGAATAGTGCCAACTCGTGGTGCCATGAATAGTGCCACTCGTGGTGCCATGAATAGTGCAACTCGTGGTGCCATGAATAGTGCCAACTCGTGGTGCCATGAATAGTGCAACTCGTGGTGCCATGAATAGTGCCAACTCGTGGTGCCATGAATAGCGCAACTCGTGGTGCCGTGAATAGTGCCAACTCGTGGTGTTGTGAATAGTGCCAACTCGTGGTGCCATGAATAGTGCAACTCGTGGTGCCATGAATAGTGCAACTCGTGGTGCCATGAATAGTGCCAACTCGTGGTGCCATGAATAGTGCCACTCGTGGTGCCGTGAATAGTGCAACTCGTGGTGCCATGAATAGTGCCAACTCGTGGTGCCATGAATAGTGCAACTCGTGGTGCCATGAATAGTGCCAACTCGTGGTGCCATGAATAGTGCAACTCGTGGTGCCATGAATAGTGCCAACTCGTGGTGAGTTGTACAACGGATGCACACAGTATACGTTATCAGAGTACGTTGTCTGTGCTACGATTTCCTACAGGTACAGACTATTTTGGCCATATCTTTTGACTCGTTCGTCCGATTTTGACGATTCAACTTGCGTTGTGTTCGTGCTTCGAAGAGGAACAATTCTAACATTTCAAAATTTCCAAATTCTTACTCATTTATTAATCATACCTCTTAAAAGGCAAGATGACAATGAAAGTGTCATGTATTAAGCATGAAGAAGTCTGGGGCTCCACATCCTCCCCCCCTTACAAAAATTTCGTCCTCGAAATTCAGACACTACTTGCATTACAAATCAAAAAGGACATTACATGTCATATACAGACTTCACACAGAAACTCATTCAAGTAATTCTGGGTACTTTGCTTTGACTTCGGCTTCACGCTCCCATGTAGCTTCTTCCCGAGCATGGTGTTGCCATTGCACAAGAACTAAAGGGATTGTCTTGTTGCGAAGCACCTGATTCCTTCGATCTAAAATCTGGACTGGCTTTTCAATCAAGGTGAGGTCCTCTCAAATCTCCAACTGTTCCAAGTCTATGACATGCGAAGGATCCGCAAGATACTTCCGAAGCATGGACACATGGAAGACGTTATGAACTGTAGCCATGTGAGGTGGAAGAGCTACTCGATAAGCAACTTCACCAACCCGTGTGATAATCTCAAAAGGCCTAACATACCGAGGACTGAGCTTGCCTCGCTTCCCAAATCTCATGATCCCTTTGCTAGGAGATACTTTCACAAAAACTTGATCCCCTACTTGAAATTCCAAGTCCCAACGGCGTGTGTCAGCATAACTTTTCTGGCGATCTTGAGCGGCTTTCAATCGATCCCGGATGATCTTAACTGTGTTTGCAGTTTGCTCAATCAACTCCGGACCAAGTACTTTCCTTTCGCCTACCTCATCCCAATAGAGAGGAGACCTACAACTTCGCCCATACAAGGCCTCAAATGGTGCTATTTGAATACTTGCCTGATAGCTGTTATTATAGGCAAATTCAACCAATGGCAAGTGCTCTTCCCAACTGCCTCTGAAATCCAACATACAAGCCCGAAGCATGTCTTCAATGACTTGGTTCACTCTCTCAGTTTGTCCATCCGTCTGTGGATGAAAAGCGGTGCTGAAATCAAGTCGGGAACCCATAGCCTCCTGGAAACTTTTCCAAAATCTTGACATGAATCTTGGATCCCGATCCGACACAATACTAACAGGCACTCCGTGCAATCTAACTACTTCCTTGATGTATAGTGCAGCCAACTGACTTGAGTTGAAAGTAGTTCGGTAGGGTAAGAAATGAGCGGACTTTGTCAAACGATCCACTACTACCCATATCGCATCTGAGCCCCTTGCCGGGTGCCTTCGGCCGCATGAAGTGCAGACCTCGTGTGCATAAGTCGGAGGGGCCGGAAGTGGAGCATACCTCATCGTCTGAGGTGCAACAGGCCGTGGGGCTGGAAGAGCCTGCGGTCTCGGTGCCTGAGGCACATACTACCGTGGAGCTGGAGGCGCATAAGAAGGCCTCATCGATGGTGCTGGCCACGCATACTGATAACGAGTCCGCCTCTCTGGAGGTGCTGAACTACTAGCTTGGCCTCTCGCCAACTCCCTCTTCTTGGACACTGTCTCCGAATTGGCCTCGACCAATAAGGCCTTGTCTACTACCTCAGGGTAGGTAGTATGCCTGAAAACGGACACCTTCTCCATAATCACATCCTTGAGCCCTTGCTCAAATCTCCTCGCCTTCATTGCCTCAGTAGCAACCATATGAGGCGCAAATCTCGACAACTTCGAGAACTTGGCCTCGTATTGTGCCACCGACATCAAACCTTGCTCAAGGTTGATGAATTCTCTCTCTTTCTTTTCCCGTGCTCCAATCGGAAAATACTTTTTGTAAAAAGTATCCTTGAACTCCTCCCAAGTCCAAGGTAGACCCTGCATGGTCAAATCTCTCGTCCTCAGTGCGGACAACCACCAATGGTGGGCTTCGCCTTCTAGCATGAAAGCTGCCCATGCTACTCTCTCCTCCTCTGTAGGTGAGAGGACCGTAAGGATCTTCTCCATCTGGAGGATCCATGCCTCCGCAGCAAGAGGGTCCACAATCCCATAGAATGGTGGAGGCCTCAATCTCCTGAATGCCTCAACTCCAGCGGTACGATGTACTGGAGCTGCGGGCGGTGGAGTAGGTGCCGCCGATGATGGTATAGCCTGCCGAGCCGCCAGTATGGCGAGTGTCTCAGCAATAGAGCCTAAGACCTGAGAGAGGTCCGGCCGCTCATCCTCATCCCATGAAGAAGAGGAAGCTTTGGTATGTGGTCCACGACCCCGTGTGTTCCGTCTCATGACTCAAGTCCTGAGAATAATAACACCACATGAGTCTAACTTGAAACCACAGTTTACTTCAATGCCATTTCACAATAATCCAATTTGTATTAGTTGTATAATACTAATATACATCGCATTAAGTCATCAGAGTATTTATAATAATATACTTTGGTGCTCTAGCGTTCCTAAGGCTCGTACTTGGTTGAAACAACCATTTTGACTAAGACTAAAGTTTAGTCTTACACTTGGATCAAGACTCTCTTCCGACTTACTTTCTTCCTAACTTGTTTCCTGACATATGCTTTTGTCAAGCCGTGGTATAAGATTCTAAGTGACCCTAGAGACCTAAAGCCTAAGCTCTGATACCACTTCTGTCGCGACCCAGAACCCACCCTAGGAGTTAGAGTGAACTTTAGATGACTAATCATGACTTGCTTGACAACTAACCTGCAAAACCCACAGAGCATATACAAAAGAGGATATAAACAGCGGAAACATACTCTAACATAGCACAGCGGAAGACTACCAAACCTCTATGTATATACATACGCAAATCCAAGTTTATACAAAAAGTCTCCAAAAGAAAGTGCGGACATGCCCGCCAAAATACATGAATCTAACTCTCATCTCACCCACAGCTACTCCACTCAGAATCTAATCACCACCTACTGATAACCCTCTATGGGAGGTTCCTCCAAAGGCTCCTCGGCGTACTCCTCTTCCACCCATGGACCAGGAGCACAAACATCAAATGGGGCAGCAGCTCCCTCAGAACCTGCCGACATAAGAAGTACCGGCTGAGCATGGAATACTCAGCGGGTACTAAATACTAACCAACAATTATAGCGTAGAAATAGCAATACATAATCAGGAGCAATTCATATATGTCAAACGGAAACAATTCACATCATACAAGGAAGTAAAGCAGTTTATAATCACGCTTGTAATTCGTAGGAAACCGATAAATCCTCTTGAAACATCGTGCACTTGACTTGACTTGAAATATCTTTTTGTACTTGAAAGCTTGTCATGTCTATCTTGCTTGTGATCATGTAACTTGTGAGATATCCATGTGAGGTGTCCTTGTGAGATGCCTTGAGAGGGAAGGGAGACCCTTCTTTATGCAATGCACTTGCGAGGGAAGGGAGACCCTTCTTTATGATATGTATGTACTTGCGAGGGAAGGGAGACCCTTCTTCATGATATGCACTTGTGAGTGAGGGGAGACCCCTCGTGGAATGTTGGTTCTTGTCTTCTTGTGAAAAGCGAGGTAAAACATATCGTAGGATATGTCCCACCTCTAACCATGTTCTTGAAAACCTCGATAAATCATGCCATGCATGCCGTGCTCGTGGAAACCGTGTACATACTTGCATTCAAATTTAAAGATGACATTTGGGTAATTTCACAACACATATAGCATTAAAGATTGAGTAATGTAATATTCATAGCATTATGGGAAAGCAGGAAACACACTATCATAGTCCCTAGCAATATTCATAATTTATTAGGCATGCATTTCCAGATTTTCAGCTCACTGTGTTCACCTTGGCCTTTCATCAAACATGGTGTGTTCATTATGGATTTTACCCTACAACATGCTTTTCTAGATGGGTTTTACTCAAATCATACATGTACGTTAATTATTGGAACAATGCCCTTCCCCATTTGTTCATCACACACAACCATTGGCATCCAATTGCCCATCCCATCTCCATTTACCATTCACCATTCACCATTTACCATTCATCCATCTCATAGCACATGTGTAAATGAAAGAAAATGAAGAGAAAAGAAGGGGAAAGAGGAACTATAACTAGGAGGGTAGTAAGAAGTACCGACCTTGAAGAAATGAGGAAGAAACCCCTTTCCAAAATGACTGTGTAGCTACTGCCCTAGTTTGAGGAGATGCTCCTCACGAGTTTGTGCCTTGATCTTGAAGAAATATGGGCTGGAGGTTGATCTAGGGTTTCAAAACCCTTTGATTTCTCTCCAAAATGGAAACCCTAGGTTGGAATCGCCTTCTCCCCTTTCTCCTATTCTCTCAAACTCTCTAAGTGTCGAATGAAGCCCTAAAGGCTCGGGTTAAACTCTTAAGGTAAGAGTGAACTGACCAAAAGACCGTAATACCCTTACTGGGATTTCTGCAATGACGCGAGGACCGTGAATAGTGCTGAACACATTGTGCTGTGAATAGTGCCAACTCGTGGTACCGTGAATAGTGCCAACTCGTGGTGCTGTGAATAGTGCAACTCGTGGTGCCATGAATAGTGCAACTCGTGGTGCCATGAATAGTGCCAACTCGTGGTGCCATGAAAAGTGCAACTCGTGGTGCCGTGAATAGTGCAACTCGTGGTGCCATGAATAGTGCCAACTCGTGGTGTTGTGAATAGTGCCAACTCGTGGTGCCATGAATAGTGCAACTCGTGGTGCCATGAATAGTGCCAACTCGTGGTGCCATGAATAGTGCAACTCGTGGTGCCATGAATAGTGCCACTCGTGGTGCCGTGAATAGTGCAACTCGTGGTGCCATGAATAGTGCCAACTCGTGGTGCCATGAATAGTGCAACTCGTGGTGCCATGAATAGTGCAACTCGTGGTGCCGTGAATAGTGCAACTCGTGGTGCCATGAATAGTGCCAACTCGTGGTGAGTTGTACAACGAATGCACACAGTATACGTTATCAGAGTACGTTGTCTGTGCTACGATTTCCTACAGGTACAGACTGTTTTGGCCATATCTTTTGACTTGTTCGTCCGATTTTGACGATTCAACTTGCGTTGTGTTCGTACTTCGAAGAGGAACAATTCTGACATTTCGAAATTTCCAAATTCTTCCTCATTTATTAATCATACCTCTTAAAAGGCAAGATGACAACGAAAGTGTCATGTATTAAGCATGAAAAAGTCTGGGGCTCTACAGCCCGTATCGAGACTGCTATCAAGAGCGGGGCTATTCATTCCAATCTAGGACTTGATTCCCCTAAGGCGACGGCCTCATCCAGCAGAAATATTGGTCCCCGAGACCACATAAAGAAGGAAGATGTACATATGATTGCTTCTATGGCACCCATCCGATTATCAGCTCCAGCAGCTCAGCAGCAGTCAGTTAGCAGGAATACCAACCCAGTCCGACCAGTCCACGGGTAAAATCGTCCTCCCAAAAAATTTACCCCTCTTCCATATACTCTCAGCCAGTTATTGGAATTCCTCACCAAGCAGGGCCTTCTCGAGCTTAGAGGTCCTACACCTCTTCTACCTCCATACAAATAGGATAAGAACTATAATACCGACCATCACTGCGCCTTTCACAGAGGCCCTGGCCATGCCATAGATTATTGCGTAGGCATGAAGTGTACAATCTAAGATCTCTTGGATGAGGGAAGGGTTGAACTGGCTCCCAGCAACACAAGCATCAATCAGGTGCCACTACCCCCACATAACAATCAAATCAATTTTATCCACTGGGAAGAGCCCGGGGCAGGGCAGCTAGGACCCAGTACACCCGCAGTAAATGACGGCATCATCAGGCCCTCTTAACGATCACCTGTCATAATCCCCTTCCCCCAATCAAACATACAAACTATTCAATCTCCAATCCAGATACCTGTCTCCGAACAGATCATCTACACCATTCCTTGCCCTACAAATTGGCCCACAGCTCCAGCTCAAGCCTCAACCTCTTCAGGCCCTGTTGGGATCCCTTACATCCCAGAGCCTTCCTTCAACCTCAACCGAGTACCCGCTCCCCGCTCTCTCATCCTCGAGAGCGAGAGTATAGCCTACCTAACCAGATCTGACCAGGTATATCAACCTCTTATAGCCGAGCCGGTAAAGGTGCAGAATATAGAGGCAGAGAAATAGAAAGCAGGGGTATTAGACCCATAGAAGGAAGCAGTTGATTCAGCAGCTTTATTGAAAAATCCTAGAAAAAGCAGAGGAGTTCAATATCACTCAGCAACTGAGCAAGGTCCCAGCACAGATATCCATCTTGGGTCTTCTTCTCACTTCAGAGCATCACAGGAAGCAACTGCTCTAAGTATTTGGCAATGCCCATGTAATGCCCGAGAAACTGGGGCAAATGGTAGGGTAAATCCTTGAACCCAAAGTCATCTCCTTCACAGAAGAGGAGATACCGGACAGTGACAAGGACCATAGCCGAGCTTTGTACATTGCAGTGCAATGTATGGACGGAACATTATCATCAGTGCTCGTCGACAACGGCTCCGGCCTGAACGTCTGCACACTCTCCACACTGCAAAACCTAGGCCTGGACCTCAGTCAAGTGAAGAAGAGACCTATGACCATCAGGGCCTTTGACAATACAACCAGGCAAAACCTGGGGGACATTGACCTGACCATCGGGGTCGGACCTGCTCTGTTCTCAACAAACTTTCAGGTGGTGAACGTGCCAGCCTCTTTCACTCTACTCCTAGGAAGGCCATGGATCCATGCGACCGGAGCCATTCCCTCCTCTTTACATCAAAGAATTAAGTTCATCCAGGATGACAGTATAATTGTCATTCCAACTGAAGAGTTAGCAAGTTCCTTTGGGGAGGTCCAAGAGCTGGGGCAAGGCACTGCCTTCATAACATTCCAGTTCGAGCAGGTTAGTTCTATCGACCAGGGAGAACAGCAAGGCAAGCAAGCAGTGCCACCATTTGTTAGAATGATAGCCAGAATGAACTATCAACCCGGAAGTGGTCTTGGTGCCAGGAATCAGGGCATGAAGAAAAGATACACACCTCCTCGTTATACACCTCCCTTTGGTTTGAGATACAAGCCCAGATACGAGGACTACCTTTCTAAGCTGACTAGGAAGAGTAGACAATCGGCGAAACCTGAACCCCGACCACACATCTCTATAACCTTCCCCGTGGGAATCTATGAGACTTACCCGGAAACCTCTACTGCACCCATTGCCTTAACACCCCAACCCAGTGACGAGTCTTCAGGGATTCCAGAACCTGAAGTGTTCGCCATGGCCCAGATGTTCGACAAGCTAATTGTCGAAGATGCTACCGAAGCAAAATATCCAGTGGGTGAGTAGGTCTGCACCTTCTCCGATAGCGCAAAAGCGTCATCCAGTCGCTAGCCACTGATCCATTGGTGGACTGAGGCTCTCACCATCGAGGCCAGCCAGGGCCGAGGCAAGCGCAGTGCAGGACAGGTTGGTCCGAGACAGCAGTGAACCAGCATCACCCTTCTCCTCCATCTACATCTCTTTTGCTCCCATTTATAAAATCCAAAAGTCAGGCCACTATCGGCCTCTTTTTGTTTGAGTCTTTTTGCAACAAGTCATTTTGCTATTGAAAATCAGATTATTTTGACTTAAAAATCATGTTTTACTAGGGTTATCTATTCGACAAATTATCCATAGACCTGAGAGGTTAATATCTTCTCAAGCATCTGTCTATATGACTTTGTTGTGCCAATTGACAATATCCAATACACTTTCGAAAAAATATTTCATATCGACTGATGACGAAATCACACGGATTCTTCCCCTGGAAGGCCTAGTGTCCTGAAGCCAACAAATCATTATCATCAAAGGATGCTAAACTAAAGCTAATTGATTTTCCAGGAAGTTACCTCTGACAGGGCTACCCCTCAAACCCTCCTTGAACTCTCCGAAGCAGAGTATGACTCAGAACAGGAAGAGGAACCGCCTCAGGAAATTCTGGACCTCCTCGAGCACAGTGAAGGACTTCTACAGTCTAACAGGGAGGACACTGAAACAGTCAATCTGGGATCCACAGAGAACCCCCGGTTAGTCAGAATTGGCACCAGCATAAACCTTCAGTGGAGAGCAAACATGATTAGTTTCCTGAGAAGCTACAGTGATGTCTTCGCCTGGTCATATGCTGACATGCCAGGCCTAGACCCAACATTGGTGCTACACAGCCTGCCCCTGAACCCTGACGTCAGACCAGTGAAGCAAGAACTGAGACGGATAAGGCCTGAATGGTCACAGAGGTCAAGGAAGAAGTTAAGAAGCAGATCAGCGTAGGATTCCTGGCAGTTGCAAACTACCCTGAGTGGTTGGCCAATATAGTCCTAGTACCCAAGAAGGATGGCAAGGTCCGCATATGTATTGACTACCGAAATTTAAATAGGGCAAGCCCCAGAGATAACTTTCCTCTCCTGCACATTGACGTTCTGGTCGATAATACTGCTGGGCACGAGACTCTCTCATTCATGGATGGTTTCTCTGGATACAACCAGATCAGGATGGTAGAAGAAGACATGGAGAAAACCTCCTTTATCATGCATTAGGGCACATTCTGCTATAAGGTCACGCCTTTCGAACTCAATAACGTATGGGCCACCTACCAGAGGGCCGTGACAGCCTTGTTCCATGACATGATGCACAAGTTCACTGAAATCTACATGGATGACATGATCGTCAAATCACCAACAGTCGAACGGCACCCAGAAGACCTGAAGAGACTCTGCGATAAACTCCGAGAGTACGGCCTAAGACTGAACCCGGCCAAACGTATTTTTGAAGCCGCATCAGGAAAGCTCCTTGGTTTTATAGTCAGCAAAAGAGGCATTGAGATCGATCCAGCTAAATCCAGAGCTATCATAGAAATGCCAGCACCCGAAACTAAAATGGAGATCCATGGTTTCTTGGGCAGAATTCAGTACATCAGTCGGTTCATTTCTCAGCTAACTCCGATCTGCGAATCAATCTTCAAACTTCTCTGAATGAACATGTCGATAATCTGACAGCAGAATATCATGAGGCATTTGACAGAATAAAAGTAGTATCATCTGAATCCTCCAGTACTTGTGCCTCCTACACTGGGATGCCCACTGCTACTCTACATCTCTGTGCAAGAAACCTCCATGGGGTGCATTCTGGCACAACATGACGAGACTGGCAAAATAGAGCAAGTCATCTACTATATCAGTAAGCGTCTGCTCGAGTACGAAGAGCGGTACAGCCCTCTTGAGAAGACATGTCTAGCACTGGTCTGGGAAACACAGTGTCTTCAGCACTATCTGCTTTCCTACCCTGTAATTCTGATCTCCCGGATGGGCCCACTGAAATATCTACTAGAAAAGTCAGCCACCACCGAAAGGACTGTCCGATGGCTCATGATGTTGTCTGAATTCGACATCACGTACATGACATAGAAGTCAATCAAGGGGCAGGCTATAGTAAATCACCTGGCCCACAGTCCGACCCAGGACTACGTGTCTATACATGATCAGTTTTCAGATCAAGCCATCCTATACAGAGAAGTGGACAAGCAGGAATTTTTTGGCTGTGAGTTGTACTTTGACGAAGCTGCCAACAATCACAGGAACGGTGCAGGAGCAGTCATAATCTCACCTAAGGGGGCACACCTCCCTATCTCAGTCAAACTAAAGTTCAGATGCTCCAACAACGAAGCAGAGTAAGAGGCATGCATAGCCAGACTGAAAGAAGCCATGGACATTGGGATTGAAGAGGTAGACGTCTACAGTGACTCATCTTTGGTAATCTATCAGGCAAATGAGTCTTGGGCCATCCGAGAAGCAATGCTAGTCCTGTACTTAGCCTACCTCAATCTACTAATCAGTCAATTCAAAAGAATCAGCTTCAGCCACCGATCCAGGAACCAGAACAAATTCACCGACGCACTGGCCACTCTCACTTCCATGGTACAGATCCCTACAGACATCATGCTCTGGCCGATAGAAATTCAACAACAGGATCAGCCTGCCTATTGCTTTCAGATCGAGGAAGTATCGAACCACAAACCTTGGTATACAGACATCAAGCACTATCTCGATGATGGGACATTCCCTCTCGATGCTACCCAGACAGACCGCTGGACAATCAGAAGACTGGCAATTCAGTTCGTCCTATCAGGTGGCATCTTGTACAAAAGGTCACTGAACCTACTCTAGCTCAGATGCCTAGATACCAGTGAAGCAGCATAGGTAGTCGAAGAGGTTCGTGGAGGAACCTGCGGCCCACACATGAACGGGTTGATGTTGTCTAAAAAGATATTGAGGCTAGGCTACTACTGGTCCACCATGGAATCAGACTGTTGCAAGCATGTACAGAAGTGCCACCAATGCCAATTTATGCCGATAGGGTAAACGCACCACCAAACAGGATACACATTCTCAGCTTAGGGCATCGACGCCATCGGACCTATAGCTCCGAAAGTATCAAACGGACATCGATTCATCCTGGTAACAATCGATTATTTCACAAAATAGGTCGAGGCAACCTCTTATGTCAGTGTCATAGCCTCAGTGGTTCAGCATTTTCTGAAAAGGGATATCATCTGCCGATATGGGGTCCCAAATGAGATTGTAACAGACAATGCTCTCAACTTCTGCAACAAGGGGAT
The DNA here is from genome assembly GCA_015143295.1 of Tetracentron sinense. Classification (NCBI taxonomy): domain Eukaryota; kingdom Viridiplantae; phylum Streptophyta; class Magnoliopsida; order Trochodendrales; family Trochodendraceae; genus Tetracentron; species Tetracentron sinense. Next base: position 19,237,277 of record CM026553.1, read on the forward strand.
GATTGACCACTGCCAAAAATTCAAGATCCAATATCACAACTCTACGCCGTACAGGCCACAAACCAATGGTGCAGTTGAAGCTGCCAATAAGAATCTGAAGAAAATCATAGAGAAGGTGGCAATCAAGTACTCTACCTGGCATGAGATGCTCCCTTATGCACTCATGGCCTACAGAACGTCCATCCAAACCTCAACAGGAGTAACACCATTTCCTTTAGCCTATGGCATGGAAGCAGTCCTCCTTGGCGAAGTACAAATTTCATCACTCCGGGTGTTAATGGAAGCAGAACTCACAGAAGCAGAATGGGTACAGACCTGGTATGAGCAGTTGAACCTGACCGAAGAGCGGCGACTGAAAGCCATCAACCACTCTCAAGCCTATTAGAGGCACATGGCTAGGGCATTCAACAGGAAAGTCAAGCCAAGAAACATCGAGATCGGTGACCTGGTCCTCTGAAAAATGTTGCCAAACCACCTTAACCCAAGGGGAAAGTTCACTCCCAGTTATGAAGGCCCATACGTCGTCCGAGACAAATTCTTCGGTGGTACCCTTCAACTCGAACGTATGGATGACGAAGACCTCCCAGAGCCCGTCAACATGGACAAAGTCAAAAGATACTACGCTTAGGGTCTAAATCTGATATGCGCTTTACACTTGTAGTTTCTCCGAGAAATGACAAGAGGTCATCCTTGGCACACTCTTTATCCCTCTTTCCTGTAACCCATTTACAAATCAAATGAATCTCGCTAGTTAGCCCCTTAAGCCTGACAGCCCTTCTTTCATCACACTTTTCAGGGACACCGTCCCTCGCCCTCTGCGGTATTGGCCCGAACTACATCATAACCTGATCTTGCAAAGGTACGTAGGCAGCCTATGAAATCAGGTACGGTCACATATGGGGTATCCACTCCCTGACTCTCCCCAAACGGAGTCCCTCCTTCCCCAAAGGAGTCATCAACTCTCCCCAAGCAAAGACAAACTCTCTCGACTTCCCAAGCAAATTGATTCTCATGGGTACAAAGTTCCTATCAAAAGAAAGCACAAAATAGAAGTCGAAACATTTCAACGGTCAGAGACTCCCCACAGAGACAATCTCTCTAGACTCTTTACCCAGCAGAGACAACCTCTCCAGAAAAACAAAATCCTCAGATAGAGACAACCACTCTATCCCCAGCAGAGACAACCTCTCTCTCAAAAAAAAATCATCACCAGGAATCATAAGGCACAGGCCTTAAGAAAACAAATCCCCCCAGAAACAAAAGAATCCTCCCCAGAAAGTGAAAATTAATTATATCAAACCAAAACCTCCAAGGGAGAGCAAATCAACTACAAAACAGGAGAAATCCCAGGGTGTCCCAAACTTGGTCCCTCAGCCTACATTTCATCATACTATAAGTCCTCCTCGATCCCTTAGGAATTACGAGTGTAAGTGCAATATCACATCTGAATCCCTAGCGGAAATATCATCCTCAAAACCCTTGAGGAGTGCCATTCAGGGCTATGATGGGAGAAAACCTTCTTTCCAAACATAAACAAAACCTCCCCAGTAAGTCACGGGCATGAGTGAAAACCGGCAACGGCCTCATTGCGCAAAAATCACGCGATCCCCAGACCTAGTCTTGTGATTAGGGGTAAAAAATGGATAAAAACTAATCAGCTTCGCAGGCATGAGGAAAACCGGCAACGGGCTCATCGCGCAAAAATTATGCGAACCCCATGACTTGGTTATTCCAAAGGTAAAAGAAGGAGAAAGGCTGAAGAGCAGTTTGCAAACAACATCCGACAGCAATTAGGCTAGCCAGATAAATCCCCTACAGCAGTCCCTAGCAGGTGGCATGAAAGAGCAGCTTCCCCAACACTAGGCTCCAACAGAGTTCAGATCCCCAGTAGTGATCTACGGCAGTGTCATATCCCTCAGCAGATCCCCAGTAACGGTCTACAATGGCATTACATCCCCTAGCGGATCTCCCCAATAGAAGCATCCTATTTGCTACCCCAGCAAACTTCGCCCCAGTCAGAGTCAAATCTCCAGGAGTGACAAAATAAACAAGCTACCCGTGAGCATCCTCAGCGGTGATAAAACTTCTTCTAGATCATACTCTACTCTCCAAGAGCGAAAGCCCTGACTAAGGTACTTTCCTGCCAAAACTGATAGCTAGTTTAACATTCTTTTGTTGAAAGCAAAATTTTTACAAAGGACCAAAAACCTTTTACAAAATATTTTCAAAAAACAAACTCTCTGGTATCCTGACCAGATTATACCAGCCTGCACTGAGCAGCCCCAGCAAGACAAAGCAGAAGAAGCCGACACCATGCATCCCCGCCAATCGCAATCAGCAGAGTCATGGGAAAGCATTCTAGCCTTTATCCCCTGCATGACATCCCTGCATAGCATCACACTTCTTGTGACCAAACTCCTCAGCATCATCTTTGATCAAAATCCAGCGCCTCTCGGCCATTTCAATCATCCGGCTAGTGCCTCTTAGACATGCCGCCTCCTTTTCGACACCCCCGTGTGTCCTCGACATCCCATGTATACCTTTAGAACATATACCACCTACATGTCCTCTCTTTCGACACCCCGTGTGTCCTCGATGTCCCGTGTATACCTTTACAGCGTATACCACCTGCATGTCCTCTCTTTCGACACCCCGTGTGTCCTCGACATCCTGTATATACTTTTACAGCGTATGCCACCTACATGTCCTCTCTTTCGATACCTTGTGTGTCATCGACATCCCGTGTATACCTTTACAGCGTATAACACCTGCATGTCCTCCCTTCTTTTCGACACCCCCGTGTGTCCTCGACATCCCGTGTATACCTTTACAGCGTATACCACCTACATCTCCTCTCTTTCGACACCCTTGCATGTCCTCGACATCCCGTGTATACCTTTACAGCGTATACCACCTGCATGTCTCATCCCTGACATCCCATGTGTACCTTTACAGTGTACACCACCTGCATGTCACCCCCTTCAACACCCTGAGTGTTCTCGACACCCCGTGTGTCTCTTCGATCAAACTCGATCGAATCCTTCCGGCCGACGCCTCCAGGCTATGCCATCACTGCATCCATCATACCCTAGTGAGTAGTCTGAACTACTCGCCCTGCCCCAGCAGCGCCTTGCCACTACATTGCACTCACTATTTATGCACTGCATGCATACACATCATCATTCTGCATCTTTGTTATCTAAGTTCAGTGTAAAAATAGGATTATTCCAATCTTTGCCGTTCGAATCACCAACCCTGGCATTCTCCAGCAAAGAGGGGCAGCTGTAAGCACCCGATTTTTACACCCCCACCTAACTGTAGTTAAAGCCTATTTTAACTATGGTTATCCCCTCACACCTATCCTTAGAACTAAACCCTTGGTGAACTCTAGATGGACCATAGGTGAACCCTATTTAAAACCCTAGGTGAACACTAGTTAATCTTAGGAATCAAAACCATGTCCTAAACCCTTAGCCGTAGGTGACCCTAGCAAATCCCATGGCCCATAAGGCCTTACCCTATTATCTAGGCCCCTTAAAAGCCCAAATGCCTTAGGACAACCCCCTATACCCGAGTGTGGAAGGCCTAGGCCCACTTCAATTAATTCCAGAATGTCGGTCAAAGTTCTACCGACATTAAATTTTGCCTTGGTTTCCTGATGTCAGTAGAACTTTTACCGACATCTTCAAGTTCTGAGTTTTTCAGTCTGCTACACCCCTGCACACTCCATCCTCACCTCGGGCTCCCCCTTCTTACCCCTTAGTCGACCTCGCTAGGGTCCAATACCATCTCCCCCCTTCTTTTTAAACCCTCCTAGGTCCCCTATTTCTTCCCTATAAATCCCAACGCCACCTTCAGTTTAAAGGGTCTGTAACTTTTTAGAGGAGAACCCCTGCTGCAAAAACCGTGATCCATGACCTTGGTCTTGATCCTAAGACTCCCCTGGACCTACCTCGAGCATCCCTAACCACTGCAAGCATTGTTGGAGTGTACACCACCTGTTCACAGACCCCCTGTCAAGTTCGGTCGAAACAGAGCATTGGGTAGGGATTCCCCTTCCCATTTCCTTATTGTTTTAGCATCATTGTGAGCCCCTGGTCATCTCCAGGGGACCTTTCTATGTTTTTTTGTTGTTGTTGCAAGTGTCAACAGACCCTCGTAGGGTGTTCACCCACCTAAACTATAGGTGAGGTGAACCCCTTCCGGTACAACATCTCCCTCGGGCTTGCAGACCTTCCCAGGTCCTTCTAAGGGTCCCTCAATTCATGAGGGAACCCTTAGATACCTCTGTGCCCAGCCCCAGTGCCACAGACCTGGTTTTACAGAAATCCAAGAATGGCGGTACTCTCAGTACCGTCATTCCTGAAATTGTCTTATTCCCTGTTGTCGGTGATCCCTCTACCGACCCCTTCTTTCTGAGCATTTTCCAGAATGTCGGTTATACCTCTACCGAAAGTCTATTTTTCGCTTGATTTGGGATGGGCAGTAATCCCTCAACCGCCAGCTTGCACTGTCAAGAACAGTGGCTTTACACCTTTGTGGGGCCCACTCCAGGCATCCCCTTGGGCCCACACAGAGCCTGATCTCTTCCCAGGAGTCCCCTCTACACTCCCCCACCCTCGGTTCACCTCGGGTTACAATTTAACCCTAGTTAATAGTGGCAAAACACAATCTTAAAACATTGTCCATAATGTAGGTAATTGCATTACCGATATTAAACTTTATTTTATTTCTGGGCTTTTGCAGGGGCCCAGGCCTGGTAGGAGGCCACTTTAGGCCCTGCCTAGCCCCCTGGGCCCACCTTGGATTATACCTGACCCTGAACTGTGGTTAAATCCACCTCTGGTTAACCTTTAACCGCGGTTAAGCACCCCTTAACCCCACAAACTTTGGGAATTAAATGGACATTCCTAAAACTGAGATTGGACCTTAATCCTGACCTTGGCCCTCTCCCTAACCCTGGTTAGCAACCCTAACAATAGTTAGACCCCCTTAATTGTGGTTAGCAACCCTAATCGTAGTCAAACTACGGTTTACGGCCTACCGGGCCTAAAAACCCAAGTCTACCGGACTTACCTCGGCCTACCGGGCCTCGCCTTAGCCTACCAGGCTACAACTCACTCATCCTTTACTGTGGTTAGCAACCCTAACTACAGTTGGTTCGGCCAGATCCCGGTTAGCAATCCTAACCAGGGCTAGACTCTTCCTCAGTCTATCGGACTACTCCCTAAGCCTACCGGGCTTACATACCTTGCACTTGACCCTCCTCGGTCAATCAACCCTACTCTACCGGACTAGCCCATGTTATCCACCCTTGGTGCCCACACACATGCCCCTAGCCTCGGCACAGGCTCAGGTGCCAGAACTACGCTCGGTCTGATCTCACCCTTTGAGTACGTAGGCAGCCCAACACGGGCACAACCCTAGTTAGCTTTTTTTCCCTTCTTAGATTAGTTTTCACGTAAACCTTCTGGCATTCTAAACAAGATTAACTTAATTTGGCTTAAACCCGGGAAGTATGGAACCGTTGTAAAACGGAAGCCTCGGGGTGCCTAACACCTTCCCCGGACTTAACCGAACCCCTTACCCAGATCTCTCTCATGGACCAAAGACCTTATCAAAAACTTCAGAGGACTTATCCCTTCTGAATGAATAGGTGGCGACTATCAAAAACCCGTGAGCCACAAAACAGATTTAGGGGAGTGAATTTCCCGCGCTCACAAGGACCATTGATGATGCTTTACTTTCATAAGTAAAATGATGTGACGAATGATCTTGTATCTTGCTTTAAGAATGAATGATGAATTTTATTCTCTCCATTAACTGTTCATGATAGTACGTATACTTGTTATTACTATTGTTAGCTAGGAGCTTGTACTCTCTGAGTATTCCATGCTCAGCTGTACTTTGATGTTGACAGGTACGTTATACGATAATGGCACTTTGGTTCCTTGGATCGAGGTGGCTCATGGAGAGCAGGAGATTGCTCGGATTGTCATCCAGATGTTAGGGGTTTGGACATGTGACCATATGGTTGGGTTGAGTGAGAGAGACATGTATTTAGGTTTTTATGTCTGGGAATATTGTATTGTTTGAGTTGGTGACTCAGGTTTAGGGATTTCATGTACATGCCTTAGTTTAGATTCAGTGATTGTCAATAATTGTGAATAATTGTACTTGGAATACAGTTAAGTTATTAAGGAAATTTTTAGTCCACTATTTTGCTTGCCTTGTATACTCTTTGCAGGATGATTTTAATGTAAGTGACGTCGCCAGAGCCTCGTAACTCCTAAGGGGGATTTTGGGGCATTACACCCTTCTCCTCCTTCTATTCTCTCTTTGCTCCCGTTGCAAAATCCAAATGTCGGCTACTGTAGGCCTCTTCTTGTTTGAGTCAACTCTTTTATAAACAACAATCATTTTGTTTTATAAATGAAATCTGACATTTTTGACTCAAGAACATGTTTTGCACAAAATATTTCATTTTGGCTAATGACAAAAATCACACGGACTCTTCCCCTGGAAGGCCTAGTGCCCTGAAGCCAACAAAAATAAAAACATAAGCATGCTAAACTAAGCAAAATGATTGGCCAGGAAATCACCTCTGACAAGGCTACCCCCGAAACCCTCCTTGAACTTTTGGAACTTGAGTATGATTCAGAACAGGAAAAGGAACCGCCTCAAGAGCTTCTAAACCTCCTAGAACATAGTGAAGAGATCCTGTAGACTAATATCGAGGACATGAGATTGTAAATCTTGGAACTGAGGACACCCCCTAGCTCGTAAAGATCGGCACAACCATGAGCCCACAATAGAAAACAGACATGATCAGCTTCCTGAAGAGCTACAGTGACGTCTTCGCCTGGTCATATGCAGACATGCCCGGCCTGGACCCAGCATTGGTGGTACACAGACTACCCCTGAGCATAGAAGTCTGACCAGTTAAGCAGAATTTGAGACGGATGAAGCCTGAATGATCGCAGAAAGTCAATGAAGAGGTAGAGAAGCAGATCAAAGATGCCTTCCTGGCAGTAGCAACCTACTTTGAATGGTTAGCCAACATCGTGCCGGTACCGAAGAAAGATGGCAAGGTTTTGTATATGTATCGACTACTGGAATCTGAACAAGGCAAGCCTTAAGGATAACTTCCCTCTCCCATACATCGACATCCTAGTCTACAACACAGCACGGCATGAGACACTTTCATTCATGGATAGTTTCTCTGGATATAGCCAGATCAGAATGACAGAAGAAGACATAGAGAAAACATCCTTCATCACACCATGAGGCACGTTCTGAACAAGGTAAAGCCCTTTGGACTCAAAATATAAGGGTAACTTACCAGAGGACCATGACGGCACTATTCCTCGACATGATACACAAGACAACTGAAGTCTATGTGAATGACATAATCATCAGATCTTTAACTGCAAGGCAACACTCTGAAGACTTGAAAAAGCTCTATGACAGACTCAAGGAGTTCAATCTGAGACTGAATCCGGCCAAATGTGTCTTTGGAGCTTCATCAAGAAAGCTCGTTGGTTTTATAGTCAGCAAAAGAGGTATTGAGATTAATCCAGCTAAAGCTAAGGCCATCATCGAAATGCCAACTCCCCAGACTGAAAAGAAAATCCACGGATTCCTGGGGAATTTAGTACATCAGTTGGTTCATCTCTCAGCTCACTTCAATACGCGAGCCAATCTTCAAGCTTCTCTGGAAGAACGTACCTACAGTTTGGATAGATCAATGTCAAGAAGCCTTCAATAAGATAAAGTGGTATCTGCTCCACCCTCCTGTACTTGTGCCCCTACATCGGAATGGCCACTGCTACTCTACATCTCAGTGTAAGAAACCTCTATGGGGTGCATCTTGGCACAACATGACGAGACAGGCAAGACAGAACAAGTCATCTACTACATCAACAATCGCCTACTAGAGTATAAAGAGAAGTACAGCCCGCTTGAGAAAACTTGTCTGGCACTGGTCTGGGCTACTCAGCGGCTAGGGCACTATTAGCTTTCCTACCCGGTAATCCTGATCTCTCGGATGAACCCACTCAAATATTTACTGGAAAAGTCAGCCACTACCGGGAGGACAGCCCGATGGCTCTGTTGGACATATATGCCCTCGAAAGCCAATAAGAGACTTTTCTACGTTGATTAGATAAGCATCATATTCACACAACCAACTAGAAAGGGTATTTATATTAATTACTGTCTCATATGATGAAGACATAAAGTTCCATAGGTAACATTGTAGGAAAATCATGCAAAGGTTGCGAGGAGATATGATTTTCCGGTTTCTTGTAAACCTAATATTGTTCGAAGCCTCTAGAGTACTGGTTGGGTGCCGTACTTCATCATGGCTTGTACATGTGTATTTCTATGAGATAGTGTGATGAATCTCATTCACAGAGAGTGGTGACTCTTGACTAACATGTGATTATATGTAGCAAGTACATAATACTGAACGGGGTCACTAGTGGATACCCTATGGAATACACTGTCAGATTGTATTAGGGTTATCCATTTGACAAATTATCCTTGGACTTGAGAGGTTAACATCTTCTCAGACATTTTTCTATATGGCTTTGATGTGCCAATCGGCAATGTCCAATACACAAGACTAACTCCGGGTACGTTGGGTCATGTACACAATGTTTGGAGAAGTGTGTAAACACTCAATAAGGAATCCACAACTCCTTAATTGGAGATAATGATATCAAGGTGATACTTGTTGAACTGAACTGTTAAATCCAGTACTGGTGCTTTTCGGTAAAATGGTTTTTATCGAAGTTGATATTTTTAATATGGAAAAGTATATATAAATATATATATGTCAGTTCTTTTCTAATGTTTCTTCAAAAGTGTTTTGGAGGTTCAGTTCAATGAAAAGTAATCATGAGAAAGGGTTCTATCCATAAGCTAAGGACTAAGACAATGGAATTGTTCCAATCCCGGAAGCTTACAAGTGATATCGGAAAGTGGAAGGATTTATTTGTAAATATATTGTGAGATGGTACTTACAAGCAATTCTCTAATTTCTGGAGGTTAATCACATTGTGTTAATGGACATTAATTGTGATTGGTGGAAGTCTAGGGACTTAGATAACATTCTATGATCCTAATGGATTTTTAGGAAAGGTGTTTCCTAGTAACAATGCTTCAACCAAAAAGGTGAAGTACTTGGTCCCACAACCGGAAATAGGAGATCCCTTTAGATCCCACACACAAGGACCTTCTTAAAGTATTTAATTTAATTAATAATTAAATTAATTAATTTCTCTAAGTAATCACTATATGGTATAGTGAAACTCTAAAAGGTGGAATCACATTAGATGTGAAAAACCAAATGGGTAGGACCCATTGGGAATTATTATAAAAGAATAATTCAAGTGACCAAGAGGGTTTTGGAAACCCTTTGGGCGTGTGGAGTGGGACCCACCTAGGGTGGGACGCCCACTTTATGGAGGAAGTTTTATTTTAATTAGTTTCTAATTAATTAACACCTTATTGGATGAGGTTAGTTAGTTAGTTAGTTACTAATTAAAGATTCCCTAATTGTTAGGGATTCCATCAGTTAGTTACTAATTCAAGATTCCTTATTGGATAAGGATAAGATTAGTTACTAATGGATAAGGTTAGTTTCTTTTAAGATTAATCCTAATTGGATTAGGAGAATAATCAATAAAGGAAACTATTGAGGAATCCTAATTGGATTAGGATAAGGTTAATGAATTAAAATTGGATTACAATTCAAGCAACCAAGAGAGAACTTATATAAAGGATTGGATGCCCAGCCCTTTAAGATATATAATTCTCCAGAATTTTTTTCTTCTCTCCCTCTCCTAAAACCTCACGCCCTCCCCTCTCTCTCCTTGAGGTGTACGGTCACACCCATCTCTCTCTTCTTTTGTCTTCTTGATTGGATCTTGAGGAAAAGCAAGAATTCATCTTGTTCATCAAGAAAGGTTCTTGATCAATAAAGATTGGATCTTTATTCAAGATTCCTAGAGCTGGAAATTTGGAAGGGCCATTAGCTTCCATTAGAGAAAGCTTTAAAGGAAAAAGAATGTCTGTGTGAATCGACAAGAGACTTGACACTTGTGAAGTTTTGCGAGTACTATTCTAACGTGGATTTGACTTAACAATTTCAAAGTCGCAAAGGTGAATGTTATTCTAACCTTCATTGAATAAAATCAATTAGAATCTTAGTCAGATCTTTGGATTCGATGTATGCCCCCCAAGAACTGTGTTTCTAAAATTAAAAAGAGGCATACTTTCATTGGTATCAGAGCTAGGGCTATGCTTCTCTTTGATTTTTGAGTTTAATCAAGATTTATATCAAGATTGCCTCCCCTATGAATTTTGGTAACCCTAATGAATCAATCTTCTAGATTCTTGATTATTGGATAATCATTTATTCGGGTTAAGGGATCCCCCTCTAGTTATTGAGAGAGTGATCAAGCCCTTAGAAATTAGTGTGATACTAATTTCAGTTTTGGATGATTTCAAAACCTCTCTTAGTTCTATTAGGGATAGGTATATAGAGATATAAATTTGGTTAAAGCCCTTTAAGGATTCAGAGATCCTTTTTATATTAAATTAAATTGTTTAATTTATTCTTGTGAGCCCCGAGCAAGTTTTCCCTTTGATATATACCACTTAGATACCCATTGATATTTTGGCTAGCATATATAGATGAGATTTTATTTATTAAATGTTAATTAATAAATCTCATGGTGTTAGACACCCTTGCTTAAGTGTTCTTGGAGATTAAAGCTTATTTTGATTAAAATTGATTCATGGATTTTCGGATTTGTATTTGATTAGAAGAATCGATACAGTTTTGGTATTTCGGCCATAACTTTGTGACCGTAAGTCCGATTTAGGTCCATCAGTACATCGTTTCAAAGCCGTCGAAAAGAGCTACAACTTTCGTGAAGAAAATTTTTCCAGAATCTATCGTTTTGAGGGTCAAAACTTGAGTCAAAAATCTAAAGCGGGAAAAGGAGTTTTCTAAATTTATTTTCCAAGAGGCTTTCAAATTTTTCCTAAATTCCATTATTTGATTTGAGAGCATGGGATGCTATTAAATCGTTTAATGGGCTATCAATTAATTAAATAGTTTAATTATTTGATTTCGAGATCACGGGCTGAGATTTAATTAAATTGTTTAATTATCTGCTTCGAGTCCACGGGCTATCATTTAATTAAATGTTAATTATGATATCTTTTATGGTTCCCTAAAAAGTTTATGGGAATAATACCATAATTATTGTAGTTGATTTGAATCAATTACATGTGCTCAAAATTTTCGGCTACATAGTATTTATAAGTTTTTATTTGATTAATAGTTAATCAAGTAATTACATAAATGCCATTGGTTGAGATACAGGGTTTTATCTCAAGTGAATTTTAATTGATAGAGATCAATTATTTTATAGACATTTAATACTAGTGTTTAGGGTATTATTTTATTTAATTGTTAAATCAAATAATCCCTTAAGCAGTTGGCCATTATGGAAAATTTTGAATTCACCTATTATTGATTTTGAATTTATTTTTGGAATCAATATAAGGTGATATTAAAAAAATTAGCAATTTGCTGATTTTTATTTTGGTCTTTTAATAGTTATTAGATCAAAATAATATGGAAGGGATTAGATCCCTAGCCTAGCCGAATTTAATATGGTGTTTTCTATTTATTTATCAATTGAGGAATATGAGGATGAATTTTAGGGATTAAATTTTAGAGAAATTGTTTCTCTAAATGATTTTCTATGCATTAAAGGAAAATTGTTTTCTTTTAATGATGATCTAAAAGCCCTAAGAATTCATTCTTGTCATGCTTGTTTTCTTTGCTCTAGGGTTTTTCTATTAAATGTTAATAGAGACCTTAACCATATGGGAAAGAGTTTCCCTAAGGTTAACAAAACCCTTGTTGAGGTTATGGAATTTCTAAGTAATTTTTCATGCCATGTTATTATTCATAGTTGATGAATTGTTAATATATATTCTTGTTGAATGGTGGATGGATTCCATGATCATGTCTTCTTCTTCTCTCGCTATTATCTTCTCTTTCTTCTTATGAGTTGTACTCCCCTTGAGCACCCTATTTTTGGATGGTTTCTCAAGGTTTCTTATTTTGAATATGATGTAATCTTAGTATTAGGAGTTGCTGGTTTTTCTCTATAAAGAAATCATATTGAAGATCGAAGATGATGGTGATCGCATGGAGAATAAATCTTGGAAGGCGTTCTACAAGAGTAGTTGTAGGATTTCAAAGATAGCATGATCATGTTGACCCATTGTGTGGCTATATTATGTATTTCATATGATGATTTATTATAGCTTTTAGTTGCTTAGAAAAGTTCATAACCCTTGTGATAATGTGATTATCGTTTTTATGTAAATTTTGGATAATTGGATCAAACCCCACAATATGTGTTTTGTTCAAACATAAAAAGTTTGTGTTTAAATAAAACACATTATTATAGCCCTTTTGGATGTGATGCATCTAGTCTATGTTGAAATTTTTACGTGGAATATGTTACTTACATGATTATGAGATAATTGTGCCTTAATTGGCATAGATGTAAGCTAACAATATTCACGATTATGGGAAGTGCTTGAGTGACACTTATAGACCCTAGTAGAGGTCTTAAAGTGTTGTTTAAAGACTCTCATAATTTCTTTTAAACTTAGGGTTGGTGAACCCTAATGTGCTAAAAATAATTCGTAGAGAATTAAAGGGTAATATAGTCCATTTTGACTTATGAGCTTTAGTGATGCACATGGACATTTTATAATTGTTATTTTGGGCCCATGGTGCTTGGTATGGCCAATGGTCCATCATATGGATGAAAGAACTATCTAAAGCCCACTGATGTTAAAAATGACCTTTGTACCCTTGGATTAGATCCATTAAGATTTCTGGGGCTAGTAGGAGTTCATTGGAATTAGTTTGATCTAATTAAAACGAAATTTGATTTATTATCATATGATGATATTTGTATATTATTCTATGCATGTGATGCAATGATAAATATTGTGAATACTTTTGATATATGCATTAGAAGTATAATTTGTTCATAATATTCTGTTTTCCCTCAAGAAAAATATTAAGTGAATTAAATGGGCTAATCTATCCTACGGGATAATATTGTCCTATGACCTTCCATTATCAATAAGACTAGGAATTAATTAGCCTGAGTCTTGTCTCTCTGACAGGATTCGGACATAATTCAGTCTATATTAAACTCCTAGTGTTTTATTTCTATAGTAGATAGGAATGTGTATGGCTTGATAGGAAGTGTCAACTAGCATGGGGGCATATTCCTACTTGATCATATGACAACCGAGAATAATGGGTTTCACTTAACCAAGGAACATGACGGCTGACACAGTGACAGTCATGTTGTCCTTAGAGGTCACAAGAAAATTGGGAATCACTGATTAACATAAGGAGTTATGCATGAGATGTTCAGTGATGGATAGTTACTATCCACCTTGTAGTGCATGTGTGGTACTATCCTAGCATGGAAGATTGCATGTGTATTATAAGGCACCCAATGCTCATCAGAAATATGAAGTAGCATATTTCCTAATTTTATATATTGAGGGGTCTATGAAATTTGACTGAATGATGAGCAATATCATTGTCGCGACCCAAAACCCACCCTAGGAGTTAGAGTGAATCTTGGACGACTTAATCATGACTTACAGGACTTGCTTGACGAACCAACCTGCAAAATCCACAGAACATATACAATAGAGGGTAACAGCGGAAGCATAACTATAAACCACAGCGGAAGTCTAACAAACCTCTAAGTATATACACATGGTCCAAGTTTAATACAAAAGAAAACAAAACAAAGAAAATGCGGATATGTCCGCCAAAATACATGGATATAATCACTCATGCTCACCCACAGCTAATCCACTCAGAATCTAACACCACCCACTAATAACCCTCTACGGGAGGTTCCTCCAAAGGCTCCTCGACGTACTCCTCCTCCACCCATGGACCAGGAGCACAAACATCAAATAGAGCAGCAGCTCCCTCAGAACCTGCCGACATAAGAAGTACGGCTGAGCATGGAATACTCAGCGGGTACTAAATACTAACCAATAGTCATAGCATGAGATAGCAATGCACACATATATATATATAAGATAGGAACCGTTCATATCATACAAGGAAGTAAAGCAGTTTGTAATCATGCTTGCATTTAGAAAAGCCGATAAAACCCTTGAAGACCTTGTGCACTTGACTTGACTGGAAATACCATTTCCGTGCTTGAAAACTTGTCATGTTTGTCTTATCTTGTCATATCATGCGTGTCATCCTATGTCATGCGTGTATCATGCTTTCTTGTTCTGAAAAGTAATCTACTTGTGAGGGAAGGGAGACCCTTCTTCCTAGAATGCTCATGCTTGTCATGCTATGCCATGTCATGCCTACTCGGAAGAGTAAACTACTTGTGAGGGAAGGGAGACCCTTCTTCCTAGAATGCTCATGCTTGTCCTTCCACTTGTTAGATTCACTTGTGAGATGTCCTTGTGAGATGCACTTGCGAGGGAAGGGAGACCCTTCTTATGTTATGTATGCACTTGCGAGGGAAAGGAGACCCTTCTTATGAAAATGCATGATTGTCTTGTCCTTGCCAAAAGCGAGGTAAAACATATCGTACGATATGCCCCACCTCTAAACCGTGTTCTTGAAAACGCCGATAAAACATGCCATGCATTCGTGCTCGTGAAATCGTGTGCATACTTGCATTTGGAATTAAATATGGCAATTTGGGGTAATTCACAAAGCATAACATATAACAATTTAAGTGAGTAATAATCTACACATTTTAAGAAATGTAAGAAACACACTATCATGAACCCTAACAAATTTCAAGAGTACTTAAGCATGGGTTCCCTTAATTTGTCATTTCTTTTGTTCACCTTGGCATTTCATCAAACATAGGGTGTGTTGATTTTTCACTTAAACCTAGATCATGTTTTTCTAGGTGGGTTATGCTCACATCACACTTGTATGTTCATTATTAGTACAATGCCCTTTCCTATTCATTCATCACATCATCCACACGGCATCCATTCGCCAACATCCATCTCCATTCACCATTCATACCACCAATCTCATAACACATATATAAGTGAAGGAAAACAAGAAGAAATAAAGGAAAAGAAAAGCTATAACTAGGAGGGTAGCAAAGAGTACCGACCCGAATAGGGAAGAAAACCTTTGCAAAAACGTGCGTGAGATGCTACCGAGCTTGGAGAACGTGGTCCTCCCGAGCTTGACCGAAGCTTGGGGTAATCTAGGGTATCAAACCCTTGATTTCTCCTTCAAGAACAAACCCTAGGTTAGGATCCCCTTCTCCTTTCTCTCTAACTCTCAAAAATACTCTAGGTGTGTGAATGAGAGCCCTAAAGGCTCGGGCAACCTTTATAGGTAGTGAAGATACCCTAAAAATCCGATTAAAATTTCTTGATTCGCAATCTACGATCGATCGTAACCTGTCTACGATCGATCGTAAGTTGTACTACGATCCATCGTAAATTATCCACGATCGATCATATATCGACCCGAAACTTTTGTCAATTCCTGAGATTCTACGATCGATCGTAACCTCTACGATCGTTCGTAGGGTGTGTACGATCGGTCGTAACTTGCAGCAAAATTCCATATTTTTCCTCCTTCTTGTTTCGGCCATAACTTTTGACTCGCTCGTCGGATTTCGACGATTCAACTTGCGTTGGGTTCGTACTTCGAAAAGGAACATTTCTGACATTTCAAAATTTCCAATTTCTTCTTTATTTATTAATTGCACTACTTTAAAGGAAAAATGGCTACGAAAGTGTCATCCATAAATGTCAAAAGTTCGGGGCTCTACATCCTCCCCCCCTTACAAAAATTTCATCCTCGAAATTTGGACGAGACATGCATTACAGAATCAAAAAATATTACAAGCTACATATACAAAACCTATACAAAATTCATTCAAACAATTCCGGGTACTTCGCTTTGACTTCGGCTTCACGCTCCCATGTAGCTTCTTCCCGAGCATGGTGTTGCCATTGCACAAGAACCAAAGGGATTGTCTTGTTACAAAGCACTTGATCTCTCCGATCCAATATGTGAATCGGCCTCTCAACCAACGTGAGATCTTCTCGAATTTCCAACGGTTCCAATTCTAGTACATGCGAAGGGTCCTCAATGTACTTCCGAAGCATAGACACGTGGAAAACGTTGTGAACCGCGGCCATGTGAGGTGGAAGAGCTACTCGATAAGCAACTTCACCAACCCGCGTGATAATCTCAAACGGTCCAACATAGCGAGGACTAAGCTTGCCTCTTTTGCCGAATCTCATAATCCCTTTGCTAGGAGATACTTTCACAAGGACTCGATCCCCTACCTGGAATTCCAAGTCCCTGCGGCGCGTGTCTGCATAGCTCTTTTGGCGATCTTGAGCGGCTTTCAACCGATCCCAGATGATCTTGACTATACTAGCAGTTTGCTCAATCAACTCCGGACCAAGTACTTTTCTTTCTCTTACCTCATCCCAATAGAGAGGAGACCTGCAGCTTCGCCCATACAAAGCCTCGAACGGAGCCATTTGGATACTCGCCTGATAGCTATTGTTGTAGGCGAACTCCACCAAAGGCAAGTGCTCTTCCCAACTGCCTTTGAAATCCAGCATACAAGCCCGAAGCATGTCTTCTATTACTTGGTTCACCCTCTCGGTTTGTCCATCCGTCTGTGGATGAAAAGCAGTGCTGAAATCAAGTCGGGAACCCATAGCTTCCTGAAAGCTTTTCCAGAATCGTGATGTGAATCTTGGATCCCGATCTGACACAATACTAACGGGCACTCCGTACAACCTCACCACTTCCTTGATGTACAAAGCGGCTAACTGACTAGAGTTGAAAGTAGTTCGGTAAGGTAAGAAGTAAGCGGACTTCGTCAAACGATCCACTACTACCCATATCGCATCTGAGCCCCTTGCCGTCTTTGGCAAGCCAACTATGAAATCCATGGATATGTTCTCCCATTTCCACTCGGGAATCGGAAGGGACTGCAATAGACCTGCTGGCCGCATGTGTTCTGCTTTTACCTGTTGACACACCAAGCACCGTGCTACATATTCCGCAACCTCCCTCTTCATATTCCGCCACCAAAAGTGACTCTTGAGGTTCCGGTACATCTTCGTACCCCCTGGATGCACAGTGTACTTTGCCCGGTGGGCTTCATCCATAATCTCCCTCCGAAGATTTGCATTGGCTGGAACACACAGCCTTCCCTTGAACGTGATAGCACCTCGGCTAGTGAGAGAGAAGTCCTCCTTACCCTTAGCAACTTCCTTGTCCCGATAAGCCAACAATTCAGCATTCGTGGCTTGGTATTCTTGGATCAAATCTATAATGTATGGCCGAACCGTGACATTTGCCAAGATAGGACTACGGACAGAGTCATTCACACTAATGTCCAGATTTGCCAAGTCTTCAAGTAGCTTCCATTCCTGCACTAACATGCATGCTAATAACCCCGGAGGTCTTCTACTCAAAGCATCAGCCACTACATTTGCTTTACCCGGGTGGTATTGAATGGTACAATCATAGTCTTTCAAAATTTCCATCCAACGCCGTTGCCTTAGATTCAGCTCCTTTTGGGAAAAGAGATACTTGAGACTCTTGTGATCAGTGAACACATAGAACTCCACCCCATAAAGGTAATGACGCCAAATCTTAAGTGCAAACACGACCGCGGCAAGCTCCAAGTCGTGCGTGGGATAATTCTTCTCATACTCCTTCAACTGCCTTGATGCATAGGCAATGACTTTCTTGTGCTGCATGAGTACACACCCAAGTCCAACGTGTGAGACATCACTATACACCTCATACCCATAAGGTCTGGATGGCACAATAAGGACAGGGGCTGTAGTAAGCCTCTTCTTCAGTTCCGTGAAACTGATCTTGCACTTATCACTCCATACAAACTTGGCATTCTTCCTTGTTAGGTAAGTGAGCGGCGCTGCAAGGCTAGAGAAACCCTCTACGAATCTCCTATAGTAGCCTGCCAACCCAAGAAAGCTGCGTATCTCCGTGATACTCTTGGGCCTCGCCCAACTCATAACTACCTCTATCTTCTTTGGATCCACCGAAATGCCTTCCGCTGATACCACGTGGCCTAGGAATGCCACCTCTTCTAACCAAAACTTACACTTGCTAAGTTTGGCGTATAGCTTGTGCTCTCTTAGCATTTCCAAAGCAAGGCATAGGTCGCGTGTGTGATCTTCCCGTGTCTGGGAATAGACCAAAATGTCATCAACAAATACAATCACACACCTATCAAGATATGGCCGGAACACCCGGTTCATCAAATCCATAAAGGCTGCCGGCGCGTTCGTGAGTCCAAAAGGCATCACCAAGAACTCGTAGTGTCCATACCGAGTCCTAAAAGCAGTTTTGGAAACATCTTCCGCCTTAATCTTCCACTGGTGATAACCCGATCGAAGATCTATCTTTGAGAAAAATCTCGCTCCCTTCAACTGATCGAACAAGTCATCAATCCTAGGCAAGGGATACCTATTCTTTATAGTGACTTTGTTCAATTGCCGGTAATCGACACACATCCGCATCGAGCCATCTTTCTTCTTAACAAACAACACCGGGGCACCCCACGGTGAGACACTTGGTCGAATGATGCCAAGGCCTTGCAATTCCTCGAACTGAGTCTTCAACTCCTTGAGTTCAATAGGGGCCATTCTATATGGAGCTCTGAAAACAGGAGCTGTGCTTGGTGCAAGCTCGATCACAAACTCAATCTCCCTATCTGGAGGCAATCCTGGCAACTCTTCTGGAAATACATCCAGAAATTCACTCACAACCGGAATAGTCGATGAGTCCTTTGCTTCAGGGTTAGCTAAGCTCAACGCCGCAAAGCGGGCAATGTCTCTACTTCTCAACCCTCGAAAGTGAAATGGTTTTCCTTCTACCGGCTTGAAGAGTACCATCTTCTCAAAGCATGCTACATGCCCATGCTGTGCTGCTAACCAATCCATTCCCAATATAACATCAAAGTCTTAGAATCCAAGGACGATGAGATCAACCTCCAACTCGTGGCTTCCAACTTGGACCACACTAATTCTATACACTTTATTTGCCAATACTGTTTTGCCGAGAGGAGTCGAAATGGCTAACTCCGGTTCTAGCTGACTTGGCTCCACAGAAAAGCCTTCTGAAAAACTCGGCGAGACAAACGAATGAGTAGACCCGGTATCAATCAACACTCGAGCCAAACACTCATTGACAAGTAGGGTTCCTGAAATTTTTGCTAATCACGTCAATTCAAGCATCAACAGTGTATAGACATAGGTATATATATATAGCATACCAAGTACGTACACATGGAATAAAACATAACATAACAATCACGAATAAAGAAATAACTCCAAACGCGTACCTTGCACCACATCGTCAGATGCAAGTGCATCACCCTCTGTCAAGGCAAAAAATCCCCCCTGGTTTACCTGGCGAGACTGAGGTGTAGACCGGGTAGTCTGAGATGACGCCTGGTATGATCCTGCTGGGCGTGCTGGGGGCCTACTACCCTGACACTGGCCTGGTAAATGCCGGCTAGGGCAATCCCTGATCATGTGGCCCTGGCGACCGCAATGATAACATCCACCAGATGCTCTTCGGCAATCTCCTGCCGGATGCCTTTTGCTGCATGAAGTGCAGACCTCATATATGCAGGCCGGAGGGACCGAAGGTGGTGTATACCTCGTTGCCTGAGGGGTAACTGGCCGTGGGGCTGGAAGAGCCTGCGGTCGAGGTGCCTGTGGCATGTACTGCCGGGGTGCTGGAGGCGCATAAGTCGGCCTCATCTGTGGTGCTGGCCATGTATACTGATAAGGACCAGTCCGGGCCCGCCTCTCTAAAGGTACCAAACCACTAGATTGGCCTCTCGCCAATTCTCTCTTCTTGGACACAGTCTCTAAATTGGTCTCAACCAACAAGGCTTTATCCACTACTTCGGCGTAAGTGGCGTGCTTGAAGACCGACACTTTCTCCATGAAGACATCCTTGAGCCCTTGCTCAAACCTCCTCGCCTTCATTGCCTCGGTGGCAATCATATGTGTCGCGAAGCGTGATAGCTCCGAGAACTTGGCCTCATAAGCGGCCACCGACATCGAACCTTGCTCAAGGTTGATGAATTTTCTCTCTTTCTTTTCTCGAGCTCCAACCGGGAAATACTTCTTATAGAACGTGTCCTTAAACTCCTCCCAAGTCCACGGTTGACTTTGCATGGTCAAGTCCCGTGTCCTCAATGCGGACAACCACCAATGGTGGGCTTCGCCCTCTAGCATAAAAACTGCCCATGCAACTTTCTCTTCCTCTGTAGGAGAGAGCACCGCAAATATCTTCTCAACCTGGAGGATCCAAGCCTCAGCGGTAAGAGGGTCCACACTCCAGTGGAAGGATGGAGGCCTCAATCTCCGGAATGCCTCAACTCCAGCTGTACGATGTACTGGAGCTGCAGGCGGTGGAGTAGGTGCCGCTGGTGCAGGTATAGTTTGCCGAGCCGCCAGGATGGCGAGTGTCTCAGCAATAGAGCCTAAGACCTGAGAGAGGTCCGGCTGCTCATCCTCATCCCGTGAAGAAGAGGAAGCTCTGGTATGTGGCCCACGACCCCGTGTGTTCCGTCTCATGACTAAAGTCCTGAGAATAATAACACCACATGAGTCTAACTTGAAACCAAAGTTTATTTCAATGCCATTTCACAATAATTCAATTTGTATTAGTTGTATAATACTAATACACCTCACATCAAGTCATCAGAGTATTCATCACACTATACTTATACTTTAGTGTTCTAGCGTACCTAGGACCCGTACTTGGTTAAAGCAACCATTTTAGACTAAGACTAAAGTTTAGTCTTACACTTGGAACCAGACTCGCTCCCGACTCACTTCCTTCCTAACTCGTTTCCTAACATATGCTCTTGTCAAGCCATGGTATAAGATTCTAAGTGACCCTAGAGACCTAAAGCCTAAGCTCTGATACCACTTCTGTCTCGACCCAAAACCCACCCTAGGAGTTAGAGTGAATCTTGGACGACTTAATCATGACTTACAGGACTTGCTTGACGAACCAACCTGCAAAACCCACAGAACATATACAATAGAGGGTAACAGCGGAAGCATAACTATAAACCACAGCGGAAGTCTAACAAACCTCTAAGTATATACACATGGTCCAAGTTTAATACAAAAGAAAACAAAACAAAGAAAATGCGGACATGCCCGCCAAAATACATGGATATAATCACTCATGCTCACCCACAGCTAATCCACTCAGAATCTAACACCACCCACTAATAACCCTCTACGGGAGGTTCCTCCAAAGGCTCCTCGACGTACTCCTCCTCCACCCATGGACCAGGAGCACAAACATCAAATAGAGCAGCAGCTCCCTCAGAACCTGCCGACATAAGAAGTACGGCTGAGCATGGAATACTCAGCGGGTACTAAATACTAACCAATAGTCATAGCATGAGATAGCAATGCACACATATATATATATAAGATAGGAACAGTTCATATCATACAAGGAAGTAAAGCAGTTTGTAATCATGCTTGCATTCAGAAAAGCCGATAAAACCCTTGAAGACCTTGTGCACTTGACTTGACTGGAAATACCATTTCCGTGCTTGAAAACTTGTCATGTTTGTCTTATCTTGTCATATCATGCGTGTCATGCTATGTCATGCTTGTATCATGCGTGTATCATGCTTGCTTATTCTGAAAAGTAATCAACTTGTGAGGGAAGGGAGACCCTTCTTCCTAGAATGCTCATGCTTGTCATGCTATGTCATGTCATGCCTACTCGGAAGAGTAAACTACTTGTGAGGGAAGGGAGACCCTTCTTCCTAGAATGCTCATGCTTGTCCTTCCACTTGTGAGATGTCCTTGTGAGATGCACTTGCGAGGGAAAGGAGACCCTTCTTATGTTATGTATGCACTTGCGAGGGAAGGGAGACCCTTCTTATGAAAATGCATGATTGTCTTTTCCTTGCCAAAAGTGAGGTAAAACATATCGTACGATATGCCCCACCTCTAAACCGTGTTCTTGAAAACGCCGATAAAACATGCCATGCATTCGTGCTCGTGAAATCGTGTGCATACTTGCATTTGGAATTAAATATGGCAATTTGGGGTAATTCACAAAGCATAACATATAACAATTTAAGTGAGTAATAATCTACACATTTTAAGAAATGTAAGAAACACACTATCATGAACCCTAACAAATTTCAAGAGTACTTAAGCATGGGTTCCCTTAATTTATCATTTCTTTTGTTCACCTTGGCATTTCATCAAACATAGGGTGTGTTGATTTTTCACTTAAACCTAGATCATGTTTTTCTAGGTGGGTTATGCTCACATCACACTTGTATGTTCATTATTAGTACAATGCCCTTTCCCATTCATTCATCACATCATCCACACGGCATCCATTCGCCAACATCCACCTCCATTCACCATTCATACCACCAATCTCATAACACATATATAAGTGAAGGAAAACAAGAAGAAATAAAGGAAAAGAGAAGCTATAACTAGGAGGGTAGCAAAGAGTACCGACCCGAATAGGGAAGAAAACCTTTGCAAAAACGTGCGTGAGATGCTACCGAGCTTGGAGAACGTGGTCCTCCCGAGCTTGACCGAAGCTTGGGGTGATCTAGGGTATCAAACCCTTGATTTCTCCTTCAAGAACAAACCCTAGGTTAGGATCCCCTTCTCCTTTCTCTCTAACTCTCAAAAATACTCTAGGTGTGTGAATGAGAGCCCTAAAGGCTCGGGCAACCTTTATAGGTAGTGAAGAAACCCTAAAAATCCGATTAAAATTTCTGGATTCGTAATCTACGATCGATCGTAACCTGTCTACGATCGATCGTAAGTTGTACTGCGATCCATCGTAAATTATCCACGATTGATCATATATCGACCCGAAACTTTTGTCAATTCCTGAGATTCTACGATCGATTGTAACTCACCTACGATCGTTCGTAGGGTGTGTACGATCGGTCGTAACTTGCAGCAAAATTCCATATTTTTCCTCCTTCTTGTTTCGGCCATAACTTTTGACTCGCTCGTCGGATTTCGATGATTCAACTTGCGTTGGGTTCGTACTTCGAAAAAGGAACATTTCTGTCATTTTGAAATTTCCAATTTTTTCCTTATTTATTAATTGCACTACTTTAAAGGAAAAATGGCTACGAAAGTGTCATGGATAAATATCAAAAGTTCGGGGCTCTACAATCATCAAAGATCGAAAGCCCTGATCTAATGATATTATTATGTGTGAAATATTATGATGTATGTTATATTGTCATGTCATTTTATAACCACCTTACCAAGACTTTAATGAGAATCTCTTGACCAATTCAAAGTGTTTGGAATGGAAAAGGAATCTCAAATTTGTGTTTACTATCTAAAGAATTGCCCAAGTTCTCACTACTGATGTTAAATCTCATATGAGATGTTTACAGAATACAATAGGGCTGCTAGGCAGCTTACTATATAAAAGGACAAGTGGACACCAAGTTACTAGGGAAACCTAGTCACAAAGAATATGATAGAGATCATTGGATTCATAAATCCTAATTCTTGGTGCTGAGATAAATTGAGATAAATTTATGGGATTAGAGGATATGATCTTCGACAAACTCCCACAGTCCTTTAATATGGTTATGTTGAACAAGTAGGAAATCAGATTGTCTGAATCCCACATGTTGTATATGGCTAAGAACCTTTGAAGAGTTCAATGCTACTTGCAAAGATGTTCAAAAGAATTGGATTTTCTAAATCCCGAGCATTTATGCAAAGGAAAGAAATCCAAGATTTTCCATTTGAAAGGTATTCTAGTAGTATGGACAAAGGCTCTTCTGAGAAGAAAGGAAAGTATAAGGATTGTACTTCATAGTGAAGCAATTGGTCATTGGATACAGGATAAACCTTTGGAAAGATTGTCCAGCTTGTATACTCATCAAGTCCAACTTAATTGTTGAAACCTCTAGCTCCTAATACTTGGTATGATCTTGCATAAGTGCAATAGTTGCATGTTTGTTAAGGAGAATGAGAAATTTAAGTAGATAAAACTTCTACTTGGGAATGAGACAAAAGTTGGATGATCGTAATTATATGAATCTTCCATTAAGAGGTAACTAACTTTATTTCACCTTCTTTGAAAAGTTCAAGGAATTCTGCATTGAATTAAAGAAACAGCTAGGTAAGTCTTCCATGACTGAGAAAAGTACCTCTGAATAGAAATTTCATAATTTACTCTCATTACATCTTGTCTCAGATAATTCCCAGAACAAACCATAGCATGATGGTGTTGTTAAATCAAATTTTATTAGATATGATTTGATAGAACATGAGCTTGGGATTCGCATTAGAGATACTTAATCTCTATTCCTGGATAACAAAAGATATTTGTAAACAGGAATACAAGTTTCCTAGTAGAGAAACTGAATTTAGAATTGTTCTAGAAGCGGAAGCCCAATAGACCAATAACTATGAGAATTGATAGAGATCAACTCTCTACTCTCACTATACCTAAATAGTACAATAGAACCCACAGGTCCCAGAATCTGTAGTTGGACTAACTTTTATTCTGATAAAGTAATCAAACTGTTTGATTTTCATCTAAGAATGAAAGTATCCTTTGTGTACAAATTGGTTAGTGGGAGCATAATTACTTTCCTGGCTCTATGCAAAGATAATATTCTTTTCATTGCGAATGAAGTACGAATATTATTCTTCTCTTAGATTTGATCTAGCAATTATGCAATGAAGGACAATAACTTTGACAACATGTTTTCTTAGTCCTAAATGGTTTAGAGACGAAAGAAAAATGGTACTGTTATTCTCCTAATAACAATCATGTTTTTGTGCAAGTAAGATTCCAAGAAAAGAGTTTCTACCTTTATGGAATGGTATCAGTTTCTCTTAGATATGTGATATATTGAGAAAGTATACTTGTACTAGACCGGATATTCATCACATGTTGATGTGATAAGATATTGGTCAGATTAGTCCGGAGCATTGCATAATGGTAAAGCACAAGCAAGTTAACTTCAGAAAATGACTGTTGGACAGTATCATTTTTGTTTAGTATTTTAAGACTATGGTTATTGATAATAAATTTGCAAGAGTTGCATGTGTTATTGCATCACTACAATAGTTGTGGTAAAGCAGACATGACAGACCCATACATATTAAGTTATGTCTCAATTGGTGTTTGAGAAACATCACTAAGAAGATGGGTATTACATCTAATTGGCTTAGAGTGCAAGTGGGAGATTGTTGGACATATATGCCCTCGAAAGCCAATAAGAGACTTTTCTATGTTGATTAGATAAGCATCATATTCACACAACCAACTAGAAAGGGTATTTATATTAATTACTGTCTCATATAATGAAGACATAAAGTTCCATAGGTAACATTGTAGGAAAATCATGCAAAGGTTGCGAGGACATATGATTTTTCGTTTTCTTGTAAACCTAATATTGTTCGAAGCTTAGAGTACTGGTTGGGTGTCGTACTTCATCATGGCTTGCACATGTGTAGTTCTATGAGATAGTGTGATGAATCTCATTCACAGAGATTGGTGACTCTTGACTAACATGTGAGTATTGTAGCAAGTACATAATATTGAATGGGATCACTAGTGGATACCCTATGGAATACACTGTCAGATTGTATTAGGGTTATCCATTTGACAAATTATCCTTGGACTTGATAGGTTAACATCTTCTCAGACATTTTTCTATATGGCTTTGATGTGTCAATCGGCAATGTCCAATACACAAGACTAACTCCGGGTACGTTTGGTCATGTACACAATGTTTGGAGAAGTGTGTAAACACTCAATAAGGAATCCACAACTCCTTAATTGGAGATAATGATATCAAGGTGATACTTGTTGAACTGAACTGTTAAATCCAATACTGGTGCTTTTCTGTAAAATGGTTTTTATCGAAGTTGATATTTTTAATATGGAAAAGTATATATAAATATATATATGTCAGTTCTTTTCTAATGTTTCTTCAAAAGTGTTTTGGAGGTTCAGTTCAATGAAAAGTAATCATGAGAAAGGGTTCTATTCATAAGCTAAGGACTAAGACAGTGGAATTGTTCCAATCCCGAAAGCTTACAAGTGATATCGGAATGTGGAAGGATTTATTTGTAAATATAGTGAGATGGTACTTACAAGCAATTCTCTAATTTCTGGAGGTTAATCACATTGTGTTAATGGACATTAATTGTGATTGGTGGAAGTCTAGGGACTTAGATAACATTCTATGATCCTAATGGAGTTTTAGGAAAGGTGTTTCCTAGTAACAATGCTTCAACCAAAAAGGTGAAGTACTTGGTCCCACAACCGGAAATAGGAGATCCCTTTAGATCCCACAACCGGAAATATGGTATAGTGAAGCTCTAAAAGGTGGAATCACATTAAATGTGAAAAACCAAATGGGTAGCACCCATTGGGAATTATTATAAAAGAATAATTCAAGTGACAAAGAGGGTTTTGTAAACCCTTTGGGCGTGTGGAGTGGGACCCACTTAGGGTGGGACGCCCACTTTATGGAGGAAGTTTTATTTTAATTAGTTTCTAATTAATTAACACCTTATTGGATAAGGTTAGTTAGTTAGTTAGTTACTAATTAAAGATTCCCTAATTGTTAGGGATTCTATTTGTTAGTTACTAATTCAAGATTCCTTATTGGATAAGGATAAGATTAGTTACTAATGGATAAGGTTAGTTTCTTTTAAGATTAATCGTAATTGGATTAAGAGAATAATCAATAAAGGAAACTATTGAGGAATCCTAATTGGATTAGGATAAGGTTAATGAATTATAATTGGAATACAATTCAAGCAACCAAGAGAGAACTTATATAAAGGATTGGATGCCCAGCCCTTTAAGATATATAATTCTCCAGAATTTTTTTCTTCCCTCCCTCTCCTAAAACCTCACGCCCTCCCCTCTCTCCTTGAGGTGTACGGTCACACCCATCTCTCTCTTCTTTTGTCTTCTTGATTGGATCTTGAGGAAAAGCAAGAATTCATCTTGTTCATCAAGAAAGGTTCTTGATCAATAAAGATTGGATCTTTATTCAAGATTCCTAGAGCTGGAAATTTGGAAGGGCCATTAGCTTCCATTAAAGAAAGCTTTAAAGGAAAAAGAAGGTTCGTGTGAATCGACAGGAGACTTGACACTTGTGAAGTTTTGGAGTACTATTCTAACGTGGATTTAACTTAACAATTTCAAAGTCGCAAAGGTGAATGTTATTCTAACCTTCATTGAATAAAATCAATTAGAATCTTAGTCAGATCTTTGGATTCGATGTATGCCCCCCAAGAACTGTGTTTCTAAAATTAAAAAGAGGCATACTTTCAGGCTCGTGATGTTATTGGAATTTCACATCACATACATGACTCAGAAGTCAATCAAGGGGCAGGCGATTGTAGATCACCTGGCCTATAGCCCAGCGCAAGAATATGTTTCAGTACATAATTAGCTTCCAGATGAAGCCATTCTGTATACAGAAGCAGAAGAGCAAGAATACCTCAGTTGGGAGCTATACTTCCATGGAGCCGCTAACAATCATGGACACTGGGCAGGAGTAGTCCTAATCTCACCTAAGGGAGCACACCTCCTCATCTCAGTCAAGCTAAAATTTAAATATTCAAACAACGAAGCAGAATATGAGGCATGCATAGCCGGACTAAAAGAAGCCCTAAGCATCGGGATCAAAGAGATAGACGTCTATAGAGACTCGTCTTTGGTAATCTGTCAAGCAAATGAATCTTCAGCCATCCGAGAGCCCCGGCTAGTCCTGTACCTAGCCTACCTCATGTGCTGATTACTCTGTTCAGGAGAATCACCTTCAGTTATAGGTCCAGGAACCATAACAAATTTACCGATGCACTGGCTACTCTTGCCTCTCTGGTTCAAATCCCCAAGGGCATCATGCCCTGGCCGATTAAAATTCAGCAATAGGATCAGTCTGCCTACTGCCTTGAGATCAAAGGGGTAACAGATAACAAGCCTTGGTACGCAGACATCAAGAAGTATCTCGAGGACGGGACCTTCCCACTAGATGCCACCAAAATAGATCATCGAGCAATCCAATGACTGGCATTCAGTTTGTCCTCTCAAGGGGAATCTTGTACAAAAGATCACTGAACATGGTCTAGTTCAGATGCATCGATACTTGTGAAGCTGCATAGATAGTCGAGGAAGTTCATAGAGAAACTTGCGGCCAACACATGAATGGGCTAATGTTGTCTAAGAAGATACATAGATTGGGCTACTACTACTCTATAATGGAATCTAACTGTTGCCGACATGTACTGAAGTGCCATTATTGCTAAATCTATACTGACAGAATCAATGCACTGCCAACTAGGCTGTACAATCTCACTACTCCATAGTCATTTTCAGATGGAGGCATCGATAACATTTTGCCCATAAACCCAGAAGCATCAAATGGACATCGATTCATCCTGGTAGCAATCGATTAATTCATAAAATGGGCCGAGGCAGCCTCTTATGCCAACATCACAGCCTCTGTGGTTCAGTGTTTCCTGAAGAAGGACATCATTTGTCAGTACGGTGTCCCATTTGAGATTGTGACAAATAATGCTCTTAATTTTTACAATAAGGGGATGACAGATCTCTACCAGAAATTCAAGATACAACATCACAATTCCATACCATACAGTCCACAAACTAATGGTGCAGTAGAAGCCAACAACAAGAACATGAAAAAAATTATAGAGAAGATGACAACTAACTATTCTGCCTAGCATGAGATGCTCCCATATACACTCATGGCTTATAGCACACCCATCCGAACCTCAACAAGGTAACACTATTTTCTCTGGCTTATGGTATGGAAGCAGTGCTCCCCATCGAAGTACAAATTCCATCACTCTGGGTATTAATGGAAACAGAAGTCTCAGAAGCAGAATGGACACAGGCCCAATATGAGCAACTAAATTTGATTGAAGAGCAAAGACTGAAAGCCATCAATCATTCTTAGGCCTATCAGAGGTGCATGGCTAGGGCATTCAACAGGAAGGTATAATATAGCGGTCACAAGTTAATGTATCCCTAACTCCTAGGGGGTATTTTGGGTCACGACAGACTTGGTATCAGAGCTTAGGCATTAGGTCACATAGGTTAGTGTCCTTCAAGTTGGAACTAGAGTTATCTTACTCTAGAAAGTTGTCTCTAGTAAGCGGAATAGTTCTCCGAGTTGAACTTAGAACTCAGATGGACTTGTTGTCTTATACTTGTTACCACGACATAACCGGTATCAAGCGAGTTCTTCGGTCAGTCTAGGATCTTAGTCTAGGCGCTAGTTTAGACTATGTCCTGAGTTTTATTCCAGAAGGGGTAGATGCCCAACTTAGTCAAGCTAGGAAACTCTAAGTTATACTTATCTGATTATGTGTATACCTCGATGTATACGATATGCGTAATAGCAATTCATGTATATTGAACTGCTATATGATGTGTGAGGTTGGTATCCAGGTTAGACTCATGTTTTGCCAATGGATCTCAGGATTTGATATCATGAGACGCAGCACTCGGGGTAGAGGTTACCATACTCGGAGGGCCGAGAGTGAAGTTCCGAGAGAAGAGGAACCGTTGTATTTCACGAATGCTATGGACTCCATAGCCGAGACTTTGGCGTTATTGGTAGCGAGACCTATTCCTACCCCACCGGCTACTCCTATGCCTACACTGGTGCATCACACCGCGGGGTTTGAAGCTTTCTGGAGACTGCGGCCTCCGACATTTTACGGTACTCTGGACCCCAGTGGTGGCAGAGTCTTGGATTATGCAGCTGGAGAAGACCTTCTGGGCTCTCCAATGTACTGAGGAGCAAAGAGTAGAATGGGCTTCCTTCGTGATGGAAGGTGAAGCCGAACACTGGTGGAGAGCTGCCCAAAGGCAGAGAGATGTTGCGAAGGCAGGAGTGCCCTGGACTTGGGCAGAGTTCTTAGAGATTTTTAGAGAGCAGTACTTTCCTAGATTTATTCGGGAATAAAAAGCAAGGGAGTTTATACTTTTAGAGCAAGGGTCGATGAGCATAGCCGAGTATGAGGCTAAGTTCACCGAATTGTTGAGGTTTGCTCCGCACTTGGTTGCTACTGAGGACCTACGGGTCAGGAAGTTTGAGATGGGCTTGAAGCCCTTTATTCGAGATCAGGTGTCCATTCTCCAGGTGGAGTCTTGGAGAGAGATAGTAGAGAAGGCGAAGATCGCTAAGAAGAATGCGGAAGACTTTATGAGAAGAAGAGACAGTGGCTTCAGAAAAAGCATGTCTTGGGGTCAATCTAGTGGTTCATTGTCCGAGAAGAGGACTAGGACTGCACCGTACCAGTTCTCCCAGCCGATGCTGACTCAGAGACCTTCTTTTGTGCCTTAAGCACCACGCCCTACGACATCACAAGCTATGAGGGTTATGCCTCCGGCTTCCTCCGCATAACAGACTTTTGAGGAATGCGCCATCTGTGGTCTTTGGCACAAGACAAGGGACTGCCAAAGTGTAGAGCCCCGAACTTTTGACATTTATGCATGACCCTTCGTAGCCATTTTTCCTTTAAAGTACTGCAATTAATAAATAAGGAAGAAATTGGAAATTCTGAAATGTCAGAAATGTTCGTTTTCGAAGTACGAACCCAACGCAAGTTGAATCGTCGAAATCGGATAAACGAGTCAAAAGTTATGGCCAAAACAGTTTGGACCTGCAGACCACCGATCGCTCGGTCCATGGAGCGATCGATCGGTCCAAAACCGATCGCTCAGAGGCTATCGACTGGTCGAGATTTTACTATGGGGAAATTTTCCAGAGAGTGAAATTTCAACCGATCGCTCGGTTATGAAACCGATCGATCGGTAGGCAACCGATCGATCGGTCATTAACACCGATCGCTCGGTACTCGCGTTTTTGCAGAAAATTTAGTAAGGGTGTTTGCGTCTTTTGGGCGTTTCACTCATGCCTTAAAGGCTTTGCCCGATCATTTGAGGGTTCAACCCTTAGAGTCTTTTGAGAGATAGAGAGAAAGGAGAAGGTTTTCCAAAACCTAGGTTTCCATTTTTGGAGAGAAATCAAAGGGTTTTGAAACCCTAGATCAACCTCAAGCCCGGATTCTTCAAGATTTCGGTTCAAGCATTCGTGGAACTCGTGTTCCAAGCTAGGGCAGCAACTTACGTGCATTTTTGGAAGGGGATTTCTTCCTCATCTCTTCAAGGTCGGTACTTCTTGCTACCCTCCTAGTTATAGCTTCTCTTTTCCTTTATTTCTTCTTATTTTCCTTCACTTATATATGTGTTATGAGATTGGTGGTATGAATGGTGAATGGAGGTGGATGTTGGCGAATGGATGCCGTGTGAATGATGAAATGAATGAATGGGGAAGGGCATTGTGCTAATAATAAACATACAAGTGTGATGTGAGTATAACCCACCTAGAAAAGCATGTTGTAGGGTTAATAAATAATGAACACACCATGTTTGATGAAATGCCAAGATGAATGAAATGAATAAGAAACTAAGAAAATTCATGTTTAAGGTTTATGGAAATTTGCAAGAGTTATGATAGTGTGCCTTCTTGTTTTCCCTAAATTACACAAATATTGAATTGCTCAATTGATTGATGTCTATGGATTGTTATGTATTGTTAACTCTCCAAATGTCACATTTAAATTTAAATGCAAGTATGTACACGCTTCCACGAGCACGCATGCATGACATGATTTACCAAGGTTTTCAAGAATGAGATTTAGAGGTGGGGCATATCCTACGATATGTTTTACCTCGCTTTTGGCAAGGATAAGACAATCATACATTTTCATAAGAAGGGTCTCCCTTCCCTCGCAAGTGCATACATAACATAAGAAGGGTCTCCCTTCCCTCGCAAGTGCATCTCACAAGTAAATCTCACAAGTGGAAGGACAAGCATGAGCATTTTAGGAAGAAGGGTCTCCCTTCCCTCGCAAGTAGTTTACTTTCCAAGCAAGCATGACATGGCATGACACGCATGATATGACAAGATAAGACAAACATGACAAGTTTCAAGCACGGAAATTGTATTTCCAATCAAGTCAAGCGCACAAGGTTTTCAAGGGTTTTATCGGCTTTTCTGAATGCAAGCATGATTACAAACCGCTTTACTTCCTTGTATGATATAAATTGTTCCTGTTCTATATATATGCAATTTGTTTCGTACTTCATGTATGCTATCTGTATACTATGACTGTTGGTTAGTATTTAGTACCCGCTGAGTATTCCATGCTCAGCCGTACTTCTTATGTCGGCAGGTTCTGAGGGAGCAGCTGCTCCATTTGATGTTTGTGCTCCTGGTCCATGGGTGGAAGAGGAGTACGTCGAGGAGCCTTTGGAGGAACCTCCCGTAGAGGGTTATCAGTAGGTGGTGTTAGATTCTAAGTGGATTAGCTGTGGGTGAGCATGAGTGATTATATCCATGTATTTTGGCGGGCATGTCCGCACTTTCTTTGTTTTGTTTTCTTTTTTATTAAACTTGGACCATGTGGATATACTTAGAGGTTTGTTAGACTTCCGCTGTGTTTTATAGTTATGTTTCCGCTGTTATCCTCTATTGTATATGTTCTGTGAGTTTTGCAGGTTGGTTCGTCAAGCAAGTCATGTAAGTCATGATTAAGTCGTCCAAGATTCACTCTAACTCCTAGGGTGGGTTTTGGGTCGCGACAGAAGTGGTATCAGAGCTTAGGCTTTAGGTCTCTAGGGTCACTTCGAATCTAATACCACGGCTTGACAAGAGCATATGTTAGGAAACAAGTTAGGAAGGAAGTGAGTCGGGAGCGAGTCTGGTTCCAAGTGTAAGACTAAACTTTAGTCTTAGTCTAAAATGGTTGCTTTAACCAAGTATGGGTCCTAGGTACGCTAGAACACTAAAGAATAAGTATAATGTGAGGAATACTCTGATGACTTGATGTGATGTATATTAGTATTATACAACTAATACAAATTGAATTATTGTGAAGTGACATTGAAATAACTGTGGTTTCAAGTTAGACTCATGTGGTGTTATTATTCTCAGGACTTTAGTCATGAGACGGAACACACAGGGTCGTGGACCACATACCAGAGCTTCCTCTTCTTCACGGGATGAGGATGAGCAGCCAGACCTCTCTCAGGTCTTAGGCTCTATTGCTGAGACACTTGCCATCCTGGCGGCTCGGCAAACTATACCGGCATCAGCGGCACCTACTCCACCGCCCGCAGCTCCGGTACATCGTACAGCTGGAGTTGAGGCATTCAGGAGATTGAGGCCTCCATCCTTCCACGGGAGTGTGGGCCCTCTTACTGCGGAGGCTTGGATCCTCCAGGTTGAGAAGATATTTGCGGTGCTCTCTCCTACAGAGGAAGAGAAAGTGGCATGGGTAGTTTTTATGCTAGAGGGCGAAGCCCACCATTGGTGGTTGTCCGCATTGAGGACACGGGACTTGACCATGCAAAGTCAACCGTGGACTTGGGAGGAGTTTAAGGACACGTTCTATAAGAAGTATTTCCCGGTTGGAGCTCGGGAAAAGAAAGAGAGAGAATTCATCAACCTTGAGCAAGGTTCGATGTCTGTGGCCGCTTATGAGGCCAAGTTCTCGGAGCTATCACGCTTCGCGACACATATGATTGCCACCGAGGCAATGAAGGCGAGGAGGTTTGAGCAAGGGCTCAAGGACGTCATCATGGAGAAAGTGTCGGTCTTCAGGCACGCCACTTACGCCGAAGTAATGGATAAAGCCTTGTTGGTTGAGGCCAATTCAGAGACCGTGTCCAAGAAGAGAGAATTGGCGAGAGGCCAATCTAGTGGTTCGGTACCTTTAGAGAGGCGGGCCCGGACTGGTCCTTATCAGTATACATGGCCAGCACCACAGATGAGGCCAACTTATGCGCCTCCAGCACCCCGACAGTACGTGCCACAGGCACCTCGACCTCAGGCTCTTCCGGCCCCACGGCCAGTTACCCCTCAGGCAGCGAGGTATACACCACCTCCGGTCCCTCCAGCCTACACATATGAGGTCTGCACTTCATGCGGCAAAAGGCATCCGGCAGGAGATTGCCGAAGAGCATCTGGTGGATGTTATCATTGCGGTCGCCAGGGCCACATGATCAGGGATTGCCCTAGCCGGCATATACCAGGCCAGTCTCAGGGTAGTAGGCCCCCGACACGCCCAGCAGGATCATATCAGGCGTCATCTCAGACTATCCGGTCTACACCTCAGTCTCGCCAGGCGAACCAGGGGCGTGTATTTGCTTTGACAGAGGGTGATGCACTTGCATCTGATGATGTGGTGCAAGGTACGCGTTTGGAATTATTTTGTTATTCATGATTGATATGTTGCGTTTTATTCCTTGTGTACATACTTGGTATGATATATATATATATACCTATGTGTATACTCTGTTGATGCATGGATTAACTCCGCTAGTTAAAATTTCAGGAACCCTACTAGTCAATGAGTATTTGGCTCGAGTATTGATTGATACCGGGTCTACTCATTCGTTTGTCTCGCCGAGTTTTTCAGAAGGTTTTTCTGCAGGGCCAAGTCAGCTAGAACCAGAGTTAGCCATTTCGACTCCTCTCGGCAAAACAGTATTGGCAGATAAAGTGTATAGAAATAGTGTGGTCCAAGTTGGAAGCCACGAATTGGCGGTTGATCTCATCGTCCTTGGATTCCAGGACTTCGATGTTATATTGGGAATGGATTGGTTAGCAGCACATCATGGGCATGTAGCTTGCTTTGAGAAAATGGTACTCTTCAAGCCAGTAGGAGGAAAACCATTCCACTTTCGCGGGTTGAAAAGCAGATCTATTGCTCGTTTTGCGGCATTGAGCTTAGCTAACCCCGAGGCAAAGGACTCATCAACTATTCCGGTTGTGAGTGAGTTCTTGGACGTATTTCCAGAGGAGTTGCCAGGATTGCCTCCAGACAGGGAGATTGAGTTTGTGATCGTGCTTGCACCAGGCACAGCTCCTGTTTTCAGAGCTCCATATAGAATGGCCCCTGTTGAACTCAAGGAGTTGAAGACTCAGTTGGAGGAACTGCAAGGCCTTGGTTTCATTCGACCAAGCGTCTCACCGTGGGGTGCCCCGGTGTTATTTGTTAAGAAGAAGGATGGCTCGATGCGGATGTGCATTGATTATCGGCAACTGAACAAAGTCACTATAAAGAATAGGTATCCATTGCCTAGGATTGATGACTTGTTCGATCAGTTGAAGGGAGCGAGATTTTTCTCAAAAATAGATCTTCGATCGGGTTATCACCAGTTGAAGATTAAGGCGGAAGATGTTCCCAAAACTGCTTTCAGGACTCGATATGGGCACTACGAGTTCTTGGTGATGCCTTTTGGACTCACGAACGCGCCGGCAGCCTTTATGGATTTGATGAACCGGGTGTTCCGGCCATATCTTGATAGGTGCGTGATTGTATTTGTTGATGACATTTTGGTCTATTCCCAGACACGGGAAGATCACACACGCGACCTATGCCTTGCTTTGGAAATGCTAAGAGAGCACAAGCTATACGCCAAACTTAGCAAGTGTGAGTTTTGGTTAGAAGAGGTGGCATTCCTAGGCCACGTTGTTTCCGCAGAAGGCATATCGGTAGATCCAAAGAAGATAGAAGCTGTTATGAGTTGGGCAAGGCCCAAGAGTGTTACTGAGATACGCAGCTTTCTTGGGCTGGCAGGCTACTATAGGAGATTCGTAGAGGGTTTCTCTAGCCTTGCAGCACCGCTTACTTACCTGACAAGGAAGAATGCGAAGTTTGTATGGAGCGACAAGTGTGAGATCAGTTTCACGGAACTGAAGAAGAGGCTTACTACAGCTCCTGTCCTTACAGTGCCATCCGGAGCTCTTGGGTATGAGGTGTACAGTGATGCCTCACACGTTGGACTTGGATGTGTGCTTATGCAACACAAGAAGGTCATTGCCTATGCATCGAGGCAATTGAAGGAGCATGAGAAGAATTACCCCACGCATGACTTAGAGCTTGCCGCAGTCGTGTTTGCACTCAAGATCTGGCGACATTACTTATACGGGGTGGAATTCTATGTGTATACGGACCACAAGAGCCTCAAGTACCTCTTTTCCCAAAAGGAGTTGAATCTAAGGCAAAGGCGTTGGATGGAATTTCTGAAGGACTATGATTGTACCATTCAATACCACCCGGGTAAAGCAAATGTAGTGGCTGATGCTTTGAGTAGAAGACCTCCGGGGTTATTAGCATGCATGTTAGTGCAGGAATGGAAGCTACTTGAAGACTTGGCAAATCTGGACATTAGTGTGAATGACTCTGTCCGTAGTCCTATCTTGGCAAATGTCACGGTTCGGCCATACATTATAGATTTGATCCAAGAATACCAAGCCACGGATGCTGAATTGTTGGCTTATCGGGACAAGGAAGTTGCTAAGGGTAGTGAGGACTTCTCTCTCACTAGCCGAGGTGCTATCACATTCAAGGGAAGGCTGTGTGTTCCAGCCAATGCAAGTCTTCGGAGGGAGATTATGGATGAAGCCCACCGGGCAAAGTACACTGTGCATCCAGGGGGTACGAAGATGTACCGGAACCTCAAGAGTCACTTTTGGTGGCGAAATATGAAGAGGGAGGTTGCGGAATATGTAGCACGGTGCTTGGTGTGCCAACAGGTGAAAGCAGAACACATGCGGCCCGCAGGTCTATTACAGTCCCTTCCGATTCCCGAGTGGAAATGGGAGAACATATCCATGGATTTCATAGTTGGCTTGCCAAAGACGGCAAGGGGTTCAGATGCGATATGGGTAGTAGTGGATCGTTTGACGAAGTCCGCTCACTTCTTGCCTTACCGAACTACTTTCAACTCTAGTCAGTTAGCCGCTTTGTACATCAAGGAAGTGGTGAGGTTACACGGAGTGCCCGTTAGTATTGTGTCAGATCGGGATCCAAGATTCACGTCACGATTCTGGAAAAGCTTCCAGGAGGCTATGGGTTCCCGACTTGATTTCAGCACTGCTTTTCATCCACAGACGGATGGACAAACCGAGAGGGTGAACCAAGTAATAGAAGATATGCTTCGGGCTTGCATGCTGGATTTCAAAGGCAGTTGGGAAGAGCACTTGCCTTTAGTGGAGTTCGCCTACAACAATAGCTATCAGGCGAGTATCCAAATGGCTCCGTTCGAGGCTTTGTATGGGCGAAGCTGCAGGTCTCCTCTCTACTGGGATGAGGTAGGAGAAAGAAAAGTACTTGGTCCGGAGTTGATTGAGCAAACTGCTAGTATATTCAAGATCATCCGGGATCGGTTGAAAGCCGCTCAAGATCGCCAAAAGAGCTATGTAGACACGCGCCGCAGGGACTTGGAATTTCAAGTAGGGGATTAAGTTTTTGTGAAAGTATCTCCTAGCAAAGGGATTATGAGATTCGGCAAGAGAGGCAAGCTTAGTCCTCGTTATGTTGGACCGTTTGAGATTATCACGCGGGTTGGTGAAGTTGCTTATCGAGTGGCTCTTCCACCTCACATGGCCACGCTTCACAACGTTTTCCACGTGTCTATGCTTCAGAAGTACATTGCGGACCCTTCGCATGTACTAGAATTGGAACCGTTGGAAATTCGAGAAGATCTCACGTTGGTTGAGAAGCCGATTCACATATTGGACCGGAGAGATCAAGTGCTTCGCAACAAGACAATCCCTTTGGTTCTTGTGCAATGGAAACACCATGCTCGGGAAGAAGCTACATGGGAGCGTGAAGCCGAAGTCAAAGCGAAGTACCCGGAATTTTTTGAATGAATTTTGTATAGGTTTTGTATATGTAGCTTGTAATATTGTTTGATTCTGTAATGCATGTCTCATCCAAATTTCGAGGACGAAATTTTTTGTAAGGGGGGGAGGATGTAGAGCCCCGAACTTTTGACATTTATGCATGACCCTTCGTAGCCATTTTTCCTTTCAAGTAATGCAATTAATAAATAAGGAAGAAATTGGAAATTCCGAAAAGTTAGAAATGTTCATTTTTGAAGTACGAACCCAACGCAAGTTGAATCGTCGAAATCGGATGAACGAGTCAAAAGTTATGGCCAAAACAGTTTGGACCTGCAGACCACCGATCGCTCGGTCCATGGAGCGATCGATCGGTCCAAAATCGATCGCTCGGAGGCTATCGACTGGTCGAGATTTTACTATGGGGAAATTTTCCAGAGAGTGAAATTTCAACCGATCGCTCGGTTATGAAACCGATCGATCGGTAGGCAACCGATCGATCGGTCATTAACACCGATCGCTCGGTACTCGCGTTTTTGCAGAAAATTTAGTAAGGGTGTTTGCGTCTTTTGGGCGTTTCACTCATGCCTTAAAGGCTTTGCCCGATCATTTGAGGGTTCATACACAACCCTTAGAGTCTTTTGAGAGATAGAGAGAAAGGAGAAGGTTTTCCAAAACCTAGGTTTCCATTTTTGGAGAGAAATCAAAGGGTTTTGAAACCCTAGATCAACCTCAAGCCCGGTTTCTTCAAGATTTCGGTTCAAGCATTCGTGGAGCTCGTGTTCCAAGCTAGGGCAGCAACTTACATGCATTTTTGGAAGGGGATTTCTTCCTCATCTCTTCAAGGTCGGTACTTCTTGCTACCCTCCTAGTTATAGCTTCTCTTTTCCTTTATTGCTTCTTATTTTCCTTCACTTATATATGTGTTATGAGATTGGTGGTATGAATGGTGAATGGAGGTGGATGTTGGCGAATGGATGCCGTGTGAATGATGAAATGAATGAATGGGGAAGGGCATTGTGCTAATAATAAACATACAAGTGTGATGTGAGTATAACCCACCTAGAAAAGCATGTTGTAGGGTTAATAAATAATGAACACACCATGTTTGATGAAATGCCAAGATGAATGAAATGAATAAGAAATTAAGAAAATTCATGTTTAAGGTTTATGAAAATTTGCTAGAGTTATGATAGTGTGCCTTCTTGTTTTCCCTAAATTACACAAATATTGAATTGCTCAATTGATTGATGTCTATGGATTGTTATGTATTGTTAACTCTCCAAATGTCACATTTAAATTTAAATGCAAGTATGTACACGCTTCCACGAGCACGCATGCATGACATGATTTACCAAGGTTTTCAAGAATGAGATTTAGAGGTGGGGCATATCCTACGATATGTTTTACCTCGCTTTTGGCAAGGATAAGACAATCATACATTTTCATAAGAAGGGTCTCCCTTCCCTCGCAAGTGCATACATAACATAAGAAGGGTCTCCCTTCCCTCGCAAGTGCATCTCACAAGGACATCTCACAAGTAAATCTCACAAGTGGAAGGACAAGCATGAGCATTTTAGGAAGAAGGGTCTCCCTTCCCTCGCAAGTAGTTTACTTTCCAAGCAAGCATGACATGGCATGACACGCATGATATGACAAGATAAGACAAACATGACAAGTTTCAAGCACGGAAATTGTATTTCCAATCAAGTCAAGCGCACAAGGTTTTCAAGGGTTTTATCGGCTTTTCTGAATGCAAGCATGATTACAAACCGCTTTACTTCCTTGTATGATATAAATTGTTCCTGTTCTATATATATGCAATTTGTTTCGTACTTCATGTATGCTATCTGTATACTATGACTGTTGGTTAGTATTTAGTACCCGCTGAGTATTCCATGCTCAGCCGTACTTCTTATGTCGGCAGGTTCTGAGGGAGCAGCTGCTCCATTTGATGTTTGTGCTCCTGGTCCATGGGTGGAAGAGGAGTACGTCGAGGAGCCTTTGGAGGAACCTCCCGTAGAGGGTTATCAGTAGGTGGTGTTAGATTCTAAGTGGATTAGCTGTGGGTGAGCATGAGTGATTATATCCATGTATTTTGGCGGGCATGTCCGCACTTTCTTTGTTTTGTTTTCTTTTTTATTAAACTTGGACCATGTGGATATACTTAGAGGTTTGTTAGACTTCCGCTGTGTTTTATAGTTATGTTTCCGCTGTTATCCTCTATTGTATATGTTCTGTGAGTTTTGCAGGTTGGTTCGTCAAGCAAGTCATGTAAGTCATGATTAAGTCGTCCAAGATTCACTCTAACTCCTAGGGTGGGTTTTGGGTCGCGACACAAAGAATGTCAGGTGGATGCTTCCACTGTGGTGAGATGGGCCATATGATTCGAGATTGCCCACGTAAGTAGTCACAGACTGGGCCACAGGGAGTTCGGCCTCCAAGCAGGCAGACTTCAGTATAGGGATCTTCATCTCAGGCCTCCAGATCCTTGCCGCTCATCCAGCAGCCTCGACAGGCTAACCAGGGCAGGGTCTTTGCCATGACTGATAGAGACGCATAGGCATCCGAAGATGTTGTGCAAGGTATGTGCAAGTTGATCTTGTTAAAGTTATAGTGTTACTATGATATATGCTGTACTGTATATGTATCCTATATAGGTTTTTGTGATGCTTGTATTTATGTTATCTTATATGCCATAACTTGGGTGGTTAAAATTCTCCGGTTCGTTGCTAGTGAATGAGTGTTTAGCAAGAGTGTTGATCGACACGGGATCCACTCATTCATCGTCTCACCTAGCTTTACCAAAGGCTTTACGTCCGAGCCGAGTAAGCTACCTCAGGAATTTTCCATTTCGACCCTATTGGGCAAGTCTATAGAGACAGATAAAGTGTATCGGGGCAGTGTTGTGCAAGTTATGCAGCACGAGTTGCCAGTAGACCTGATTATTCTGGGATTTCAGGATTGGGATTTCGACATCATCCTAGGTATGGATTGGCTCTTAGCTCACCATGGGCACGTGGCGTGTTTCGAGAAGGTGGTGAATTTTAAACCCGCTGGGTTGAAGCCATTTCATTTCAGAGGACTTCAGAGGAGAGACATTGCTCACTTTGCAACTCTCAGTCTTGAGAAGGTGGAAGTACGAGACTCCACATCCATGTCCGTTGTGTGTGAATATATGGATGTCTTTTCTGAGACCTTACCAGGATTGCCTCCTGATCGGGCAATCGAGTTTGCAATTGAGTTGGCTTCAGGCACGGCGCCGATTTCTAGGGCTCTGTACAGGATGGCCCCTATTGAGCTAAAGGAGTTAAAGGGCTAGTTGGAAGAATTGCAAGGCCTTGGTTTCATTCAGCCAAGTGTCTTACCTTGGGGAGCTCTGGTGCTCTTTGTGAAGAAGAAAGATGGGTCTATGCGTATGTGCATTGACTACTGGCAATTGAACAAGGTCACGATCAAGAGTCTTTATCCATTGCCTCGGATAGACGACTTGTTTGATCAGCTGAAAGGTGTGAAGTTCTTTTCCAAGATTGACCTTCAATCTGGTTATCATTAGTTGAAGATCAAGAAGGAAGACATTCTGAAGACAGCGTTCAGGACTCGATACGGCCATTACGAGTTTCTAGTCATGTCTTTTGGGCTGAATAGCACGTCGACAGCATTTATGGATCTGATGAACCGGGTGTTCAGATCATCTCTCGATCAGTGTGTGATTGTGTTTGTAGATGATATCCTTGTGTATTCACCGTCACAGGATGATCACACTAGAGATCTCCGCTTTGTATTGCAAACTCTTCGAGATCATAGTCTGTATGCTAAGTTGAGTAAGTGCGAGTTTTGGCTGAACAAGGTGTCCTTTCTTGGACATGTAGTGTCTACTGAAGGAATTTCAGTCGATCCTGCAAAGATTGAGGCAATAATGAATTGGGAAAGGCCGAAGAGTGTTACCGAGATTCGTAGTTTTCTCGGCCTGGCAGGTTACTACAGGAGGTTCGTGAAGGGATTTTCAAGCTTAGCAGCTCCGCTTACCTATCTCACGCAGAAGAACACTAAGTTCACTTGGAGTGACAAGTACGAGGCAAGTTTCTTGGAGTTGAAGAAGAGGCTTACCACAGCTCCTGTCCTCACAGTTCCATCTGGAAGCGGTGGCTTCGAAGTCTATAGTGATGCTTCACTAGTTGGGCTTGGATGTGTTTTGATGCAGCATAAGCAGATGGTTGCCTGTGCTTCACGCTAGTTGAAGGAGTATGAGCAAAACTACCCCACTCACGACTTAGAGCTTGCAGCCATCGTGTTTGCACTCAAAATTTGACGTCACTACCTCTATGGGGAAGAGTTTGTGGTGTTCACGGACCACAAGAGCTTGAAGTATCTCTTTCTCCAGAAGGAGTTGAATATGAGGCAGCGACGATGGATGGAGGTTATGAAGGACTACGATTGTTCTATCCAGTACCATCCGGGTAAGGCTAATGTGGTAGGCGATGCTCTTAGTAGGAAACCCTATGGGGTTATGGCTCACTTGAGAGTACAAGAGTGGAAGTTGTTGAATGATATGTGTAACTTAAAAACTACTCTCAGGCATGTCACCTACGGGCCGGTGATGTCCAACATTGTGGTTAGGCCACATATTCTGAACCGGATCAAAGAGTTGCAAGATTCGGATGTTGAATTGCTTGCTTACCGAGACAAGTCGATTAGTAATGGCAGTCAGAAGTTCGCTTTGAATGGTGATGGTGCTATCATGTTCAAAGGCAGGTTGTGCGTTCCAGCCGACACGGTGTTGAGGGGTGAGATTTTGGACGAGGCTCACCAATCCAAGTACACGGTACATCCGAGAGGTACCGAGATGTATCAGAATCTGAAGAAGCACTACTAATGGCGAAACATGAAGAGGGAAGTCACCGAGTATGTTGCTAGACATTTGGTGTGCCAGCAGGTGAAAGCCGAGCATCAGAGGCCGACAGGTCTTTTACAGTCCCTCCCTATTCCGGAATGGAAATGGGAGAATATCTCGATGGATTTCATCATGGGTTTGCCACGAACGGCGAAGGGCTCCGTTGCTATTTGGGTGATTGTAAACAGATTGACTAAGTCTGCACATTTTCTTCCGTATCAGACTACTTTCAATGCAAACAGTTAGTAGCCCTGTATGTCAAGGAGGTGGTTCGTTTACACGGTGTGCCAGTTTCTATCGTATCTGATCGAGATCCTAGGTTTACTTCCAGGTTCTGGAAAACTTTTCAGGATGCTATGGGTTCTCGTTTGGAATTCAACACCGCCTTTCATCCTCAAACTAACGGGCAGACTGAACGGGTGAATTAAGTTATGGAAGATATACTCCGAGCTTGTATGCTAGACTTTCAGGGTAGTTGGGAGGAACAATTGTCGTTGGTGGAGTTTGCCTACAACAATAGTTATCAGGCAAGCATCCAGATGGCGCCTTTCGAAGCTCTGTATGGTTGCAGTTACAGATCTCCGCTATACTGGGATGAAGTTGGTGAGAGGAAAGTTCTTGGTCCTGAGTTGATCGAGCGGACCGTAGAAAGGGTCAAAGTTATCTGGGAGTGATTGAAAACTGCTCAGGATAGGCTAAAGAGCTATGCGGATACTCGCCGTAAAGATTTGGAATTCCGATTTGGAGATCGGGTCTTTGTGAAGATTTCACCAAGTCAGGGAATCCTGCGATTTAGAAAGAAGGGAAAGCTTAGTCCTAGGTACATAGGACCATTTGAGATCATCACGAGGGTTGGTGAGGTTGCTTACAAGGTAGTACTACCGCCTCACATGGCAGCGATCCATAATGTATTTCACATCTCTATGCTTAGGAAATACATTTCGGATCCGTCTCATGTCATTGCTCTTGATCCTGTGGAGATTAGAGAGGATCTCACGTTGGTTGAGCAACCAATTCAGATTTTGGATCGTCGCGATCAAGTATTGCGTACCAAGACTATCCCTTTAGTCCTTGTGAGATGGCAGCATCATTCTACAGAAGAGGCTACTGGGAACGAGAAGCCGATGTGAAGGAGAAGTACCCTCACTTGTTTGAGTTAATTTCTTGTTGGGTTTTGTATGTATTTTGTCCTTCTTATGCTTTTGGTATCGTTCTTGTCGCGCCCCAAAATACCCCCTAGGAGTTAAGGGATACTTTAGAGGTGACTACGTATACCTGTCAAACCATCCTGTAATGCAAGAGGCTAAACATAATATAATACAATGATAATCAGAGCGCGGAAACTAAACATAAGTTCGGAAGCATAAGCCAACTTTTTCTTTTCTTCTATAACTCCAAATAGTATTCCAAGTTAACATATACCAAATACAATCAAAGTAAAGGTGGACATGCCCACCTATCAAAATACAAAAGGAACTCTCTAACCCTCTCCTCTCAACAGTGGTCGAGGTATGGCCACACCTCCAAGTCCCCATCCTCTAGAGACTGCCATGGGATAGGTGGCTCCCTCTCCTCTACATACTCCTCCTCGACCCAAGGCCCGGGGTCGAGGACATCCACAATACCTGCCGACATAAAAGTACGGCTGAGCATAGAATACTCAGCGAGTACAAACTACTAGCTAACCATAACAATAGCGAAAGCATAACAACAGTGAGCAATACAAGATATTAATTTAAAGAAATAGTGAAAGCATAAGATGCATAGCCATATCTTGACATGCGTGTATGAATGCAAAAACCTCGGTAAAACTCATGTCTTGGAAATCTTTTT
Source organism: Tetracentron sinense (assembly GCA_015143295.1). Lineage (NCBI taxonomy): Eukaryota > Viridiplantae > Streptophyta > Magnoliopsida > Trochodendrales > Trochodendraceae > Tetracentron > Tetracentron sinense. Next base: position 19,281,896 of record CM026553.1, read on the forward strand.
CGTGTCTCGGTCAAATCATGTATGTGTGTCGTGTCTTGTCTTGTATTTCATGTCTTGATTTGTTCTTGACTTGTATACTTGTGAGCCAGAGGCTAGCACCCTTCCTTTGGCTACCAACCTCCTTGTCATGTTCTTGTTTCATTTCTCTTGTGAGCCAGAGGCTAGCACCCTTCCTTGGGCTACCAACCTCCTTGTCGTGTTCTTGATTCATTTCCCTTGTGAGCCAGAGGCTAGCACCCTTCCTTGGGCTACCAACCTCCTTGTCATGTTCTTGATTCATTTACCTTGTGAGCCAGAGGCTAGCACCCTTCCTTGGGCTACCAACCTCCTTGTCATGTTCTTGATTCATCATATACAAATACAATCTTGGAAAACCCGGTTTCATGAATGCATGTGTGGTGTGTGTAGCACTTGTAATATCATGATGACAATATGACTTGAAGAGCAGTGTATCGCAATTCAATCCACAGTATAACCATATAGGAATTTGAGTAATCTACATGGCATTTGAATAGTTCATCATTCATAAGAACACACGCATAAGGCCTACTTTCATTTTCTTCATTTATGTCATTTATTCCTAGTTTAGGCATTTTGTCAAACACATAACATGCAAGGTTCCTTAATGGTTCATCTTCTTCTTTTTAGTGCCTACTTTCCATCCAAAAATCAAGGTATGTTCATTATTGGTAAAATGCCCATCCTCCATTTTCCATTCTTCACACCACATTCATACACCATACATTCGGCATCCCCTAGCCTCAATCAACCTCTCATTCATGCATTCACACCATTTTCCTCACCTTGTTTATATTTAGTGAATATGATACATTCCATAAGGGAGAAGTACATAGTAGCAAAATCATATAGTTCATAGAAAAACTAGGTTATTGTTAGGGGAAGTTAGTAGGGTGTACTAACCTTGAATCAAGGCTTGATCCTTGGTAGGGACCTTGATTGAAGCTCCAACTTGAAAGATGAAGCCTTTGCTTGAAAGAAGCTTGAGTTGGGGAAGAAATCTCTTTTAAAAATGTGAGTGAGGGCTGCCCTAGCTTTGAGAATGCACCCCACCCGAGCTTGAGTTGAAATCTTGAAGAAAACGTGCTTGGGGACGATCTAAGGTCTTCACCCCTTTGATTTCTTCTCCAAAAGCAACCTAGGTTTAGGAAACCCTTTTCTCTTCTCTCTTATCTCCCAAATCTCTCTAAGTATAGTGAATGATGCCCTAAGGCTCGGGCAAGCCTTAAGGAGAAAGGGTTTAACCCCCAAAAGACGAAAAAGCCCTTACTGAAATTTCTGCAAAACACGGGGACCGAGCAATTGGTGGTTATGACCGATCGATCAGTTGCCTACCGAGCGATCGGTGTTTATGACCGGTCGACCGGTCAAAAACTCACTCTCTGGAAAATTTCCCCATACAAAATTTCTGACCGTGCGATAGCTACCGATCGATCGGTTATGGACCGATCGATCGCTGACTGGACCGAGCGATCTGTGCTCTGTATGTCTGGACTGTTTTGACCATATGTTTTGACTCGCTCGTCGGATTTCAACGATTCAACTTGCGTTGGATTCGTCTCTCGAAAACGCACATTTTTGACATTTCAGAATTTCTGATTTCTCCCTTATTTATTAATTACACTACAAAACGGCCAATTAGCTACGAGAGTGCCATTCATTAAAGATGAAAAAGTCCGGGGTGCTACATTCTCCCCCCCTTACAAAAATTTCTTCCTCGAAATTTGGACAATGCATGCTTTACAATTTAAACAACTTAGCATAACAATTCGAAACAAAATTACAAGTCATACACAAAATCATTCAAACAACTCGGGGTACTTCGCCTTGACTTCAGCCTCACGTTCCCATGTAGCCTCTTCTCGAGCGTGATGCTGCCATTGCACGAGAACTAGCGGAATAGTCTTGTTGCGAAGTACTTGGTCTCTTCGATCCAAAATATGAACCGGCTTCTCAACCAAAGTGAGATCCTCTCGAATCTCAACCGGATCAAGCTCGATGACGTGAGAAGGATCCGGGATGTACTTCCGAAGCTGGGAGATATGAAACATGTTGTGGACCGCCGCCATGTGAGCGGGCAAAGCAACACGGTAAGCAACTTCACCGACTCGAGTAATGATCTCGAACGGACCCACATATCTCGGGCTAAGCTTGCCTCTTTTCCCGAATCGCATAACACCCTTGGTCGGTGAAATCTTGATAAACACAAGGTCACCGACTCGGAATTCAAGATCCCTCCTTCGGTTGTCGGCATAGCTTTTCTGTCTGTCCTGTGCGGTCTTCAACCTCTCCCGTATAAGCTTGACCCTATCCGCGGTTCGTTCAATCAACTCGGGGCCCAAAATCTTTCTTTCTCCAACCTCATCCCAATACAAGGGGGATCTACAACTTCTTCCATATAAGGCTTCAAAAGGTGCCATTTGTATGCTTGCTTGATAACTGTTATTGTAGGCGAATTCCACCAAAGGAAGGTGATCCTCCCAACTTCCTTTAAAATCCAACATACAAGCTCGGAGCATGTCTTCTATCACTTGATTCACCCTCTCTGTTTTCCCGTCGGTCTGTGGGTGGAAAGCCGTGCTAAAGTCTAGTCGGGAACCCATAGCATCCTGAAAGCTTTTCCAGAACCTGGATGTGAATCTTGGGTCTCTATCCGACACAATACTCACTGGCACCCCATGCAATCGGACTATTTCCTTGATGTATAGCGCCGCTAACTGATTGGAGTTGAATGTAGTCCGGTACGGTAAGAAATGAGCGGACTTCGTGAGTCTATCAATAACTACCCATATAGCATCGGTCTTCTTGACCGTCTTCGGTAATCCCACGATAAAGTCCATAGAGATATGTTCCCATTTCCACTCGGGAATAGGGAGAGACTGCAAAAGACCCGCCGGTCTCAAATGCTCCGCTTTCACCTGTTGGCACACCAAACACCGTGTCACATACTCCGCAACCTCCCTCTTCATGTTTCGCCACCAAAAGTGACTCTTGAGGTTCCGATACATCTTTGTACCCCCAGGATGCACTGTGTACTTTGAACGGTGAGCTTCATCCATGATCTCTCTCCAAAGGTCTGCATTGGCTGGGACACAAAGTCTTCCCTTGAATGTAATAGCTCCCCGGCTAGTGAGAGAGAAGTCCGTACTACCCTTGGCCACTTCATTATCCCGGAAAGCCAACAAGTCAGTGTCCGTGGCTTGATACTCCTCGATCAAGTCTATAAGGTACGGCCGAACTGTAACATTCGCCAAAACCGGACTGTGGACAGAATCGTTCACACTTATGTCTAGATTTGCCAAATCGTCTAACAGTCTCCATTCCCGCAGCAACATGTGAGCCAACAACCCCCTCTCGAATTTCTGGGCCTTCATAGCCTCGGTAGCTATCATGTGTGGAGCAAATCGAGATATCTTTGAGAACTTGGCTTCGTAAGCCGCTACAGACATATTACCTTGCTCCAAGGTAATAAATTCAATTTCTTTCTTTTCTTTCATCCAAACCAGAAAGTATTTCTTGTAGAAAACGTCTAAGAATTCTCCCCATGTCCATTCTTGGCCTTGCCGAGTCAACTCTCGGGTCCGAAGTGCAGACTTCCACCAATGGTCGGCCTCGCCTTCAAGCATAAAGGCAGCCCATGTGACCCTCTCTACTTCCGTAGGTGCCAATACCGAGAATATCTTCTCAAGTTGCCAAATCCAACCCTCGGCGACAAGTGGATCAATACTTCCACAAAAAGTTGGAGGCCTCATCCTCCGGAAAGCTTCTATCCCGGCTTGGGCTCGGTTAGGAGGAGCCGGTATAAGTGCGGCATTAGGCGGAGTGGCCGGTTGCCTTGCCGCCAACATAGCCAAAGTCTCGGCTATGGATGCAAATGCTTGGGCAAAGCCGGGTTGATCATCACCCGATGGAGCACCACCTCCATCGCCCCTCGTGTTGTACCCGCGACCCCGGGTATTGCATCTTATGATTTCTCCTGAGAACGACAATACAACATGAGTCTAACTTGGATACGCATTTAGTACAATTTTCGCAATTCACTCAATACATATTCATCAAGCATATTTAATAAGCATAACACAATTAACACACACATGGTATACACAACAATGGCATCACATACAATCCATGTTCCTACCGTAGGACTCCATGTTCGGTTGAAGTTCAACCTACTTTGACTAGGACTAACTTGTTAGTCTATACTTGGAATACAACTCTCTAAGGTGATTCTAATACCTTGTTCAATCATCTAAGTGACCCTAGGGACTCTAATGCCTAGGGCTCTGATACCACCTCTGTCGCGCCCCAAAATACCCCCTAGGAGTTAAGGGATACTTTAGAGGTGACTACGTATACCTGTCAAACCATCCTGTAATGCAAGAGGCTAAACATAATATAATACAATGATAATCAGAGCGCGGAAACTAAACATAAGTGCAGAAGCATAAGCCAACTTTTTCTTTTCTTCTATAACTCCAAATACTATTCCAAGTTAACATATACCAAATACAATCAAAGTAAAGGTGGACATGCCCACCTATCAAAATACAAAAGGAACTCTCTAACCCTCTCCTCTCAACAGTGGTCGAGGTATGGCCACACCTCCAAGTCCCCATCCTCCAGAGACTGCCATGGGATAGGTGGCTCCCTCTCCTCTACATACTCCTCCTCGACCCAAGGCTCGGGGTCGAGGACATCCACAGTACCTGCCGACATAAAAGTACGGCTGAGCATGGAATACTCAGCGAGTACAAACTACTAGCTAACCATAACAATAGCGAAAGCATAACAACAGTGAGCAATACAAGATATTAATTTAAAGCAATAGTGAAAGCATAAGATGCATAGCCATATCTTGACATGCGTGTATGAGTGCAAAAACCTCGGTAAAACTCATGTCTCGGAAACCTTTTTTGTGTCTCGGTCAAATCATGTATGTGTGTCATGTCTTGTCTTGTATTTCATGTCTTGATTTGTTCTTGACTTGTATACTTGTGAGCCAGAGGCTAGCACCCTTCCTTTGGCTACCAACCTCCTTGTCATGTTCTTGTTTCATTTCTCTTGTGAGCCAGAGGCTAGCACCCTTCCTTGGGCTACCAACCTCCTTGTCGTGTTCTTGATTCATTTCCCTTGTGAGCCAGAGGCTAGCACCCTTCCTTGGGCTACCAACCTCCTTGTCGTGTTCTTGATTCATTTCCCTTGTGAGCCAGAGGCTAGCACCCTTCCTTGGGCTACCAATCTCCTTGTCGTGTTCTTGATTCATTTCCCTTGTGAGCCAGAGGCTAGCACCCTTCCTTAGGCTACCAACCTCCTTGTCATGTTCTTGATTCATTTCCCTTGTGAGCCAGAGGCTAGCACCCTTCCTTGGGCTACCAACCTCCTTGTCATGTTCTTGATTCATCATATACAAATACAATCTTGGAAAACCCGGTTTCATGCATGCATGTGTGGTGTGTGTAGCACTTGTAATATCATGATGACAATATGACATGAAGAGTAGTGTATCGCAATTCAATCCACAGTATAACCATATAGGAATTTGAGTAATCTACGTGGCATTTGAATAGTTCATCATTCATAAGAACACACGCATAAGGCCTACTTTCATTTTCTTCATTTATGTCATTTATTCCTAGTTTAGGCATTTTGTCAAACACATAACATGCAAGGTTCCTTAATGGTTCATTTTCTTCTTTTTAGTGCCTACTTTCCATCCAAAAATCAAGGTATGTTCATTATTGGTAAAATGCCCATCCTCCATTTTCCATTCTTCACACCACACATTCATACACCATACATTCGGCATCCCCTCGCCTCAATCAACCTCTCATCCATGCATCCACACCATTTTCCTCACCTTGTTTATATTTAGTGAATATGATACATTCCATAAGGGAGAAATACATAGTAGCAAAATCATATAGTTCATAGAAAAACTAGGTTATTGTTAGGGGAAGTTAGTAGGGTGTACTAACCTTGAATCAAGGCTTGATCCTTGGTACGGACCTTGATTGAAGCTCCAACTTGAAAGATGAAGCCTTTGCTTGAAAGAAGCTTGAGTTGGGGAAGAAATCCCTTTCAAAAACGTGAGTGAGGGCTGCCCTAGCTTTGAGAATGTACCCCACCCGAGCTTGAGTTGAAATCTTGAAGAAAACGTGCTTGGGGACGATCTAAGGTCTTCACCCCTTTGATTTCTTCTCCAAAAGCAACCTAGATTTAGGAAACCCTTTTCTCTTCTCTCTTATCTCCCAAATCTCTCTAAGTATAGTGAATGATGCCCTAAGGCTCGGGCAAGCCTTAAGGAGAAAGGCTTTAACCCCCAAAAGATGAAAAAGCCCTTACTGAAATTTCTGCAAAACACGGGGACCGAGCGATCGGTGGTTATGACCGATCGATCGGTTGCCTACCGAGCGATCGGTGGTTATGACCGATCGATCGGTTGCCTACCGAGCGATCGGTGTTTATGACCGGTCGACCGGTCAAAAACTCACTCTCTGGAAAATTTCCCCATATAAAATTTCTGACCGTGCGATAGCTACCGATCGATCGGTTATGGACCGATCGATCGCTGACTGGACCAAGCGATCGGTGCTCTGTATGTCTGGACTGTTTTGACCATATGTTTTGACTCGCTCGTCGGATTTCAACGATTCAACTTGCGTTGGATTCGTCTCTCGAAAACGCACATTTTTGACATTTCAGAATTTCTGATTTCTCCCTTATTTATTAATTACACTACGAAACGGCCAATTAGCTACGAGAGTGCCATTCATTAAAGATGAAAAAGTTCGGGGTGCTACAGTTCTAATTACGAGGATGAATTTCTTGTAAGGGGGGAGGGATGTAGAGCCCCAAAATTTCATTTCACTAAGTAGTGAATAGTGTGAATAGTGTGAATAGTGTGAACTTGTACACTAGCAACCTTTAATTGAATATACGAGGTTTGACTTATGGAGCACATGTTCTAACGGGTCTATATATCACTAAGAAATATGTTTTAGGCATAAAAGAGTGTTAGAATTGGATTGGAGAAGGTTCAAGTAGTGTAAACAAGGTTTTACAGCAAAACAGGGGATCACCGATCGCTCGATGCCATCCTTCGATCGACCGGTCAACTATCAATCAATCGAAGGCTATCGACTGGTTAACTTTTTTCTATGGGGAAATTTTCCAGAGAGGGTGTTTTCAACCGATCTCTCGGTTGAAACCACCGATCGACCAGTAAGCCACCGATCGCTCGGTTGAAACCACCGATCGATCGGTTATACGCAGTTTTTCTTCATTAAGGGTGTTTAAGACTTTAGCCACCACCCTTTGCCTATATAAGGGCTGGGTTCGTGCCTTAGGATTTCACAAACCCTTTGTGCATTATTTTGGAGGATTTTGAAGAGGAGAAGAAGGTGAGGAGCTAGGTGGTTGTCCAAGCTTAAAGGAGATCAAAGTTCTTCCATCCTTTTGGTGTTTCCCAACCAATAACTCAAGGTTCTTACTTATTCAAGCTTTTGGGAATCAAAGTCTTTGATTTCACCAAGGTAGATACACTCTACTACCAATCTTGCAATCCTACTAAGTTACTAAATGATGTTCTTCTAAATCTATACTACTTATATATATATATATATATATCTTGGGTGAAAGATACTATTGTCATGCACTCTAAGTGTTTGATGAAATACCTCTAAGGGATTTTTATGCCTAAATATGACGATTTCTCTCATATGCTCATATGCTCGCATGTCTCGCATGAATCAATGTTTTCCATGGATTTCTCAACGTACGAAAAGGTTTTTTTTCATTAAATGACTAATAAGAAATGATTCTAAGTAACTCTATGATTTCTCTAAGATCGTTTCACAAGCTCTACGGATCATACTATGCTCACAAGGAACTCTATGATAAGCTCTAAGATCGTCTCACAAGCTCTACGAATCATAAAGGAAATGCTCTAAGATCTCTATGGTATTGGCTCTATATTGTGCTTTAAGGTATCTCTATGTCTCTACGGATCATAAATGACTCTAAGTAACTCCATGAACTCACAAGAACTCACAAGGCTATAATTATCGATGTACTCACACGGTTACAGTTTTGGTTTCTGGATTTTGAATCTCATCTCACATACTTTATATGGTTTCTACGCTCTTACATGCTTTAAGGATTTCAGTCTCCATGCTTCAAATGCTCCCTGTTATATTGCTTTATTGTTATTGGTTTGTATACGCTGAGTATTCCACGTTCAGCCGATATTTGTTATCATCGGCATGTGCTCGGGCTCCGTTTGATCTATGTGGCACGGAACCATGGTTGGAGGAAGAGTACTTCGACCTGGAGCCTTCCATGGATCATTATCAGGACGATGGTCCTATAGATAGGTGTCGAGACTTCGACTTTTGTTGATCGGTAGACTTAGAACTTTAAGATGTGATTTTGTTATGTGAGTGTGGGGTTTGTCTACTCCACTTTTGGGTTTCTCACATGTATATACTTTTGTTGGTTCATACTTGAACTGAGTTATAAGAGTTATTGTTTTGCTTCCGCTATGTTTAGTGTTTTATTCCATTGTGCATTCTTTATCGCTTCCACTAGATATGTTTGTGTTTCTGACAGGTCTCCACGTGTGCCTTATGTATTATACTGGAGGTATGATACGGCAGTCACGAGTCAATGTATCCCTACCTCCTAGGGGTATTTTGGGTCGCGACAATCATTGAGTAAGCCAGGGTTAGAATGTCCCAGAGCAATCTGTGGAGATGCTCACATAAGAAATACAAGCTCATATAATTAATTAAATGTTAATCAATTAATTAAATGATTAAATGTTAATCATTAATTAAATAGATTAAATGTTAATCTATGGTTTAAATTAATTGTTAATTTAAATTAAAGGATAATATTTATAATTATTCAATTAACATTAAGTAAGGGGAAATGGGTTTGACCCATATCCTTAAAACCTAACTTTAAGTGGACCTTATTAATGGGCCCAAGCTCATGGGATTGAATTCCTAGTGTGGGCACCCACTAAGGAGATGCCTAATTGGATTAGGAGTTTGTTAGTTAAATAATTACTAATTAATTATTCCTTAAATTTTGGGATTAGATTCCAATCTTGGTAAACAAGAAACAAATGAGAAAAACATGGAGTTTTATTAAAACTTGGAGACCAAGCACCATGGGCTCACGCCCCCATGAGCTCACGCCCACCCCATTATGGGGTTTCCTATTTGGTTAATGATTCCTAATCATTTCAATTCAATCTGGCTAGTACCTTTTGGACATATCACAAACTCTTTTTTGACACCCCCGCGTGTCCTCGGCATCCGCTGTGCTCCTTAACAATCTCGCCATACTGCAGCATTACTTTCTGCATGTCACCTCTTTCGACTCCTCCGCGCGTCCTCGGCATCCGGTGTGCTCCTTGGCAATCTCGTCATACTGCAGCATTACCTTTTACATGTTACCTCTTTTGACACCCCGCTTGACCTTGGCATCCGGTGTGTTCCTTGGCAATTTTGTCATACCACAACATCACCTCCTGCATGTCACTCCTTTTGACACCCTGTGTGTCCTCGATATCTGTGGGTACCTTTACAGTGTACACCACCCTTTCTGTATATACCTTTACAGTGTACATTACTCGACATCCCATGTGTACCTTTACAGTGTATACTACTTACTGTCCTCCTTTCGACACCTTGTGTGTCCTTGACATCCCGTGTGTACCTTTACAATGTACGTCACTCGTATGTCCCTTTTAACACCCTGTGTGTTTTTGACGCCCTGTGTGTCTTTCCAATCAACTTGATCAAATCCCTCTGGCCAACGCTGTCATGACCAAAAACCCACCCTAAGAGTTAGAGTGAATCATGGGTGACTTATCATGACTTGCTTGACAAACTGCCCTACAAAATACCTGGAGCATATACAATTGAGGACAATAAATGTGGAAACATAGCTGCATGGCACAGCGGAGGACTAACCAAACCTTTAAGTATATATATATACATGATCCAAGTTTTGAACAAACTAAGAACACAAAGAAAGTGCGGACAGGCCTGCCAAAATACATCAATCTAATCTCTCAAGCTCACACCCACAGCGAATCACTCAGAATCTACCACCTAGTAGTAGCCCTTGACCTGAGGTTCCTCCACAGGTTCCTCAACATACTCCTCTTCCACCCATGGGCCAGAAGCACATATATCAAATGGAGCAGCAGCTCCCTCAGTACCTACCGACATAAATGTACGGCTGAGCATGGAATACTCAGCGTGTACCTAATACTAACCAACAGTTATAGCATAATAATAGCAATGTATACAGCAGAAAGCAATTCATATAATAACAGGAAAGTAAAGCAGTTTATATTAATGCTTGCATCACATAAAAGCTGATAAAACCCTTGAAATCATCGTGAATTTGACTTGACTTAAAATACTTGTTTCGTACTTGAAAACTTGTCATGTTTGTCTTGCTTGATCTTGTCGAGCATGCCATGTCATGTGTGCTTGCTTGGAATTTAACATGCTCATGTACTTGTGAGATGCGCTTGTGAGATGCACTTGGGAGATGCACTTGAGAGGGAAGGGAGAACCTTCTTTAATGAGATGCACTTGAGAAGGAAGGGAGACCCTTCTTTAATGAGATGTACTTGTGAGTGAGGGGAGACCCCTCATGGAAGGGAGCGAAGTGTAAACCCCCTCCTATGAAATGTTTGTTCTTATCCTCTTGTCAAAAGCGAGGTAAAACATATCGTAAGATATGTCCCACCTCTAAACCGTGTTCTTGAAAATGCCGATAAACCATGTCATGCATGCCGTGCTCGTGGAATCGTGTACATACTTTCACTTGAAATTAAATATGACATTTGGGGATTTCAACAATACATAGAATATCCATAATTGAGTAAGTAAATATTCATGTCATTTAGAGAAAGCAAGTAATCACACTATCATAAGCCCTAGCAATTTCATAAGCATTTAAGCATGCATTTCTTGATTTACAACTCGTTTTCTTCACCTTGGCATTTCATCAAACACATGTTGTGTACATTATTCATTAAAGCCTACATCATACTTTCCTAGGTGGGTTTACATTCACAACATACTCGTGTGTTTATTATTGGTACAATGCCCTTCCCATTCCATTCATCACATCATCCACACGGCATCCATCGCCCAATATCCCTTCTCACACCACATCCATTCATTCCTCATTAGGTTCATACATTAGGCAAAACAAAGAAGAATGGAAGAAAAAGGGAGTATGAACTAGGAGAGTAGCATAAGGTACCGACCTTGAATAAAGGAAGAAAACCCCTTGTAAGAGTCGAGGTTGAACGCTGCCCTAGCTTTGGAGAACATGCTCCTCGCTTGCTTGAGCCATGAACTTGAAGAAATTCGAGCTTGTGATGATCTAGGGTCTTCAAACCCTTTGATTCCTTCTCAAGTGCAAACCCTAGGTTTGGAATCCCCTTTCTCCCCCTCTCCTATCTCTCAAATACTCTAAGTGTGTTGAGTGAGGCTCTCAAGGCTTGGGCAAGACTTCATAGGCAAGGGTGTAAACGCCCAAATGACGAAACAGCCCTTAATGAAATTCTGCAAAACACGAAAGACCGATCGATCGGTGGTTACTACCGAGAGATCGGTCACCTACCGAATGACTAGTGTTTTGACCGTTCGACTGGTCAAAAACAAGCTCTCTGGAATTTTTTCCCATAAAAAAAAGTGCACCAGTCGATAGCCACGATCGATCGGTTATGGACCGATCGATCGCTGCATGGACCAAGCGATCGGTGCTCTACAAATTTCTACATTGAGTCCATTTTTCACCCATTCTACTACTTGGACTTATCCTACTTCCCTTTTGACCTTTTCTAAACATGACTAGGACTCTTTCAAGACCGTAGTTCATTATTAAATATTTTATTTAATTAATTATAGCATTCTTGAAATTATCTTCAAAAGTTTCAAATTCTCATTTCATGAATTAAGAGATTACAAGCCAACATGCCTTGACACACATACCAAGGCATATACAAAAAGTTCTAGGGTTCTACAAACACCTCTGAACCGTGCCATCCTTACACCCATCAAATCTCAGTGAGTAGACTGAACTACTCGCTCTCCCCAATAGTGGCCTTACCACTTCATTGCACTCACCATTTCTTGCACTGCATGCATACATGCCATCATACTGCATCCCTTAAGATTCGAGCTCGGTGTAAAAATAGGATGATTCCATTCTTTGTCGTTCAAATCGTCAACCTTGGCTTTCTCCAACAAAGAGGGGCAGCTGTAAGCACCCAATTTTTACACCCCTACCTAACCATAGTTAAGGTCTCTTAACCTTTGTTACCCCCTGCCAAACCCTAACCCTAGGTAAACCCTAATTAAAACCCTAGGACTCAACCCTAATTAACCCTAGACACAGCCCTAGTTTAACCCTAGGTAAACCCTACTTAAAAACCCTAGGACTCAACCCTAGTTAACCCTAGGACACAACCCTAGTTTGACCCTTGTTTAACCCTAGTTTAACTCTAGTATAAAACCCATGCCCAAAACCTAGCCCTAGGTGACCCTAGCCGAAGCCCTAGCCTAGCCCTAGAGCCCTTAGGGCTTAAAACCCTAGAATCCTTGGCCTATAGGGCTGAACCCTTAGTCTGGGCCCACAAGGCCCAAAAACACTAAGCCAAACCCCCATTGCTGTGCGTACCTGGGCCAGGCCCATTTTCTTAAAAATCTCAGATTGGCGGTAGATCATCTACCGCCAATCACTATTTGCCTGTTTTGCTATTGGCAATAGAAGGTCTACCAAGAATTACAATTTAGCCTGTTTTGCTAATGGCGGTAGAATATCTTCTTCCATTATGCAAGTTTCGAGTTTACAGGCTGCAAACGCCCTGCACACTCAACCCTCACCTGAACTCTCCCTTCAATTCTCCCCACTCGACCTCTACTAGGTCCAACCACCAGCCTTACCTTCTTTTTAAACCCTTTTAGGTCCCCAAGTGCTTTCTCTACAAAATCAAACTCCCACAACCGTAACCAGGGTCTGTAAAATCCTAAAAAACCAGGTTGAATCCCTGTTGCGGAAACCCTAGCCTAAGTCCTCTTCAACACCCTGGTTTTGAACCCATGACACCTTAGCAGCTCAGGAGGCAGTCCCCTTTGTGCCTGTACAATATCTCCATGGTGGTATAACACCACTGTCATCTTCACATTCAGCAAAAAAGCAGAGTATCAGGGTAAGGACTCCCCTACCCTCTTTTTTTCAATTTTTTGCATTACATGGGAGCCCCTGGTCAATCTCCAGGGGACATTCCTTTTACTTTTGATGTTTCTAACACTAGTGCAAACCCAAATAGGGTGTTCACCTGTCGTGCCCCAAAATACCCCCTAGGAGTTAAGGGATACTTTAGGTGTGACTATACATACCTGCCAAACCATCCAGCAATAAACAAGACTAACATTATGTAATGACAATGATAATCAGAGCGCGGAAGATATAACATGTGTACGAAAGCATGAACTAACTTTTTTTTTTCTTCTATAACTCCAAAGCAGTATTCCAAGTTACCATATACAAAACATAGTCAGAGTAAAGGTGGACATGCCCACCTATCAAAATACAAAAAGGAACTCAACAACACTCTCCTCTCAACAGTAGTCGAGGTATGGCCACACGTCCAGATCCCTATCCTCCTGAGACTGCAGCGGGATAGGTGGCTCCTTCTCCTCTACGTACTCTTCCTCGACCCAAGGCTTAGGGTCAAGGACATCCACGGAACCTGCCAACATAAAAGTACGGCTGAGCATGGAATACTCGATGAGTACAAGCTACTAGCTACCCATAGTAATAACGAAAGTATAACAACAGTGAACACGATATGAAATATCAATCAAAGCAAGACTAGCAACATAAGATAAATAGCATTGAACATGAAGCAACATCAATATCTTGACATGCGTGCATAAATGCGAAAACCTCGGTAAAACTCATGTTGGGAAACCCTTTTTCATGTCTCGATCTTGCTTGTGAAAATCATGCATGTGTGTCTATCTCGTCTTGTATTCCATGTCTTGACTTGTATACTTGTGAGCCAGAGGCTAGCACCCGCACATCCCTGGGCTACCAACGTCCTTGATATTTCCTTCAGTTGTGAGCTAGAGGCTAGCACCTTTCACTTGGGCTACCAACCTCCTTGTCATGTACTTGTTTCCTTTCACTTATGAGCCAAAGGCTAGCACCCTCACATCCCTGGGCTACCAACCTCCTTGTCTTGTTTTATTTTCTTGTGTGCCAGAGGCTAGCACCCTTCACTTGGGCTACCAACCTCCTTGACATGTTCATGTTTCTTTTCACTTATGAGCCAGAGGCTAGCACCTTTCACTTGGTTACCAACCACCTTGTCATATGCTTGCTTTCTTGTTTGATTTATCATGTATAAATACATCTTGGAAAACTTGGTTGATTCAAGCATGGGTCCGTGTGTGTAGCATTTGTAGTGGACATGATGACATGCTTGAATAGGAGGATCACATAAGTGTAGCAATTCAATTCTTAACATAATCATATGGGAATTTAGACGACACGTAGCGCATTTGAACAATTTATCATTTATAAGAAAACTTACAAAAATCTTATTTCCATTTTCTTAATTAAATTCATTTAACCCTTGTTAAGGTATTTTATCAAACACTCGATGTGCAACATTCCTTATTTATTTCAGTCCTCTTTTAGTGCATATTTTCCATCAAGACATCAATGTTTGTTCATTATTGTAGAATACCCTTCCACAATTATCCATGTCACACATCATACACATCCATACGGCATCCAATCGCCCCAATCAACATCTCATCCACACTTTCATACTTTTTTCTTTTCTTGTTTATATTTAATGAAGATGATACATTTCATAAGGAAAGAAAGCATAATATCAAAAGTCACTATTCACAATAGAAAACCTAGGTTATTGCCAAGGAAGTTAGTAGGGTGTACTGACCTTGAAAGAAGAAGAAGGAAACCCTTAAAATATCGTGGGAGACACTGTCATAGCTGGTGAACGAGTCCTTCACGTGACTTGCCTTGGATTTGAAGAATCCAAGCTTTTGAATGAGATCTGGGGAGCTTAAACTCTTGATTTTTGCTCAAGAGGAACCCTAGGTGAAAACCCCTCTTTCTCTTCTCTCCCTTTCTCTCAAATGCAAGTTTGCGGGTTTATGAAGACCTAAACCCACGAAATTTGGTATATATAGGAAAAGGGGAAGTCAAAGACTCATTTACCCTTAAGATTTCGGCAAAAACCAACCTAAAGGGCAAAATCCAGCATTATCGGTCGACCGGTAATGGGCATCGGTCAACCGGTCAAAAATGACCTCTCTGGAATAAAAACCCATACATTTAGTGTGATGTTCAGTCGACTGGTAATGGGCATCGGTTGACCAGTGAATGATTCGGTCGACCGGTAGCAAATTCGGTCGACCGGATCCATTGTATTTTTTTCATTTTTCTGCTTTTCTCACTTTTCCCACTTTGGTATTCTGGCCATAACTTTTTACTCGTTCGTCGGATTTTGACGATTCAACTTGTGTTGGATTCATCTTTCGAAAACAAACATTCTTGATGTTTCAGAATTGTTAATTTCTCCTTTATTTATTAATTAGACTACATGAAAGGTCAATTGGCTACGAAAGTACTATTCCTCAAGTATGGAAAAGTCCGGGGTGCTACATTCTCCCCTCTTACAAAAACTTTCATCCTCGAAATTTGGACGATACATACATGCATAAAACCATAACAAAATACAAGGAAAGGCCAAGGTCCTAAACAAATAACTGAGGATACTTTTCTCTCACTTTGGCCTCTCGTTCCCATGTAGCTTCCTCTACGGAATAGTGCTGCTATCCCACAAGCACTAAGGGAATGGTCTTGTTATGCAAGACTGGATCTCGCCTATCCAAGATTTGCACTGGTTGCTCAATTAGTGTGAGATCCTCCCAGATTTTTATCGGATCGAGCTCGATGACATGAGAAGGGTCCGGGATGTACTTCCAAAGCATGGAGATGTGAAACACGTTGTGGACCGCCGCCATATAAGTGGGCAAAGCAACACAGTAAGCCACCTCACCGACTCTAGTAATGATCTCGAATGGGCCCACATATCTCGGGCTAAATTTGCCTCTCCTCCTGAATCTCATAACACCCTTGGTTGGTGAAATCTTGACAAAAACAAAGTTGCCAACTCGAAATTCAAGGTCTCTCCTTCGGTTGTCGACGTAGCTCTTCTGTCTATCCTGTGTGGTCTTCAACCTCTCTCGGATAAGCTTGACCTTATCCGCGGTTTGTTCAATTAACTTGAGGCCTAACACCTTTCTCTCCCCAACTTCATCTCAATACAACGGGAATCTACAACTTCTCCCATACAAAGCCTCAAAAGGCGTCATTTGTATGCTTGCCTGGTAACTATTGTTGTAGGCGAATTCCACCAAAGATAGGTGATCTTCCCAACTTCCCTTGAAGTCTAGTATACAAGCTTTGAGCATGTCTTCAATAACCTGATTCACTCTCTCAGTTTCCCATCCGCCTGTGGGTGAAAAGTCGTGCTAAAGTCCAGTCGGGAACCCATGGCACTCTGAAAGCTCTTCCAGAACCTGAAAGTGAATCGAGGATCTTTATCCGACACAATGCTCACTGGTACCCCATGTAACTGAACTATTTCTTTGATATACAATGCAGCCAACTAATTTGAATTGAAGGTAGTCCTGTATGGTAAGAAATGGGCAGACTTTGTCAGTCTGTCGACCATAACCCATATAGCATCACAGTTTCTAGCCGTCTTCGGTAACCTCACAATGAAGTCCATAAAGATATGTTCCCATTTCTACTCAGGAATAGGGAGAGACTGTAAAAGTTCAGCCGGTCTCCTGTGCTCGACCTTGACTTGCTGGCACACCAAGCACTTAGACACATACTTAGCCACATCCCTCTTCATGTTTTGCCACCAGAAGTGCCCCTTCAAGTTTCTATACATTTTGGTACCCCCGGGGTGAACTGTATACTTGGACCGGTGGGCCTCTTCCAAAATTTCTTTTCTAAGCTCTTCATTGGCCGGGACACAAAGTCTACCCTTGAACGTGATTGCCCAATCACCGTTTGTGGTGAAATCCTCACTTCCTAGGTTACCTACCTTGTCACGGAAAGCGATCAACTCGGCATCCGCTGCTTGCATCTCTTGGATCCGATCTATGATGCACGGCTTCACCGTGATATTTGCCATCAATGGCCCATGAGTAGGATGATTGAAACTAATATCAAGGTTGGAAGCATCCTCTAACAATTTCCATTCTCGAACCATCATGTATGCAACAAGCCCATGTGACTTCTTACTCAATGCATCCACAACCACATTCGCTTTACCCAGGTGGTATTGAATGGAACACTCATAGTCTTTCAAAAACTCAACCCATCTTCTTCGCCTCAAGTTTAGCTCTTTCTGGGAAAACAAATACTTGAGCTTTTATGGTTCGTGAATACCTCAAACCGTTCCCCATAGAGATAATGTCGCCCAATCTTCAAGGCAAACACAACCGCGGCAAGCTCCAAATCATGAGTGGGATAATTCTTTTCATGCTCCTTCAATTGCCTTGAAGCATAGGCAATGACTCTACCATGCTGCATGAGTACACACCCCAATCCCATGTGGGAGGCATCACTGTAGATGACAGAACCACCACCCCCGGTTGGCACTGAGAGGACGGGAGCCATGGTAAGGCGTTTGTTCAACTCTTGGAAGCTCATTTCGCATTTGTCACTCCAACTGAACTTGGCATTTTTCCTCATCAAGTAAGTGAGAGGTGCGGCCAAACTGGAGAATCCCTCCACAAACCTCCAGTAGTAACTTGCCAATCCAAGGAAACTCTGGATTTCAGTGACACTCTTGGGTTTCTCCCAACTCATAACTGCCTCAATCTTTGCTGGGTCAACAGAAATGCCCTCAGCTGACACTACATGTCTAAGAAATACTACCTTCTCTAACTAGAAGTTGTACTTACTCAATTTGGCATATAGCCTATGCTCTCTCAACATCTCCAGAGCAAGGCGGAGATCTCGTGCATGATCTTCCCATATCTGGGAATACACCAAAATGTCATCAATGAACACAATCACACATCGATCCAAGTATGATCAGAACACCCGGTTCATCGGATCCATGAACGCCGCCGGTGCATTCGTCAGCCCAAAAGGCATGACAAAGAACTCGTAGTGCCCTTACCGAGTCTTAAAAGCCATCTTTGGAACATCTTCCGTCTTGATCTTTAACTGATGATATCCCGATCTAAGATCAATCTTGGAGAAAATCTTGCTCCCTCCAGTTGGTCAAATAGGTCATCTATCCGTGGCAAGGGATAACGATTCTTGATAGTGACCTTGTTCAACTGACGGTAGTCTATGCACATTCTCACCGACCCGTCCTTCTTCTTTACAAAGAGGACCGGAGCTCCCCATGGCGACACACTTGGTTGGATGAAACCAAATTGTTGTAATTCCTCAATCTGCTTCTTCAATTCTTCAAGCTCTATAGGGGCCATTCTTACGGTGCCCTTGAAATCGGAGCGGTGCCCGGAGTAAGCTCTATAGCGAACTCGATGTCTCTATCAGGAGGCAACCTGGGATGTTCTTCCGGAAACACATCCAAGAACTCACTCACAACCGGAATGGCCAAGGAGTTTTGTGCTTCTAGGTTTGCTAAGCTCAAGGCTGCCAGGCTAGCAATATCCCTTTCTCTCAATCCTTGAAAGTGAAATGGTTTTACTCCTTCCGGTTTGAAATTCACCACCTTCTTAAAACATGCAACATGTCCATGGTGAGTCACTAGCCAATCCATACCAAGAATGACGTCAAAGTCCAAATCTCAGAAGTCCAAAATGATAAGTTCAGCTAACAGTTCATTCTCCCCTACTTGAACCACACAATCTTTAAATATCTTGTTCGTATCAACTGACTTGCCAAGTGGAGTGGCAATGGTTAACTCCCGCTCCAATGGAGTGGCCTCAGTCAAAAAGCCCTTTGCAAAACTGGGTGAGACAAAGGAGTGAGTGGATCATGTGTTGATCAACACTCGGGCGAGACACTCGTTCACTAATAAGGCGCCTGTGCGATTAAACACTAACATCAATAGATTTCAAACAAAAAACATACATCACACATAGGTAACCCTTAGTATAAATAACAACTTATCATATAATGGAAATTATTTACAACATAAACTCTAGAATTCTTGCGTACCTTGCATGACATTGTCGGATGCACGTGTGTCTCTCTCGGATAGCACAAAAACTCGACCCTGGGTGGCTGGGCGAGGAGGCCGTATAGAGGGTGAGTCCCTTGAAGCCTGTGAAGAGCTCTGTTGAGACATCTGCCTTACAAAGGGCCTGCTCCCTTGAGAATGAGCTGGAAAGTGACATCGGGGACAATCTCTAACAATGTGGCCTTGGTCACCACAATGGAAACAACCTCTTGTAACCCTCCGGCATTCCCCTGATGGATGCCTCCTTCCACAAAGGGTGCAGACATCATGTGAATAGGTGGGAGGAGCATAACCCGTAGTCTGGGGTAGTACCGGGCGAGGAGCATATGAGGTAGCCAGGCGAAAAGCCGGTGGAGCAAAAGGGCGGGGAGCCTATGGTGCCGAATATATCCTCTGTGACTGAGCCGGCCCTACGGACTGATACGAGCTAGTCCTTGCTCTTTTCTCCCCTGAACTACTTGACTGTCCTTTCTCCATTTTTCTTCTTTTGAAGAACTCCTCAGAGTTTGATACGGCCAAAAGTGCCTTATCCATAACTTCTGAATATGTCTCATGTCTAAACATTGAGACTCGATCCTTGAGGTAGACCTTCAACCCCCTCTCCAATTTATGGGTTTTCATAGCCTCGGTCGCTATCATATGTGGAGCAAATCGAGATAGATCTGAGAACTTCGCTTTATAAGCCACTACAGACATATTACCTTGCTCTAAGGTAATAAATTCAACTTCTTTCTTTTCCTTCATCCCGACCGAAAAGTACTTCTTGTTGAAAACGTCCAAGAATTCTCCCCAAGTCCAGTCTTGACCCTGTCAGGCCAACTCCTGAGTCCTAAGTGCGGACTTCCACCAAAGATCAGCCTCACCTTCAAGCATGAAGGCGGCCCAAGTAACCCTTTCTGCCTCCGTAGGCGCCAATACGGAGAAATTTTTTTTTAATTGCCGAATCCATCGTTCGGCAACAAGCGACTCAATGCTCCCACAAAATGTCGGAGGCCTCATCCTTCGAAAAGCCTCTATTCTGGCTTGAGCTCGATTAGGAGGAGCGGGTATAAGTGCAGCATTAGACGGGGTAGCCGGTTGCCTCGCCGCTAGCATAGCCAAAGTCTCGGCTATTGAGGCAAAAGCTTGGGCAAAGTTGGGTTGATCATCACCCGATGGAGCATCACTTCCATTGCCCCTTGTGTTGTATCCGTGACCCTGGGTATTGCGTCTCATGATTTCTCCTGAGAACGACAACACAATATGAGTCTAACTTGGATACGCATTTAGTAACAATTTCACCATTCATTCAAAGCACAGAATTGTAGCACCCCGGACTTTTTCATCCTTAATGAATAGCACCTTCATAGCTAATTGGCCGTTTTCATAGTCTAATTAATAAATAAGGGAGAAATCGGAAATTTCGAAACGTCAAAAATGTTCGTTTTCGAAAGACGGATCCAACGCAAGTTGAATCGTCGAAATCCGACGAGCGAGTCAAAAGATATGGTCAAAACAGTCCAGACATACAGAGCACCGATCGCTCGGTCATTACCTGCGATCGATCGGTCCACTACCGATCGCTCGATGGCTGTCGCACGGTTAACTTTTTTGTATGGGGAAAAATTCCAGAGAGTGTGTTTTTGACCGATCTCTCGGTCATAACACCGATCGACCGGTAAGCCACCGATCGCTCGGTCCATACCACCGATCGATCGGTCATACGCAGTTTTTCTTCATTAAGGGTGTTTAAGACTTTAACCATCACCCTTTGCCTATAAATAGGCTGAGTTCGTGCCTTAGGGTTTCAGAAACCCTCTGTGCCCTATCTTAGGAGATTTTGAGAGAGAGAAGGAGGAGAGGAACTACTTGTTGATCAAGCTTGTGGAAGATCAAGGTTCTTCCACTTCCCTTGGTGATTCTCAACCAAGAACACAAGGTTATTGCTTGTTCAAGCCTTTGGGAATCAAAGTCTTTGATTTCACCAAGGTAGATACACTCTACTACAATCTTGCAATCCTACTAGTTACTAAATATGATTCTTCTTATCTATGCCCTATCTATATGTATTGATTTTATGTATGAAAATGTGTGATTATATACTTGGATGAAGGTTACTATTATGATGCACTCTAAGTGTTTGATGAAATACCTCTAAGGGATTCTATGCTTAAATATGATGATTTCTCTTATTATGTGCATATGCTCGCATGTCTCGCATGAACCGATGGTTTCCATGGATTTCTCAAAGTACAAACAAAGGTTTTTCTCGAAAAGATGAATAATGAATGATTCTAAGTAACTCTATGATTTCTCTAAGATCGTTTCACAAGCTCTAAGGATCATACCATGCTCACAAGGAAACTCTATGATAATGCTCTAAGATCGTCTCACAAGCTCCACGGATCACAATGAAATGCTCTAAGATCTCTAAGGTTATGCTCTATGGAAATGCTCTAAGGTTATTGCTCTATGCTCTATGTCTCTACGGATCATAATGACTCTAAGTAACTCCATGAACTCACAAGAACTCATAAGGCTATGATTATCGATTGACTCACACGGTTACGGTTTTTGGTTTCGAATATTATCTCACATACGTTTTCACGGTTTCCATGCTTTAAGGATTGTTCGGATTTCATTCTCCATGTCTTGTATGCTCTATGCCTAACCGCTTTATTGTTATTAGTTTGTATACACTGAGTATTCCATGCTCAGTCGATATTGTTATGATCGGCAGGTGCTCGGGTTCCATTCGATTTGTGTGGCGAAGAACCTTGGGTCGAGGAAGAGTACCGTGACCCGGAGCCTTCCATGGATCACTATCATGACGATGGTGCTTTAGATAGGAGTCGTGACTTCGATTTCTGTTGATCGACCGACTTAGAACTTGTGTCATTTTGTTATGTGAGTGTGGGGTTTGTCCACTCCACTTTTGGGTTTCTCACACATGTATACTTGTTGGCTCTTACTTGAGCCAAGTTATAGGAGTTTTCTTTTTGCTTCCACTATGTTTAGTATTTTATTTTCCGCTGTGCATTGTATTTCGTTTCCGCTTTGTTTATTCAGGTACTCTGACAAGTTTCCACGTGTGCCTTATGTATCATACTGGAGGTATGATACGGCGGTCACGAGTCAAAGTATCCTTAACTCCTAGGGGGTATTTTGGGTCGCGACAGACTTGGTATCAGAGCTAGTTATGTCTAACGACAGACTTAGTTAGGTCACTCAGGCTTGGCCTAAGCGGAAGTAATTCCTATGAGTTGAACTTAGAACTCAGAAAGACTCAGTTGTCTTAGGCTTGTTACCACGACATAACCGGTATCAAGTGAATCCTTAGGTTAGTGTAGGATCCTAGAAAAGATAGATGCCCAATGCAAGTGTCTTAGCTACGCTAGGGTACTCTAAGTTGTGATGGTATTCTTACGTGTATACCTTGATGTATACTAAATGCGGTGTTAGCATTTCATGATTATTGAATTGCTATATGATATGTGAGGTTTGGTATCCAAGTTAGACTCATGTTTTGCCAAATTGATCTCAGGATTTGATATCATGAGACGTGTCAATCGGGGTCGAGGTTACCATACTCGGAGGGCTGAGAGTGAAGTTCCGAGAGAAGAGGAACCATTGTATTTCACAAATGCTATGGACTCTATAGCCGAGACTTTGGCATTGTTGGCAGCAAGGCCTATGCCTACCCCACCGTCCACGCCTGTGCCTACACCGGTGCATCACACCGCGGGGCTCGAAGCTTTTAGGAGACTGCGGCCTCCTACATTCTATGGCACTCTGGATCCCATGGTGGCCGAGTCTTGGATTATGCAGCTGGAGAAGACCTTTCGGGCTCTCCGTTGTACCGATGAGCAAAGGGTAGAATGGGCTTCCTTCGTGATGGAAGGTGAAGCCGAACACTGGTGGAGAGCTGCCCAAAGGCAGAGGGATGTTGCTAAGGCAGGTGTGCCCTGGACTTGGGTGGAGTTCTTAGAGACTTTCAGGGAACAGTACTTTCCCAGGTTTATTCGGGAACAAAAGGCGAGAGAGTTTATGCTTTTGGAGCAAGGGTCGATGAGCGTAGCCGAGTATGAGGCTAAGTTCACCGAGTTGTCTATGTTTGCTCCGCACTTGGTGGCTACTGAAGACCTACAGGTCAGGAAGTTTGAGATGGGCTTGAAGGCTTTCATCCGAGATCGGGTGTCCATCCTCCAGGTAGAGTCTTGGAGAGAGATAGTAGGGAAGGCGAAGATCGCCGAAAAGAATGCGGAAGACTTCGTGAGAAGAAGAGACAGTGGCTTCGGGAAGAGCATGTCTCGGGGTCAGTCGAGTAGTTCTTCAGAGAAGAGGACTAGGACTGCACCGTATCAGTTCTCCCAGCCGATGTCGGCTCAGAGACCTTCTTTTGCGCCTCAGGCACCGCGTCCTACGGCATTGCAAGCTACGAGGGTTATGCCTCCGGCTTCCTCCACATCGCAGAGATTTGAGGAGTGCGCCGTATGTGGTCGTCGGCATAAGACTGGAGATTGCCGAAGAATGTCAGGTGGATGCTTCCACTGTGGCGAGATGGGCCACATGATTCGAGATTGCCCGCGCAAGCAATCACAGTCTGGATCACAGGGAGTTCGGCCTCCAGGCAGGCAGAATTCACTTCAGGGGTCTTCATCTCAGGCCTCTAGATCCTTGCAGCCTACCCAGGAGCCTCATCAGGCGAACCAGGGCAGAGTCTTTGCCATGATTGATAGAGACGCACAGGCATCTGATGATGTTGTGCAAGGTACGCGCGAACTAGTCCTTGTCAAAGTTCTAATATTGCCATGATATGTTCGTATCTATATATATCCTATGTGGTGTTTTGCGATGTTTGTATCTATATGTACAGTTGTGTTATAACTGGGATGATTCAAATTCTCAGGTTCGTTGCTCGTAAATGAATGTTTGGCAAGAGTGTTGATAGACACAGGATCCACTCACTCGTTCGTTTCACCAAGCTTTGCCAAAGGCTTTACGTTCGAGCCAAGCAAGCTACTTAGGGAGTTGTCCATTTCGACTCCATTGGGAAAATCTATTGAGACAGATAAAGTGTATCCTGATAGTGTTGTACAAGTCATGCAGCACGAGTTGCCAGTCGACTTGATCCTTCTGGGATTTCAGGATTGGGATTTCGATGTCATTCTAGGAATGGATTGGCTCTCAACTCACCATGGACACGTGGCGTGTTTCGAGAAGGTGGTGCATTTTAAACCCGTGGGGTTAAAGCCGTTTCATTTCAGGGGACTTCAGAGAAGAGACATTGCCCGCTTTGTAGCTCTTAGTCTCGAGGGTGTAGAAGTGCGAGACTCCACACCTATTCCGGTGGTATGTGAGTATATGGATGTTTTTCCGGAAACCTTGCCGGGATTGCCTCCCGATCGTGCAATCGAGTTTGCAATTGAGCTAGCTCCAGGCACAGTTCCGATTTCAAGAGCTCCGTATAGGATGGCCCCTATTGAGCTTAAGGAGTTAAAAGAGCAGTTAGAAGAATTGCAAGGCCTTGGTTTTATCCGGCCAAGTGTTTCACCTTGGGGAGCTCCGGTTCTCTTCGTGAAAAAGAAAGATGGATCAATGCGTATGTGCATTGATTACAGGCAATTGAACGAGGTCACGATCAAGAATCGTTATCCATTGCCTCGGATAGACGACTTGTTTGACCAATTGAAGGGTGCGCAGTTTTTCTCCAAGATTGACCTTCGATGAGGTTATCATCAGTTGAAGATCAAGAAAGAGGACATTCCGAAGACAGCATTCCGAACTCGATACGGTCATTACGAGTTTTTGGTCATGTCTTTTGGACTGACTAACGCGCCGGCAGCATTCATGGATTTGATGAATCGGGTGTTCAGATCGTCTCTCGATCAATGTGTGATCGTGTTCGTAGATGATATCCTTGTGTATTCACAGTCACAGGAGGATCATACGAGAGATCTCCGTCTGGTAGTGCAGACACTTAGAGAGCATAGTCTGTATGCTAAGTTGAGCAAGTGTGAGTTCTGGCTGAACAAGGTGTCTTTTCTTGGACACGTGGTATCTGCTGAAGGTATTTCAGTTGATCCTGCAAAGATTGAAGCGGTGATGAATTGGGAAAGGCCGAAGAGTGTCACCGAGATTCGTAGTTTCCTTGGGTTGGCAGGATATTACAGAAGGTTTGTGGAAGGATTTTCAAGTTTAGCAGCTCCGCTTACCTATCTCACACGGAAGAACACGAGGTTCACTTGGAGTGATAAGTGCAAGGCTAGTTTCTTGGAGTTGAAAAAGAAGCTTACTTCGGCTCCTGTTCTTACAGTTCCATCTGGGAGCGATGGTTTCGAAGTCTATAGTGATGCTTCACTAGTGGGACTTGGATGTGTTTTGATGCAACATAAAAAGGTGGTCGCCTATGCTTCCCGTCAGCTGAAGGAGCATGAGCAAAACTACCCCACACATGACTTAGAGCTCGCTGCAGTCATCTTTGCACTGAAGCTTTGGCGTCACTACCTCTACGGAGAAGAGTTCGTGGTGTTCACAGACCACAAGAGCTTGAAGTATCTTTTCCTCCAGAAGGAGTTGAATATGAGGCAGCGTCGTTGGATGGAGTTCATGAAGGACTACGACTGTTCCATCCAGTACCATCCGGGTAAGGCTAATGTGGTAGCCGATGCTCTTAGCAGAAAACCTTACGGAGTTATGGCTCAATTGAGAGTGCAAGAGTGGAAGTTATTACATGATATGTGTCATCTGGACACTACTCTCAGGCATGTCACCTATGGGCCGATAATGTCCAACGTGGTGGTTAGGCCACAGATCCTGAGCCAGATCAAGGAGTTACAGAATTCAGATGTGGAGTTGCTTGCTTACCGAGACGAGTCGGTGAGTAACGGCAGTCAGGAGTTCACTTTAAATGGTGATGGTGCTATCACATTTAAGGGCAGGTTGTGTGTCCCCGCCGACACAGTTTTGAGGGATGAAATTTTGAATGAAGCTCATCGATCAAAGTACACGGTACATCCGGGAGGTACTAAGATGTACCAGAATCTCAAGAAGCACTACTGGTGGCGAAACATGAAGAGGGAAGTTGCTGAGTACGACGCCAGATGTTTGATTTACCAGCAGGTAAAGGCCGAACATCAAAGGCCGGTAGGACTTTTGCAGTCCCTTCCTATTCCGGAGTGGAAATGGGAGAACATCTCGATGGATTTCATTGTGGGTTTACCGCGAATGGCGAAGGGCTCCGATGCTATTTAGGTGATTGTGGACAGGTTGACTAAGTCTGCACATTTTATTCCGTACCGAACTACGTTCAATGCAAATCAGTTGGTAGCCCTATATGTTAAGGAGGTGGTTCGATGTAGAGCCCCGAACTTTTGACATCTATACATGACCCTTTCGTAGCCATTTTTCCTTTAAAGTAGTGCAATTAATAAATAAGGAAGAAATTGGAAATTCCGAAACGTCAGAAATGTTCCTTTTCGAAGTATGAACCCAACGCAAGTTGAATCGTCAAAATCGGACGAACGAGTCAAAAGTTATGGCCAAAACAGTTTGGACCTGCAGACCACCGATCGCTCGGTCCATGGAGCGATCGATCGGTCCAAAACCGATCGCTCGGAGGCTATCGACTGGTCAAGATTTTTGTATGGAGAAATTTTCCAGAGAGTGAAATTTTAACCGATCGCTCGGTTATGAAACCGATCGATCGGTCATTAACACCGATCGCTCGGTACTCGCGTTTTTGCAGAATTTTCACTAAGGGCATTTTCGGCATTCGGGTGTTATACCCTTTCTTATATAGGATTGCCCGAGCCTTTAGGGCTCATTCTCAACACTTAGAAGAATTGGGAGATTAGAAGAGAGGAGAAAGGGTTCCTAAACCTAGGGTTTCCATTTTGAAGAGAAATCAAAGGGGTTTGAGACCCTAGATCATCCTCAAGCACGTTTTCCTTCAAGATCTCGGCTCAAGCTCGTGTGGAACTCGTGTTCCAAGCTAGGGCAGCAACTCACGGTCGTTTTGGAAGGGGGATTTCTTCCCCACTTGATCAAGGTCGGTGCTTTTTACTACCCTCCTAGTTATAGCCTCTCCTTTCCTTATTTCTTCTTGTTTTCCTTCATATATATATATATATTATGAGATGGGTGGTATGTATGGTAAATGGAGATGGATGTTGGCGAATGGATGCCGTGTGGATGATGTAATGAATGAATGGGGAAGGGCATTGTACTAATAATAAACATACAAGTGTGATGTGAGTATAACCCACCTAGAAAAGCATGTTGTAGGGTTAATAAATAATGAATGTACCATGTTTGATGAAATGCCAAGGTGAATAAAATGAATGATAAATTAAGAAAATGCATGTTTAAGGTTTATGGAAATTGCTAGGGTTATGATAGTGTGATTGTTCGCTTTCCCTAAATGATATCAATATTAAATTGCCCAAATCATTGATGTTATGTGTTATGAATTACTCAAATGCCATATTTAATTCCAAATGCAAGTATGCACACGACCTCACGAGCACGCATACATGACATGATTTACCGAGGTTTTCAAGAATGGGATTTAGAGGTGGGGCATATCGTACGATATGTTTTGCCTCGCTTTTGGCAAGGACAAGACAATCATGCATTTTCATAAGAAGGGTCTCCCTTCCCTCGCAAGTGCATACATAACATAAGAAGGGCCTCCCTTCCCTCGCAAGTACATCTCACAAGGACATCTCACAAGTGAAAGGACATGACATGAGCATTTAGGAAGAAGGGTCTCCCTTCCCTCACACGTAGTTTACTTTTCCAAGCATGATACAAGCATGACATGGCATGGCATGACAAGCATAATCATTCTAGGAAGAAGGGTCTCCCTTCCCTCACAAGTAGTTTACTTTCCAAGCAAGCATGACATGGCATGACACGCATGATACGATAAGATAAGACAAACATGACAAGTTTTCAAGCACGGAAATGGTATTTTCAGTCAAGTCAAGTGCACGGTGTTTTCAAGGATGTTATCGGCTTTTCATGAAATGCAAGCATGATTATAAATTGCCTTATTCCTTGTTATGATATTGATGGCTCCTGCTTTATATATGTGAAATGCTTCCTGCTTCCTATACTGCTATGGTTTTGCTATGACTATTGGTTAGTATTTAGTACCCGCTGAGTATTCCATGCTCAGCCGTACTTCTTATGTCGGCAGGTTCTGAGGGAGCAGCTGCTCCATTTGATGTTTGTGCTCCTAGTCCATGGGTGGAAGAGGAGTACGTCGAGGAGCCTTTGGAGGAACCTCCCGTAGAGGGTTATCAATAGGTGGTGTTAGATTCTGAGTGGATTAGCTGTGGGTGAGCATGAGTGATTATATCCATGTATTTTGGCGGGCATGTCCGCACTTTCTTGTTTTGTTTCCTTTTGTATTAACTTGGACCATGTGTATATACTTAGAGGTTTGTTAGACTTCCGCTGTGTTTTATAGTTATGCTTCCGCTGTTATCCTCTATTGTATATGTTCTGTGAGTTTTGCAGGTTGGTTCGTCAAGCAAGTCATGTAAGTCATGATTAAGTCGTCCAAGATTCACTCTAACTCCTAGGGTGGGTTTTGGGTCGCGACAGAAGTGGTATTAGAGCTTAGGCTTTAGGTCTCTAGGGTCACTTAGAATCTTATACCACGGCTTGACAAGAGCATATGTTAGGAAACAAGTTAGGAAGGAAGTAAGTCGGGAGCGAGTCTGGTTCCAAGTGTAAGACTAGCTTTAGTCTTAGTCTAAAATGGTTGCTTTAACCAAGTACGGGTCCTAGGTACGCTAGAACACTAAGGTATAAGTATAATGTGATGAATACTCTGATAACTTGATGTGATGTGTGTTAGTATTATACAACTAATACAAATTGAATTATTATGAAATGACATTGAAATAAATTGTGGTTTCAAAGTAGACTCATGTGGTGTTATTATTCTCAGGACTTTAGTCATGAGACGGAACACACGGGGTCGTGGGCCACATACCAGAGCTTCCTCTTCTTCACGGGATGAGGATGAGCAGCCGGACCTCTCTCAAGTCTTAGGCTCTATTGCTGAGACACTCGCCATCCTGGCGGCTCGGCAAACTATACCGGCATCAGCGGCACCTACTCCACCGCCCGCAGCTCCAGTACATCGTACAGCTGGAGTTGAGGCATTCAGGAGATTGAGGCCTCCATCCTTCCACGGGAGTGTGGACCCTCTTACTGCGGACGCTTGGATCCTCCAGGTTGAGAAGATATTTGCGGTGCTCTCTCCTACAGAGGAAGAGAAAGTGGCATGGGCAGTTTTTATGCTAGAGGGCGAAGCCCACCATTGGTGGTTGTCCGCATTGAGGACACGGGACTTCACCATGCAAGGTCAACAGTGGACTTGGGAGGAGTTTAAGGACACGTTCTATAAGAAGTATTTCCCGGTTGGAGCTCGGGAAAGGAAAGAGAGAGAATTCATCAACCTTGAGCAAGGTTCGATGTCTGTGGCCGCTTATGAGGCCAAGTTCTCGGAGCTATCACGCTTCGCGACACATATGATTGCCACCGAGGCAATGAAGGCGAGGAGGTTTGAGCAAGGGCTCAAGGATGTCATCATGGAGAAAGTGTCGGTCTTCAGGCACGCCACTTACGCTGAAGTAGTGGATAAAGCCTTGTTGGTTGAGACCAATTCAGAGACCGTGTCCAAGAAGAGAGAATTGGCGAGAGGCCAATCTAGTGGTTTGGTACCTTTAGAGAGGCGGGCCAGGACTGGTCCTTATCAGTATACATGGCCAGCACCACAGATGAGGCCGACTTATGCGCCTCCAGCACCCCGGCAGTACGTGCCACAGGCACCTCGACCTCAGGCTCTTCCAGCCCCACGGCCAGTTACACCTCAGGCAGCGAGGTATACACCACCTTCGGCCCCTCCGGCCTACACATATGAGGTCTGCACTTAATGCGGCAAAAGGCATCCGGCAGGAGATTGCCGAAGAGCATCTGGTGGATGTTATCATTGCGGTCGCCAGGGCCACATGATCAGGGATTGCCCTAGTCGGCATTTACCAGGCCAGTCTCAGGGAATTAGGCCCCCAGCACACCCAGTAGGATCATATCAGGCGTCATCTCAGACTACCCGGTCTACACCTCAGTCTCGCCAGGCGAACCAGGGGCAAGTTTTTGCCTTGACAGAGGGTGATGCGCTTGCATCTGACGATGTGGTGCAAGGTACGTGTTTGGAGTTATTTCTTTATTCGTGATTGTTATGTTATGTTTATTCCATGTGTACGTACTTGGTATGCTATATATATATATATACCTATGTGTATACACTGTTGATGCTTGAATTGACGTGATTAGCTAAAATTTCAGGAACCCTACTAGTCAATGAGTGTTTGGCTCGAGTGTTGATTGATACCGGGTCTACTCATTCGTTTGTCTCGCCGAGTTTTTCAGAAGGCTTTTCTGTGGAGCCAAGTCAGCTAGAACCGGAGTTAGCCATTTCGACTCCTCTCGGCAAAACAGTATTGGCAAATAAAGTGTATAGAATTAGTGTGGTCCAAGTTGGAAGCCACGAGTTGGCAGTTGATCTCATCGTCCTTGGATTCCAAGACTTTGATGTTATATTGGGAATGGATTGGTTAGCAACACATCATGGGCATGTAGCTTGCTTTGAGAAAATGGTACTCTTCAAGCCGGTAGAAGGAAAACCATTTCACTTTCGAGGGTTGAGAAGTAGAGACATTGCCCGCTTTGCGGCGTTGAGCTTAGCTAACCCTGAAGTAAGGGACTCATCGACTATTCCGGTTGTGAGTGAATTCCTGGATGTATTTCCAGAGGAGTTGCCGGGATTGCCTCCAGATAGGGAGATTGAGTTTGTGATCGAGCTTGCACCAGGCACAGCTCCTGTTTTCAGAGCTCCATATAGAATGGCCCCTGTTGAACTCAAGGAGTTGAAGACTCAGTTGGAGGAACTGCAAGGCCTTGGTTTCATTCGACCAAGCGTCTCACCGTGGGGTGCCCCGGTGTTATTTGTTAAGAAGAAGGATGGCTCGATGCGGATGTGCATTGATTATCGGCAACTGAACAAAGTCACTATAAAGAATAGGTATCCATTGCCTAGGATTGATGACTTGTTCGATCAGTTGAAGGGAGCGAGATTTTTCTCAAAGATAGATCTTCGATCGGGTTATCACCAGTTGAAGATTAAGGCGGAAGATGTTCCCAAAACTGCTTTTAGGACTCGGTATGGACACTACGAGTTCTTGGTGATGCCTTTTGGACTCACGAACACGCCGGCAGCCTTTATGGATTTGATGAACCGGGTGTTCCGGCCATATCTTGATAGGTGTGTGATTGTATTTGTTGATGACATTTTGGTCTATTCCCAGACACGGGAAGATCACACACGCGACCTATGCCTTGCTTTGGAAATGCTAAGAGAGCACAAACTATACGCCAAACTTAGCAAGTGTGAGTTTTGGTTGGAAGAGGTGGCATTCCTAGGCCACGTGGTATCAGCGGAAGGCATTTCGGTGGATCCAAAGAAGATAGAGGCAGTTATGAGTTGGGCGAGGCCCAAGAGTGTCACGGAGATACGCAGCTTTCTTGGGTTGGCAGGCTACTATAGGAGATTCGTAGAGGGTTTCTCTAGCCTTGCAGCGCCGCTCACTTACCTGACAAGGAAGAACGCCAAGTTTGTATGGAGTGATAAGTGCGAGATCAGTTTCACGGAACTGAAGAAGAGGCTTACTACAGCCCCTGTCCTTACGGTGCCATCCGGACCTTATGGGTATGAGGTGTATAGTGATGCCTCACACGTTGGACTTGGGTGTGTACTCATGCAGCACAAAAAAGTCATTGCCTATGCATCAAGGCAGTTGAAGGAGCATGAGAAGAACTATCCCACGCATGACTTGGAGCTTGCGGCGGTCGTGTTTGCACTTAAGATTTGGCGTCATTACCTTTATGGGGTGGAGTTCTATGTGTTCACTGATCACAAGAGTCTCAAGTACCTCTTTTCCCAAAAGGAGCTGAATTTAAGGCAACGGCGTTGGATGGAATTTTTGAAGGATTATGATTGTACCATTCAATACCACCCGGGTAAAGCAAATGTAGTGGCTGATGCTTTGAGTAGAAGACCTCCGGGGTTATTAGCATGCATGTTAGTG
Source organism: Tetracentron sinense (assembly GCA_015143295.1). NCBI lineage: Eukaryota > Viridiplantae > Streptophyta > Magnoliopsida > Trochodendrales > Trochodendraceae > Tetracentron > Tetracentron sinense. Next base: position 19,314,368 of record CM026553.1, read on the forward strand.
CAGGAATGGAAGCTACTTGAAGACTTGGCAAATCTAGACATTAGTGTGAATGACTCTGTCCGTAGTCCTATCTTGGCAAATGTCACGGTTCGGCCATACATTATAGATTTGATCCAAGAATACCAAGCCACGGATGCTGAATTGTTGGCTTATCGGGACAAGGAAGTTGCTAAAGGTAGTGAGGACTTCTCTCTCACTAGCCGAGGTGCTATCACATTCAAGGGAAGGCTGTGTGTTCCAGCCAATGCAAGTCTTCGGAGGGAGATTATGGATGAAGCCCACCGGGCAAAGTACACTGTACATCCAGGGGGTACGAAGATGTACCGGAACCTCAAGAGTCACTTTTGGTGGCGGAATATGAAGAGGGAGGTTGCGGAATATGTAGCACGGTGCTTGGTGTGCCAACAGGTGAAAGCGGAACACATGCGGCCCGCAGGTCTATTACAGTCCCTTCCGATTCCCGAGTGGAAATGGGAGAACATATCCATGGATTTCATAGTTGGCTTGCCAAAGACGGCAAGGGGTTCAGATGCGATATGGGTAGTAGTGGATCGTTTGACGAAGTCTGCTCACTTCTTGCCTTACCGAACTACTTTCAACTCTAGTCAGTTAGCTGCTTTGTACATCAAGGAAGTGGTGAGGTTGCACGGAGTGCCTGTCAGTATTGTGTCGGATCGGGATCCAAGATTCACATCACGATTCTGGAAAAGCTTTCAGGAAGCTATGGGTTCCCGACTTGATTTCAGCACTGCTTTTCATCCACAGACGGATGGACAAACCGAGAGGGTGAACCAAGTAATAGAAGATATGCTTCGGGCTTGTATGCTGGATTTCAAAGGCAGTTGGGAAGAGCACTTGCCTTTGGTGGAGTTCGCCTACAACAATAGCTATCAGGCGAGTATCCAAATGGCTCCGTTCGAGGCTTTGTATGGGCGAAGCTGCAGGTCTCCTCTCTATTGGGATGAGGTAAGAGAAAGGAAAGTGCTTGGTCCGGAGTTGATTGAGCAAACTGCAAACACAGTTAAGATCATCCGGGATCGATTGAAAGCCGCTCGAGATCGCCAGAAAAGTTATGCGGACACGCGCCGTAGGGACTTGGAATTTCAAGTAGGGGATCAAGTTTTTGTGAAAGTATCTCCTAGCAAAGGGATTATGATATTCGGCAAAAGAGGCAAGCTTAGTCCTCGCTATGTTGGACCGTTTGAGATTATCACGCGGGTTGGTGAAGTTGCTTATCGAGTAGCTCTTCCACCACACATGGCCGCGGTTCACAACGTTTTCCACGTGTCTATGCTTCGGAAGTACATTGCGGACCCTTCGCATGTACTAGAATTGGAACCGTTGGAAATTCAAGAAGATCTCACGTTGGTTGAGAAGCCGATTCACATATTGGATCGGAGAGATCAAGTGCTTCGCAACAAGACAATCCCTTTGGTTCTTGTGCAATGGAAACACCATGCTCGGGAAGAAGCTACATGGGAGCGTGAAGCCGAAGTCAAAGCGAAGTACCCGGAATTGTTTGAATGAATTTTGTATAGGTTTTGTATATGTAGCTTGTAATATTGTTTGATTCTGTAATGCATGTCTCGTCCAAATTTCGAGGACGAAATTTTTTGTAAGGGGGGGAGGATGTAGAGCCCCGAACTTTTGACATCTATACATGACCCTTTCGTAGCCATTTTTCCTTTAAAGTAGTGCAATTAATAAATAAGGAAGAAATTGGAAATTCCGAAACGTCAGAAATGTTCCTTTTCGAAGTATGAACCCAACGCAAGTTGAATCGTCAAAATCGGACGAACGAGTCAAAAGTTATGGCCAAAACAGTTTGGACCTGCAGACCACCGATCGCTCGGTCCATGGAGCGATCGATCGGTCCAAAACCGATCGCTCGGAGGCTATCGACTGGTCAAGATTTTTGTATGGAGAAATTTTCCAGAGAGTGAAATTTTAACCGATCGCTCGGTTATGAAACCGATCGATCGGTAGGCAACCGATCGATCGGTCATTAACACCGATCGCTCGGTACTCGCGTTTTTGCAGAATTTTCACTAAGGGCATTTTCGGCATTCGGGTGTTATACCCTTTCTTATATAGGATTGCCCGAGCCTTTAGGGCTCATTCTCAACACTTAGAAGAATTGGGAGATTAGAAGAGAGGAGAAAGGGTTCCTAAACCTAGGGTTTCCATTTTGAAGAGAAATCAAAGGGGTTTGAGACCCTAGATCATCCTCAAGCACGTTTTCCTTCAAGATCTCGGCTCAAGCTCGTGTGGAACTCGTGTTCCAAGCTAGGGCAGCAACTCACGGTCGTTTTGGAAGGGGGATTTCTTCCCCACTTGATCAAGGTCGGTGCTTTTTACTACCCTCCTAGTTATAGCCTCTCCTTTCCTTATTTCTTCTTGTTTTCCTTCATATATATATATATATTATGAGATGGGTGGTATGTATGGTAAATGGAGATGGATGTTGGCGAATGGATGCCGTGTGGATGATGTAATGAATGAATGGGGAAGAGCATTGTACTAATAATAAACATACAAGTGTGATGTGAGTATAAACCACCTAGAAAAGCATGTTGTAGGGTTAATAAATAATGAATGTACCATGTTTGATGAAATGCCAAGGTGAATAAAATGAATGATAAATTAAGAAAATGCATGTTTAAGGTTTATGGAAATTGCTAGGGTTATGATAGTGTGATTGTTCGCTTTCCCTAAATGATATCAATATTAAATTGCCCAAATCATTGATGTTATGTGTTATGAATTACTCAAATGCCATATTTAATTCCAAATGCAAGTATGCACACGACCTCACGAGCACCATACATGACATGATTTACCGAGGTTTTCAAGAATGGGATTTAGAGGTGGGGCATATCGTACGATATGTTTTGCCTCGCTTTTGGCAAGGACAAGACAGTCATGCATTTTCATAAGAAGGGTCTCCCTTCCCTCGCAAGTGCATACATAACATAAGAAGGGCCTCCCTTCCCTCGCAAGTACATCTCACAAGGACATCTCACAAGTGAAAGGACATGACATGAGCATTTAGGAAGAAGGGTCTCCCTTCCCTCACACGTAGTTTACTTTTCCAAGCATGATACAAGCATGACATGGCATGGCATGACAAGCATAATCATTCTAGGAAGAAGGGTCTCCCTTCCCTCACAAGTAGTTTACATTCCAAGCAAGCATGACATGGCATGACACGCATGATACGATAAGATAAGACAAACATGACAAGTTTTCAAGCACTGAAATGGTATTTTCAGTCAAGTCAAGTGCACGGTGTTTTCAAGGATGTTATCGGCTTTTCATGAAATGCAAGCATGATTATAAATTGCCTTATTCCTTGTTATGATATTGATGGCTCCTGCTTTATATATGTGAAATGCTTCCTGCTTCCTATACTGCTATGGTTTTGCTATGACTATTGGTTAGTATTTAGTACCCGCTGAGTATTCCATGCTCAGCCGTACTTCTTATGTCGGCAGGTTCTGAGGGAGCAGCTGCTCCATTTGATGTTTGTGCTCCTAGTCCATGGGTGGAAGAGGAGTACGTCGAGGAGCCTTTGGAGGAACCTCCCGTAGAGGGTTATCAATAGGTGGTGTTAGATTCTGAGTGGATTAGCTGTGGGTGAGCATGAGTGATTATATCCATGTATTTTGGCGGGCATGTCCGCACTTTCTTGTTTTGTTTCCTTTTGTATTAACTTGGACCATGTGTATATACTTAGAGGTTTGTTAGACTTCCGCTGTGTTTTATAGTTATGCTTCCGCTGTTATCCTCTATTGTATATGTTCTGTGAGTTTTGCAGGTTGGTTCGTCAAGCAAGTCATGTAAGTCATGATTAAGTCGTCCAAGATTCACTCTAACTCCTAGGGTGGGTTTTGGGTCGCGACATTCGACTTCACGGTGTGCCAGTTTCTATCGTGTCTGATCGAGATCCTCGGTTTACTTCCAGGTTTTGGAAAACTTTCCAGGATGCTATGGGTTCTCGTTTAGAATTCAGTACCGCCTTCCATCCTCAGACCGATGGACAAATGGAGAGGGTGAATCAAGTAGTGGAGGATATGCTCCGAGCTTGTATGCTGGATTTTCAGGGTAGTTGGGAGGAACAGTTGCCGTTGGTTGAGTTTTCCTACAACAATAGCTATCAGGCAAGCATCCAGATGGTACCTTTTGAAGCTCTGTATGGTCGGAGTTGTCGATCACCGGTATACTGGGATGAAGTTGGTGAGAGGAAAATTCTTGGTCCTGAGTTGATAGAGCGGACCGCAGAAAGGGTCAAAATTATCCGGGAGCGATTGAAAAGTGCTCAGGATAGGCAGAAGAGCTATGCGGATATACGCCGCAGAGATTTAGAGTTCTGAGTTGGAGATCGGGTCTTTGTGAAGATTTCGCCGAGTCGGGGAATCATGCGATTCGGGAAGAAGGGAAAGCTCAGTCCTAGGTACGTGGGACCATTTGAGATCGTCACAAGGGTTGGTGAGGTTGCTTACAGGGTAGCACTACCGCCTCACATGGCAACGGTCCATAATGTATTTCACGTCCCTATGCTTAGAAAATATATTTCGGATCCGTCTCACGTCATCGCTCTTGATCCTGTTGAGATTCGAGAGGATCTTACGTTGGTTGAGCAACCAGTTCAGATTCTGGATCGTCGAGATCAAGTGTTGCGAACCAAGACTATCCCTTTAGTCCTAGTGAAGTGGCAGCATCATTCCAAGGAAGAGGCTACATGGGAGCGAGAAGCGGAAGTATGAGAAAAGTACCCCCATTTGTTTGTTTAAGGCCTTGGCATTCCCTTGTATTTTGTTATAGTTTTACGCATGTATGTATCGTCCCAATTTCGGGGACGAAATTTTTGTAAGGAGGGGAGAATGTAGCACCCCGGACTTTTTCATCCTTAATGAATAGCACCTTCGTAGCTAATTGGCCGTTTTCGTAGTCTAATTAATAAAAATAAGGGAGAAATCGGAAATTCCGAAACGTCAGAAATGTTCGTTTTCGAAAGACGGATCCAACGCAAGTTGAATCGTCGAAATCCGACAAGCGAGTCAAAAGATATGGTCAAAACAGTCTAGACATACAGAGCACCGATCGCTCGGTCATTACCTGCGATCGATCGGTCCACTACCGATCGCTCGATGGCTGTCGCACGGTTAACTTTTTTGTATGGGGAAAAATTCCAGAGAGTGTGTTTTTGACCGATCTCTCGGTCATAACACCGATCGACCGGTAAGCCACCGATCGCTCGGTCCATACCACCGATCGATTGGTCATACGCAGTTTTTCTTCATTAAGGGTGTTTAAGACTTTAACCATCACCCTTTGCCTATAAATAGGCTGAGTTCGTGCCTTAGGGTTTCAGAAACCCTCTGTGCCCTATCTTAGGAGATTTTGAGAGAGAGAAGGAGGAGTGGAACTACTTGTTGATCAAGCTTGTGGAAGATCAAGGCTCTTCCACTTCCCTTGGGGATTCTTAACCAAGAACACAAGGTTATTGCTTGTTCAAGCCTTTGGGAATCAAAGTCTTTGATTTCACCAAGGTAGATACACTCTACTACAATCTTGCAATCCTACTAGTTACTAAATATGATTCTTCTTATCTATGCCCTATCTATATGTATTGATTTTATGTATGAAAATGTGTGATTATATACTTGGATGAAGGTTACTATTATGATGCACTCTAAGTGTTTGATGAAATACCTCTAAGGGATTCTATGCTTAAATATGATGATTTCTCTTATTATGTGCATATGCTCGCATGTCTCGCATGAACCGATGGTTTCCATGGATTTCTCAAAGTACAAACAAAGGTTTTTCTCGAAAAGATGAATAATGAATGATTCTAAGTAACTCTATGATTTCTCTAAGATCGTTTCACAAGCTCTAAGGATCATACCATGCTCACAAGGAAACTCTATGATAATGCTCTAAGATCGTCTCACAAGCTCCACGGATCACAATGAAATGCTCTAAGATCTCTAAGGTTATGCTCTATGGAAATGCTCTAAGGTTATTGCTCTATGCTCTATGTCTCTACGGATCATAATGACTCTAAGTAACTCCATGAACTCACAAGAACTCATAAGGCTATGATTATCGATTGACTCACACGGTTACGGTTTTTGGTTTCGAATATTATCTCACATACGTTTTCACGGTTTCCATGCTTTAAGGATTGTTCGGATTTCATTCTCCATGTCTTGTATGCTCTATGCCTAACCGCTTTATTGTTATTAGTTTGTATACACTGAGTATTCCATGCTCAGTCGATATTGTTATGATCGGCAGGTGCTCGGGTTCCCTTCGATTTGTGTGGCGAAGAACCTTGGGTCGAGGAAGAGTACCGTGACCCGGAGCCTTCCATGGATCACTATCATGACGATGGTGCTTTAGATAGGAGTCGTGACTTCGATTTCTGTTGATCGACCGACTTAGAACTTGTGTCATTTTGTTATGTGAGTGTGGGGTTTGTCCACTCCACTTTTGGGTTTCTCACACATGTATACTTGTTGGCTCTTACTTGAGCCAAGTTATAGGAGTTTTCTTTTTGCTTCCGCTATGTTTAGTATTTTATTTTCCGCTGTGCATTGTATTTCGTTTCCGCTTTGTTTATTCAGGTACTCTGACAGGTTTCCACGTGTGCCTTATGTATCATACTGGAGGTATGATACGGCGGTCACGAGTCAAAGTATCCTTAACTCCTAGGGGGTATTTTGGGTCGCGACAGACTTGGTATCAGAGCTAGTTATGTCTAACGACAGACTTAGTTAGGTCACTCAGGCTTGGCCTAAGCGGAAGTAATTCCTATGAGTTGAACTTAGAACTCAGAAGGACTCAGTTGTCTTAGGCTTGTTACCACGACATAACCGGTATCAAGTGAATCCTTAGGTTAGTGTAGGATCCTAGAAAAGATAGATGCCCAATGCAAGTGTCTTAGCTACGCTAGGGTACTCTAAGTTGTGATGGTATTCTTACGTGTATACCTTGATGTATACTAAATGCGGTGTTAGCATTTCATGATTATTGAATTGCTATATGATATGTGAGGTTTGGTATCCAAGTTAGACTCATGTTTTGCCAAATTGATCTCAGGATTTGATATCATGAGACGTGTCAATCGGGGTCGAGGTTACCATACTCGGAGGGCTGAGAGTGAAGTTCCGAGAGAAGAGGAACCATTGTATTTCACAAATGCTATGGACTCTATAGCCGAGACTTTGGCATTGTTGGCAGCAAGGCCTATGCCTACCCCACTGTCCACGCCTGTGCCTACACCGGTGCATCACACCGCGGGGCTCGAAGCTTTTAGGAGACTGCGGCCTCCTACATTCTATGGCACTCTGGATCCCATGGTGGCCGAGTCTTGGATTATGCAGCTGGAGAAGACCTTTCGGGCTCTCCGTTGTACCGATGAGCAAAGGGTAGAATGGGCTTCCTTCGTGATGGAAGGTGAAGCCGAACACTGGTGGAGAGCTGCCCAAAGGCAGAGGGATGTTGCTAAGGCAGGTGTGCCCTGGACTTGGGTGGAGTTCTTAGAGACTTTCAGGGAACAGTACTTTCCCAGGTTTATTCGGGAACAAAAGGCGAGAGAGTTTATGCTTTTGGAGCAAGGGTCGATGAGCGTAGCCGAGTATGAGGCTAAGTTCACCGAGTTGTCTATGTTTGCTCCGCACTTGGTGGCTACTGAAGACCTACAGGTCAGGAAGTTTGAGATGGGCTTGAAGGCTTTCATCCGAGATCGGGTGTCCATCCTCCAGGTAGAGTCTTGGAGAGAGATAGTAGGGAAGGCGAAGATCGCCGAAAAGAATGCGGAAGACTTCGTGAGAAGAAGAGACAGTGGCTTCGGGAAGAGCATGTCTCGGGGTCAGTCGAGTAGTTCTTCAGAGAAGAGGACTAGGACTGCACCGTATCAGTTCTCCCAGCCGATGTCGGCTCAGAGACCTTCTTTTGCGCCTCAGGCACCGCGTCCTACGGCATTGCAAGCTACGAGGGTTATGCCTCCGGCTTCCTCCACATCGCAGAGATTTGAGGAGTGCGCCGTATGTGGTCGTCGGCATAAGACTGGAGATTGCCGAAGAATGTCAGGTGGATGCTTCCACTGTGGCGAGATGGGCCACATGATTCGAGATTGCCCGCGCAAGCAATCACAGTCTGGATCACAGGGAGTTCGGCCTCCAGGCAGGCAGAATTCACTTCAGGGTCTTCATCTCAGGCCTCTAGATCCTTGCAGCCTACCCAGGAGCCTCATCAGGCGAACCAGGGCAGAGTCTTTGCCATGATTGATAGAGACGCACAGGCATCTGATGATGTTGTGCAAGGTACGCGCGAACTAGTCCTTGTCAAAGTTCTAATATTGCCATGATATGTTCGTATCTATATATATCCTATGTGGTGTTTTGCGATGTTTGTATCTATATGTACAGTTGTGTTATAACTGGGATGATTCAAATTCTCAGGTTCGTTGCTCGTAAATGAATGTTTGGCAAGAGTGTTGATAGACACAGGATCCACTCACTCGTTCGTTTCACCAAGCTTTGCCAAAGGCTTTACGTTCGAGCCAAGCAAGCTACTTAGGGAGTTGTCCATTTCGACTCCATTGGGAAAATCTATTGAGACAGATAAAGTGTATCCTGATAGTGTTGTACAAGTCATGCAGCACGAGTTGCCAGTCGACTTGATCCTTCTGGGATTTCAGGATTGGGATTTCGATGTCATTCTAGGAATGGATTGGCTCTCAACTCACCATGGACACGTGGCGTGTTTCGAGAAGGTGGTGCATTTTAAACCCGTGGGGTTAAAGCCGTTTCATTTCAGGGGACTTCAGAGAAGAGACATTGCCCGCTTTGTAGCTCTTAGTCTCGAGGGTGTAGAAGTGCGAGACTCCACACCTATTCCGGTGGTATGTGAGTATATGGATGTTTTTCCGGAAACCTTGCCGGGATTGCCTCCCGATCGTGCAATCGAGTTTGCAATTGAGCTAGCTCCAGGCACAGTTCCGATTTCAAGAGCTCCGTATAGGATGGCCCCTATTGAGCTTAAGGAGTTAAAAGAGCAGTTAGAAGAATTGCAAGGCCTTGGTTTTATCCGGCCAAGTGTTTCACCTTGGGGAGCTCCGGTTCTCTTCGTGAAAAAGAAAGATGGATCAATGCGTATGTGCATTGATTACAGGCAATTGAACGAGGTCACGATCAAGAATCGTTATCCATTGCCTCGGATAGACGACTTGTTTGACCAATTGAAGGGTGCGCAGTTTTTCTCCAAGATTGACCTTCGATCTGGTTATCATCAGTTGAAGATCAAGAAAGAGGACATTCCGAAGACAGCATTCCGAACTCGATACGGTCATTACGAGTTTTTGGTCATGTCTTTTGGACTGACTAACGCGCCGGCAGCATTCATGGATTTGATGAATCGGGTGTTCAGATCGTCTCTCGATCAATGTGTGATCGTGTTCGTAGATGATATCCTTGTGTATTCACAGTCACAGGAGGATCATACGAGAGATCTCCGTCTGGTAGTGCAGACACTTAGAGAGCATAGTCTGTATGCTAAGTTGAGCAAGTGTGAGTTCTGGCTGAACAAGGTGTCTTTTCTTGGACACGTGGTATCTGCTGAAGGTATTTCAGTTGATCCTGCAAAGATTGAAGCGGTGATGAATTGGGAAAGGCCGAAGAGTGTCACCGAGATTCGTAGTTTCCTTGGGTTGGCAGGATATTACAGAAGGTTTGTGGAAGGATTTTCAAGTTTAGCAGCTCCGCTTACCTATCTCACACGGAAGAACACGAGGTTCACTTGGAGTGATAAGTGCAAGGCTAGTTTCTTGGAGTTGAAAAAGAAGCTTACTTCGGCTCCTGTTCTTACAGTTCCATCTGGGAGCGGTGGTTTCGAAGTCTATAGTGATGCTTCACTAGTGGGACTTGGATGTGTTTTGATGCAGCATAAAAAGGTGGTCGCCTATGCTTCCCGTCAGCTGAAGGAGCATGAGCAAAACTACCCCACACATGACTTAGAGCTCGCTGCAGTCATCTTTGCACTGAAGCTTTGGCGTCACTACCTCTACGGAGAAGAGTTCGTGGTGTTCACAGACCACAAGAGCTTGAAGTATCTTTTCCTCCAGAAGGAGTTGAATATGAGGGCAGCGTCGTTGGATGGAGTTCATGAAGGACTACGACTGTTCCATCCAGTACCATCCGGGTAAGGCTAATGTGGTAGCCGATGCTCTTAGCAGAAAACCTTACGGAGTTATGGCTCAATTGAGAGTGCAAGAGTGGAAGTTATTACATGCTATGTGTCATCTGGACACTACTCTCAGGCATGTCACCTATGGGCCGATAATGTCCAACGTGGTGGTTAGGCCACAGATCCTGAGCCAGATCAAGGAGTTACAGAATTCAGATGTGGAGTTGCTTGTCTACCGAGACGATTCGTGTGAGTAACGACAGTCAGGAGTTCACTTTAAATGGTGATGGTGCTATCACATTTAAGGGCAGGTTGTGTGTCCCCGCCGACACAGTTTGAGGGATGAAATTTTGAATGAAGCTCACCGATCAAAGTACACGGTACATCCGGGAGGTACTAAGATGTACCAGAATCTCAAGAAGCACTACTGGTGGCGAAACATGAAGAGGGAAGTTGCTGAGTACGACGCCAGATGTTTGATTTGCCAGCAGGTAAGGCCGGCAGGTCTTTTGCAGTCCCTTCCTATTCCGGAGTGGAAATGGGAGAACATCTCGATGGATTTCATTGTGGGTTTGCCGCGAACGGCGAAGGGCTCCGATGCTATTTGGGTGATTGTGGACAGGTTGACTAAGTCTGCACATTTTATTCCGTACCGAACTACGTTCAATGCAAATCAGTTGGTAGCCCTATATGTTAAGGAGGTGGTTCGACTTCACGGTGTGCCAGTTTCTATCGTGTCTGATCGAGATCCTCGGTTTACTTCCAGGTTTTGGAAAACTTCCAGGATGCTATGGGTTCTCGTTTAGAATTCAGTACCGCCTTCCATCCTCAGACCGATGGACAAACGGAGAGGGTGAATCAAGTAGTGGAGGATATGCTCCGAGCTTGTATGCTGGATTTTCAGGGTAGTTGGGAGGAACAGTTGCCGTTGGTTGAGTTTGTCTACAACAATAGCTATCAGGCAAGCATCCAGCTGGCACCTTTGAAGCTCTGTATGGCTCGGAGTTGTCGATCACTGGTATACTGGGATGAAGTTGGTGAGAGGAAATTCTTGGTCCTGAGTTGATAGCAGCGGACCGCAGAAAGGGTCAAAAATTATCCGGGAGCGATTTGAAAAGTGCTCAGGATAGGCAGAGAGCTATGCGGATATACGCCGCAGAGATTTAGAGTTCTGAGTTAGAGATCGGGTCTTTGTGAAGATTTCGCCGAGTCGGGAATCATGCGATTCGGGGAAGAAGGGAAAGCTCGTCCTAGGTACTGGACCATTTGGATAGTAAAAGGGTTTGGTGAGGT